>JAOPSE010000006.1:62105229-62746049 GCA_029449295.1 Zea luxurians | reverse complement strand
CTAATGGTGTGAGCTTTCTTGCAAAGGTGTAGCCCCCGAGCCTCATGCTATTTAGAATAAAAGGCTTGAGGGTCCTTCTTGCAATCTTCTTAAGAATTTCAACGCATCCACTAAGGATATATCCTATAGCCCCTAATCCTAAAAATTGAGTGCGTGACTATGAATTGATTCTTAGGATCTTAGACATACTCAAGCATGCTAAAAATAATCACTCTATGATAATAATAAGAGGCTACTTATCGCTAGGTGGTTTGAATGCTTCTCATGAATCTCATGTGTATGGTACATGGAATCTTCTATTGTTTGTTGTGATACTTTTGTCGTAATGTCTTACTTTTTGGCATTGAGTGCAATGCAAAAGTTGGTATGTAATAACTAACCTAGCACAATATGTGAACATTATCCTCATTCGTGGATGTCGGGCTATAAGTACGCCTTGTCGAGCTCAATTCTTCCACCAATGGTAAATTTGTTTGAAAACATAGTCCTCCATCTTGAATATGATAGTCTCAAGCCTTCTTTGGAACAAAGGAAAAGTGGAGGAATTTTAAAGGATTAAAATCCTATAGAAAATTTTCCTATGGGAACCTTTGAAATAAAGGATTTTGTTCCTACAAATCCTATAAAATTCCCATGGAATGGACCATTGTAGTGATTGGAGGATTTCTAACATGTGGTCCAACCTCTTAGAAATTTTCATATGGAACTACAAGTGTCATGCAACTCTATTCTTACATTTTGTATCCCTATATTTTACCAATCTTGCATTCCAAAGGAGGCCTCAAAGATGTATTAGCCCCTAGGGTATAGTTAGAAGAGTGAAAAATTGTCTTCTAACTAGAAGAATTCTTAAGATAGGGTTTAATCCAAAACTGAGTTGTTGCTAGCTATAGGTACTCTTGTGATTTCTAGATATAGAGTTTTAGTCTAGTACACTTGTTCGTATAAGATAATTTGATTTGTATCCAATGCTAACCCATGGTCTAATCTAGAACTGTTTTTAACAAGACTAGAATATATCATAGTAAGCTATTGAAGGTGACATCGCAGCTAGAATCTTCTACTTCCAATTCAACAACCTAGAGGAGGCCTACTCACTCTCTTGCTCTAAGGGTATTTAGCATGAAATATTGTCTTTGTTAGACCAACCTCTTTGATAGACCTTGATTCAATATCATTGAGGTTAGTGTTTCCATTGTGGTAATACTTGAAAGTGTTTTCACTTTATGATGGCTGACTATGTCATGTACCTTTGTTGTATGTGGTTGGCTAAGTCATGTACTATTTATTTAATTTTGACTTGTAATATTGGCTCTGTCAACTAAGATCCATCAATATAACTGATAAGTAACCGATCCAGGTATGTCTGAATGTTCTCTTTCACTTTGGCCCCACAAAATTGATGGTCAGATGCTAATGGACACCTCAATTAAACACGTAGTAAAATCCACCATTTATCTTTTGTAACGGTCTATTGGCATGCGTAGATGTAAATAATATGCATATTCAGATTCCAATAGTTTCTTATAGAAAAAAGGCATCTCCTTAATTTCCAATTATGAATAGGTAATCCGAGGTAGAGTATGTTCATCCCTACCATTACAATCCTTTGCTCACCACCTTCCTATGCCACTAAGCCCTAACTCATGCCCCCGTTACTAAATGCGAGGGAAGATTCCTGCATACATCTACACAATGGGAAATAAGAGGTCAACTGCTCAGCCAAACAAAAAGGACGATGCAATTACGGCCTCTTATGGAGCAATGAAGATGCCAAAGCAAAAGAAGCTCAAGTATGTCAAGGTGGTCATCAAACAGGTGCAGAAGATGTCGCCAAGCCCTACCTCGCATTGGGATGCACTAAAGACCACAAAGGGAGATCTAATGAAGATGGTGGTGGAAGGGGTCCTTCCAAACAATGTCCTCAAAGAGTGTAGGGCACCCACCAACCATAAGTACATGCTCACAGTTAGAGTGTAAAACATGAAAGATGTCAAACCTTGGGTTTGAATGTTTGATTTAGGTAGAAATACCATACAATTTGAAGGTAATTGCTTGGTTATCTACAAAAAATGTTTACACATATACAAGAAAAGACATCTATTCCATCCATTTCCTCATTTATCGCAATCATTTTCTACAACAAAATTAATGTAACAACATCTCAACCATTTTTCAGTTAGGGTGTTTGGATAAAAAATCTATTGAAGGGTTAGGTTTTCCTTTTTGCTATAAATGTAAACTAGAGAGTTATTTTTAAGAAGCCATCAAAGAAGCAGTTGCAAGGGGATCCAAACGATAAAAATAGATAATAAAAGAAGTTGAAAAACGAGAGACCAAATTTAGATATATATTATAAGTAAGACCATGAGAAAAATAATAAACTTTAGATGTATCAACCTTCAAGAATGGAAAACATGACATTTGTGGCAGAGTATTATGCTACTCTATAAAATGACAGGGGTATAAATTGTTGTTTGCAGTTTTTATCTTTGTATTTTCTCTTAATTTTGTATTATTTTTAATTGTATCTTAAAAAAGTGAATAAATATTAGACATTGTACCTTTGCAACCCCATTTCTTTACTTCCACATTTTATCCCTTTATGAGTATTGTTAGTCAGGGGCACACCCAATGGGTTCTCTGAATAGACTCATGACTGTCATGGTATTTGATCTAAATACAAACTTGTCTTCGGTGTTTAGATCCAAAGATGCAAACCTATGCAACCTGCAATCTAATTTGATGAATCGAATGTAATATGAAATATTTTAGTTATTTTCTGTTTATATATTGAATTGATAGAACATATATATATGTAGAACTAACTTATATATGATATTATATGTCATTTTTATCCTTGATTGGCCTAAAGTTCGAATTCTAGGTCCGCCATTATTCTTAGACAAACATAAAGTTGAGGTTTACTTGGTGTTCGTCACCCATCAGAACGTGTTCGGTTAGAAGTGGTGCATTGAATGGGATTGGATTATATGTTAAATCTCTTTCTATTTAAAATTAAATAGAAAGGGACTTAAAATCTTCAATCCTTTTCAATACACCTATGCAAACGAATAAAAGCCCATCCGACCTAAACCCTAATGGCTCATTTGGGACAAGGGTAATGAAAATGATTGAGGGGACCAAAATCCTTTGAATAGTAAGGTATTTTGGCCCCCTCAATCTCCTCCATTACACTTGCTCCCAAACAAGCTCTAAACTAATCAAACACCCAAGGCCCTTTCGGCCGATCACTTTCATACTTCGTGTGTTTGGTTTCCTAGATTTATGCGTTCCCGTCCAGGTCCATGGCATCCGTTGACCGAGTAAGAGCACCTGTTTGGTTGTCTGTGTGATGAAGCTCTGACCTACACACACGGATACAAGCAAGGCCATTTTAAGAGACACGAGTTACATCCGCAGAGATGTGGGTTTTCCCTGTATCCCACCATTATGCAGGCTTGGATGGGCCTACACGCTTCTGTCTAAGAAACCAAACACATGGACTATCGTGGAATAGGGGTGGGTATGATGTTAATGTTGGAAGTTTGAGAATTCCAACGTGAACATTGCCGATTCTGAGAAATGTCGCCCTCGTTTTTGCACTACGAATAAGTGACCGAAATGCCCCTGCTGGCATATATAGCGCCAGTGAAACGGTTGTCCTCCATTTCAGCGATCTGTAAACGGCAGCGACCCTATCTAGTCCCCACCGTCATCGACACTGCTCCTCAGTCTTCGCTGGTGCCGTGGAATGCGCCTCCGGCTGCCTCCTCTTTCAGTGGAAGCGAGCCACTCGATCGGATCCTTATCACTTCTAATCGTGCCTTGTCCTCCGATCCGCCTCCCTTAGCTTGCTGCTGCAGCCACAGGGAGTGGAGAGAGTGGAGAGCGCAGGCCGCATGCACTCGGGTTAAATCTGGTTTAGGCCTTGTTCGTTTGTTCAGGAATAGACTAGGAATCAATCCAACTGATCAAAACTTATATAAATTAGATAAACAAACTGGCTAGGAATTGTTTCACGCCTCCGTTCCGGAAGAAACGAACGGCCCCTTACTGGTAAGGAAAGATCGTCTAGCTATCTAGGAACTCTCGATCGATCGTTAGTTTCTTCCTTGGACCACTTGATCTTGTCGGTGGATTACTGGATTTGTTTGACGCGCTAGCTACGGCCCTAGCTAGAGGAACGTGTTTCGTTTCTCTATGGGCTTGGGCTTTTGGGCACTCCGTACCCAACATCGGCCACGCCGTCGTCTACACCTGTCCTGGACATGAACTACTGGGGTTCCATATTCATGGCAGCGAGCCATCAAAATCTAGATCGACCAGATGTTACTGCCATTAATTTGTTTTATGTTTTGAAAGAGATGGCGGGGGGTTCTATGGTATTGTTACCCTCATCCTCTGTATGGTTATCGTCCTTGCATTGGAAGGTTGGTCTCCGACCACGTTGGAACCGGACCGGTGATTAACCCCATCTCGGTCTAACGACATCTAGATCTAATGATCATGAGTAGTCATAGTACTTGTGCGACGGTGTTCTTCGTGGGTGAAATTTGTTGTCCATTTTAAGTGCCTTGATTTTGTTGCCTATTTAAGTTTGTTGCTTTCGGGTTGTCGTCGGTATCAAAATTGCTATAATTAGAACCGAGAAACAGATGATAATAATTCCTTTTCTTGGAATACCTCCATGCTTTATTGTTGTTGTTGTTGTCACGTAGATAATTAATGTCGTTTCATATGCTAAATGTGCATATTTAGCTACATATATAGGTGTCACGAGCTATCGTAACGGTTTTCCGTTACTGAAATTTGCATAGTTTCGATCCGATAATAGAGTACAACAAAGGTGTTTGAGTAGTTCTTTCTGTTAATATCTGAGTTTCTGTTCACCATGTCTCCACTGTTTCGTTTGAAGTCATCAAGTAAGTGCTCAAGTGGATGTTTCTGTGATGTTTGATTTCTATGAGAGCACAGAAATCTACTTTACAGATGAAAAAACAGTATATACTCATTCATCACTATATATGTTGACATGTTCTGCCAAGACTTCTGATTTTTTTTTTTGTTATGAGTCATTATTGTGTTAAACTGAAAAAAAAAAGATAACATATGTAAGCTTTGATTTGCTATATATCTCTGATCTCTCTAACTATGCTATTGACGATGGTGAATATGTGTAGAAAAGAAAGTTTTCAGTTGCTCTCTCTGTGCTTCAGCTGCTTACGTGTGGGTCTATATATGTGGTAGGGTAGCTAGGTTGCAGCATGGGACAGACAGAAGGCATGCAACTGGTTTCGTTTCGTCAAGGGCTGAAGGGCATACGTCACCACAAGCTGTGCAAAGTAAGGGTCGTCCTGAAAAGTAGGCTATGCCAGAGCAACAACTACCTGTTACTTCATCTGTGCAAAGTAAGAGGTGCTTTGCTTGCCATGACACATGGCACGATTTGGAGCAGTGCGGAACGAAACACAGACGTGCTGTTGCTGCGGCACATCAGTTCGGCTACGCTACAAAGTATCTGTTTGCCATGATCCAGCCTTCGCCTTCGGTGCAGACGGCGGCTCAGAAAGAGAGATTCTACCAGCAGCAGCAGCATTGTGCCTTGATCACATCCAGTCTCAGCAACCTGGACCAGGGGAGACTGAAAGCTGAGCTGCAGAAGCTGTCCGGCGGTGACTGCTGCTGGGAGCTGAGGGAGTGCGGCAGGAGTTTCCTGGCCTGCTTCGGCTCCGAGGACAGCGTCGTAAGCTGCCTAAAACATCCTAGGATGGAAACGCTAGTGGATGGTAGGGAGGTAAAGTTAACCGTAACAAGGTGGAAGGAAATTAAGCGACGAGGAAGAGGAACTACGTCTCGGCTTGATCGAGCAGTGGTTTCTAGTGCGCGGGGTTCCAAGGACATACAGGAACTGGGACGAGTTGTATTGTACCAGGCTGCTTCCGCGTTCGGAGTGTTGATTGGCGTGGACGAGGAGAGTTTGGGAGCTGGGGATAGATAGTGTTGGGGGCCTTCGTCCTCCGAAGGTCCTCAAAAACATGATCCGACAATATTTTCCAAGTGAATTATATGAGCAGGTATCTTCGGACTCAGATCATGAACATGGAGTACGGTCAGAACGAAGCCCAAGCTGTACGAAGGATGGAGCACAGCCGAAGCTATGCGCAGAAAGCTTCGTCGTGATAGCAGAAAGGGGAACCGACTTAAAGATGAAAAGACTACTTCGGCCTTAATAGATTCCCATTAGTCATTAGCAAATGTAATGGACATGAATGTAATTTTACACGGGTTGTGTCCCGTGTCTATAAATAGGTGAACAGTACTCCCGTACTGTTCACGCTGACTTGTACTCGCTCGTGCGTCACGCTTGTACCTTTGCTTCCTGTCAAACCGAAGGTACAAATGTAATTCTACATTGTTTTTATTCCTCCATGATTATTTAATAAAAACATGTAATAATGCTATGTGATTATTCATATCATTCTCTCATGTTTCATATGCTTCTCCTTTTATCAATATAAACTGCAATGATGAAGGTATGTCCTTTATAACCTTCGTCTAAAGATCGTTATATCCTAAGGAAATAACGCTTCGAAGGACGAGAGGTATTTATCATTGACTTCTTTCTGTGTTGCCTTGTTCTTAATTCATAGCATTTGAGAACAAGTCCACAACATTGGCGCCCACCTCCGGTGAACTCACTTCCACTTTGAGTTTTTTGAACACCTTCGGAAGCCATAAACCTTCGCTATGGCGCCGAAGAAAGCTTCAGCAACTGGGGCTGCAGCCCTGCAACCGCTGGACCACAATCAGGAGACTGTCTCTCTTCGGGAGGCCCGAAGCCAGAAGAGGAAGGCCGTCAGCCCGACGCTTCAGGAGGATGACCTAGACCAAGAGATCAGGGATATGGAGATGCTTCATCAACAGGTGCAGAGGAAGAAGGAAAAGATGGCCAGGCTAGTTGAACTGCAAAGGCAGATAGACGAAGCTTCTGAAGAAGTTCGCCATCTTACTCAGGATGAGCAGAACCGAAGGCCTCAGCACAAGGATCTTCATCAGGAGGGTTTCTTCAACGAAGATGACTGGTATGAGAATTTCCACCATGGGAATTTTGCTTTTGATGATACTTCTCCTCTGTCCGCTGAGCTGCAGGCTACACCTTGGCCTTCATCCTACAAGCCGCCCCAGCTTCCCATGTTCGACGGCCACTCAGACCCGAAGCAGTTTTTGATGAGCTACGAAACAACAGTATCTTCATATGGTGGCAATACGGCAGTCATGGCAAAGTCTTTTGTTATGGCTGTCAGGAGTGTTGCTCAAACCTGGTATTCCTCCCTTCGACCAGGAACGATCACTTCATGGCAAAAGCTGAAGGACATGTTGTTAACCAGCTTCCAAGGTTTTCAGACGAAGCCGGTCACTGCTCAGGCCCTGTTCCAATGCACTCAGGATCATGAAGAATACCTTCAGGCGTATGCCAGAAGATTCTTGCGTTTGAGGGCGCAGGCACCAACGGTGCCCAATGAAATTGTCATCGAGGCCATGATCAAGGGGCTTCGTCCTGGACCTTCAGCTCAATACTTTGCTAGGAAGCCTCCTCAAACTTTGGAGAAGCTGCTCCAGAAGATGGACGAGTACATTCGTGCCGACAACGATTTTCGCCAAAGAAGGGAGGAGGCTTTCAGATTTTCTGAAATGACCAGGGGCTTCGGAGGAAGATTCTATCCGAGGCATGTCAGGTCCATCCACAACTCTCTACTCAAAATGATGATAAGGGGAGTCAGCAGAACAGGTCGCAGTGATCCTCACAGGCTTCGGGGCAACAGCAAAGTTTCTTTCGGCCACCAGCTCCAAGAGGCAGAGGCGCCAGGGGCTTCGGCGGAAGATTTGGAGATCATCCAAGGAGAGTATTTTGCTTATTCTGTGGTGAAAACAAGGGCCATACCACCAGGATGTGCCATATTACCATCCAGAAGCAAAAGGAGATAGCCGAAGCAGCAGCGCAACAAGCTCAGCCGAAGCAGGTCATGCATACTGCTTCGTATCATCCGCCTTACATCCCAGAATACATAGGCAACCACCCTGCAGTTTCTGTTGCTTCGACGAGTCAACCTCAAGCTTCCTGGCAACAGCCTCCGCCTCCACCACCGTTGCAACAAGGCCAACAGCCAGAAGGGAGCCAATATGCTCCACACCAAAGGGATCTTAGAGAACAATCCGAAGCTCGCACAGTCAATAGCACTGTGCCAGAGTCGAAGCACATCTATTGACAAATATCCTACCAGTTTTTTCCATTCAGTTCTATTTTCTGTGTAATAAAGGACATTTTTTCGTCTTCATGAAAAAGTTTACGATAACAAGGAGGACCTTCGAATTATTGAAAATCCTTCGAAGCAACAAAAAGTCGTTCTAAGGAACGCAGAGTAAGTTTGCTGAAATCAGAAAAAGTCGTTCCAAAGGGAACGCAGTGTAAGTTTTCTGCTCCAAAGTCGTTCCTAAGGGAATGCAGAGCTTACAGCGAAAAGTCAACGCTGATACCGCCTAAGTAAAAGGCGAAGAAGCTCCAAAGTCGTTCCTAAGGGAATGCAGAGCTTACAGCGAAAAGTCAACGCTGATACCGCCTAAGTAAAAGGCGAAGAAGCTCCAAAGTCGTTCCTAAGGGAATGCAGAGCTTTGAAAGGGAATTAGGCTTACACCTAGTTCCTAAATAATTTTGGTGGTTGAATTGTCCAACACAAATATTGGACTAACTAGTTTACTCTAGTGCATAAGTTACACAGGTGCAAAAGGTTCACATTTAGCCAATAAAAAGACCAAGTGTTGGATTCAACAAAGGAGCAACGAGGCAATCGGGGGCACCTCTGGCTAGAGGCACCGGACTGTCCGGTGCGGCCAGAGGAATCCAACTCCAACTCTTCGCCCTCGGGAATTCTCGGAAGCCGGCGCGCTATAATTCACCGGACTGTCCGGTGTGCACCGGACATGTCCGGTGCTCCAAGGAGGCGCGGTCTCTAGGAACTCGCCAGCCTCGGGTTCGCGCGGGAGCCGCTCCGCTAAAATTCACCGGACTGTCTGGTGTGCACCGGACTGTCCGGTGTGCCAGCGGAGCAACGGCTCCCTGCGGCGCCAACGGCTCCCTGCGGTGCATTTAATGCGCGCGCAGCGCGCGCAGACGTCAGGCACGCCCATACCGGTGCACCGGACATCAAACAGTACATGTCCGGTGTGCACCGGACACCCAGGAGGGCCCAGAAGTCAGAAGCTCCAACGGTCAGAATCCAACGGCAATGGTGACGTGGCAGGGGCACCGGACTGTCCGGTGTGCACCGAACTGTCCGGTGCGCCATCGAACAGACAGCTTCCAGCAACGGTCACTTTTGGTGGTTGGGGCTATAAATACCCCAACCACCCCACATTCATTGCCATCCAAGTTTTCCACTTCTCAACTACTACAAGAGCTCTAGCATTCAATTCTAGACACACCAAATAGATCAAGTCCTCTCCAAATTCCTCACAACACCATAGTGACTAGAGAGAGTGATTTGCTTGTGTTCTTTCGAGCTCTTGCGCTTGGATCGCATTCTTTTCTTCCTCACTTGTTCTTGTGATCAAACTCAATTGTAACCAAGGCAAGAGGCACCAATTGTGTGGTGGCCCCTGCGGGGAAGTTTTGTTCCCGTTTGATTGAGAAGAAGAGAAAGCTCACTCGATCCGTGGGATCGTTTGAGAGAGGGAAGGGTTGAAAGAGACCCGGCCTTTGTGGCCTCCTCAACGGGGAGTAGGTTTGCAAGAACCGAACCTCGGTAAAACAAATCCGCGTGTCACACTCTTATTTTGCTTGCGATTTGTTTTGCGCCCTCTCTCGCGGACTCGTTTTTATTTCTAACGCTTACCCCGGCTTGTAGTTGTGATTATTTTTGAGATTTTCAGCTTCGCCCTATTCACCCCCCCCCCTCTAGGCGACTATCAATTGGTATCAAAGCCCGGTGCTTCATTAGAGCCTAACCGCTCGAAGTGATGTCGGGAGATCACGCCAAGAAGGAGATGGAGACCGGCGATAACAAGCCCACTACAAGCCAAGGGAGCACTTCATCGGAAGAGTCCCGCACCAAGAGAAGGGAGAAGAAGAAGAACTCCTCCAAGCGGAAGGAGAAAAGATCTTCCTCTTCTCACCACAAGGAGAAGAAGGAAAAATCTTCTTCTCACAAGCCGCATCGGAGTGGGGACAAGCACAAAAGGATGAGGAAGGTGGTCTACTACGAGACCGACACTTCATCGCCATCCACCTCCGGCTCCGACGCGGCGTCCGTCACTTCTAAACGCCAAGAGCGTAAGAAGTATAGTAAGATTCCCCTACGCTACCCTCGCATTCCTAAACATACACCTTTACTTTCCGTCCCATTAGGCAAACCACCAACTTTTAATGGTGAAGATTATGCTATGTGGAGCAATTTAATGCGATTTCATCTAACCTCTCTCCACAAGGGTATATGGGATGTTGTTGAGTATGGTGTACAGGTACCATCTGTAGGGGATGAGGACTATGACACGGACGAAGTGGCCCAAATCGAGCACTTCAACTCCCAAGCCGCAACCATCCTCCTTGTCTCTCTAAGCAAGGAGGAATACAACAAAGTACAAGGGTTGAAGAACGCCAAGGAGATTTGGGACCTACTCAAGACGGCACACGAGGGTGATGAACTCACCAAAATCACCAAACGGGAAACGATCGAGGGGGAGCTCGGTCGCTTTCGTCTTCGCCAAGGGGAGGAGCCACAAGACATGTACAACCGGCTCAAGACCTTGGTGAACCAAGTGCGCAACCTCGGGAGCGCAAAATGGGATGACCACGAGGTGGTTAAGGTTATTTTAAGAGCACTTATTTTCCTTAACCCTACACAAGTACAATTAATTCGTGGTAATCCTAGATATCCACTAATGACCCCCGAGGAAGTCATCGGGAATTTTGTAAGCTTTGAATGCATGATTAAGGGCTCTAAGAAGATCAACGAGCTTGACGAGCCTTCCACATCCGAGGCGCAACCCGTGGCCTTCAAGGCAACGGAGGAGAAAAAGGAGGAGTCTACACCAAGTAGACAACCAATTGACGCCTCCAAGCTCGACAACGAGGAAATGGCCCTAATCATCAAGAGCTTTAGGCAAATCCTCAAGCAACGGAAGGGGAAGGACTACAAATCCCGTTCCAAGAAGGTTTGCTACAAGTGTGGTAAGCCCGGTCACTTTATTGCTAAATGTCCGTTATCAAGTGATAGTGACAGGGGCGACGACAAGAAGGGCAAGAGGAAGGAGAAGAAGAGATACTACAAGAAGAAGGGCGGCGATGCCCATGTTTGTCGGGAGTGGGACTCCGACGAAAGCTCAAGCGACTCCTCCGACGACGAGGACGCCGCCAACATCGCCGTCACCAAGGGCCTCCTCTTCCCCAACGTCGGCCACAAGTGTCTCATGGCCAAGGATGGCAAAAAGAAGGTAAAATCAAAGTCCTCCACTAAATATGAAACATCTAGTGATGAGGATGATGATAAAAATGAAGAAGATAATTTGCGCATTCTTTTTGCTAACCTCAACATGCAACAAAAGGAAAAATTAAATGAATTGATTAGTGCTATACATGAGAAGGATGATCTCTTAGATTCTCAAGAGGACTTCCTTATTAAAGAAAACAAGAAGCATGTTAAGGTTAAAAATGCTTATGCTCTAGAAAGAGAAAAATGTGAAAAGTTGTCTAGTGAGCTAAGCACTTGTCATGAGACTTTAGACAACCTTAGAAATGAAAATGCAAATTTGTTAGCTAAGGTTGATTCTCATATTTGCAATGTTTCAATTCCTAAGAATGATAATGATGATTTGATTGCTAGGATTGAAAAATTGAACTGTTCTATTGCTAGTCTTAGAAATGAGAATGAGAAATTAATTGCTAAGGCTAAGGATTTTGATGTTTGCAATGCTACCATTTCCGACCTTAGAGCTAAAAATGATTTGTTGCATGCTAAGGTTGTTGAACTAAAATCTTGCAAACCATCTACATCTAATGTTGAGCATATTTCCATTTGTACTAGATGTAGAGATATTAATGTTGATGCTATCCATGATCACCTAGCTTTAATTAAGAAACAAAATGATCACATAGCACAACTTAATGCTAAGATTAGAGAGCATGACTTAGAAAATGAAAAATTTAAACTTGCTAGAAGCATGCTTTATAATGGGAGACGCCCTGGCATTAAGGACGGCATTGGTTACCAAGAGGGAGACAATGTCAAAATTAATGCCCCTCCAAAGAACCTATCTAACTTTGTTAAGGGCAAGGCTCCCATGCCTCAGGATAACGAGGGTTACATTTTGTACCCTGCCGGCTATCCTGAGAGCAAGATTAGGAAAATTCATTCTAGGAAGTCTCACTCTGGCCCTAATCATGCTTACATGTATAAGGGTGAGACATCTAGTTCTAGGCAACCAACCCGTGCCAAGTTGCCTAGAAAGAAAATTCCTAATGCATCAAATGATCATGCCATTTCATTTAAGACTTTTGATGCATCTTATGTTCTAACTAACAAATCCGGCAAGGTAGTTGCCAAAATTATTGGGGGCAAACACAAGGGCTCCAAGACTTGTGTTTGGGTACCCAAAGTTCTTGTATCTAATGCCAAAGGACCCAAAACCGTTTGGGTACCTAAAACAAAGAACTGAACTTGTTTTGTAGGTTTATGCATCCGGGGGCTCAAGTTGGATACTCGACAGCGGGTGCACAAACCATATGACAGGGGAGAAAAGGATGTTCTCCTCATATGAGAAAAACCAAGATCCCCAACGAGCTATCACATTCGGGGATGGAAATCAAGGTTTGGTCAAAGGTTTGGGTAAAATTGCTATATCTCCTGACCATTCTATTTCCAATGTTTTTCTTGTAGATTCTTTAGATTACAATTTGCTTTCCGTATCCCAGTTATGTCAAATGGGCTACAACTGTCTCTTTACTGATGCAGGTGTTACTGTCTTTAGAAGAAGTGATGATTCAATAGCATTTAAGGGAGTGTTAGAGGGTCAGCTATACCTGGTTGATTTTGATAGAGCTGAACTCGACACTTGCTTGATTGCTAAGACTAACTTGGGTTGGCTCTGGCACCGCCGACTAGCCCATGTTGGAATGAAGAATCTTCACAAGCTTCTAAAGGGAGAACACATTTTGGGACTAACCGATGTTCATTTTGAGAAAGACAGGATTTGTAGCGCATGCCAAGCGGGAAGCAAGTTGGGGTCCATCATCCACACAAAAACATCATGACTACCGACAGGCCACTGGAGCTCCTACACATGGATTTATTCGGCCCGATCGCTTACATAAGCATCGGCGGTAGTAAGTATTGTCTTGTAATTGTGGATGATTATTCTCGCTTCACTTGGGTGTTCTTTTTACAGGACAAATCTTATACCCAAGAGACCTTAAAGGGATTCTTGAGACGGGCTCAAAATGAGTTCGGCTTAAGGATCAAGAAAATTAGAAGCGACAATGGGACGGAGTTCAAGAACTCTCAAATTGAAGGCTTTCTTGAGGAGGAGGGCATCAAGCATGAGTTCTCTTCTCCCTACACTCCACAACAAAATGGTGTAGTGGAGAGGAAGAATCGAACTCTATTGGACATGGCAAGAACCATGCTTGATGAGTACAAGACACCGGATCGGTTTTGGGCCGAGGCGGTCAACACCGCCTGCTACGCCATCAACCGGTTATATCTTCACCGAATCCTCAAGAAGACATCTTATGAACTCCTAACCGGTAAAAAGCCCAATATTTCATATTTTAGAGTTTTTGGTAGCAAATGTTTTATACTTGTTAAAAGAGGTAGAAAATCTAAATTTGCTCCTAAAACTGTAGAAGGCTTTTTACTAGGATATGACTCAAACACAAGGGCATATAGAGTCTTTAACAAATCCTCAGGACTTGTTGAAGTTTCTTGTGACGTTGTGTTTGATGAGACTAACGGCTTGTTGGGGACTTGTTCTCAAATGCTAAGAGTTAAGAACAAGGCAACATAGAAGGTGTTAAACCTTAAGGTCCTTCGTCCTTTGAAACATTACGCCCCTTCGGGAAATAATGCTTTAGGACGAAGGTCACAAGAGACATACCTTCGTAAATATAATAAATAATGCCGAAGGATTCATATAAAGCGTGAAATATAAATATCAACATAGGATCATTTCTATTTTATTAACATGGAGAAATAGAAATGATTTCAAATTACAAATGTACCTTCGATCCTGAGAAAGGGTAGAAGTACAAACGTGACGCAAAAGCCAATGCCAAGTCAGCGTGAACAGTACGGGAGTACTGTTCATCTATTTATAGACGTGGGACGCAGCCCACGTAAAATTACATCCATGTCCATTACATTTGTTAACGGTTTATGGAAATCTGTCGAGGCCCCCGAAGTCTTTTCATCTTTAAGTCGGTTCCCCCTTATGCCATCGCGCCGAAGCTTTCCTGTGCACAGTTTCGGCTGCCCTCGACCTTCGTCTGGTTCAGGCTTCGTCCTGGTCGTGCTCCATATCCATAATTCTGAATCCGAAAATACCTGTTCATATAATCCACTTGGAAAACATTGTGAAATCATGTTTTTGAGGACCTTCGGAGGACGAAGGCCCCCAACAGTAGCCCCTCGCAATATTAATTTGTAAATAATAAATTCAGATTGCGATATGGACGAAGGCCTTGAGCCGAAGGTCCGAAAAAACACCTTCCCTTTGCTAGAATAGCAACATTCACTGACAAGCGGGGCCTTTCAATTTTCAACGCCCTAGGCGTATAAATAAGATCACATCGCGAACTCATTTGGTACGCACACTTGCACTTTGCTTCGGCCCACTAAAATTTTTAGCTCTTGTTCGTTAAGATTTGCTGGTCTATTTGATTTCGAAGCTTCGGCCTCGGGAACAATTTTTTAGCGTTCCCGAAGATGTCTGAAGGCAAGAAGATCCCTGCTGAGACGAAGCTGAGTCTCGAGGAGGAGAAGAATCTGGGGTTCCTGATAGCGATGGCAGAGACCAATACAGAGAAAATCACGAAGGAGATTCTCGAAGGTTTGTCCGAAGATACTGATGACAGCGACAGCTATGATGTGGAAAGTGGTGGGGAAGAGGCCGAAGATCGACCGTGGCGACCAAGCCACACAGTTTTTGGGAAAACGACCATCAAGCAGAGTCACATTGATAATATGAGGGGGCGATATTTCCGAGACATATCTATTGTGAGAGCTGATGCCGGGGAAAAAACTTCTCCCACCCCCGAAGAAGATGAAGTTGTGATTTTCCGAAGCTTCCTCAAGGCTGGGCTTCGATTCCCCCTGAGCAACTTTGTTGTTGAGGTACTAAAGACATTTCAAGTCTATCTGCATCAAATCACTCCCGAAGCCATCATAAGAATGGGAGTGTTTGTCTGGGCTGCGAGGAGCCAAGGTTTGGAACCGAACGCTAAAAGCTTCTGCAACATTCATGAGTTATTATACGAGACGAAGCCCTGGGGAAAGGAGCAATACCACAACAACTTTGGGTGCTACAGCTTCGGCGCCCGCTCCGGGTCAAGCTGCCCTGTGCCGACCTTTCGGAAGAGGTGGCCCGGAGCCTGGATGACTGAATGGTTTTATGTAAAGAATGATCTAACAGCTCAGGAGAATGTGAAGAGTATCATTATGCACCCAATCTGGCAACGCTTCGGTCTTCGAAGGCCGAAGGTCGAAATGGACGAAGCCGCCGAAGAATGCCAAAGAGCCTTCGGGGTAGTCTGCTCGTTTATTGGGACAAGGGACTTGGTCCAAGAACACATTGCCTTCAGGGTATGGCCACTTGCAGAAAAGTGGGAAATGCCGAAGGAAACCATCAAAGAGTCCGACGAAGGCGGACTAGTCAGATTAAAGTACACATTCAAATATGCAGATAAATTTATTGAACCTGATGATGACTGGCTGAAAAGCATTGAAACATTAAGTGATGAATTACTTGGGGCATATTCGAAGGCTGAAAATACTGCACTATCAGCAGCCTTCGGAGGCCGAAGAAAGAAGAGACTGAACCGAGTGTTTGATGCAGTCGGGTTCTTCTACCCTGATTATCGTTATCCCATCCGAAGGCAAAAAAGGAAAAACATAACCTCTGAAAAAGAAGAAGCTGCAACTGCTCCTAGCGAGCCAGAACCGAAAGGAAAAAGGTTGAAGGTCCTCACACACCGACCACGCCATATTGAACCAGCTTTGGTGCCTGAGTTCACCGGAGAAACTTCTTCGGCCGCCGAAGCTGAACAGCCAACCTTGCTGCCAGAAATTGCAGAGATGACCGAAGCACCGTTCACAGAAAAAATGGAAGAAACGAAAAATCCGACTAAGGAAAAAGCATCAGAAATTTTGAGCCCTGTAGCAAATGTCGAAGCAGCAAAAATCCAAAAGGGTACAATGGTGACCCCAAAAAGGAAAAGAATGGTAAATGTACTAGATGTCTTGGAGACAATTAAGTCTTCAAGCACAACTCCAAAAAAGAGTGTTGAAATTGCTGAAGCTCCTTCTGAAGCTCCGACGCAACAAGCTGAAGCTGAAGCTGGGCCTTCAGAGCCCTTCAAGGAGCAAACTTTGGAAGCCGAAGCAACAAAAATACCAGAACCAATTTTAGTTGAAGAAACTGACACTGCCATCCCCGAAGCGCCTGCCAGCATGTGTGATTACATCATACGACATGCTTCGGGGAAAAAACTATCTGAAGAAGAAACTCATGAAGCTAACCATTATGCAAAGGAGCTAAAATATCCAAAGGGGGCAGTAATATTCAATGGGACAAATGAAGATGATTTCTTATACTGCCTGCCCGACAACAAAGAGCTATCTGTCTGCCGAGAGATGGCCAGGAGTATTGGTTTCCCGAAGCTTGAATCTGGATTAAGCGCCATGACGAAAGAAGATCTCGCAGACAGTCTTGCGTACAACAGCCTGAAGGTACGAGAATTAAACGCTTGAAAAAACCCCCTTATTATTATATTTTTTTTTTACGCAACTCATTCCTTTTTCCTTATATGAATTTTTTTTGTATAGGGCCTGATCCTAAGCAACGCACTAAGAGCGCAAAAGAGCGCCGAAGATGAAAGTTATGAAATTGCGTTTAATAATTTACGCTCCGAAGTTATCAAACTGAGAAACGAAGCTTTGGAAAAAGATAAAATTCTGCTTACACTGGTAGATAAAGTGAAAAGAGACGAAGCTGCTTCAAAGGCCCAAACCGAAGCTCAAAAACGCGAGATTAAAGATCTTCAGAAACAGCTGGCTAGAGCTAAAGAGGAGCGCGCGCTTGAGGAAACGAAACGAGAACTTAGTGATTTTATGGTCAGCAAATTGGAATCAAGAGTTAAGGAGCTTCGCACATCTCAGGGGAAATGCTATGTTAAATCTATAGAATGCGTGAATAAAATTAAAACCAGCTTTGCTAGCGTCGGCGCCTTTTCCAGCGAAGAGAATTTTTCTCGAGGCAATCCCGAAGATCCGCTGGAATGGATTAGCCACTGAAGCAGAGGCCTTCGAAGAGATTCTGAACAGTCGTGGCGACATATGCGCTTTTTCGGGTGCCAGAGGAATTGCTTCTGTCTTAGAGAAGAAAGGTTGCGGGCATATAAAATTTTTAGCTCAGTCCGAAGCTACCTTATCTTCCGAAGATATCAAGGACCCCTCGGCCGAAGCAAGCGTGGTTGGTGGCAAATTTTTTACTGATATCTGGAACGACGGCGGCCGAGGAATGGCGCAAGAGATCATCCAAAGAAGCGAAAAAGGCATTCATGATGCTAGAAAAGTAGCAGAAGCTGCCGAAAGGAGTACGGAGCCCGAAAGACAATTAGGTACCAATTAGTCGTTCTTATTGCGTTGTAATTTTCATTTTAAACTTTGCTCGCGATTTGTAAAAGTAATGAAGAAGTGTTCTCTTCGCTCAGAAACTGTTGAACCAACTGCCGACCCCCACACAAAAGGGGATGAAGAAATTAAACAGATGGCCGAAACTATCATGGACAAGGTTGTTGACCAACTTCTGAATGAAGCCGCCGAAGCAGTATTAAGAGAAGATTAGATACTACTTGGAAAAAACATTTAAAGTGTAATCTATGCAACACTTTGTACATTTGAATGTAATATACAAGTCTCTTTTCATTATTGAATTCTTTACGATGCATGAAACTTTAAATACATACCATTTTTGAGCCTTCGGCGAAAAAACACCTTCCCTTCTTTTCATGCTTCGTGAAGAAGACATTCTTCGTTAAAATTACTCTGATGAATGATATCCATGCTTCGTGAAAACATTCTCCGAAGCTATATTCCGAAGCTATACAATTTCGATGTCACTTTCTCAAAGCATCCTTTCGAAGGTTGAGAGTATCCCCTTCTCTTGCCAAATGCAATATGGTGTATGATGCTCATGCTATGCAAAATGATGTGATGATGTTATGTTATGCATGTGTCATTTGTTCCGAAGATACACATAAAATATATTCGTAAGCTCTGCATTCCCTTAGGAACGTCTTTGGAGCTTCTTCGTCTTTTACTTAGACGGTTTCAGCGTTGACTTTTCGCTGTAAGCCTCCCTTAGGAGCTTCTTCGCCTTTTACTTAGGCGGTATCAGCGTTGACTTTTCGCTGTAGGCTCTGCATTCCTTTAGGAACGACTTCTGAGCAGAAAATTTACACTGCGCTCCCTTTGGAACGGCTTTTTGTGACTTCATAAACTTACTCTGCGTTCCTTAGAACGACTTTCTGCTACTCCGAAGGATTTTTGATCCGAAGGATTTCTGCAACTTAGGCTTGTGGAGCAAATAGATTTTCCTCGTAGGAAACAACGAAATTATTACATAAAAACTATCAATGTTTTTTGCTTCACAGAAAATAAAACTGAATAGAAAAGACTGCTATCAAAGGTAGGATATGTCAATAAATGTGCTTCGACTCTGGCACAGTGCTGTTGACTGTGCGAGCTTCGGACTGTTCTCTGAAGTCCCTCTGATGTGGAGCGTGTTGACTCCCTTCTGGCTGCTGACCTTGCTGCAATGGAGGTGGAGGCGGAAGCTGCTGCCAGGAAGCTTGAGGTTGACTTGCCGAAGCTACAGAAGCTGCAGGGTGGTTGTCTATGTATTGTGGGATATAAGGCGGATGATACGAAGCAGTATGCATGACCTGCTTCGGTTGAGCTTGTTGAGATGCAGCTTCGGCTATTTCCTTTTGCTTCTGGATTGTAACATGGCACGTCCTAGTGGTATGGCCCTTGCCTTCTCCACAGAACAAGCAAAACAGTCTCCTTGGCTGATCTCCGAATCTTCCGCCGAAGCCCCTGGCGCCTCTGCCTCTTGGAGCTGGTGGCCGGAAGGAGGTTTGTTGTTGCCCCGAAGCCTGTGAGGAGCACTGCGGCCTGTTTTGCTGACTCCCCTTATCATCATTCTGAGTGTTGTGGATGGAACGAACATGCCTCGGGTAGTATCTTCCTCCGAAGCCCCTGGTCATTTCAGAAAATCTGAAGGCCTCCTCCCTTCTTTGGCGAAAGTCATTGTCAGCACGAATGTACTCATCCATCTTTTGGAGCAATTTCTCCAGGGTCTGAGGAGGCTTCCGAGCAAAGTATTGAGCTGCAGGTCCAGGACGAAGCCCCTTGATCATGGCTTCGATAACGATTTCATTGGGCACCGTTGGTGCCTGCGCCCTCAATCGTAAGAACCTTCGGACATACGCCTGAAGGTATTCTTCGTGATCCTGAATACACTGGAAGAGGGCTTGAGCTGTGACCGGCTTTGTTTGAAATCCTTGAAAGCTGGTCAGTAACATATCCTTCAGCTTCTGCCATGAAGTGATTGTTCCTGGCCGAAGAGAGGAATACCAAGTTTGAGCAACATTCCTGACGGCCATAACGAAAGACTTCGCCATGACTGCAGCATTGCCCCCGTACGAAGACACTGTTGCTTCGTAGCTCATCAAGAATTGCTTCGGGTTCGGAGTGGCCGTCAAACATGGGAAGCTGGGGTGGCTTATAGGATGGAGGCCAAGGTGTAGCCTGCAGCTCAGCAGACAGAGGAGAAGCATCATCGAAAACAAAATTTCCCTGATGGAAATTATCATACCAGTCATCTTCGTTGACGAAGCCCTCCTGATGAAGGTCTTTCTGATGAGGCCTTCTGTTCTGCTCATCGTGAGTGAGATGGCGAACCTCCTCAGAGGCTTCGTCTATTTGCCTTTGCAACTCAGCTAGGCGGGCCATCTTCTCCTTTTTCCTCTGCACTTGTTGATGTAGCATCTCCATCTCTCTGATTTCTTGGTCTAGCTCTTCTTCCTCAAGCGTCGGGCTGACGGCTTTTCTCTTCTGGCTTCGGGCCTCCCGAAGAGAGACGGTCTCCTGGTTGTGATCTAGCGGTTGTAGTGCTCCTGCCCCAGTCGCTGAAGCTTTCTTCGGCGCCATAGCGAAGGTCTATAGCTTCCGAAGGTGTTCACAAAAACTCGAAGTGGAAGTGAGTTCACCGGAGGTGGGCGCCAATGTTGGGGACTTGTTCTCAAATGCTAAGAGTTAAGAACAAGGCAACATAGAAGGTGTTAAACCTTAAGGTCCTTCGTCCTTTGAAACATTACGCCCCTTCGGGAAATAATGCTTTAGGACGAAGGTCACAAGAGACATACCTTCGTAAATATAATAAATAATGCCGAAGGATTCATATAAAGCGTGAAATATAAATATCAACATAGGATCATTTCTATTTTATTAACATGGAGAAATAGAAATGATTTCAAATTACAAATGTACCTTCGATCCTGAGAAAGGGTAGAAGTACAAACGTGACGCAAAAGCCAATGCCAAGTCAGCGTGAACAGTACGGGAGTACTGTTCATCTATTTATAGACGTGGGACGCAGCCCACGTAAAATTACATCCATGTCCATTACATTTGTTAACGGTTTATGGAAATCTGTCGAGGCCCCCGAAGTCTTTTCATCTTTAAGTCGGTTCCCCCTTATGCCATCGCGCCGAAGCTTTCCTGTGCACAGTTTCGGCTGCCCTCGACCTTCGTCTGGTTCAGGCTTCGTCCTGGTCGTGCTCCATATCCATAATTCTGAATCCGAAAATACCTGTTCATATAATCCACTTGGAAAACATTGTGAAATCATGTTTTTGAGGACCTTCGGAGGACGAAGGCCCCCAACACGGCTCTCAAGTAGAGCAAGTTGATCTTGATAATATAGGTGAAGAACAGGCTCCATGCACAGCACTAAGGAACATGTCCATCGGGGATGTGTGTCCTAAGGAATCCGAAGAGCCTTCACATGCACAAGATCAACCATCCTCCTCAACGCAAGCATCTCCACCAACTCAAATTGAGGATGAGGCTCAAGATGTTGAACAAGAAGATCAAGAAGATGAGCTACCTCAAAATGACGGCAACGATCAAGGGGGAGATTCAAATGATGAAAACAAGGAGGATGAACAACCAAAGCCGCCACACCCAAGAGTCCACCAAGCAATACAACGAGATCACCCCGTCGACACCATCCTCGGTGATATTCATAAGGGGGTAACTACTCGATCTCGTGTTGCTCATTTTTGTGAACATTACTCGTTTGTTTCCTCTATTGAGCCACACAGGGTAGAGGAAGCACTTCAAGATTCGGATTGGGTGATGGCGATGCAAGAGGAGCTCAACAATTTCACGAGGAACGAGGTATGGCACTTAGTTCCACGTCCTAACCAAAATGTTGTAGGAACCAAGTGGGTCTTCCGCAACAAGCAAGACGAGCATGGTGTGGTGACAAGGAACAAAGCTCGACTCGTGGCCAAGGGGTATTCACAAGTCGAAGGTTTGGATTTTGGTGAAACCTATGCACCCGTAGCTAGGCTTGAGTCAATTCGCATATTATTAGCCTATGCTACTTACCATGGCTTCAAGCTTTATCAAATGGACGTGAAGAGTGCCTTCCTCAATGGACCAATCAAGGAGGAGGTCTATGTTGAGCAACCTCCCGGCTTTGAAGACAGTGAGTACCCTAACCATGTTTATAGGCTCTCTAAGGCGCTTTATGGGCTCAAACAAGCCCCAAGAGCATGGTATGAATGCCTTAGAGATTTCCTTATTGCAAATGGCTTCAAAGTCGGCAAGGCCGATCCTACTTTGTTCACTAAGACTCTTGATAATGATTTGTTTGTATGCCAAATTTATGTTGATGATATCATATTTGGGTCTACTAACAAATCTACATGTGAAGAATTTAGTAGGATTATGACACGAAAATTCGAGATGTCGATGATGGGGGAGTTGAAGTATTTTCTAGGATTCCAAGTCAAGCAACTCCAGGAGGGCACCTTCATTAGCCAAACAAAGTATACTCAAGACATTCTAAGCAAGTTTGGAATGAAGGATGCCAAGCCCATCAAGACACCCATGGGAACAAATGAGCATCTCGACCTCGACACGGGAGGTAAGTCCGTGGATCAAAAGGTATACCGGTCGATGATTGGTTCATTGCTTTATTTATGTGCATCTCGACCGGACATTATGCTTTCCGTTTGCATGTGTGCAAGATTCCAAGCCGACCCTAAGGAATCACACCTTATGGTCGTAAAACGAATCTTGAGATATTTGGCTTATACTCCTAAGTTTGGGCTTTGGTACCCTCGGGGATCCACTTTTGATTTGATTGGGTATTCGGATGCCGATTGGGCAGGGTGTAGAATTAACAGGAAGAGCACATCGGGGACTTGCCAGTTCTTGGGAAGATCCTTGGTGTCTTGGGCTTCAAAGAAGCAAAATTCGGTCGCTCTTTCTACCGCCGAAGCCGAGTATATTGCCGCAGGCCATTGTTGCGCGCAATTGCTTTGGATGAGGCAAACCCTGCGGGACTACGGTTACAAACTAACCAAAGTCCCTTTGCTATGTGACAATGAGAGTGCAATCAAAATGGCCGACAATCCCGTCGAGCATAGCCGCACTAAGCACATAGCCATTCGGTATCATTTTCTTCGGGATCACCAACAAAAGGGGGATATCGAGATTTCTTACATTAACACTAAAGATCAATTAGCCGATATCTTTACCAAGCCACTTGATGAACAATCTTTTACCCGACTTAGGCATGAGCTCAATATTCTTGATTCTAGGAATTTCTTTTGCTAAACTTGCACACATAGCACATGAATATACCTTTGATCATGTCTCTTTTATATATGCTATGACTAATGTGTTTTCAAGTGTATTTCCAACCAAGTCATAGGTATATTGAAAGGGAATTGGAGTCTTCGGCGAAGACAAAGGCTTCCACTCCACTCTACTACTCATCCTTCGCCGTCACTCCGCATCATCTCTCCAACTTTGGTATAATCTTCACTCATTCATTTCATGACCAAAGGGGGAGAAAGTACTTCATTGGGCTCTAGTGATTCCGTTTTTGGCGATTCATGCCAAAGGGGGAGAAAATATGAGCCCAAAGCAAAAGGACCGCACCACCACCTAATTTTTTAAATTTGATGATTTTCAATGGTAAATTTCAAAATTGGTATCTCTTTGTGTTCTAAAGGGGGATCAAGTAGTATTTTCACAATTGATGGAAAACCCTCTTGAACACTAAGAGGAGACCTTATTTAAGGGGAAGTTTTGTTTAGTCAAAGGAAAAGCATTTGAACAAAGGAAGAAAATTTCAAATCTTGAAAATGCTTTGCAAATCTTATTCATTTACCTTTGACTATCTTGCAAAATGACTTTGAAAAGAATTTGCAAAAACAAAACTTTTGGTGCAAATGAGGTCCCATATGTCAAAAACAAAGAAACAATCCATGCGCATCATATAAATATTTATATTGGCTCAATTCCAAGCAACCTTTGCACTTACATTATGTAAACTAGTTCAATTATGCACTTCTATATTTGCTTTGGTTTGTGTTGGCATCAATCACCAAAAAGGGAGAGATTGAAAGGGAATTAGGCTTACACCTAGTTCCTAAATAATTTTGGTGGTTGAATTGTCCAACACAAATATTGGACTAACTAGTTTACTCTAGTGCATAAGTTACACAGGTGCAAAAGGTTCACATTTAGCCAATAAAAAGACCAAGTGTTGGATTCAACAAAGGAGCAACGAGGCAATCGGGGGCACCTCTGGCTAGAGGCACCGGACTGTCCGGTGCGGCCAGAGGAATCCAACTCCAACTCTTCGCCCTCGGGAATTCTCGGAAGCCGGCGCGCTATAATTCACCGGACTGTCCGGTGTGCACCGGACATGTCCGGTGCTCCAAGGAGGCGCGGTCTCTAGGAACTCGCCAGCCTCGGGTTCGCGCGGGAGCCGCTCCGCTAAAATTCACCGGACTGTCTGGTGTGCACCGGACTGTCCGGTGTGCCAGCGGAGCAACGGCTCCCTGCGGCGCCAACGGCTCCCTGCGGTGCATTTAATGCGCGCGCAGCGCGCGCAGACGTCAGGCACGCCCATACCGGTGCACCGGACATCAAACAGTACATGTCCGGTGTGCACCGGACACCCAGGAGGGCCCAGAAGTCAGAAGCTCCAACGGTCAGAATCCAACGGCAATGGTGACGTGGCAGGGGCACCGGACTGTCCGGTGTGCACCGAACTGTCCGGTGCGCCATCGAACAGACAGCCTTCCAGCAACGGTCACTTTTGGTGGTTGGGGCTATAAATACCCCAACCACCCCACATTCATTGCCATCCAAGTTTTCCACTTCTCAACTACTACAAGAGCTCTAGCATTCAATTCTAGACACACCAAATAGATCAAGTCCTCTCCAAATTCCTCACAACACCATAGTGACTAGAGAGAGTGATTTGCTTGTGTTCTTTCGAGCTCTTGCGCTTGGATCGCATTCTTTTCTTCCTCACTTGTTCTTGTGATCAAACTCAATTGTAACCAAGGCAAGAGGCACCAATTGTGTGGTGGCCCCTGCGGGGAAGTTTTGTTCCCGTTTGATTGAGAAGAAGAGAAAGCTCACTCGATCCGTGGGATCGTTTGAGAGAGGGAAGGGTTGAAAGAGACCCGGCCTTTGTGGCCTCCTCAACGGGGAGTAGGTTTGCAAGAACCGAACCTCGGTAAAACAAATCCGCGTGTCACACTCTTATTTTGCTTGCGATTTGTTTTGCGCCCTCTCTCGCGGACTCGTTTTTATTTCTAACGCTTACCCCGGCTTGTAGTTGTGATTATTTTTGAGATTTTCAGCTTCGCCCTATTCACCCCCCCCCCCCCCCTCTAGGCGACTATCAAGCTTACAGCGAAAAGTCAGCGCTGGTACAAAAATATTTTGTGGGATATGTGTGTATCTTCGGAACAAATGCCATCTACATAACATAACATCATCACATCATTTTGCATAGCATAAGCATCATACATCATGCTGCATATGGCACAAGAAGGGGATACAATATCAATCTTCGGAGAATATTTTGAAAAAGTGAAAATTGTGCTAAGGCCGAAACAGGGAATACGATATTGACCTTCGAAGTACATCTTCGGAAAAAAAATTTTACGAAGCATAGATATGCTTCATCAGAGCAGTATCGAAGTTGTCGGGATACATAAAAGTTTTTTCTTCACGAAGCATGAAAAGAAGGGAAGGTGTTTTTTCGCCGAAGGCTCAAAAACGGTATGTATGTTAAATTTCATGCATCGTAAAGAATTGGATCTTAAAAAGAAATTTGTATATTACATTCAAAGTTACAAAATATTACATAGATCACATTTCAAATGTTTTTACAATAACATCTAGTCTTCCCTGAGTACTACTTCTGCAGCCTCATTTAGTAGTTGTTCAACAACTTTATCCATGATAGCTTCGGCCATTTATCTAATTTCGTCATCCCCCTTCGTGTGGGGGCCAGCCGACGATCCAGCAGGTTCTGAGGGAAGAGTGGATGCGGACTTATTACTATTACAAGCCGTCGTCAAGTTTGAAATCAAAAATTACAACAAAGAAATAAAAAACACTAGTTAATACCTATTTGCCCTTTGGGCTCTGTACTTTTTTCAGCAGCTTCTGCTACTTTCCTAGCATCATGAATGCCTTTTTCGCTTTTTTAGATAATTTCTCGGGCCATTTCTCGGCCACCATTGTCCCAGACATCGGTGAAAAATTTTCCACCAGCCTGGCTAGCTTCGGCCGAGGGGTCTTTAATATCTTCAGGGGATAAGCTGGCTTCGGATTGTGCAAGAACCTTAACATGATCGCAGCCTTTTTTCTCCAGTATAGAAGCAATCCCCCTGGCACCCGAGAAGGCGCAAATGTCACCTCGACTGTTTAGAATTTCTTCGAAGGCTTCAGCTTCGTGGCAGATCCATTCTATCGGCCCTTCTGGGTTACCTCTCACAAAATCTTCTTCACTCGAAAATGCGCCAACACTGGCGAAGCTGGTTTTTATTTTCTTTATACAATCCATGGATTTTTCGTAGCACCTTTTCTTAGAAGACCGAAGCTCTTCAACGGTTCCTTCCAAATGATTAGCCCATTGGTCACTACATTCCCGCCTCGTCTCTTCAAGTATGCGTTCTTCTTTCGCCCGGGCCAATTGCTTCTGAAGATCTTTAATTTCGCGTCTGTGAGCTTCGGCCTGAACCTTTGCAGCAGCTTCGTCCTTTTTTACCTTGTCTACCAATGTAAGCAGAATTTTATCTTTTTCTAGAGCTTCGTTTCTCAGTTTAATAACTTCTGATCGTAAATTGTTGAACGCAATTTCATAGCTCTCGTCTTCGGCACTCTTTTGTGCTCTTAATGCGTTGCTTAGAATTAAACCCTATACGAAAAAGAATCCATATAAGAATAAAAGAATGAATTACGAATTATAAAATTTTTCAAACGTCTAATTCCCATACCTTCAGGCTATTATACGCAAGACTATCCGCGAGATCTTCTTTCGTCATAGCACATAAGCCAGCTTCGAGCTTCGGGAACCCCATACTCCTAGCCATCTCCCGGCAGACAGATAATTCTTTGTTGTCAGGGAGACAGTATAGGAAGTCATCTTCGTTTGTCCCATTGAACACTAGTGCCCCCTTCGGATATTTTAATTCTTTCGCATAGTGTTTGGCTTCATAAATCTCTTCTTCAGACAATTTCTTCCCCGAAGCATGTCGTACAATGTAATCGCATATGGTGGAAGGAGCTTCGGGGGCGGCAGTGTCAATTTCTTCAACCAAAATTGGCTCTGGCACTTTTATTTTTTCTTCGGCTTCCAGAGGTTGTTCCTTGCTGGGCTCTGGAGGCCCAGTTTCAGCCTCAGGTTGTTGCTTCGAAGCTTCGGCAACTAAAGCTTCAGTAGACACTCCAGAAAGTTCAACAGTCCTCTTTGGAGTTGTGCTTGAAGACTTAATTGTCTCCAAAACGTCTAAAACGTTCGCCATTCTTTTTCTTTTTGGGGTCACAGATGGGCCCTTTTGGTTTTTTATTGTCTCAACACTTGCTGAAGGACTTAAGATTTCCAATATTTTTGATCCTTCAATTCTCGGTTTTTCTGTCTTCTCTGCTGAAGGTGCTTCAGTTTTTTCTTCGATCTTCGGCACTGGAGCTAGCTCTGTAGTTTCAGTGGCCAAAGAGACTTCACCGATAAATTCAGGCACTGTGGCCGGCTCAATAAAACGTGCCCGGTGGGTGAGCACCTTCATCTTTTTTCTTTGCGGCGCTGGCTCACTAGAAGCACTTGTGGCCACTTCTGTTGCAGGAGAAGTATTTTTTCTTTTGCGGCCCGGCACCGGAAAATGGTAGTCAGGATAGATAAACCCGATTGCATCAAATACCCGGTTGAGCCTCTTCTTCTTTCGGCCTCCGAAGGCTGCCGATAATGCAGTGTTTTCGGCCTTCGAATATACACCAAGCAGTTCGTCACTTAATGTTTCAATGCTTTTTAACCAGTCATCATCAGGCTCAACAAATTTATCCCCGTATTTGAATGAGTATTTTAGTCTGACTAGTCCACCTTCGTCAGACTCTTTGATGGTCTCCTTCGGCATTTCCCACTTTCCTGCAAGTGGCCACACCCTGAAGGCAATATGCTCTTGGACCAGATCCCTTGTCCCAATAAAAGAGCAGACTACGCCGAAGGCTCTTTGGCATTCTTCGGCTGCTTCATCCATTTCAACCTTCGGCTTTCGGAGTCCGAAGCGTTGCCAGATGGGGCGCATAATGATACTCTTAACATCTTCCTGCGCTGTCAAGTCATTCTTTACATAGAACCATTCTGTCATCCAGGCTCCGGGCCACCTCTTCCGAAAAGTTGGCACAGGGCGGCTTGACCCGGAGCGGGCACCGAAGCTGTAGCACCCAAAGTTGTTGTGATATTGTTCTTTTCCCCAGGGTTTCGTCTCATATACCAACTCATGAATTTTGCAAAAGCTTTTAGCATTTGGTTCTAAACCTTGGCTTTTCACAGCCCAGACAAAGATTCCCATTCTTATGATAGCTTCGGGAGTAATTTGATGAAGGTAGATTTGAAATGTCTTCAGGACTTCGACAACAAAGCTGCTTAGAGGGAACCGAAGCCCAGCCTTGAGAAAGCTTCGGAAGATCACAACCTCATCTTCTTCGGGGGTGGGAGAAGTCCTTTCTCCAGCATCAGCCCTCACAATAGATATATCTCGAAAATATCTCCCCCTCATATTGTCAATATGACTTTGCTTGATAGTGGTTTTCCCGAAAACCGAGTTACTTGGCCGCCATGGTCGATCTTCAGACTCTCCCCCGCCGCTTTCTACATCATAACTGTCGCTGTCACCAGTGTCTTCAGATAAACCTTCTAAAATCTCTTTGGTGATCTTCTCTGTATTGGTCTTCGACATTGCCTCAAGAAAGCCCAGGTTCTTCTCTTCAGAGAGACTTAGCTTCATCTCGACAACAGCCTTCTTCTCCTCAGACATCTCTTCGGAGATCCTACTTCTCGCTTCCGAAGCTTAAAACTAGGAAAGAAAACAAATATTTTTGGGCAGAAAGTTTTATAAGCAGGAAAAACAGATGGCCAAGAGAGCGTACCAAATCAAGTGTGGCGGGCTCCTATTTATACACTCCATATGACGGAAACCATGTGGTCCCAGGTGTCAGTGACTTTTGCTATTCTAGCAAAGGGAAGGTGTTTTTTCGGACCTTCGGCTTAAGGCCTTCGTCCATATCACAATCTGAATTTATCACTAACAAATTAATATTGCGAGGGGCTACTGTTGGGGGCCTTCGTCCTCCGAAGGTCCTCAAAAACATGATCCGACAATATTTTCCAAGTGAATTATATGAGCAGGTATCTTCGGACTCAGATCATGAACATGGAGTACGGTCAGAACGAAGCCCAAGCTGTACGAAGGATGGAGCACAGCCGAAGCTATGCGCAGAAAGCTTCGTCGTGATAGCAGAAAGGGGAACCGACTTAAAGATGAAAAGACTACTTCGGCCTTAATAGATTCCCATTAGTCATTAGCAAATGTAATGGACATGAATGTAATTTTACACGGGTTGTGTCCCGTGTCTATAAATAGGTGAACAGTACTCCCGTACTGTTCACGCTGACTTGTACTCGCTCGTGCGTCACGCTTGTACCTTTGCTTCCTGTCAAACCGAAGGTACAAATGTAATTCTACATTGTTTTTATTCCTCCATGATTATTTAATAAAAACATGTAATAATGCTATGTGATTATTCATATCATTCTCTCATGTTTCATATGCTTCTCCTTTTATCAATATAAACTGCAATGATGAAGGTATGTCCTTTATAACCTTCGTCTAAAGATCGTTATATCCTAAGGAAATAACGCTTTGAAGGACGAGAGGTATTTATCATTGACTTCTTTCTGTGTTGCCTTGTTCTTAATTCATAGCATTTGAGAACAAGTCCACAACAGATAGGGAGCCTGTCAGGCTCAAGATAGCACTGAGAAGCCTTGATGGTGCCCCATTCTGGTGATGCTCACAGTAGAACAAGACAGAGCAGAAGATGAGGGATCAGTCAAGGAGCATGGGAAGGAACTGAATGCAACACAAAGTATATTTCCGGAAGAGCCAAGGTTGGCAGGAGAGATCAAAGAAAAGAAAACAAGTGCTCCTGCAGCCACTAGAGCCAGCACCAAGAGAACAACAATGGGCAGTTCAAAACCTGGAGAGGTGCAGCCTGTAGGTTGTCCAAGTTCAAAAGGCATCAGTAGTAGTGGAGAAGAGCACTTGGAAGGTGAATTCCTGTGGTGCATTCCTCAAAAACAAAAACATGTGCGGGGTGATTGTTTCGAGTACATAGGACTAATTGATTCGTTTTTTTCATTTTTCTGGTTGACAATTTGACATCATTCTGTTGGCATTTCCCTGAAGGTAAACCGAAGAAGCCTCCTGTCAAACATGTGTTCAAGAGAAGAGGTAAGCAGCAGCAAGTCACTGGAACTGAGGACATCGATGTATACGGCAGCTTCAGTGACATGGGTCTCAGTGGCGGATCTAGGAATTTACCTCTGGGTTGCTGAATCAATAATTTGGTGCCACCATATAGAATAATAAAATTTACCTAACTAAATAGTTACAAATATATATAATATTGGTTCTAATATAATATTTTTATAACCATGATAATATATGAAAGTTCCCTTTGCCCGTGAACAGGATCTGGATGTCGCCTAGAGGGGGGTGAATAGGCGAATAAAAATTATCACTTTAAAACTTTAGTTCTTACTCTACTCGAAGATCAGATCGCAGTGGAACGAAGAACCCTTCGAGTAGGTTGCAGCGGAATAGAAGATCCTGTCTCAAAATACCCTGCACTTCAAATATAACTTGTACTACAGATAAGTATTGAAGTGCAGATATAAAGAGTAGATAAGACAGAGAGACGGCACACAATACAAAGCGAAGCACACAGACGCAAGGATTTATCTCGAGGTTCGGCCAAGCCTGAAATGCTTGCCTAGTCCTCGTTGGAGTTAGCCACACCTGGGCTTGGAGTCTGTTTCAACTCCTTCCTCCGTTTGCTCAGATCTGTCAGTATAACAGATAGAGCCTTCCACTATGTTGAGTTGGGTTACAACAAAGCCGTGGCTGCTTACAATCTTCTTTACAGCACTCCGGCAGAGTAACGATATGCTCAAGACCTTGCTCTAGCTCTTAGCAGCACTTCTCCACTCTCTCAAGGCTTATAGCTTTGCCTCTACACAAACTAGAGAGATATACACGAGAGGGAGAGAGAGAATTGATCCGAGTGATGTCTATAATTGTTGGCTGCACTTGTGTACTTGTTGGAGGCGCCTAGAAGTCCCTTTTATAGACTCAAGGGGCCTAGGAGTCGTTGAAATCCATTTTGGAAGGCAATATTTGCTTTCAGTCGAGTGGCGCATCGGATAGTCCGGTGCGCGATCTCCTTCCAAATTGGGCTCAACTGATCGTTGGAGCAACGGTCGTCTTGGCTCACCGGACACTGTCCGGTGCACACCGGACAGTCCGGTGCGCCAACTATCCGTTGGCCCAAGCCACGCGTCGCCCGCTGATCGCGCTGCCGACCGTTGGCGCAGTCGACCATTGGCTCACCGGACAGTCCGGTGCACCATCGGACAGTCCGGTGAATTATAGCCGTACGCCGCCAAACTATCCCGAGAGTGGCCTGTTCACCGGAGTTCAGTCTGGCGCACCGGACACTGTCCGGTGAACCACCGGACAGTCCGGTGCACCACAGTACAGTCCGGTGTGCCAAACTGAGCTGAGTCTTGGCTGTACACAGCCAAGCCTTTTGCATTTCTTTTCTTCTTCTTTCTGTTTCTAACACTTAGACAAATAAATTAGTACACGAAAACCAATGTACTAAGTCTAGAAACATACCTTCTCTTTGATTTTCACTTCTTTAGCATTTGGCCTGCTTGAGATTGATGTTGGACTCATAAATCATCAAGTCAGCTTGACTTGATCTAGTTTGACATTTCTGAGCTCCAACATCCTGCAAAGGTCACATAGAATATCTCCAAACATAGGAATAACCCAAACTAAAAGTCAAGGTGCACTTAGCTCTTTTGGGCTGCTTCCAGTTCTGATTTTGACATTGGTTCTCCTTCCGGTGACCTTGTTTACTTCTTGAGCTAGATCTTGAGTCTTATGACTTACACCACATAAATGTGGATGTTACCTCATTGGTTGTAAGTCATGTCCTTATGTAGTGTTCCTTGATGCACCATAACTCTCAACAAGATCAACCTTGACTTTGCAAGTCTTCTTCTTTACCCCTGGCTTTGGGTTCCTGGTCTCCTTGACTTTCTCCCACTCGATACCTTGAAGCTCTTCTTGCTTCCATCCTTGGCTTGATCGGTTGTCTCTGAGTTATGCACATCGAGTCTCACTTAAGCAATGTCCATCCTTCTTGTGATGCCCATTATCTATAAATAATTCAGTCTTTGGACCATCACACTTGTTCACTTGTGTTGAACCATATTAGCTTTACATAAAGCACCTGTTCAACACTTAGCACACTTGTTAGTCCTTTAATTGAGTTGTCATCCAAACGCCAAAACCCACAAGAGAGCTTTCAATTTCCCCCTTTTTGGTGATTGATGGCAACACAATTAAAGCTTACATAAGAGTGAAATTTAAAGCACAAATTTTGAATTCTAAGTTTATAGAATGCTCCCCCTAAATATGTGCTTACATCAAAATCTTAATTTTGGCCTTATATGCCAAATTGCACATACTTAGGCTAATTCGAAGCATTACTACACCTTAGCACCTGTGGGATGCATTGTGTGCGTATGACACACAAATGCACAGAACCAGAGTTAAACACCAATTGAATAGATATAGAAATATCAACCTACCACTATTCACCATTAAGACAGGAATATCAACCTACCACTATTCACCACTAAGATACCAAATTAAAACAATTTTAAAGCACCAGAACCACATGAATATCTATTACAGAATAGATGCCAATTGATTCATGTCAACGGAAGCGCTAGTTTTGCATCATCACCATATAATACAACACATATAATACAACAAGAAGCATATGATAAGAATTATCAATAACACAAACTAACACATCATTCCTTAAGATCAAAGGAACTCAAACTAACACAAGCTTTAATGCACAAAATTCTCCCCCTTTTACATCAAACACCAAAACTATATTCAAGCAAGAACATAGAATGATGTCAAGGGACAGCAGGATATTTAGTAGGAAAAATATAACACACTAACATTACTCCCCCTTAAACATTAGACATATGCAACACAAGCATTGGAGGAAAATTAAGATACAAATACACAAAAGGTCAACACTTCCTTTTGTACCTTTACCCTGTTGTGATGTACTTTCCATTTTGAGAGTTTAATCTCTAGGAAGCTCCTTCACACTTGTGCCTGATCCCTTATCCTGACCTTTTCTTGTTGAACTTAAGATACCAACTACTTGACTTACGGAGGTACCCAAGTCCTGATTGCTCCATTTCTTGCTCATCTTCCCTTTTCCACCTTGAGACTATACAAGATCACTCAAGAAACAATTAGTCTCAAAAGACACAAGTTATGTGTGCTCCCCCCTAAAGTTGTGTATCAAGTATTTGAATGACTTGCACTTTGCACATTCTAGCATCCTCAGAACTAGAGGGGATCACAACATATCTTGGTCTAGACATAATCTATCAATTTCATCACAAGGAGATACCAATTGGATAGATGACATAATATAACTTGTGACTAGTGGAAACAATGCATGCCTCAAGATATATAACATTTTACGAACAACCTAGGCACGCTTCACTCGTGATGATCATTGCAACACATGCACCAATTGAAAGATGACAAGATCATGCATATAAAGCACAATGTCTAATCACACCAAGATTAAGAAGAATTTTCTTAGGTACACCAAGGGAAACAACATTTTAAGGCATAAGGCACCTACGCCAAGATACTACCAATTGAAAGGCAAGAACATAGCTATGATCACAATCAACGGAACTTCAGAATTTTCAATGAAATTGCACAGTTCCATTCTCCATACCTTTGCCTTTTCCTGAATTGCCATGAGAGCACCAGTTGTAACCAATTTGAGTGCTCCTTTTGCTCATGCACCTCATAACTCAAGAAGGTGCATTAGTGGCACAACATGGATTTGGTATACACACAGTATCAAAATAGGATAATTATGTGAACATGGACTAAACAAGATATCATGCTTGCACAAAGGTTAATCATTAAAAACCATATAACAAGACTTACAAAAAGATACAGGTTTATCCATGAACACAAAAAGAGTTAATCTTGGTGAATATATCAAATGAAAAACTACCCATTTAATGATTCAAAAGATATAACATATAGAACACACAATCATGATTAAGCAAGCATCATTATGAACCATTGATAACACAGGCAATCTCAAAAGCATAACTACTCCAAGGATAGGTAGCACAACAATCCAACTTAAGAGCAATACTGATTATCAATAATGTACTTAAGATACACGGGTACCATCCTTTGGAGAGCAAGTTGCAGATTCTCATCAAGGTCCTTTGCTTGATTCACCAATAATGATTAAGGACCTCTACAACTTATTTCACTTGAGATGAACATGGGATTAGTATTGCACAATAATTCAACCTTGGGTCAATGAATAGACAATAAAAAATTAACAGCTTAAGCATAGAGTTTGAATTAACCATCTTAAGCTTTCCTATGGTCTCCAGTCCATCTCGAGGCACCTGCATGATCTAGTTGGCACAGTTTGGTACCCATCTCGAGATGGGTCCATAACGATCATCCAAAAAAACCTTTGGTACCCAAATAGCCTTTGTGCTAGTTCTAGGAGATCTCATTATTGATCTAGCACATGTGTATGTTTTGGGTCTCCTAAGCGAATAAGATTGAGACAAATTTACTTGCTTAGGAACCTTACCTTTATTACATACCTCAGGTGGAAGACCATGCTCACCACACATGTAGCAGAAACGTCGCTCAACCCGACATGACGCTTGCTGTTTATCATTTTCCTTGGTGAGGGTCATCTTGGAGGGTGCACGTCCTTGATTCTTTATGACCGGACATGAGGTTATCATGTGGTCCTTTTTATTGCATCCAAAATATCTCCTTATCCCTTCGTCCTTGTCGTTGTATGGACACGACGCAATGAGGTGTCCTGACTTATTGCACTTAAAGCACCTCCTTTTCCCTTTTCTCTTTTTGTTCTTGGATGACATAGAGAAATGGTCAGTGCAAACAACATGACTAATTTAATCTTTACCTTTTTCCAAGTTCATGTTGATTTCTTCATTTTTTGCTTTAGGAACATCCTTCTTATGGAGCTTAACACTCGCTGCAGTTTTTCCCGTCTCAAGCTTCTTCACCACGCGCCGTGGATATCTTGAGAAGGTTGAGCAATGCGTCTTCTCCTTAGTTGCTTTGTTTTCTTGTTCCTTTCTTTATTGATGAGCACTTTTTCCTTTGATCCTGCAACTTGATGCTCATCCAAGAGTTGGCTTTCTTTTGAGCAACCGGGGTTAGCACATGATGATATATTATCTAGATGTGCACGTGTGCAAGAATGAGGTTCACATGAATTTAGGTTTGCAATTACAACCTCATGAGCAACATCAAGCATGATATGTCTATCCAAGAGATTATCATGATAACAAGACAATAAATCATATTTTTCAGTAAGAGCAAGTTTGTCATGACTTAGCAATTCTACTTGCCTCTCAAGCATGGCATTTTCCATTTTAAGTTGAGCAACACAAGATAAAGCATCATCATTATTTCTTTGCTCAATTAAAAATGAATCATACCGTTGGACCAAATCATCATGAGAGCACTTTAGCTCCTCATGTTCTTTGGTCATCTTCTCCAGGCTGTCGTTGGTTTTGATGAGGGTCTCCTCTAGCCTGAGAAGCGTCTCGCCTTGTTCCTTGTTCCTTCTCAACAGCTTAACCAAGAGCGCTTTGTCTTCTTTGTTGAGATGGGTGTAGAAACGGTGAATCTCCTCTTCTTCTACATCGTCGGTCTCATTTTCCCTGTCATTATTATCAGTGGAAGCAAAATAGGAAAATGTACCTTGTGATGATGTAGACTCCTCATCCTCATATTCCTCCTCATCATTGCTTTCATCTCCACTCTCATCGTTAGCAACAAGACATGTATAACAAGTGGGAGATGAACTTGTCGGTGAGGTGGATCCATCGCTTGGTGTCCATCTCTCTTGTTCTTCTCCCTTGGACAAGTTAGTACTACCAGCAATAGAGGGAGCAGAAGCAGTGCATATGGACTTAAAAAAATTTAACTTAATTTTGGTCCATAGATCATGAGCATCAACAAATAAATCACTATCACTACTCATGATAGCAAAATAGGCACTTCTAGAAAGTGAGTCAACTAAGATGTTGCAAGCATGGTGATTGAGAGTCAGACATCTTAGTTCATCATTAGAAGGATTTTGACTAAAATTGGAGGGAAAGATATTTCTACTAAAGATCTGTCTCAACTCAGGATCAACACGCATGAAAGCATTATAAATAGAGACAGACCAAGATTTATAATTAGAACCATCGCCTAGTAGAAGTTCTAGAGTTACCTCTTGTGACGACATCGTCATCTCCGGACGGCTAAGCCCACACTGGAGAGGCCTAGCTCCGATACCAATTGAAAGTTCCCTTTGCCCGGGAACAGGATCTGGATGTCGCCTAGAGGGGGGTGAATAGGCGAATAAAAATTATCACTTTAAAACTTTAGTTCTTACTCTACTCGAAGACCAGATCGCAGTGGAATGAAGAACCCTTCGAGTAGGTTGCAGCGGAATAGAAGATCCTATCTCAAAATACCCTGCACTTCAAATATAACTTGTACTACAGATAAGTATTGAAGTGCAGATATAAAGAGTAGATAAGACAAAGAGACGACACACAATACAAAGCGAAGCACACAGACGCAAGGATTTATCCCGAGGTTCGGCCAAGCCTGAAATGCTTGCCTAGTCCTCGTTGGAGTTAGCCACACCTGGGCTTGGAGTCTGTTTCAACTCCTTCCTCCGTTTGCTCAGATCTGTCAGTATGACAGATAGAGCCTTCCACTATGTTGAGTTGGGTTACAACAAAGCCGCGGCTGCTTACAATCTTCTTGATAGCACTCCGGCAGAGTAACGATATGCTCAAGACCTTGCTCTAGCTCTTAGCAGCACTTCTCCACTCTCTCAAGGCTTATAGCTTTGCCTCTACACAAACTAGAGAGATATACACGAGAGGGAGAGAGAGAATTGATCCAAGTGATGTCTACACTTGTTGGCTGCACTTGTGTACTTGTTGGAGGCGCCTAGGAGTCCCTTTTATAGACCCAAGGGGCCTAGGAGCCGTAGAAATCCATTTTGGAAGGCAATATTTGCTTTCAGTCGAGTGGTGCACCGGACAGTCCGGTGCGCGATCTCCTTCCAAATTGGGCTCAACTGACCGTTGGAGCAATGGTCGTCTTGGCTCACCGAACACTGTCCGGTGCGCCAACTATCCGTTGGCCCAAGCCACGCGTCGCCCGCTGATCGCGCTACCGACCGTTGGCGCAGTCGACCGTTGGCTCACCGGACAGTCCGGTGCACCATCGGACAGTCCGGTGAATTATAGTCGTACGCTGCCAAACTATCCCGAGAGTGGTCTATTCACCGGAGTTCAGCCTGGCGCACCGGACACTGTCCGGTGCACCACCGAACAGTCCGGTGCACCACAATACAGTCCAGTGTGCCAGACTGAGCTGAGTCTTGGCTGTACACAGCCAAGCCTTTTGCATCTCTTTTCTTTTCTTCTTCTTTCTGTTTCTAACACTTAGACAAATATATTAGTATACGAAAACCAATGTACTAAGTCTAGAAACATACCTTCTCTTTGATTTTCACTTCTTTAGCATTTGGCATGCTTGAGATTGATGTTGGACTCATAAATCATCAAGTCAGCTTGACTTGATCTAGATTGACATTTCTGAGCTCCAACATCCTGTAAAGGTCACATAGAGTATCTCCAAACATAGGAACAACCCAAACTAAAAGTCAAGGTGCACTTAGCTCTTTTGGGCTGCTTCCTGATTTTGACATTGGTTCTCCTTCCGGTGACCTTGTTTACTTCTTGAGCTAGATCTTGAGCCTTATGACTTACACCACATAAATGTGGATGTTACCTCATTGGTTGTAAGTCATGTCCTTATGTAGTGTTCCTTGATGCACCATAACTCTCAACAAGATCAACCTTGACTTTGCAAGTCTTCTTCTTCACCCCTGGCTTTGGGTTCCTGGTCTCCTTGACTTTCTCCCGTGCACTTGGTACCTCGAAGCTCTTCTTGCTTCCATCCTTGGCTTGATCGGTTGTCTCTGAGTTATGCACATCGAGTCTCACTTAAGCAATGTCCATCCTTCTTGTGATGTCCATTATCTATAAATAATTCAGTCTTTGGACCATCACACTTGTTCACTTGTGTTGAACCATATTAGCTTTACATAAAGCACCTGTTCAACACTTAGCACACTTGTTAGTCCTTTAATTGAGTTGTCATCCAAACACCAAAACCCACAAGAGAGCTTTCAATATATTAATTCAGTTTAACATATGCATAAATTTCACTTACCCATGGGAGTACGTACTAGAAGATTACTTGTTTTTTCTTTGGCCTGCGGTTTCTGATGGTAAAAAAGTCTTGATTACATCTTCTTCATCCAGTTGAAAGAAAACGTCTCGCTCAATAAATGTGAGTAGACAGCCATCCAAAAGGCTATCACCCATCTTATTTCTCAACTTACTTTTGATGAATGTCATCGTAGAAAATGCCCTCTCAACACCTGCTATTGCCACAGGCAGAAGTAATACTGATTTGAGAAGCATGTATACTAAGTCAAACTTTATGTCTCTTCGTTTGAACAAGTTTCACTGAGAGATCAACAAGATTTTCTAGGTCTTCAAATAAAAATCTTTTTTATGTTAGCAATAAAGTTACCCAACTGCAATTCAAGCTTTAATAAATCGGTACCTAATTGTCCTTTGGATAAAAATCAACAAGTCTGCGTAACTTCTGTGCATCAAAAGAAGCAAATGAGTCTTTAGGATTGAATGCCGACATACAAAAAAGTAACTCCATATTAACCTCATCAAAGCGACTGTCAAGTTCTTGACTAATTTGATCAATAACCCCAATATATACTTCTCTTCTGAAGTGATCATCGTTTGTTTGGTTTTTTGGCAAACCGAGCTGATCTTCCATAAGGCACATAATTATTCTCCATGATAGGAACATGGACATCATGTTTGTTGCAAAATAAAGTGAGCTTTTCAAGGAATTGACTCCATCCACTGGACCTTAATTCTTGCATTCTATCCTTTGCCACTCTAATAAGTGAGACTGCATTTAGAATATCTTGCTCCCTTCTTTGCAAGCACTCCAATAATTCATTAGTGTATCCCAAAATGATAAACATCAAATGTGCACTAAAAATATAATCAAATAACTCCAATACTCCAAACATAGTATGTATTTTTGGCCAATCACTCTTTTGTGAAGTATCATTACCAAGAGAGATGAGTACATCACGTATTGTGGGATACATACCAATAATGTTGACAACTGTTTTGTAGTGAGATCCCCAACGAGTCTCGCCTAGCCTAGGCAATCCCATCTCTTGATTTAATCCACTTCCAGTTTGAAGTTCACCACAATCATTTGCTTTCATAACATTATCAAGTCTTGCATCTCGAAGCATGCCATGACGTTTACAAGAAACAGCAACAATATTTAGCAAAAGAGACACTTGATAAAAAAACCAAATACAATCACTATTCACCTTGGCAACAACAACAAGAATGGGTTGCCTTTCACCTGGATCAAGTTGGAAACGATTGATGTCATAGCCTGAAGGTGGTGCTGGTGTCAATAACATTGATCGAATAGACGGTTGTTCTTCAATTAGTCGCTCTTGAGGTTGCTCTTCTGTCTCAGCTGTAGCTGTACATGGGGAAGGAGATAGCATAGCAACACTAGCAAGAGCCTTCTTTGCTGCATGTTTTTGGAAAAGAGAAGCGATATCTCCTGTCCTCTTCATATTTTATCTCACTAACTGTATAGGAATAACAACTTATTAAGGATAATTTATTGTTGTCAAAAAATTGTGATTGTGTATGAACTGAAGTTACTAAACTAATTTATATTTAACAAAAAATATTGGGTAACAATATATGGAGAACAATCAATAAATCCATGATAAATAATCCAGTATCTAAGTGAAATATAGAAAAATGTTGCACAGGCCAAACACCGGCTCTCTGACCAAGGAGGAGGTGGCGGCGTTCTGGAATCTAGAGGCAGCACGGTCGGCCAAACACCGGCTCTCCCCGCGCCGCTGCGCGGTACCGGCACGCTACTACTGCACGAGGAGCGATGACGATCAGACGATGGCTTCTTCCTCCTCGAGAACGTCGCCGATAGCTTCGCCACGAACCGCGGTAGCTGGTAGACGTGTCGTCGTGGGGGAGCAGACGCGTTTGCGCTGCGGTTTGCCGTTGGAATTTGGAAGTAGCCAAACAGCTGAATCGTCACTGAATTTGTGGGGTTAAAAACTCCTGATATCTAGGTTTAACTGGGCCAAAGCTACAGGATATGTCGTGGCCCACCCGGCATACCCTGTAGGTCCGCCCCGGATGGGTCTTCATAAAATCCTACTCAAGGGAATATATATATATGTGTGTGTAACACACAGCTATATATCTCTGGACTGCAAACATTTCGGAGACCCGATTTTTTATTTGTGCGCTCATCATCCAAGGTTTCCTTTGCAACTCTGTTCGAAAGGTTTGGAGAAGCCCTCCGTGGTGCATGAGAGGGATCGTCCCATTCTGCAACGGCCATAGTGTTATCCACGAGTCCTTGTCTGGAACGACCGTGGCTCTTTGCGCTGGAGTTCTTCAGCGGCTTGACTACGGATCTGCACAGTGCCAAGCTCTGATCGTCGTGCCTGCCGACGCGCGACCTGATGATGTACGAGACCGAGAGAGCGACCGAAGCACTCGGCCAGTTCCTCGGTGTCAGGGCTTACACCTGCACCGGAGGCACGAGTGTCTGCGTGGACCAGGAAACTGTGTCGAGCAGATGCAGATCAGCTCAGGTTGCCATTGGAACTCCCGGGCGCGTTCTTGACCTGCTGGGAAGGGATGCGTTGCGTAGAGACCACATCAGAATGCTTGTTCTGGACGAAGCAGATGAGCTACTCACAGGAGGTTTCAAGGACCAGGTTAGTTCACCTACCTGCATGCAGACATGTTGATATGCTCATGCAGTACCTATGAAACTACCTATCTTTCTTTTTCTGAAGACATGTAGCATTAGCATCATCCAGTACCTCCCAGCCAGAATCCAGGTGGGGCTCTTCTCCGGCGCCTTCTCCAGCGAAGCTCTGGAAACCAGCCACTGGTTCATGGACGACGACAAGCACGTGACGATCGAAGTGCCAAGAGACGAGGAGCTCAAGCTCAAGGACATCGGGATCAAGCAGTTCTACCGCAGAGTCGACAGCAAGGAAGAGAAGCTCGGAGCGCTCTACGGCGCGCTTCTGGACGCTCTAGAGCCTGCCGCACGGACCGTCGTCTTCGCGAACACGAAGCAGGTCCAGAGGTTTTGCAACGGGCAGATTAGCAAGGTACCTTCCAATCCAACATATGGCCTCTTGGTGGGCTATGGCGGTCAGAAATGTTCCTAAATGTCTCTACACGGGCTCTTCCTGATCTCCACCCACCCCCCACCCCCTACACCCCACTTCCTGGCTACAAGGAACCTTTAACTTTTCGGCCCCCCTAAGACACAATGTAACTGTTTGTTGTGATATGCGGTCACTTGTCAGCTAGACGTTTGCTATTCTGTTTGCAAGACTACTAGAACATTAGGCGCCCATTCGGGCGCCCTACGGTTGTTCTTGCAAAAGCTAATATCGACGAACCAACATGGTTTTGTGCAACTATATTAATTAGATGGTAATAGTAAGATTTAAATAAATACATCAGGGCGCCAGATTTAGACGAAAAGTCATTAGAAACTAATGTTAATATAGGTTGTGTAAGGATGATAAGTAACAAAGAGCATCTTTGGAATAAAACTAAATACTCAACATCTTTACCATCATTCCTAAGACTGTAGCAGCACCACTCACTGCCCTCCCCAACAGAGCAAAAAGAAATCCAACTCACTGACCTATTGAAACTTCTAAATTCTATCACTGTGTGAAAGAAACCTATCTTCATAGGTAGTTACAGAGAGCAGACTGAAAACTCTCGCGTTCAAAGAGTGATAAAAAGCAAGTAGCAATGCTAGTTAGGATCCAAACTGTTAAAACATGTTCTGATGTAACTGATAAAATTTAATTCAAGTAATCATTTATCAATCATGCTTTTCTGAATCACTAATAGTGTATTTTACAAAGTCGCTGGTACTTGTTTCCTTGTTAGGAGGCGAACATCTTACAGGTTCGAACCAATCACATGTTAGTTTATTCTTCAATGCATTCACAAGGTAGTTAATGTAGTTTTTTAAATAATATTCCTTTTTTACGAGTAGGTAAAATCTGATTTGCCACAAATAAGGACAAGGTAGGACTTCTTCACTTTTGAACCATCAGAAGAAAGGCATGCTCACAAGCATAGACATTGAATCTATAGGATTGTTCAAACTCCATTGTTACATGGTAACTGAATATGAGGCCAGTCAACCAATCCACCAGCAAAACCAGCACGCATGGCAAAGGTCACAATCATTTCACTCTGCTTCGCATTATCAGCATGAAGCTGTAGAACAGCTCTTCAAGTTCCCATGTTTATCAGTCTAAACAAAAAAAACTACATGAGCCAAATATTGCGTTTTTAGGACAACCGGAGAGTTAATTGTCTAGCAGTTTTCTCTTAATTTTACAGCACAATAGGACTCACTGCATTTCCTAAAATGTTATAATTAGTCAGCTTCAGCAGAGAAGAAAGTATAACATGGTAAAATCAAACTATTCTAAATATACAGAAAAAATCTAGAAAAGGCTACAAGTAGATAATGTACTAAGTTCAGAAGAAAAGAGCCCTCAACATACATCTTTGTGTCAGGTAAAGGAACTCACCAAATGCATCACAGGGCATACTTACCAAATCAGCCTGAAACAAGTTGAAAAGGGCAAACGTGTTGATACATACAAATATGACATATGATGTAATGATCATACACAAGCATGGCACAAAACCGTCACACTAACCCTTTCTATACCAAATACATCAATATTCGAATGACATGAAACAACCCAAGAATTTTACCTGGATACAAAGAGTAAAAAGGGCAAATTACAGAGCACACCTAAAAAGGATACCAGAGAGAGAGAGAGGCAACACACGTTATGGGTTTGAACCAACTTTTGGTATTCGCAAATAGACAAGCTCTGCAGACTTGATAATCAAAGATAGAAATTCAAAAGGTGTATGATGAAGGGAAGAATGCAAAGTAAAGGTATTGGATAGGTCAATTGAAGAACTCGAAAACGTGTATGTGTTTTAGAATGCAAAGTAAGTTGTGTTCCTTCGTTTATTTAGAAGTTAGTTAATTTAATAAACCTTGCTGCAAGACAAATATATGTTACAGTAATTGTTCCAAGATAACTAAAGAGGCATTGGAGCTCCAAGTATTTCCTTTAATTTAATAAACCTAATTTAGTAGCAAGGCTTTCCATCATCAATCAAAGGTGCTATAACATTTTCACAAATACATCTGACATGGTGTTGAAACTTAGAGGAAATTTCAAAGAAACATTAAGGCAGTCGAGTGGCCTTGATAATATTTTTAATATCATGGTGAATTGCCATTCAGAAGTGGAGGTAATACCTTGTTTATGTGTCCAATAGTATACAGCAATTATAAGCTCGTTGCAATAAAATAATAGTAAAGCATTTCCATATGCTAGTGTATTTGAACTGTAACATGTTCTAGGAAAGATGCTAATGGATCGAGAGTTCGAGACAAAAGAATACATATTCGCAGATGGTTCTAGCTCACGGGTTTGACCCTCAATCACAACTGAAACAGCTAAATGTGAAACTTCTAGAGTACCTACCATAACAAACCACGCGAAGTTGCAACTGGTAGCAAGTAGCAACTATAAATTTAGAACTACTATAGCAAGGCACCTAGTTCATGCGGCGTGATTACCTGATTGCTTTTTCATGTGGTGTGATTACCTAATTACTTTCTTGCTTACTGGGAGCAATGGAGGGTGGAGCTTCCACTTCACCGAATCAAGGTGCCTTCATGGCTTCCCCTTCCGACCGCGCATCGCCAGCTCCCGCAACGACCCGACCTTCACCATGAGGAGCAGTGCCACCGCGGGTGAATCATATCGGCCGCCGTTAGCCCTCCCTCCTAGGGATGGCAATCGGGCGGGTAGTACACAGATATATAGTTCGCGAATCCATACCCACGAGATAAAACTTAATCCATACCCGTACCCATAAACGTTCGTGGGTATGGATCTGTATCCATACCCGTACCCGCTGGGTATCCGCTATCCAATGGATACCCGTTACCCGCCCGCCCACTACAATTTTAGCATTAAACACCAAACAATAAAATTTATTACATTTCAAAATAATTATCATTCCAATAGCATTAAATAAGAATTTCAGCACCAAACAACATGTTATGGATAAAAATTGAAAAATAAGAATTTATGATAATATATAAATCTGAATGGCCCACATGTTAGATATCCATTGGGTAACGGGTATGGATACTGGATATCCATACCCGCGAAAAAAATATCCGCGGATACCTTATGATATCCATAACCGTACCCGCGGATATCAAATTCCACCATACCCATATCCAATGGATAATTATCCGCGGTTATTTACCCATACCCGTACCCATTGCCATCCCTACTCCCTCCCCCGATCTGCTATGATTCTTCGACTAGGCCTTGGTCCAGAAACGAAAAGGCGGCAAGGTAAATAGTCGCAGAGTCGAGCAGTGGCTGCAGAGGCAAGCAGAGAGGCCAGTGGGACGATGTGGACCTGATGGAGAGTGGCCTTGGGGAATGTCTGTGAAGTGTAAGGGGGAGGAGAAGGATGGAAGGGCCAATGGTCCAACCATGCCGCCTGTCGCGTGCGCCTGAGCTCACCTGCGCGTCCCGCAGCTCGCTGTCTTAGCCCGCCGCCACGCAAAACCCTCTGGCCGGCGCCACCCTGAACGAGTCAGCCAACGCCACAGAAGCCTCGGACGCTAGCGCACTGCCCTCGCTAGCGCTCGCCATGGACACGACCGGCTAGCTCCACCTGAGACACTACGTGTGGCCACCCTTATGCCCCGTCTCCTTCTCGGATGCCTTGAGGGCCACCAGCGACTTGACCCACATGCTCGACCATGGCGGTGGAGACGGAGGGGATCTAGCGAACAAGTGTGTGTGTGGGCGGGGGGTGGGAAGGGGGCAAAGACTTGCTTCTGAGCGATGATGAGGTCGTCTCCGTCGAGCGACGACGGCGTAAGGACGAGGAGCAATGGATCCATGAAGGGAGTCGCCCTATCGCTCGCAAGGTACAGTGGATCAGATATGGGGGAGCGGACGTGGACGCGAATGGCTCCATCGAATTGAAGAAATATCTTGGGTCCATGAATGGGCAGTTGGGCACGTGTCGGCACGCCGAACTCTCCGGACGCGTGAAACCCGGGGAGGGGCTAGAATTCCCGTGGCTTTTAAGACTTTAGATTAATTTGTACTTTAAGTTCCCCAGAAATATGTCATCGGTATCATACCATTTTTTAACTGGATATAGTGGTTGATATGTTTAATTGTCGCTTCTCTGGTCTTAATATTATTTTTTTCTTGACATAGTTACAATATTAACTATGAGCATCATGTTAGGAATGATGTAATTAGGGGTGCTAATGGGTTCTTTACGCTATAAATTTAAGAATCGGAACATATTAGGATATGACTCTATTTCTATTTATTTTTCAACTAAAATTAATTAAGAGCTCAAACGAATCGTGAAAAAATATTTGGATCATGATCCATTACTACCCCTAAATGTAATGTGTTGCTTCTGATGAAAAAATATGAAGGTGCACTAATAAAAGATTTTGCGCTCTATTTGAAAATTATTTTGTTCTTTGTTTTATACCATAATAGTTCGACAGCTAGAGAAAAGACGGATGCATAACATTGCATTAAGCGAAAACATTTGTATCAAAATTTGAACATTTAAAGTGTGTTTGGCACTACTGTAGTTCACAAAAACTAGCTCAGCTTTATGAACTTTAATGTAGAGCAGCTTAACTTTGAAGTCGTAGAGCTTTTAAGGTGTTTGGTTCATAGATCATCTTTAGTATAAAATTATAATTTAAAAAAACTTGTATGTCCTTCCTCTGTCCATTCAACCATGGAAGTTCGCTCGGCCATGGAAGTTCCCTCAGGGACGTAGGCGGGCGTAGACCTTGTTTCGAACCTTCGGCACAAGGCCTCCATTGTTTATTTCACGGACTGAGCTCGTTACGAAAAACAAACTAATCCCATGAGGGGCTACTCTTGGGGGCTTCTATTGCTAAAGGTCCTCAAAGCATCACCTTATCAGTCAAATATGTTCAGGTACTACCAAAAGATGGTGAAGCTAGCCTTCGTCTGAAGCGGCGCGCGAGGAAGGGATGAAACTAGAGAGCTTTGGTCCCATGGAATTGACTGATGGACAGTGTGTTATAAGCACACGAAGCAGAAGTGGATGAGAAGATCCAGAAGGTTAACTAGCACAACACGAGGGAGGAAAAGACAACATTACCCCTATAGGATTTGTAGCTCGTGTGTATAGGATTTATGGACATGTTTGTAATTTCACATGAAGTTGTATCCCATCACCACAAATAGAGGAACAGTATCATATGCATAGGATATGATTAAGGACAAGGAGTACTGGAATCTCTCTGCCTTCGAAGGTGTTTTGCCCTATCTTTGTGCCCTCCCTTGTACAGCTGAAGGTACACTTGTAATCTTTCATAATGAAATGAGACGAAGTCAAGTTGAGTGCCTAGAATGATTTGTTATGCCATACTTTTTGTGTTCAAACATTCCTAGACATTATTTATCTTTTTGACCCTCTTCCTTTAATCAATCTCTTCAGAAGGGATTTATTAAAGAGAGAAGGAAGAATTATTTCACTTGTGTTGCCTCGTTTTTTGTTTCTCTCAGGAGCCAACCAACACCCAGCGTGGAAGAAGCTCTTGAACACGACTACCTCGTTTTTCACGCGGCTTTGGAGTTGTGTCCTCTCCACCAAGTCAAACCATATCGGCATTTTTAAAGAGACCAAGCTTCGTCATCAGACTCATATTCATGTTCTTAATCAATGACTTCCCAATCTCTACATAGCTAGGCTTCATCGGATGAAGCTCCCATTCCACCTCCGTGTCATCCTCAAACCCATAATCTTCATCCTCTGATTCTGCCTCGACTGCCTAGGTTTTCTCTAGCTGGTCTTTGGTCGGATGGGGGGTCTTTTGCAACCGTTTATATAGGTGCACCGCTTGCAGATGCATAAACTACTTCAGTTCTTGAAGTTTCCTCGTATCTTCAAAGCGCTTTCAAAGTGTGACAGAACCTCCCAAGTCATTAGGCCCACCTACAGTTGTCCTTGTTCAACGGACCTCAGACAACCCTGTAGGTGCCCCTGATCACTTGACAAGTTCGGTATCTGTATTCCTTACCTTTCCCAAGAGCGTTTCACCCGTTACGCAGACGTTACAATACATCGAAGGTACGAAAATGTGGAAGCAGTTACAATAACTTACTTTATTTAAAAGTAGGAAGGAGTATTATTACAGACCAGAGTTAAAATATAGAAGTGCTGAAGTATTATTATTACATCACTGGAAGACAAAAACCCCTCCCGATAACAGTAAAAAGTTTTTCTTAAGGGAGGACCCTTCCTCCCGCAGCTTCAGTCTTGGTTTTCCTCTTTAGGCACCACCTTGGAACAGAAGCAACAAAAGTTTGCTGCTTCTTCACCTAAAACAACATGCGACAAAGCCCTGAGTATGAAGTGTACTTTTGCAAGTCTTACCCGTCCAAAATAAAAGACTCTCAAGGATATGCTGGCCTTTTAGGGATCAAGGTATGGCTTATCAATAATCAAAGACTCTGTTTGTAGAAATGCTTACTAATAGTGGATCCTTAAAAATCCAGTTTTATTTGTCAGGTTAAGTAAAGTTACCGGCATCTAGGGTTCCTTCTACCCTAGTTCAATCACTTGACCTGCACTAGCCGTCTTTTATCAACCCTTTAAGTTCACTGTAATGCTACGTGTAAGAAAGTGACCAAGTCTTCATGTCCGCGAAGTTACGGCGATCTGAATCGATTATACTCAGCTGAGAATCTCCAATCACACGACATATGTAGCACTTAACCCTTTCATATGTCAACTCGCCACCGGGATTCTTAAGACCAGATCAGGTTCACGCCAACCGAGAGCACAGATACACCACCGTCCAGCCTCTTGCCACGGAGGGTACACGCTACTCTCGCCATCTCTCCACTCCCATTGTGTGTTATCTTATTCTGGTATTAGTCTGCCCGAGGCAAAGCTTACCCATGATGAGGCATGTGACCAGTTAAAGGGTCCTCGGTCAGCAGGCCTACATCGAGATGGTCCTTAATCGACTCAGACGGAGACACTACACCGGGACTCTCTTCTCGTGCAAGTCACCCACCTGGTCTCAGCTTTATCATTTCAAACCCAAAGTTTGGTACCTGGCAGATGTACATCTTTTTCGATGTTGAACCCATCATGGCTATGATGGATCCACCATCAAATTTTATTTTTGAAAACATCCCACCCACTTTGAAGCATCATCTTTTGTGAAAACAAAACATTTTGTTTTCTAGAGCAAAGCTAAGCATAAGAAAAACCTTTTGTAAATCAGAGGATTAAGGAGAAGTAATCAAATCCAAGGAAGGAAATGCAGCAATTGGTTTAACACACAACTCCTATCACCTAATGCATCAAGTAAGTGAGAAAGATTTTAAAATAACAAGGGGTGGCAAATGCACCGGGGCTTGCCTTGTGTGATAGGTGAATCAGGCTCTGTTCCACAGATATCAAAATAAAAGCAGTTTCCTGCCTGAGGTTCTTCAGGTGGTGGTGGTGTCCTCGCTTCTTCAACTTCTATTTCCTCTTCGTTCTCTAGATATAACCATATATAATCATAAATGCTCATGTAATGCTCATGAAGATGCAAAGATAATAAAAGTTTATTATCTAATTTTTTGAATATAACTTTCCTTCACGGATCTCCGGTAAACTAGGGTTTTCGGAGTCTATAGCGAAGTTCATAGAGCAGGGGGCTAGGGTTTTGGGTTCTAAGTATCAAACGTGGTCCAAATCATACCAAACTTTACCCCAAGGCTTCTAAATATTATTTAAAGTTTACCTAAAAAGTTTGGTGAATTTTGGAATTATTAATTATTCTGTAAAATTCCAGAAGTATGGATTTTGGCTATTTTAAATGCCCCAAAATTTCTTATTAGAACTAAAAATCATGAAACTATTTTTTATAAAATTCTATGGAAAATTAGGAGCCTCGTAAAATTGGTCTGGTATTTTTAGCATTTTTCTTCAATTTTCTAGAAATTCTTAAATCCTGACAGAAAAAGAAAAGGAAAAACAATGAACAGTTTTGGACCAAAACTGGCCCAAGTCGGCCCATCTACAGGCGGAAACGCGCCCACACGCGCCCGCGCGTGCTGACTTTGCAGAAAGGGCCCTGACCTTTTGAATAACCTACAAGAGCCCGCGGCACTGTTTATTACAGTCGCTGACGTTTACAGGAAACCCCTTCTACTTCTGATTCTTCACAGTGTCAAGTCCCCGACAGGGAGCGGCGGAGGACCGAGCTCCAGCGAGCCTACACCGACCGAATCCTGCAACGACCGGTGCTCCCGTGCAGCAGACATCAAATCGGACCCCTCCTAATCATTTCCCCTCACTTAATTTCACTAATGAGGTTCTAAATCATCCGGTCCACGACGCTGCACGGACAATTGGAGGAACAAGCGTGTCCTCGATGATGTGAGGTAGCTTAAATCAATCGAACTAGTCGAGGAGCATCAAGAGAACCTAAGGATTCTAAAACAAAGGAGCAGGGGGTATGAACATACCTGGAACAGGCTAGCCACGGCGAGGGTGTTTCTATGATGGCGAAAACCGATTTGGGGGAAATCCCAAATTGGCGAGCTCTAGGAGATGATTCGAGGCACGGTTTGCTGGATGAGGCGCATGACTGCTTAACGGAGCCGAGGGTATGCGCAATTTATAACGGGCTTGAGCAGTGACCGGTGAATTGGACGAATTGCGCTGGCGGGCGAGAGGGGAATGAGTCACGGCGGTGATCTACCGTGGCAATCGCAGGGCGACTGAACTACGACGGTCATTGGATGGTCACTTCGGCTCATACTGTCGTGATAAGCCTCCTAAGGCGTGGCGTCCACCGGTGAACGGCGAACACGCCGGTGATTGCCGCACGGCCACGTCGTCGGTGTGCACGGATGAACCATCACACACACAGTACATTCCAGCCCATCCTTAGCAAGATTTTTCACCGCGTGATCGTTATCCGCGTTTAATTCAGCGTGAATCATGGCGATAGCACGAATCTGCGCGTGTGGTCGCCGGCAGTGAGGTCTCTGAGCTGGCGATCCAATCCGGTCACTATACCATTGCGAAGCTCATTCAGTCGGTCTAACAGTCAATGTTTAGGGTGAATTTCCTCCCAATTTTCCATGGCAACTAGACCAATTCTCTGCAGCAAAGTTGCAGCCTAATAAACCAGCTCCAATTTTGCTACATTGTGCACCCACAAAAAGTCACAAGATCTTGCTTAGAATTGAGCCCTAAGTTCATCCAATTCCACTGTCAGTCTGAATTCAGACTAAAGGTAGTCTGACATCTCGACTTTGAGCTCATTTTTCTCCAAACTTTTCATGTGACCAAGGCTTAATCCCTATAACAAAGTTATTCTCCTTTTATAGCTCTACAAACTTGATGTGTTGACCTAGGGCAAAATCTTCATAATTTGGAAGATATAGGGCTTCAAAGTTGACCCACTTCCACTAAAATTCAGACTTAACTCAATAGAGTTTAAGTGGGGCTTTTGCAAATAAGTCCAAATCTCAGGGTTTAATTTGCAAATCCACATACATGTGAATCATAGGAGTTAAGGTACCCTAATTTTATGGTTTTTCCACTTAAGTCCAAAAATGTGCACATTTTGCATATAACCCCTTAGTGTTTTAATCTAGGGTTTTCTAGGGGTCTATTAGGGTTTTTGGTGCTTCTAGGGTTTGGATGCTACTTAAGTCCATCCATGGTGATATTTTGTGATCATTTTAACTATGTTTTGAAGTTTTCTCTTAGTTAAGCTTTGACTACTCTTTTAAGCCTAGCCTAAGGTTTTACCCATGAAATGTCACAGCAATACAACTTATTTGAAATTTTTGCCTAGTGAATGCACTCTATGTGTAACAAACACATGATATGCCAATGCTTATGATGTTATGCTCAAGTTTTAGTGACCGTAACACCAGGGGTGTTACATACTTCCCCTCATAAAAGAATCTCGTCCCGAGGTTTAAAAGTCCTAGGGCAAGTAATGGAAAAGGAAATGTGTCATACTTTTATTTCCTTATTTTTGGTACAAGGCAGGGGTGGTATGGGGTTCACTCCTCTTATTACAACAAATGTACATATCTCACAAATTACATGAGGCTAAAAAGCCTGGGAAATTCTTTTCTAAAAAGTCTTGAGTTTCCCATGTAGCCTCATCTTCCGTATGTTGGTTCCACTGTATCTTATAGAATTTGAGAGTTTTCCTTTGGGTAATCCTATCTTTTTGATCCAAGACTCGAATAGGATGTTCTGAATATGTCAAGTCTGGTTCTAAGGCAACATCTGTTACTTCAATGGTTGGATCGGGAACCCGAAGACACTTTAATTGAGAAACGTGGAACACATTATGTACAGCAGACAATGTTTCGGGTAACTGGAGTCGGTATGTCACTGGTCCATATCTTTTAAGGATAGGAAAAGGACCAATATACTGGGGTGCAAGCTTCCCCTTTACCCCGAAACATGATACACCCTTCATTGGCGAAACTTTCAGGTAGACATAATCTTCAACTTGAAAGTACAAGGGTTGTCATCACTTGTCTGCATAACTCTTTTGGCGAGATTGGCTTCTTTCAAATTATAAATTATTTGTCGAACCTTTTCTTCTGTTTCCTTTACCATATCAGGCCTGAAGAAACATCTTTCACCTGGTTCAGACCAGTTTAACGGAGTACGACACCGCCGCCCACACAAAGCTTCAAAGGGTGCCATTTTAATGCTCTCTTGATAGCTATTATTGTACGAGAACTCCGCTAATGGTAAACAATCATCCCATTTCTGTGGGAATTCTAAAACACATGCTCGCAACATATCTTCAAGTATCTGATTTACCCTCTCAGTCTGCCCACTGTTTTGGGGATGGTAGGCCGAACTGTGAAGCAACTTGGTACCCAGGGATTTATGAAGTGCTTCCCAAAACTTGGCTACAAATTGCGGTCCATGATTCGACACTATAGTCTTTGGAACCCCATGTAGACTAAGAATACGAGCAATGTATAATTGGGCATAGACAGCAACTGGATGATCTGTCTTGACTGGCAGAAAATGGGCTATCTTGGTAAGTTGATCAACTATAACCCAAATAGAATCATATCCTTTTGCTGTCCTGGGCAATCCCACAATAAAGTCCATGCTAATATCTTCCCATTTCCATGTTGGTATAGGTAAAGATTGCAACGGACCAGCAGTCTTCATATGTATGGCCTTGACACATCTGCAAGTGTCACATCTTGCCACATAGCGTGTGATTTCAATCTTCATCTTTGTCCATCAATAATGTTGTTTTAGATCATGATATATTTTAGTGCTTCCAGGATGAATAGAATAGCAACTAAGATGTGCTTCATCTAAAATTTGCTGGCGGATCTCATCATTCTTGGGCACAACTATGCGGTTGTTAAACCATACAACACCTTGATTATCTCTTCTGAAGCAGCTAGCCCTACCGGCCTCCATTTTCTCATGAATGTGTTTCATTACCTCATCATTTCTTTGTGCGTCAATTATTCTTTGTAGGAGGACTGACTCAAGCTTCAAGTGATTTGTAGTTCCGTGTTGGACCATTCCCAGGTTCGACTTCTCCATTTCTTGGTATAACGTAATGTCAGAAGTCTTCATCGTCAAACAATGGTAGGAAGCCTTGCGACTTAACGCATCTGCCACTACCTTAGCCTTGCCTGGGTGATAGTGAATCTCCAATACATAATTCTTTATTAGCTCAAGCCATCTCCTTTGTCTCATATTAAGCTCTGACTGGGTAAAGATATACTTCAAGCTTTTATGATCTGTATAAATATGACAGATATTCCCCAGCAGATAATGACGCCAGATTTTTAGGGCATGAACCACAGTAGCTAACTCTAGGTCATGAGTTGGATAATGTTCCTCATGCCAGCGCAACTGCCTTGAAGCATAAGCTATCACTCGGCCTTCTTGCATTAGAACACAGCCTAGACCACTGCTTGATGCGTCACAATACACATCAAAGGGCTTTTCAGTGTCCGGTTGAGCTAATACCGGAGCAGTGGTCAATAATACTTTCAGCTGCTCAAAGGCTTCATTACATCTTGAAGACCAATTAAATTTAGTATCATTCTTCAATAAACTTGTGATTGGTTTCACAAGCTTGGAAAAATCTGGAATGAATCGGCGGTAATAACCAGCCAGTCCAAGGAAACTTCGGACTTGATGTACAGTGGTTGGGGGTTTCCGCTCCAAAATATCCTTGACTTTGCTGGGATCCACCGCAATCCCCTTGGCAGATAATACATGTCCCAGAAATTGGATCTCCTCCAGCCAGAACGCGCACTTACTGAACTTAGCATATAATTGGTGCTCCCTTAAGCGCGTTAATACAATCCGCAAATGCTGAGCATGCTCCTCTTCATTCTTAGAATATATCAAGATATCATCAATAAATACCACCACGAATTTATCCAGCTCGGGCATGAATACCGAGTTTATAAGATATGTGAAGTGGGCAGGAGCATTTGTTAGTCCAAAAGAAATAACCAGATATTCAAATAATCCATATCGCGTAGTGAATGCGGTCTTAGGTATATCTTCGGGTCGGATACGGATCTGGTGATAACCCGACCTGAGGTCAATCTTGGAAAATACCCGAGCTCCGGTAAGTTGATCAAATAGAATGTCAATCCGGGGAAGAGGGTACTTATTCTTGATTGTGACCTCATTAAGGGGTCTATAATCCACGCACATCCGAAGTGTTTGGTCCTTCTTCTTGACAAAGATGGCTGGACAACCCCAAGGTAATGAGCTTGGTCAGATGAATCCCTTTTCTAGTAAATCTTGTAGTTGGGTCTTGAGTTCTGCCAACTCATTCGGAGGCATTCGGTACGATCTTCTAGAAATAGGAGCCGTACTGGGCTTCAACTCAATCACAAATTCTACATCTCTTTCTGGAGGCAATCTAGGCAGATCTTACGGAAAGACGTCCGGGAATTCACATACTACCGGAATATCTTGGATCTCCGATATGATGGCTTCATATACTCTGCCAATTGGTTTAGCTGGAATAGCTACAGGGATAGACAAGAGAACCTCTTCTTGGCCATAACTCAACCTGATGGTTCTTAGATCAGTGTTGAGGATAGCTTTATATTGGGCTAACCAATTCATGCCCAGAATTACATCTATATCTTGGCCTTTTAAAACAATCATGTTTGTAGGAAAGTCTCGTTCAGCCAATGTTATAGGCACATGGAAAGCCACTTCTTTAGTGAATATTTATCCCCCAGGTGAATGAATTATAAACCCTTCCCTTGATTCATTGTATGGGATGCAATGTTGCTCCACAAACTTCTTGCTTATGAATATATGTGAAGCACCAGAATCAAAAAGAATAACTGCAGAGTGATTGGTCACTAGAAACATACCCATCATAATCGGTTCTCCTTCTGGTGTTGTGGCCACTTGCGTATAATAAATCCACTCAGTTTTCTTCATATTTTTGCCTGCTGTATTGTTCACCGCATTTCCCTTGCCTTGAGTGGAACTCCCTGAACTCTACTGATTATTTGATCGGTTCTGCTTCGGGTATGGACAGTCCTTGATAAAATGTCCGGACTTTCCACAATTAAAGTAGCTTGTTAAAGAGCTTGGGAGGGCGGGGAAACGAGTACCAAGGCACTCGGCTGATTTGTTGAGATGGGGGCAGTAGCAGGACGGATGAAAATTGGTTGCTTGAAAGGGTAGGAGGGTGGACGTGGTGAAGAACGATTCTGATTAAAAGGTCGGATCACCAACCTTTGTCTCTTCTCAAGCCCCTGATTGGGCCTGTCACCTCCATGGCCCTTCGATTTTCCTAGGCCTGCATATTTAGCTTCGACTGCCAGTGTCGTGCTGACAGCCCTGCTATAAGTGAGGTCGAGGTAGGTGGCCATTTTCCGCTGCAACCGGTCATTGAGGCCTCTCATAAAACAATTTTTCTTCTTCAGGTCAGTGTTGACCTGATCAATAGCATATTGGGACAAATGGTTGAACTTGTTAAGATACTGTGTGACAGTATCTCCACCTTGTTTGAGCTTCATAAATTCTTCTTGTTTCATATGGAGCACTCCTTCTGGAATATAGTGCTCCCGAAATGCCAGTTTGAATTCGTCCCAAGTAACTTGATGACTAGCAGGTTGGATAGCCACATAATTTCCCCACCAGGTACTGGCAGGGCCTCACAACTGCTGTGCCGCAAATAAGGGCTTTTGAGTCTCCGTGCATCAGAGAAGCCCAAACTTTTGTTCGATAACCCGGATCCATTCATTCACTTCAAGAGGATCTTCAGCCTTGACAAATAGCGGGGGACGCGTTTCTGAGAAATCCAAATATAAAGTTTCGCGGGGTCCTCGTGGATAGGCTCGCCCGCCCTGCTGTTGCATTTGTTGTCCCACCATTTCCCGCAGAAAGCGGGTGTTGTCGGCTGTGGCATTAACTAAGGCAGCGATGGCCTCAGCTAATGTTGGAGGTACTAGGGGTGGGTTAGGAGTTGTTTCCCTCCCACGAGAGGTTCCCACACCATCCTGCGCACGAGTCTTGGATGGCATCTGAGGCAATGAACATTTGGAAAAATATAATATGCCAAAGCAAACCATCCATTTTACATTACTAAAAAGAGTAATGATACAGACTCGAATTTATAACAGGATCACAATACCTATTATACATTAACACTATTTCTATACTACACTATTCTAGCTTCTTATCACTTTTGGTAGCTTCACTATCGGGTGTAGGAGACCATTCGTCAACCAGATTCATTGAAGGAGGGGACCTGAAAAGGTCCAGTTCCCCACCAAAAGCTTCACCCGCTGCTCCAGAAGGTCCGGCTCCCATTCCGACAGGATCCACAGGTACGTTAGGGTGCAGTTGTGAATACAATACATGAACCTCCTCATGTAGTGTATTACAGTAAACCTGCAAGTTGTCCACGGCTGTGCTAAGCTCCTCCACGCGGGCTCGAGCTTTGGCTTCCTTGGCCCAAGCAAGTGAACGTGAGTTAACAGCCCAATCGAGCGCTAAATCTCGTTCAGCAAGTTGGTCTTGCAAGTGTCGGATGTCAGTTCTTAACTCGTTTATTCGCTGACCATCCTCGACCCATACTTTGTTCCTGTGATGGAGTTCCGTTCGAAGCTGTCCTACTTGAGCTTCCAAATCTTCGATAGGATCATTGCTACCACTAATACTGTCTCATGCCTTGGAGCTAGTTGATGGTGAGGCACGCCAATTGGTCCGGTAGACTTGCACGCGGTTTTTCATGTGCGCGGCGTCATATCTTCATGAGGGGGAAGATCTTATTAATATAGTTGTTATCATGATGCATGCATAATTACAGAATCAACCTTAGTTGATTCATAACCTTCTATACATTGCACTCTACTATCTGGTCTTTAGGTACAGAAGGTAGTTAGATAAGAAGGAAAAAATTCTCTAGATAAGTCTTTGAAAATTCTTTTTGAAAATGTCTCATAACATCTGCAGAGATGGGCTTCGCTCCGATACCAGCTGTGACAGAACCTCCCAAGTCATTAGGCCCACCTACAGTTGTCCTTGTCCAACGGACCTCAGACAACCGTGCAGGTGCCCCTGATCACTTGACAAGTTCGGTATCTGTATTCTTTACCTTTCCCAAGAGCATTTCACCCGTTACGCAGACGTTACAATACATCGGAGGTACAAAAATGCGGAAGCAATTACAATAACTTACTTTATTTAAAATAGGAAGGATTATTATTACAGACCAGAGTTAAAATATAGGAGTGCTGAAGTATTATTATTACATCACTAGGAGACAAAACCCCTCTCGATAACAGTAAAAAGTTTTTCTTAAGGGAGGACCCTTCCTCCCGCAGCTTCAGTCTTGGTTTTCCTCTTTAGGCACCACCTTGGAACAGAAGCAACAAAAGTTTGCTGCTTTTTCACCTAAAACAACATGGGACAAAGCCCTGAGTACGAAGTGTACTTTCGCAAGTCTTACCCGTCCAAAATAAAAGACTCTCAAGGATATGCTGGCCTTTTAGGGATCAAGGTATGACTTATCAATAATCAAAGACTCTGTTTGCAGAAATGCTTACTAATAGTGGATCCTTAAAAATCTAGTTTTATTTGTCAGGTTAAGTAAAGTTACCTGCATCTAGGGTTCTTTCTACCCTAGTTCAATCACTTGACCTGCACTAGCCGTCTTTTATCAACCCTTTAAGTTCACTGGAATGCTACGTGTAAGTCAGTGACCAAGTCTTCATATCCACGAAGTTACGGCGATCTGAATCGATTATACTCAGCTGAGGATCTCCAATCACACGACATATGTAGCACTTAACCCTTGCATATGTCAACTCGCCACCGGGGTTCTTAAGACCAGATCAGGTTCACGCCAACCGAGAGCACAGATAAACCACCGTCCAGCCTCTTGCCATGGAGGGTACATGCTACTCTCGCCATCTCTCCACTCCCATTGTGTGTTATCTTATTCTGGTATTAGTCTGCCCGAGGCAAAGCTTACCCATGATGAGGCATGTGACCAGTTAAAGGGTCCTCGATCAGCAGGCCTACATCGAGACGGTCCTTAATCGACTCAGACAGAGACACTACACTGAGACTCTTCTCGTGCAAGTCACCTGCCTGGTCTTAGCTTTTATCATTTCAAACCCAAAGTTTGGTACCTGGTAGAGGTACATCTTTTTCGATGTTGAACCCATCATGGCCATGATGGATCCACCATCAAATTTTATTTTTGAAAACATCCCACCCACTTTGAAGCATCATCTTTTGTGAAAACAAAACATTTTGTTTTCTAGAGAAAAGCTAAGCATAAGAAAAACCTTGTGTAAATCAGAGGACTAAGGAGAAGTAATCAAATCCAAGGAAGGAAATGCAGCAACTGGTTTAACACACAACTTCTATCACCTAATGCATCAAGTAAGTGAGAAAGATTTTAAAATAACAAGGGGTGAAAATGCACCGGGGCTTGCCTTGTGTGATAGGTGAATCAGGCTCGGTTCCGCAGATATCAAAATAAAAACAGTTTCCTGCCTGAGGTTCTTCAGGTGGTGGTGGTGTCCTCACTTCTTCAACTTCTATTTCCTCTTCGTTCTCTAGATATAACCATATATAATCATGAATGCTCATATAATGCTCATGAATATGCAAAGATAATAAAAGTTTATTATCTAATGTCTTGAATATAACTTTCCTTCACGGATCTCCGGGAAACTAGGGTTTTCGGAGTCTATAGCGAAGTTCATAGAGCAGGGGGGCTAGGGTTTTGGGTTCTAAGTATCAAACATGGTCCAAATCATACCAAACTTTACCTAAGGCTTCTAAATATTATTTAAAGTTTACCTAAAAAGTCTGGTGAATTTTGGAATTATTAATTATTCTCTAAAACTCTAGAAGTATGGATTTTGACTATTTTAAATGCCCCAAAATTCTTTATTAGAACTAAAAATCCTGAAACTATTTTTCATAAAATTCTATGGAAAATTAGGAGCCTAGTAAAATTGATCTAGTATTTTTAGCATTTTTCTTCAATTTTTTTAGAAATTCTTAAATCCTGACAGAAAAAGAAAAGGAAAATCAATGAACAGTTTTGGACCAAAACTGGCGTAAGTCAGCCCATCTACAGGCAGAAACGCGCCCACGCGCGCCCGCGCGTGCCGACTTTGGAGAAAGGGGCCTGACCTTTTGAATAACCTACAAGAGCCCGCGGCACTGTTTATTACAGTCGCTGACATTTACAGGAAACCCCTTCTACTTCTGATTCTTCACAGTGCCAAGTCCCCGACGGGGAGCGGCGGAAGACCGAGCTCCGGCGAGCCTACACCGGCTGAATCCCGCAATGACCGATGCTCTCGTGCGGCAGACATCAAATCAGACCCCTCCTAATCATTTCCCCGCACTTAATTTCACTAATGAGGTTCTAAATCATCCGGTCCACGACGCTGCACGGACAATCGGAGGAACAAACGTGTCCCCGATGATCTGAGGTAGCTTAACTCAATCGAACTGGTCGAGGAGCATCAAGAGAACCTAAGGATGCTAAAACAAAGGATTATGGGGTATGAACATACCTGGAACAGGCTAGCCACGGCGAGGGTGTTTCTACGATGGCGGAAACCGATTTGGGGTAAATCCCAAATTGGCGAGCTCTAGGGGATGATTCGAGGCACGTTTGCTGGATGAGGCGCTTGACTGCTTAACGGAGCCGAGGGTATGCACAATTTATAGCAGGCTTGAGCGGTGACCGGTGAATTGGACGAATTGCCCTGGCGGTCGAGAGGGGAATGAGTCACGGCGGTGATCTACTGTGGCAATCGCAGGGCGACTGAACTACGACGGTCATTGCATGGTCACTTCGGCTCATACTAACGCGATAAGCCTCCTAAGGCGTGGCGTCCACCCGGTGAACGGTGAACACGCCGGTGATTGCCACACGACCACGTCGTCGGTGTGCACGGATGAACCATCACGCACACTATTCCAGCCCATCCTTAGCAAGATTTTTCACCCCGTGATCATTATCCGTGTTTAATTCAGCGTGAATCACGGCGATAGCACGAATCCGCGCGCGTGGTCGCCGGCGGCGAGGTCTCTGAGCTGGCGATCCAATCCGGTCACTGTACCATCGCGAAGCTCATTCAGTCGGTCTGACAGTCAATGTTTAGGGCGAATTTCCTACCAATTTTCCATGGCAACTAGATCAATGCTCTACAGCAAAGTTGCAGCCTAATAAACCAGCTCCAATTTTGCTACATTGTGCACCCACAAAAAGTCACTAGATCTTGCTTAGAATTGAGCCCTAAGTTCATCCAATTCCTTTGTCAGTCTAAATTCAGACTAAAGGCAGTCTGACAGCTCGACTTTGAGCTCATTTTACTCCAAACTTTTCATGTGACCAAGGCTTAATCCCTATAACAAAGTTATTCTCCTTTTATAGCTCTACAAACTTGATGCGTTGACCTAGGGCAAAATATTCATAATTTGGAAGATATAGGGCTTCAAAGTTGACCAACTTCCACTGAAATTCAGACTTAACTCAATAGAGTTTAAGTGGGGCTTTTGCAAATAAGTCCAAATCTCAGGGTTTAATTTGCAAATCCACATACATGTGAATCATAGGAGTTAAGGTACCCTAATTTCGTGGTTTTTGCACTTAAGTCCAAAAATGTGCACATTTTGCATATAACCCCTTAGGGTTTTAATCTAGGGTTTTTGAGGGGTCTATTAGGGTTTTTGGTGCTTATAGGGTTTGGATGCTACTTAAGTCCATCCATGGTGATATTTTGTGATCATTTTAACTATGTTTTGAAGTTTTCTCTTAGTTAAGCTTTGACTACTCTTTTAAGCCCAGCCTAAGGTTTTACCCATGAAATGTCACAGCAATACAACTTATTTGAAATTTTTGCCTAGTGAATGCACTCTAGGTGTAACAAACACATGATATACCAATGCTTATGATGTTATGCTCAAGTTTTAGTGACAATAACACCAGGGGTGTTACACAAAGATGATGGAGTCGAGAGCTTCACAGTCATTCTAATGCGCGTCATCGCAATGACACGGAGGGCGAATGGAAAGCATGGTGTGTTGTGAAGGCAAAGTTGTGTAGAGCTTTGGAGGTAGAGTGTGATGAAGAAGTAGGGTGGCTAGATAGCAATAAATGTTGTATGCCTGAACGTGGGGGTTGGCACCTTATATAACAAAAATGGCAAAGGAAACAAGGAGTAGTGATGCTTACACCCACTGTTCGGTGGGCCAGATCATGTGTTTTCTGTTTTTAGGTTCATGAAGCATATTCATTAACTATCTGTTTTGAATAACAAACTCAATGGAAGGTATTTTTGGACATTTGGTTCAAAGCATTCTTCGCTTGAGTTTCACCATTTGAGCTCGTTATGGAAACAAATTAATCCCACAAGTGGCTACATTTGGAGAGAAGGCTTTGCCAAAGGTCTCATGTAACAAAACTTGTCATCTTAAGTACGTTAAGGCATGTCACCTAGATTTCAGTTGATTGCTTCAGATTGATAGAGAACAAAACAAAGCTTCGTCGACATATGGGCACCTACTTCGAAATTCGGATAGATGGAGATCAGAAAGGCTTCGGCTACCCTTGGTAGCGAGGAGATGAAGGAACCCGGAAGAAACGTATACAACACGTCTTGTAAGTGAAAAGACGAAAACACCCTTCAACGGTCTTATAGATTATGTGTGTAGGAGATGTGGTATTGATGTAATTTAATACGAAGATGTATATCGTTGTATCTTTATAAATAGGTGAACAGTGCGCATGCAAATGGGCTCTGGTGGAACTCGAGTGCTTACGCACCCTTCGTAGGGCTCCTCCTTTTAAGCCTTTTGCCTTGTGAGCGCTCCGAAGGGTACCTGTAACCAGTGTTCAGGGCTGGACTTAGGGGTACAGGGGGTGCCATGGCACCGGGCCCCCCAAAGACATGGGGCCCCACCCTCCCAAAAAATCATAGGCTGGATGACTGCGTCTGCGTATCAAACATAATTACACAAACCCCGTGTTGCTCTCTTGGACTGGAAGTTGGATCACGGTCGCCCCGCCTCCGCCTAGCGCCTGCCCGCCCCCTCCTTGGCGATCGATGATCGCCTGATCGGCCTGCTCCTGCCACTGTGCTGACGCGCCCGTGGACGCCTGTGCCTACGCGCTCGGCCACGCGCCGCAGCCGTTTGTGTGTCATGTTGCCTGCCGCTACCTGCCTAGAAGGTAAATTCCTGCTTACCTAAAAGATATTCGTGGTACCTTTATTTGTTTTTAATTAGTTTAATTTGCTTGTATTTTGATCAGCCCATTAAGATAGTAATAAATAATACTCCCTCTATCCTAATTTATAATTCGTTTGACTTTTTTGTGGCAAATTTGATTGACTCGTCTTATTCAAAGTTTTTGCGAAAAAATGAAAAATTTGAAGCCATACTTAAAGTATATTATATGCTAAACGATATTACAGTAAAAATTAATGATAAATGTAAATTTTTTTGAATAAGACGAGCGAGTCAAACTTAGGGTAAAAAAAGTTAAACGAATTATAAATTGAAATGGATGAAGTATGTGTTTATAATTATATATATATATATATGGGTGGATAGGGCCTCCGTATTCGGTTTCGCCTCAGGCCCCTCCCCCCTCCCTCCCAAACAGTCAGGAACGGCCCTGCCAGTGTTGTATGATTCTTTTCATGTACGCAACAATCTTTGTAAGAAATTTAATAAAAGAGGACAAATGAATCTGTAATGCGACGCTTCTTATCTAGTTTTGTTGTACACGATCATGACATGTTAATCGCTCCATCGTTTTACCCTTTTATCCTTGCCTTTCTATTTTAACAGCCAGGAGAGAAGGTCTCGTTGTCTTATTTTGTATTGACCTGTTATGATTCCCTGATCATCATGTGACCAACTGAGAAAAATGGTGAATCGACGGCAAGCTATGCACGCCGACGTCGACGGGCTCCGTGGACTAAGTCGGGCACCACGACCTCCACTTTTCTATTTTAGGAGTCACTTTTTTGAAAAATATTAGAGAATCTTTTGCTGCTCCGAATTCTCTGTCAACTTCGAAAATTCAATCAATTTTGGAACTAACTTCTGGGATGTGTCAGAAATGCTCGAGTAGGCTCGCGACTACGAACCGCTCAACCAATGACACCAAACACTGTTTCGTGTAGTCCAATTGATTCCTTGTGTTAGCCGTTAATATCATATTACGTTAGAATTTATACGACATTTTCCTTAATTTGAATAAGACAATGCAATTTGTATTTGGTTCGCCTCGTTAAGAAGCTGAAACTGTATATTGTTACATACAGACAATGCAGCTTGTGTTTGATTAGCCTAGGTAAGCAGTTATAATGTTATGTACAGTATTATGTGGGTGGAGATACGCGAGGCTTGATTTGAGCACGGTGCTAGCCCAACCAAATTGGGCTCGACGATGGACAATTGGACACAGATGAAGCTGAGAACCGATACATTGGAACAAACATTTTCTTTGTGATGATCAAGAGAAATAAGAATAACACTTCTGATGATGAAGAGAACATAGCACATGCACACAACTAGAGCCCGATCGCAGACATTTCAACATTTACAGATTTGTGTGTAGTCTAAGTCACATTTCTGAGTTCATTTCCATTCGTTTGTCGAAGGTAGGCTTGAAGTGGATGAGAGAGGTCAGAGAGGATTAAATCCCACCATAGTTAAAATTGTTCCAAGAAATTGTGAAACACCATTTTTCCAAGAAATTTCTATTTTCCCAAAAGAAATTAGTTCATTTTTTCTTAAGAAAATAGGACTCCCTTGAGAAAATAAAGTTCCCAGACTAACTCTAAAATTGAATAGAAAAGGATATAATCTCCCCTAATCCCTTTCGATTTCTGTGCAACCGGACAAGGCCTTAATGGGTTCACAGTTATAATCAGCACATGTGGCAGCAGTTAAAACTTGCAACGGCAAGTTACAGCACAGAATATAGTTGTACCGGACCAAATACTGTCCCTACCATAAAATGCTTGTTTCTCAGGGTTCTAAACTCTGCATACCGAACTAAAGAATACAACACAGGTTTCATGTGTAGCTTGTACAGCAAGCAAAGGCTCAGCAGCTGCAGTTACACAGTTGTTCCAGTGGTGACGTGTTCAACCCAACTATGCTCCAATGCCCCTGTTTAGGTGGACATGGCATGAAAACTGAACTAGGAGGACCAGAGAAACTCCCGAGATCCAGAAAATTTGATTGAACTTGTAGCTTATTTTCCATATGGATGGTACCTGCTCGAACCCCGAGCACCTGTACTCCCACCACCAGTACCACCTGCTCCACCATAACTGCCGTATCCGCCAGTGCCATAACCACCACCTGGGGCGCCACCATAAGCGCTGCCTCCATATGCACCACCTCCATAGGCACCCCCTCCATAAGCACCACCACCGTATGCCCCATATGCACCATATGCGCCTCCATACATGGATCCACCATACCCACCACCAAAACCAGACGCAAAGCCAGCATTGCCTCCATAGCCATACCCTCTACCATAGCCATATCCTGCTCCTGCGCCACCATCATATCCATAACCCGCTGCAGCAGATCGATAAGCATCACCAAACCCATAACCACCCCCACTGCTGCCACTACCAGCTCCACCACCACCACGGTAAGTACTGCGGTAACCTCCACCCCCTTGGCTTGATCTCCCATTACCGATGTGATCAGATCCATGTTTCTTTGGTTCAGCCTTCTTTATTTCAACCTAAAAACAGAAACCATACAAAAAAAATAACTGACATGACAAACATATACAACTGAAACGACAGAAAAACCACTTCAAATTAAACAACAACAAACACTCTTCTGTTGATCAGCACAACCATCTTGGACCAAAAGTTCCAATTCTCTGACTCATCAGGAAAATGATTAAACACCATACGTGAAACATAAGGTGGTTAAGATCAGGTGAGAGCAATACCAATCAATGTGAATTTAGAAGGGAAAGAAAAATGCTGATTTTCCTCTTAGAAGAGCTATAGAGCTCCATTTGGAATTTCGAATCACCCATTATATAGCCAAAATAGAGGTCCCATATCAAAACCTAAGTCGTATTCTAGAATTTCAATATCCTTCACTCCAGTAGCATACAAAGTTATGAACATTTCTATGTCTATTTCATTTAGCTTTCTTGTTCTACTTCACTAGTAAGTGAAACATAAGTTTACACCAAAAAAATTAAAAATCTAACCTGCTTCCCACCAAGATCACGCATTCTCCCCTCTGATATGACTCTTTCAACAGAATCTTCACTTTCAAAAGTGACAAAACCAAACCCTCTAGAACGCCCAGTGCTATGATCAAGCATTATCTGATGTTCAAGCACCTTACCATACAATGAAAAGTGATCCTTCAACTCATCTGAAATTTTGTGCCTTCTCAGTATCATAAACAAAATGAATTCAACATTTGTTTGTTGATAGCAAACACCGACCTTCAGTAAGAGATGGAGGTAGCCCACCGATGAAGATTTTTCTTGTCTTAGGGCCATCTTTGGTATTCATCTCTTCCCTCGGAACTGTCCTCTTGACTTCCACCTGCATAAACAAGAAGTTGAGAGGGGTCGAGAGAAGCTAAATGTCAACTAAATTGCAGAGGTTTGCAGAGCTGCAAACAAAGGTCCCATCTTAAGGCAGATCTAAATTAGATGCCCTACCGTTCTGCCATCTATAACGTGCTCATCCTCCAAAACCTTGTCTATAACAGATGGATCAGAAAATGTAACGAATCCAAATCCACGAGGCATCTTAGTATGCTTGTCCTTCATAATTACAGAATCAGTTATTGCCCCATACTTCTCAAAATGCTTGGAGAATGATTCTACATACAAACAAATAAACCATACAAATTTGTCAACTTCGAAAAGGAACAACAGAACCACAAAAGTAGAAAACCAAGATTGGAGATGAACGGTAAAAAATATTTCACATAAGAGCAGACCTAGAGACATCATTCGAGAAACCAATCAACAAATGCAGTTCCAAAGGTAACCTACTTCACAAATGGCATTCCTTTTTTTAAGCAGGAACCTATGGATTTTCTTGCATAACCATATTGGTGTATATATTCCAGTTCCAGCTAGAAAACGTATGGATTTGAAAGTTCATGATTATGTGCAGGCCATCTCATTACTTTGTCAGTACTTGTATTTAGATTAGTTATTAATTCAGGCAACTATCTAAGACCATCTCCAACCATTCCCCCCATATTTCTCCCCCTATCTGTACTTTCTATTATAATTTACTACATCACCCCAAAGGATACTCACCCTACATACAAGACGTCTCCAATCATTCACCCTATTCAGCTCCCCCTATTATATACTATAATTCAGTTATTTGATATTTTTTCATCAGTTTTTGAAGTTTTAAAAAAGCATAGACTATTTATACTACTACTAGCCAGTTGCCCGTGCTTTGCTACCGTTGTTATATATCATATAAATAGGTATTGAGATATTTATTCAAATATAATTATTTTTATTTTTAAACACTAAGGTACATGTGGTCCGGTGGTTAGTCCCAAATTTCTGGAGCAGGGGGCGTGGGTTCGAGTGCTCGCTCTGAACTATTTTTTGCATGGTATGGTAGCTGCGCGGGCGAGGTCGGGTGCTAGGCGGGCGCAGTAGCTGGTTGCGCGGGCGCTGGGGGTCCACAGGGCAGTAGCTGAGAGAGAGATGCACGGGCGCTAGACGTGGGCCCACAGGGCACGGCACCAGGCGGGGTGCGTGGGGCAGGCCTAGAGTGTCAACGCGGAGGGTGAAGTCATGGTAGCACTAGGTGCTCACATTAGGTTCTTAATAGAGTAGTATATAGATAATACACATTGTTTTCAGATTAAGGTACTTAAAAGGAGTTAATATCACAAAGTAATGATGTAATTGAAGTGTGGGGGAGATTGGAACTCACCCCATATATGGGGGGAGCTGCCTCTCTCCCCCCGTATGGAGTGGGCTGTAGAGGGGAACCGTTGGAGGGGTTTTCACCCCAAATGTCACCCCCCCTAAGCACAATGCACTTGACCACACAGAACAGAAATGTTATAATTTTACAATTTAATATGGATTATGGGAGAAATGGTTCATTAATAGAACAAAACCGAGTAACAACCATTGGAAAAGATGGAACAGATTTCCTTGCTTGTGTATCCTCAATAAAAACCAAGTGGGATATATAAACCAATACAAATTACAAATGCAGTACAACGAGTAAAAGCAAATCTGGGCATGATGCAGGGGTTCACAGTTTTTACTTTACCCCACATTTCCCACTATTATAGTGAAAACAAATTTGAAATGATAAGCACCAAAAATATGCTCAGAAGCACAGAACATGCAAAGAAACATGTATCTATCAAGTGCATCATCAATCATACCATAGCTTTTATGACTAGTCACGCAGGTATATCATTCACAAATTCCAAACAGAAGATACAAAAATTCACAAACTTGATTAAAAACAAGGAAAATAATTGAATATATGAAACAATAACGGCAGCAAGTCAACCAACCAAATAACATATAATGCCATGGGCAAGAAAAATATGAAAGAGAACACATGAATAACATTAAGCCATTATAGCAAAAAAACATAAGGCAAACAAGGAAAACAGCCTCAGGGTAGTAACTTGTCGGGCATGTAACAGAAACATGCTAATGGAAACAATACTTTCCGCAATAACAAAACCCATATCAACCATCTACTACAACACCCTTTATGACAACCTGCTCTCTGATAGTTGATTTTTCCACATTTTTACTAGACAAATCAAGCTCAGGGAGCACCTTTATTTTAGCATCCAAAATATCTGAAGAACCGAACTAGACAAATCAAACTCCAGGCGCACCCAATCCAGTAAATAACATATAAATTTTACCTTCAGTTGTCTCCCAAGCAACGCCTCCGACAAAAATCTTCCTGCAGAAAGCAAAAGTATTAAATCTCCTTTTGACCTACATCATTAATGTTCAGAAACCCTAGGGCCCAGATCGCTCACCCCGATGAGTCGCCGCCCGCCCCCCTCACATCCTCTCCGCCAGCATCGCCGTACCCAGACGCCCCATCCCGACCTCCCCGCCGCCCGGGGTGCCCCTCCTCGTCGACCTCCTCATCGTCGTACCCGTTCAACGCGTGCTGGTTGTCCTCCGGGTACCCCGCCATGCCGCAAACTTCCGCGCAACCGCCGCCTGAGATCAAAACAATGAAATCTGAGCAAACACGCAGAAACCCTAGCTCGAACCTTGGAAGAGGGCGCGGGGGAGAAGGCGGGTTACCTCGGATTCGGAGCAATCAGAAGGTGGGGTTCAAATCCTGAGCAAACCGTAGCGGCGCTACTGCGGCCTGCGGGTTTAGAGGGAGGGGTGAGATTGCAGGAGGACGGAGATGAGAGAGACGGAAGAGGCGGCGGCGAGGTTCGCTTTGAGTCCAATGCGCAGACGGCTCCGGCATTTTATATGAGCCGTGTGCGACGTTGCGAGTTTGGGTTTTGGACGAAGTTGACTAAAAAGTTCCAAAGTTAGAGCCATGACAAATTTCTACACTCGGCCTGTGTTATGCGTTGGAAAGGTAATCGTGTTTACTATATTTAATATGATCGTTTTCGTATTTACATAAAAATATAGAAACGGGACAGAAACAAAAATAATTTATTCCGTCCGTTTTTTAATCTTATTTTTATCCGGATTGAACCCACATTTATTCCGTATTTGATAAATATAGGACGAGCCTAATATGCATTAGCATATAAACTAAAGACCCGTGTCTTTAGGTGACAAATTATAGCACAAGTGGCCATTGTAATCATCAGTTATTTTCAATGACAAGTGATTTAAAGTCTTAAACAACATCAGATGTAGCTAAATATACACTATTAGCAACCAAACAATAATAGAATGTTGTCCTCTCTATATCTCATTATTTTATGTTATTGTCCTACCAAATCACTAGTAAAACATTAATACCATTTCTATTTGTATTAAACTATGAGTTTTCGTTAGTATTTCCGTTTTCGTTCGTTTTCGCAATTTCGTTTATCCCGCTATCGTTTTCGTTCCCGACTATTTCGGACTCGATCCCGTTTCCGATGATAAAATGCGGATACGAAAATGGGAGAAGCGTTTTCCGTCCGTTGTTATCACTAGTGTTGGATACTTGGTTGGATGCCATGTTTAAAAAAAACTTTAGTTTAAATAGCAAAAGATGTGTAAAATATGGTTTATAAAAGATTTAGGCAGGAGTTTTAATTAAAAAACTATAAAAATACTATAGTTTTAATTGAATACTATGGTTTTAAAAAAAAAATTGAAGGTTGTCAGAATAAACACTAAGACAGGAGACGTAGGCATAAGACCATTACACAGTGTTGATACATCATTATATACTTATTCGGGCCACCTAAGAGTGTGTTTGGTTGGAGAGTAAACTAGAATAAAACACCTCCATTCTAGTTTTTGAGAATAGAGTCGTTCTATTCCGTGGTTGGCAAATAGAACAGAGTCGCTCTATTTTTTGTTTGATTGAAGAGTAGAATATAGCGGAGTCGTTCCATTCTTTGTTTGGTTGGATAATCATATGAGTGTAGAGGACAGAAGAGGGAGGAGAGCGTTCGCATTCGGTCGTTTTTATGGAGCGAGAGTATTCCAACTATTTATGGTAAATTTCTATATGGAGACTCTATGAGCCATCCCACTCCTAGTATATGGTCATGGGCGACCCCAAATTCCTTGGTACACCGGCAACAAGGTAAAAAAGAAAAATACTATTAGATGGATTCAAGTTCACCATAAATATTTGTTAAATTGTTTGTTTTCTTAAGTTGTGCATTAGGGTACATTTCGAGCGGCCTTCGCCCCTATATATGGTGTAGACCTATTCAAACATCGGGTCGAGTCAAGGTCGGGTCATATGCCATTTATCACGGCCCATACCCGGCCCGTGTCTAGTGTTGATACGTCCCTGTTTGACATGTTAGGTCGGGTTTTTTCAGGTTAGGTCGGATTTTTGGCTTTGGGTCGGGTTTTTTCAGGTTCGGTCGGGTTTTGGGTTAAAAATCATGGCCCGTATCCGGCCCGTGAATATTGCGAGTAAAAGATTATGGCCCGTACCCGCCTGTTGTATTGGTCGGGGCGGGCCGGGTTTTTCGAACGGGTTGGGTCGGGTTGGGTCTGATGGCCCATGATCAGATCTAATATGGTGGATCATGAGATAAAATAGAGCTTACATATTTAGGGTTGTTTGGTATGGCTCTAGAGCAGAACTCTAAAGAGGAGCTGGCAAGACCTTGCCAAACAGTCTAACTCCAGAGTTACAAACTCCATAGAGTTTTCATAGCTGCAGTACAGATTTTTAGAGTACCCCTATTGCTGTTTCAAAATCTAAAAAACAACCCAGTCGTGGAGTTTGGAGTTATTTACCCGCCACTGTCACTGATTATGAGAAAAACCATTTAAATCTGGAGCAGAGCTGCTCCATCCAAAATTTTGGAGTGGAGTTACTCTAGAGCAGAGCCCTGCCAAACACGCCCTTAGTTGATGGCTAAGCTAACCCTAACCCTTGCGATCCTAGTGATGTTGATGAAGATGTCGAGATTTTGAGAGCCATCGATTCTATATGTTAGTCTTAACTGATGGATCATATCCTAGCTTTTTCCACCATTTTTCTATGCTTCTCTACATCTGCCTTTTGTAGCACATGAGAGAGTTACATCCCTACATTGTCAGCGGCCTCCAAACAATAGAGGTCCAACTACTCATAACTTATTATATTTATTATATTGTATGTGGTTCACGTCTGCGTTGTACCTATAGTCAGGACAGATATAGGATTTGAGGACAATGGTGTCACCATCTATAATTACGGTTCTTGCTTCTTAAAAACTCTAACCAACTAATAATACATAATAAGGTTTAAATAAGTCATTATATCAATGCTATGTAAAAAGTACTTCAGAAATCCAATCAATTTAGATTAATTTGTCCATACATCTAGACTCCGGTAATAAGTACGGTGTAGATGAATTACCATGACTAAAAAGCTCTAGCTTCCAAGCAAACATCAAAATTAGGATATAAAAACAGCCTGAAAGATGAAATCAACATGTTACAAAATTATATATAAATATAGATAGCAGGATATAATTTATTTATTTTTTCTTTGCATGAGAGCATACCTATCATAATGTCACACCTAGATTTAAAGGATAAAGCCGGGTGCATCTCATATGTACGCCAAGGAAGAACAACACACATAATAACAGAGTGCATAGAGATAAATGTCATAAATATCATGAAAGTACTTATTACATAGCGAAGTCTTATAAAATAAATGATAAGTATAAAACGAACTAAATCTTATTTCACTGGCGCCACAAAGCTGACTGGGAGACGCCACCTAGATTAAGTCGAACTCATCGCTGAGCGGCTCCTCTTGAACCACCTGTTCTTCTCCTGTGGGGGTGTGAGACAACAAGGGTGAGCTCACATACGTTCATACCTCAACAGGTTGTGGGGAATAATGTGCATGAACTCACCAAAGGTGGGAGTTCATGTGATGTGTAAGGCTAATCAACAAAATAAAGGTTGAAGCTGAGCATTGCTTTTATAAGTTGGTCAAAATTTTATTAGCAGTTACTAAGTGTAAGTAAATACCAAACCATAGTAATAATAAATAAAAGTAATAATAAAATAATCCCAATGCGATGCAAATGACAAATTAAATTTAATTCTATAAATTAATCATATGAGGATCCGAGCTGCTCATGACCGTGAGCACGGCTAGTATACCAGTTTTACACTCTGTAGAGGTTGTGCATCTTTACCCACAGGTCATGTTACCCATCTGCCAAGAGACGGCCAATCCCATACACCTCTACCGAGGAGGCGAGGCAGGGTAACACTACGAGGCCTTTACAAAGTTCCACTAGCTTCAGAAAACCCGCTACAATTATAGAAAGCTCCAGTGCAGGGATCCCTCGTCTGACCGCCATCGCAGCAAAATCAACCCAAGGACCTCCCTACACTGACCACTCCCCTACTGTCCTTGCCCCTATCGGGTAAAGTAGTCATCCACTAGTTTTCCTAGTTAATCAGCCAAGGGCGTCCCATACCACCCTTGTGGTTGCACTGTTTTTCCGGGTGGTCGCTCCATGTTCCCATTAACATAATAATCTTAACATGAACAGTAATAATAAACTGATAATAAAAGTGTGATCATGAATAATTTATCTCCATACCCAAAACCACATAAAGCAATAGCAAGTACTACCCAAAAAATTTAGTAGAATCAAGGCATAAAGATAATCAAACTAGGGTAACCTAAAGGATCCCATCAAAATTAACCTATGTAGATCATTATGATTAATAAGAACATGACTGGGTAAAAAGAAGTGATCAAGGGTACAATTTGCCTTCAACAAGCTCCTGCTTAGCAGTCTCCTCCTGCTGAACCCCCGGATCCTCAGTGGCTGGCTCGTCTACTCGCAACAATACAAACACACATGGTGTAGCACAAATTAACATCACACCAAACAACAGAACAGAATGCATAATAATATTCTACGTTGTGTAACGAGATCGTAGGAACAAGAATCACTAAATTTGGAGTTATAGTTATTAAGTTATGAATTTCTGAAGTTATTAAGTACTTGGAATACATAACTCATGTGAATAATTTTTGTTCAAGTTTCATGGCTAAATAAATTACTAAGTGATAAACAATATTAAAAAAGAATTAATGCCATGGGAATGGGTCAATTTGGAGTTAAAATGAATTTAATATGATTTATACAAGTTTCTGGAATTATTTTTGTATTAAAAATCAATTTCCTTAACATTTCTCTATTTTTATTTCCATCAGGATAGCGCGCCAATTCCTGGAAAGTGCAGGGCCTCTGGTGAAAAAGAATCCAAGACACAGAAACCCCGAGGGAAGGACTGCAGGTTGATTTGCACTTTGGTCAGGGACTTTTTAACAAAACCGTCATCACGAAAGGGTATCGTGAACTCCCAGCCGTCCGATCACCAATGTGCGATTTAGATTAGATTGTGAACCGGTACGAACCCGTGGGCGCTGGATTCCGATCCAACGGTCCGCAAGTCCGTTTCCTCCCTCACCCGATCATCTGCTGATTTACGGCTGAGATCGACACGGGCGAATCGGTACGCCAAGACTAATCGAGATCGCACCACCATGCATCCAACGATTCTAAACACCTCACCCCCTCCATCTCACCAAGGCCGTTTACTACGAGATCAACGACTCTGGCACTATCTCCTTTCTTCCGCTCACCGGTAAGCCGAGCACCTCGGCAGGGAATGCCCACGGTCGCGCGCATACGGTCGACGAGGTCCATGGCCCAAATCCAAATCGAATGAGCCTAGCCCTAACTAGAACGAAAGCGAACACAGAGGACCCAACGCATACCCATGATTCGCAGCAATGTGGCCGGTCCACGATGTTGCGCGACGCGACGACAAGTTGTCCTGTCTGATGAGCAATTGAGCTTGCGCAACAACACCGGCGGGGAAATTAACGGTGGCCGAAGCTTCTAGTGTCACGGCGCAGCACCGGAAGGCCCCACGAATGCCCCAGTGCCCATGATTCACGTGCTTGGCGGCGACGGATTCGCTTTCCCCCGACGAGCACTCGGTGTATTGGTGGCTGAGGTTAAACGACAAAAAGGAGGGGGAAGGAGAGGACTCGGCTCGATCCTTTATAAGCGTGCGGGCGATGGACTCGGGTTCAACGCCCACGGCTGTGAAGATCGCAATGGCATCCGTGGAGCTCGACATGGTTGTTGAGGACGAACCTGACGTGTTGGTCCCATGTGTCAGCGAGATGAAACCCGTGCTCATAAGAGCAATGTGAGGTTGACAGAGCGGTTCCCGTACATCGGCGCGTGACTAATCAGAGGCGCGCGCGAATGAGAGACTGACAGGCGGGGCCCGGGTGTAGGCGCCGGTCTCCAGGCTGGGCTGCGTGAGAGCGAATCCTAATGGGCCGAACTGCGCAGAGTGGCCTAGTTAACTGTTTTTCCCTTTTCTTTTCTTTTCTGTTTTATTTCCTTTTGTTTTCCCTTTGTTTTCAAATTCCAAATTTAAATCCCTATTCAAATTCAAACTTCATGGTAAATTTGTTTCCCTATCACATGTCCAACTTAAACATTACATGGGTGAACTTATTTATTTTTAATATTTATTTTATTAAAGCTAGTGCTTTGTTTTCTTCAAATTTCTAGGATTCCAAATTTAGGTTAAATGCCCATCTCAACTTTAGTATATTCCTTTTGTCATTATCTTCATGAGTGAATGCACAAACAAATAACCACAGCATGATGCACAAATTATTTTAGGTGTCATCAATTAATTAATAACTTTTGAGGTATTTGTTCACATGTTATAATAAATGGAGGCAAACATATACATGTAAAAAACTATATTCTCTTTTACACTTTTTGGGTATTACAAATCCTACCCCCTTACAAAGGATCTCGTCCTCGAGATTTAGGAAGGACTAGGAAAGAGGTGGGGAAAATCTATTCGTAGTTCTTCTTCTCTTTCCCATGTAGCCTCATCTTCTCCATGGTGGCTCCATTGTACTTTGCACATTTTAATCACTTTACTCCTCGTGACATGTGTCAACGTATCAAGAATCTTGATAGGATATTCAGTATACGTCAAATCATCTTGGACACTAAGATCCTCCATAGGTAGTTGCTCTTCGGATGCCCTGAGACACTTCTTCAATTGTGATACATGGAAGACATCATGTACATCAGCTAGATGATCAGGTAATTCCAATTGATATGCAACCTCTCCCACTCGCTTTAAGATCAAGAAAGGTCCAATAAAGTGAGGGGACAACTTCCCTTTAACTTTGAATCTTCTCATACCCCGGATTGGTGACACCTTAAGATACACGTGATCACCTTCCTTAAACTCTAACAGTCTTCTCCGGGTATTCTGAGAGCACCTAGAGGGGGGGTGAATAGGTGATCATGTAAAATTCAACACTAATAGCCACAAAACTTAGTTATGAAAGTTAGAACGGCTAAGTAGCTTGAAACGAGCTCTTGTGAACACAGACAATCAAAGAGAAAGCACACAAGAGACACACGATTTTATCTCGTGGTTCGGCCAAGTAACACTTGCCTACTTCCACGTTGTGGTGTCCTAATGGACGAGGGTTGCACTCAACCCCTTTCAAGGGATCCGATGATCAACTTGAATACCACGGTTTTTCCTTTCTTAGTCTTTCTCCTGTTTGCGAGGAATCTCCACAACTTGGAGCCTCTCGCCCTTACAATGATGATCACAAAAGAAGCACAGAAGTAAGGGAGGGGAGAGCAACACACACAAGACTCAAAACCACAGCACAATCACGCACACAAGTCACAACTCGAGCTCAAAACGCAATGCACGGAGTTCACAACTCAAATGGAGCTCAAGTCACTATCTCAAAGAATCGAATGCGTGAAGTTGGAGTATTGGAGTCTTAGAATGTTTCTTGTAAGCTTGTGTAGCTCCTCCATGCGCCTAGGGGTCCCTTTTATAGCCCAAGGCAGCTAAGAGCCGTTGAAAATCAACAAGGAAGGCTATAATTGCCTTCTGTCGAGTGGCGCACCGGACAGTCCGGTGCGCCACCGGACAGTCACTGTAGACGGTCCGGTGCCGATCTCCTTCCTTTTCTGGCGCAGGCGACCGTTGCAGCTCTGAGCCGGTTGGTGCACCGGACACTGTCCGGTGTACACCGGACATTCCGGTGCCCCCAGCCGACCGTTGGTGCGGGCCATGCGTCGCCCGCGGATTGCGCGGCCGACCGTTGCGCTGGCGACCGTTGGCTCACCGGATAGTCCGGTGCACCACCGGACAGTCCGGTGAATTCTTTCTTTTCCTGTTTCTAGCACTTAGATAAAATATGTTAGTACTCAAAACAATGTACTAAGTCTAGAAACATACCTCATGTCTTGATTTGCACTTTTCTCTTCATTTAGCACATAAGAACTTAATTAAATGTGTTGGGCACTTAATCACCAAAACATAATAGAAATTGCCCAAGGGCACATTTCCCTTTCAATCTCCCCCTTTTTGGTGATTTATGCCAACACATCCAAAGCAACCAAAAGAAGTGCAACATCAATGCAATTGAGAACAAAAATTGTCTTTGCACAAGTTTTGACATATTTGGATCAATCTTTGCCACCACTTGGTTTGTTTTTTTGCAAATCAAATTCATTTTCCCTATCTCTAATTCAAACTCACTTGTTTGGGCATAAAGAGAGATAATCCAAGAGTGAAAATGATTAAAAGCCAAAAACTCCCCCTTTTTCCCATAATCAAAGTTCTCCCCCATAAGAGACCAAATTTTGCAATTGGAGTATTTTGGCAAATCAAAAAGTTCTAACTCTATTGTTTTCAAAATTCACAAGTGGTAGCTGATCCGTTTGCTTTGGCCTTAATTTCTCCCCCTTTGGCATTAAGCACCAAAACGGGATCATTCTTGGCCCTTTAACCCCATTGCCTCACCAAAATTGTCAATTAAGAGCAAAAAGGCAATAAGAGCATAGGTATGGACTTGGAAGTAAATACAGCCATACCGGAGTGCAGTGGAAGTCTTTGCAACGTCCAAGTCCATTTTTCCTTTCAATGCACCTTTGAAACTAAATCAAGAATACTCAAACACAAAGATTAGTCTCAAAGGGTCAAGTTGTAGCACAGCTCCCCCTAAATATGTGCATCATTCACACATGGACTTGTGAGGTCCGGGGAGCGTGTGTACAACTTGAGCACCACAAATAAACAATAATGCATAAAGTAACATGATCAAAGGCATAGAACAAATGTATGCTATAGATCAATCCAAGTTACGCGAATCTAAGACATTTAGCTCACTACGCAACCTGCAAAGGGTTTTCTCATCCAACGGCTTGGTAAAGATATCGGCTAGCTAGTTCTCGGTGCTAATATGGTACACTTTGATATCTCCCTTCTGCTGGTGGTCTCTCAGAAAGTGATGTCGGATGTCTATGTGCTTAGTGCGGCTGTGTTCAACAGGATTATCCGCCATGCAGATTGTACTATCATTGTCACATAGGAGTGGGACTTTGCTCAGATTGTAGCCAAAGTCCCAAAGGGTTTGCCTCATCCAAAGTAGTTGCGCGCAACACTGTCCTGCGGCAACATACTCGGCCTCAGCGATGGATAGGGCAACGGATGTTTGTTTCTTTGAGCTCCACGACACCAGGGACCTTCCTAGAAATTGGCACATCCCCAATGTGCTCTTCCTATCAACCTTGCACCCGGCATAATCTGAGTCTGCATATCCAATTAAGTCAAAGGTAGACCCCTTTGGATACTAGATCCCGAAGCAAGGCGTAGCAACTAAATATCTAAGAATTCGCTTAACGGCCATAAGGTGACATTCCTTGGGGTCGGATTGATATCTAGCACATATGCATACACTTAGCATAATGTCCGGTCTACTAGCACATAAATAAAGCAAGGAACCTATCATAGACCGGTATGCCTTTTGATAAATGAACTTACCTCCTTTGTTGAGGTCAATGTGCCTATCGGTTCCCATAGGTGTCTTTGCGGGCTTGGCGTCCTTCATCCCAAACTGCTTGAGAAGATCCTGTGTGTACTTCGTTTGGGAGATGAAGGTGCCGTCCTTGAGTTGCTTCACTTGGAACCCAAGAAAATAGGTCAACTCTCCCATCATAGACATCTCAAATTTTTGAGTTATCACCCTGCTAAACTCCTCACAAGACTTTTGGTTAGTAGAACCAAATATTTTATCATCGACATAAATTTGGCACACAAAAAGGTCACCGTCACAAGTCTTAGTGAAAAGAGTGGGATCGACTTTCCCAACCTTGAAAGCATTAGCAATTAAAAAATCTCTAAGGCATTCATACCATGCTCTTGGGGCTTGCTTAAGTCCATAGAGCGCCTTAGATAGCTTAAAACGTGGTCAGGATACCTGTCATCCTCAAAGCCAGGGGGTTGTTCCACGTATACCTCCTCCTCGATTGGCCTGTTGAGGAAAGCGCTCTTCACGTCCATTTGAAACAACCTGAAGGAATGGTGAGCGGCATAGGCTAATAGAATGCGAATATACTCTAGCCTAGCCACAGGAGCAAAAGTCTCCTCGAAATCCAAACCTACGACTTGGGCATAACCTTTTGCCACAAGTCGAGCCTTGTTTCTTGTCACCACCCCGTGCTCGTCTTACTTATTGCAGAACACCCACTTGGTTCCCACAACGTTTTGCTTTGGACGTGGCACCAGGCTCCAAACTTCATTCCTCTTGAAGTTGTTGAGCTCTTCCTGCATGGCCAACACCCAGTCCGGATCCTGCAAGGCCTCTTCTACCCTGAAAGGCTCAATAGAAGAGACAAACGAGTAATGCTCACAAAAATTAGCTAGACGTGAGCGAGTTGTTACTCCCTTGCTTATGTCACCCAGTATCTGATCGACGGGGTGATGTCGTTGGATCGTCGCTCGGACTTGAGTTGGAGGGGCCCGTGGTGCTTCTTCCTCCATCATTTGTTCTTCCTGTGCTCCCCCTTGACCCTGTCCCTCTTCTTGAGGTACCTGTTCACCATCTTGAGTTGGGGAATGCACCATTGTGGAGGAAGATGGCTGATCTTGCTCTTGTTGTTCCTGTGGTCGCACATCACCTATCGCCATCGTGCGTATTGCGGCCATTGGAACATCATCTTCATCTACGTCATCAAGATCAACTTGCTCTCTAGAGAGCCATTAGTCTCATCAAATACAACATCGATAGAGACTTCAACCAAACCCGATGATTTGTTGAAGACTCTATATGCCTTTGTATTTGAGTCATATCCTAGTAAAAACCCTTCTACTGCCTTGGGAGCAAATTTAGAATGTCTACCTTTCTTCACCAAAATGTAACATTTGCTCCCAAATACACGAAAGTATGAGACGTTGGGTTTGTTACCGGTAAGAAGTTCGTACGATGTCTTCTTGATGAGGCAATGTAGGTAGAGCCGGTTTACGACGTGGCAAGCTGTGTTCATAGCTTCCGACCAAAACCGCTCGAGCGTCTTGAATTCTCCAAGCATCATTCTTGCCATATCGATAAGCGTCCTGTTCTTCCTCTCTACCACACCATTTTGCTGTGGTGTGTAGGGAGCGGAGAACTCATGCTTGATGCCTTATTCCTCAAGGTACTCCTCCGCTTGCAGATTCTTGAACTCGGACCTGTTGTCGCTTCTTATCTTTTTCACCTTGAGCTCAAATTCGTTTTGAGCCCTCCTTAGAAAGTGCTTTAGGGTCCATTGGGTTTCTGATTTATCCTGCAAAAAGAACACCCAAGTGAAGCAGGAAAATCATCAACAATAACAAGACCATACTTACTTCCCCTGATGCTAAGGTAGGCAACGGGTCCGAAGAGGTCCATATGTAGTAGCTCCAGTGGTCTTGATGTTGTCATCACATTCTTGTTGTGATGAGTGCTCCCCACTTGTTTTCCTGCCTGACAAGCTGCACAAGGTCTATCTTTCTCGAAATAAACATTTGTTAGTCCTAACACATGTTCTCCCTTTAAAAGTTTATGAAGGTTCTTCATCCCAACATGTGCTAGACGGCGATGCCACAGCCAGCCCATACTAGTCTTAGCTATTAAGCATGCATCTAGATCAGCCTCCTCTTTCAAAAAATCAACTAAGTAGAGTTTGTCGTCTAATACACCCTTAAAAGCTAATGAACCATCACTCCTTCTAAAGACAGATACATCAACATTTGTAAAAAGATAATTGTAACCCATGTGACACAATTGACTTACAGATAGGAGGTTGTAACCAAGCGAGTCTACTAGAAATACATTCGATATGGAGTGCTCGTTGGTGATGGCTATCTTGCCCAAGCCTTTAACCTTGCCTTGGTTCCCATCTCCAAAAATAATCGTATCCTGGGAATCCTTGTTCTTGACGTAGGAGGTGAACATCTTCTTCTCCCCCGTCATGTGGTTTGTGCATCTGCTGTCGATAATCCAGCTTGAGCCCCCGGATGCATAAACCTGCAAGGCAATTTACACTTGGGTTTTAGGTACCCAACTCTTGTTGGGTCCTACAAGGTTAGTCACAATAGCCTTTGGAACCCAAATACAAGTCTTGTCTCCCTTGCATTTGGATCCCAATTTCCTAGCCACTACTTTTGCATTCTTACATACAAGCGCAAATGAAGTATTGCAAGCATGGTAAATAGTAGTAGATTCATTACAAACATTCCTAGGCACATGATACACAACATGATTTCTCCTAGGCCTACTTCTACCGTGGACAAAAGTAGAACTCGAGGCAAACATTGCATGTGAATCAAAAGCATCATGATCATAACTCCTATTATAATTGGAATGACTAGCAATTTTCCTATTGTACATAAAAGCATGATTCTTTTGAATACTACTAGCCATAGAGGCCTTCCCTTTCTCCTTGGCGAGAATGGGAGCCTTTTGGCTTGTTAAGTTCTTGGCTTCCTTTCGAAAACCAAGCCCATCCTTAATTGAAGGGTGTCTACCAATTGTGTAGGCATCCCTAGCAAACTTTAATTTATCAAAATCAATCTTGCAAGTCTTAAGTTGAGCATTAAGACTTGCCACCTCATCATTTAATTTAGAAATGGATGCAAGATGATCATCACAAGCATCAATATCAAAATCTTTGCATCTATTGCAAATAACTACATGTTCTACACAAGATCTAGTAGTATTAGCATCAATATCTTGAGGGTGTCCCAGATTTGCTTGGCGTTGTCCAAGCCGCTCACCTTGTTGTATTCATCCCTGCACAAAGAAGCTAGCAAAACAGTGGTAGCTTGTGCATTCTTATGAATTTGCTCATTAATATACACAGGGTTATCCGTACTATCGAAATGCATTCCATTTTCAACTATCTCCCAAATACTAGGATGGAGAGAAAATAAGTGACTACGCATTTTGTGACTCCAAAAAGAGTAGTCTTCTCCATCAAAGTGTGGAGGTTTCCCAAGTGGAATTGATAGCAAATGAGCATTAGAATTGAATGGAATACGAGAATAATCAAACGAATAGTTTTGATTAACCAGTTTCTTTTTCGACGAGTCATCGTCGTTGTTGTCTCTTGGTGAAGAAGAGGAGGCATCGCTGTCGTAGTAAATGATCTTCTTGATGCGCCTCTTCTTCTTCCCGTCCTTGTTCTTGTGACTTGAGCCAGAGTCAGTGGGCTTGTCGTCTCTTGGCTCGTTGAAAATGGACTCCTTCTCTTTGTCGTTGACCACCATCCCCTTTCCCTTAGGATCCATCTCTTCGGGCGATTAGTCCCTTACGTGAAGAGAACGGCTTCGATACCAATTGAGAGCACCTAGAGGGGGGGGGGGGGTGAATAGGTGATCCTGTAAAATTCAACACTAATAGCCACAAAACTTAGTTATGAAAGTTAGAACGGCTAAGTAGCTTGAAACGAGCTCTTGTGAACACAGACAATCAAAGAGAAAGCACACAAGAGACACACGATTTTATCCTGTGGTTCGGCCAAGTAACACTTGCCTACTTCCACGTTGTGGCGTCCCAATGGACGAGGGTTGCATTCAATCCCTTTCAAGTGATCCGATGATCAACATGAATACCACAATTTTTCCTTTCTTAGTCTTTCTCCCATTTGCAAGGAATCTCCACAACTTGGAGCCTCTCGCCCTTACAATGATGATCACAAAAGAAGCACAAAAGTAAGGGAGGGGAGAGCAACATACACAAGACTCAAAACCACAGCACAATCACGCACACAAGTCACAACTCGAGCTCAAAACGCAACGCACGGAGTTCACAACTCAAATGGAGCTCAAGTCACTATCTCAAAGAATCGAATGCGTGAAGTTGGAGTATTGGAGTCTTAGAATGTTTCTTGTAAGCTTGTGTAGCTCCTCCATGCGCCTAGGGGTCCCTTTTATATCCCCAAGGCAGCTAGGAGCCATTGAAGATCAATAAGGAAGGTTATCCTTGCCTTCTGTCGAGTGGCACACCGGACAGTCTGGTGCGCCACCGGACAGTCACTGTAGACGGTCCGGTGCCGATCTCCTTCCTTTTCTGGCGTAGACGACCGTTGCAGCTCCGGGCCGGTTGGCGCACTAGACACTATCCGGTGTACACCGGACAGTCCGGTGCCCCTAGCCGACCGTTGGTGCGGGCCACACGTCGCCCGCGGATTGCGCGGCCGACCGTTGCGCTGGCGACCGTTGGCTCACCGAACAGTCTGGTGCACCACCGGACAATCTGGTGAATTATAGCCGTACGCCGCCAAACATTTCCCGAGAGCGGCCTGTTCACCGGAAACCAGCCTGGCGCACCGGACAGTCCGGTGTGCCAGGCCGAGCTAGACTTTGGCTGCACACAGCCAAGTCTTTTGCAATTCTTTTTTTCCTGTTTCTAGCACTTAGACAAAATATGTTAGTACTCAAAACAATGTACTAAGTCTAGAAACATACCTCATGTCTTGATTTGCACTTTTCTCTTCATTTAGCACATAAGAACTTAATTAAATGTGTTGGACACTTAATCACCAAAACATAATAGAAATTGCCCAAGGGCACATTTCCCTTTCATATCCGCATAGCTTTTCTGCCTTGACTGTACAGTTCTCAAATTCTCCCTTATTTGACGGACTTGCTCTTCTGCCTCTTGTATAATTTCAGGCCCAAAGATCTGCCTTTCACCAATTTGATCCCAATACAGTGGAGTCTTGCATTTTCTGCCATACAAAGCCTCAAACGGGGACATCTTCAAACTGACCTGGTAACTGTTATTGTAAGAAAACTCCGCATAGGGCAAACTCTTATCCCAACTACCACCATGTTTAAGAGCACAAGCTCTTAACATATCTTCTAGTACTATGCTGGTTCTCTCGGTCTACCCATCAGTTTGAGGATGGTAAGCCGAACTAAAATTCAATCTTGTATTCAAGCACTCATGCAACTTCTTCCAATACCGAGAAATAAACTATGATCCCCGGTCTAACACAATCTTCGTAGGCACACCATGTAAGCACACAATCCGTGCCATGTACAACTCTGCTAGCTTGGCTCCTGAATACGTGGTCTTCACTGGAATAAAGTGGGCTACTTTAGTTAGCCTATCCACAATCACCCATATAGAGTCATACCCATCAGATGTGCGGGGTAATCCCACAATGAAGTGCATGCCAATCTCTTCCCATTTCCACTCAGGTATCTTAAGTGGGTGCAGTAAACCAGCAGGTCTTTGATGTTCCGCTTTCACCCTCTAGCAAATATCACATAGTGCTACATGTGAAGCAACATCCTTCTTTAGTCCATACCACCAATACTTCTGCTTCAAGTCCTGGTACATCTTAGTACTACCAGGGTGGATGGAATAAACTGAGTCATGTGCCTCCTTCAATATGGTTTCATGAAGACTGCCGATCTCTGGAACACAAATCCGGTTCTTGAACCATATCGTGCCCTGCTCATCCTCCGTGAAATCTAGGCCTCTACCTTCCGTTATCAGATCCTTGATCTCCTAAATTTTGGCATCACCGATCTGTCCCTTTTGTATTTCTTGCTCTAAGGTAGGTTCCACTTCAATGGTAATTCCTCCAGTATGAGCAACTATTCCCAGATTGAGCCTCTCAAAATCTTCTGCTAACTCATTGGGTAACTGGGTGACAATAGCTGCATGGACCTGCTCCTTCTGACTCAAGGCATCCGCAACCAGATTCGCCTTGCCCGGATGATAGTGAATTTCCATGTCATAATCCTTGATGAGCTCCAACCATCAGTGTTGCCTAAGGTTGAGATCCTTTTGAGTGAAGATGTATTTTAAGCTCTTGTGATCGGTGTAGACTCGGCACTTGGTTCCCATAATATAGTGTCTCCAAATCTTGAGAGCATGCACAACGGCTGCCAGTTCTATGTCATGAGTGGGGTAATTCAACTCATGTTTCCGCAACTAGCGAGACACGTAGGCGATGACGTGTCCTTCTTGCATAAGCACACATCCCAGGCCCTGGCGACTTGCATCACAATTTATACCTAGCATAATCAGCACTGAGGCAGCCATCAATTTAGACCTCAATTAATTGAAGCTTTCTTGGCCTTCTCTAACAATGAGGTAATAGGCTTAGCAATCTTGGAGAACCCTTCAATGAATCGCTGGTAATAGCCTGAGAGTCCCAAGAAACTCTGGACATCTGAGATAGTACTTGGTACCTTCCAATCAACTATCGCTGTTACTTTAGCTGGATCCACAGAAATTCCTCCTTTGGAGATGATATGCCCGAGGAAATGTACTTCATCAAGCCAGAACTCACACTTGGTAAATTTGGCATAAATCTGATTATCCCGTAACTTCTGTAGCACCATCCGCAAATGCTCCTGATGCTCACTATCATTCTTGGAATAAATAAGAATGTCATCAATGAATACCACAACGAATTTATAAAGATACTCCATGAACACCTTGTTCATCAAATTCATGAAGTAGTCTAGCGCATTGGTTAAGCCAAATGACATGACTGTGAATTGATATAGACTATATCGGGTAGAGAAAGCCGTCTTGGGAATATCAAATGGCCTAATCTTCATTTAATGGTAGCCCGACCTGAGGTCAATCTTAGAAAATACCCTAGCTCCTCTCATCTGATCAAATGAGTCATCAATACAGGTAATGGGTACTTTTTCTTGATGGTGACATCATTAAGTGATCTATAGTCCACACACATCCGTTGCGAACCATCCTTCTTCTATACAAATAGTACCGGTGCTCCCTAAGGTGAGGAACTCGGACGAATGTACCTAGCCTCCTGTAACTCAGTTAGTTGCTTCTTAAGTTCTTTTAACTCTTCTACGGACATCCTCTATGGCCGTTTAGAAATAGGAGCAGTCCCAAGTAATAGATCAATGACAAACTCAACTTCCCTATCTGGTGGCATCCCTGGTAACTCCTCTGGAAAGACATCTGGATAATCCCTAACCACACGGATGTTGTCTCCAACAAACTTCCCATCTATTAAGAATACCGCACGTCTGGTAGAGGTAGTTACTGTAATTTCAACTTCAAATCTTTCTCCTTTAGGGATGTTGAGTTCTACAGTACCCCTACCACATTGTATAATGACCTTTGCCTTTCTTAACCATGACATACCAAGGATCAGATCTATACTGCTTTCTTCTAATATTATAGGGGTAGCCCAGAATTCTCTTCCCATAATTGTCAATGTCAATCTATGTGTCATATACTTTGCCTCAACAGGCCCTTTAGGTGTAATTACTAACATTGGTGTTTTCATATTTTTTAGTGGTAACGCATTTGTGTTGGCATATCGAGCAGACAAGAATGAATGTGTAGCACCAGAATCAAATAATATTGTTGTAGGAATTGCAATAATATAAAACGTACCAAGTGCGATGTCAGTTCCTTCAGCAGTAGCCTCAGCGCTGACTTGATTAACCCTGGCAATAGAGAATCCCCTGCCAGGAGTCTGTTGCTTGTTCTGAGCTGGTGCACTTGAATTCCCCACCGGACAAGCATTTGCATAATGCCCAACCTGACTGCACTTGAAGCTTGTAGGGCCGGTCTTCTGTCCTGTAGGCCTCGTCGGGGTGCCAGTGGGGGTAGCCTGACGAGTGTGGGGTGTCTGTGGAGTCCCCTGTGGAGCATACTGAGCTAGGCGTGGTCCTCCTCCTGGACGAGCTAGTGTACCCTAGGGCGGAACGTAGCGAGGATGAACACTACTGCTACCCTGCCCCTAGGGCCTGGGCAATGGCCTTCCTCTTCAGGTCTCCCAATTGAACACGCTTGTGTTCAATAGCTAGAGCTTTATCAAGCAGCCTCTGGAATGATGAAAATGTATGAGCAACCAGTGCAAACTATAGTGGCCCATTGAGTCCTTCTGTGAAGTGCTCTTGCTTTCTTTCATCATCAGCCACCTCATCAGGAGCATATCTTGATAGCTGAATGAACTTGTCACGATACTCGCTGACAGACATGTTGCCTTGCTTCAATGATAGAAACTCCTTCTTCTTGATCTTCATCATTCTAGCAGGAATGTGGTAGTTTCGGAACTGTGTGGTGAATTCTGCCCAAGTAATAGTGTCAGCGCATCATGGGTAGCAACATAAGAATCCCACCAGTCAGCAGTAGGACCAGTCAGATGACCTGACGCGTAGAGAACCTTCTCCCGGTCAGAGCATTGGGTGATGTTTAGCATCTTCTCAACTGACTTCAACCAATCATCAGCATGTAGTGGATCTGGCGAGCAGGCGAAGGTAGGCGGCTTGTGGCTCATGAACTCCCGGTGCTTGTCCTGGGGTGGAAGTGGTGGTGGTGGCAGTGGTGCTTGCTGCTGTTGCACCCTCCTCTCCTGGAGCATCTCCTCTCTCTCATGGCGCATCTCTTGGCGTTTCTGCTGCATCTATGCGTGCATGTCTGCCATAGTATCTACCATCTGTTGTATTATCCGCATCTAGGCTGCAATAGCTGGGTCAGCTCCAGTTGGTGGAGGATTGGGAGGATTCATCTCTTCTTCTTGTTGTTGTGGTTGTCTATATATCCTCCGACTGTGTCGATTGGGGGGTAGATCAATTCCACCACCCTTCCTGGTATTAACCATATAAGTTAGAAACATATGGTAAGAAAGAACAAATTGTAGACAAGGCAGGTAATTACGAGGCATATTACTTTGGGGGATTTATTAGCTAAGTGTCACCTACTAAAGCTAATACATTACCTTATGGTGGTACATGCTAAGATGCCCTGCTACACTGATTCAATCAATCAAAGAAGCAAATCAAGCATTTATAATTAGAACAATCAACCAACATTTTTAATAGAGAAAATAATTTTAATTTTTGCCTTAGGTCTCCTATCTCTTAGAAGGTCATAAATGTAGGATTCCAAGGTGTGGAATCCATCTTGTCTTAGAGTAGAAAAGGTAAGAATAGTCAGAGTAGAACAGTAGAAGGCGAGACATGATTAAGATAAGTATAGAAAGAATCAGAGTAAGGTAAGTAGGTAAGGGTTTTGTCCATTTCTATCTAGGTTTCGTCCTAAAGTCAACATTTCCTCTGATACCACTTCTGTCACACCTGGATTTAAGGGATAAAGCCGGGTGCATCTCATATGTGCGCCAAGGAAGAACAACACACATAATAACATAGTGCATAGAGATAAATGTCATAAATATCATGAATGTACTTATTACATAGCGGAAATCTTACAAAATAAATGATAAGTATAAAATGAACTAAATCTTATTTCCCTGGTGCAACAAAGCTGACTGGGAGACACCACCTAGATTAAGTCGAACTCCTCGCTGGGCGGCTCCTCTTGAACCACCTGTTCTTCTCCTATGGGCGGTGTGAGACAGCAAGGGTGAGCTCACATACGTTCATAGCTCAAAAAGTTGTGGGGAATAATGTGCATGAACTCACCAAAGGTGGGAGTTCATGTGATGTGTAAGGCTAATCAACAAAATAAAGGTTGAAGCTGAGCATTGCTTTTATAAGTTGGTCAAAATTTTATTAGCAGTTACTAAGTGTAAGTAAATACCAAACCATAGTAATAATAAATAAAAGTAATAATAAAATAATCCCAATGCCATACAAATGACAAATTGAATTTAATTCCATAAATTAATCATGTGAGGGTCCGAGCTGCTCATGACCGTGAGCCTGGCTAGTATACCAGTTTTACACTCTGCATAGGTTGCGCATCTTTACCCACAAGTCATGTTACCCATCTGCCAAGAGACGACCAATCCCATACACCTCTACCGAGGAGACGAGGCAGGGTAAGACTACGAGGCCTTTACAAAGTTCCACTAGCTTCAGAAAACCCGCTATAGTTTATAGAAAGCTCTAGTGCAGGGATTGAAAGGGAAATAGGGTCAAACCTTTTCCTATATGAATTTTGGTGGTTGAATTGCCCAACACAAATTATTGGACTAACTAGTTTGCTCTAGATTATAAGTTCTACAGGTGCTAAAGGTTCACAACAAACCAATACAAGTCAAAAGAAAGGGTTCAAAACAATGGAGCAAAGTATACCAAAGGCAGCCCTGGTCTGGCGCACCGGACTGTCCGGTGTGCCACTGGACAGTGTCCGGTGCACCAGGGAGGATCCACTCGAACTTGCCAGCTTCGGGAATTTGGGAAGCCGCTCCGCTATAATTCACCGGACTGTCCGGTGTGCGAGCAGAGCAACAGCTACTTCATGCCAACGATCGTCTGCAACAAGCATTAAATGCGCGCCTGCGCGCGCAGAGGTCAGAGCAGCGCCAGAAGGCGCACCGGACAGTCTACAGGACCTGTCCGGTGGCCCCACTTGTCAGAGCTCCAACGGTCGGAACCCAACGGTCGGGTGACGTGGCTGGCGCACCGGACTGTCCGGTGCGCCATTCGACAGAAGCCCTCACCAACGGTTCTTTTGGTGGTTGGGGCTATAAATACCCCCAACCACCACACTTCAATGCATCCAAGTTTTCAGTCTTCAAACCTCATACAAGAGCTATAGCATTCAATACAAGACACAAACAAAGAGATCAAATCCTCTCCCAAGTCAGGAATCACTCCAAACAAATTAGTGACTAGAGAGAGAGATCTTTGTGTTCCTTTGAGCTCTTGCGCTTGGATTGCTTTTCTTCTTCCTCTTTGTTGTTTCCATAACACTTGTAATCAAAACAAGAGACACCGATTGTGTGGTGGTCCTTGTAGTGGACTTAGTGTCCCATTTGATTGAGAAGAGAAGCTCACTCGGTCTAAGTGACCGTTTGAGAGAGGGAAAGGGTTGAAAGAGACCCGGTCTTTGTGACCACCTCAACAGGGAGTAGGTTTGCAAGAACCGAACCTCGGTAAAACAAATCACCGTGTCATCCGCTTCATTTCCTTGGTTGATTTGTTTTGTGCCCTCTCTTTCGGACTCGTTTATATTTCTAACGCTAACCCCAGCTTGTAGTTGTGCTTAAGTTCATAATTTTCACATTCCGCCTATTCACCCCCCTCTAGGCGACTTTCAATTGGTACCAAAGCCAGGTGCTTCATTAGAGCCTAACCGCTCGAAGTGATGTCGGGAGATCACGCCAAGAAGGAGATGGTGACCAGCGAGAAGCCCGTTACAAGCCACGGGAAGGCTCCATCGGGAGAGTCCCGCAACAAAGGGAAGGAGAAGGAATCCCCTTCTCACAAGTCGCATCAGAGTGGCAAAAAGAAAAAGAAGATGAGGAAGGTGGTTTACTACGAGACCGATTCTTCGTCGCCATCCACCTTTGGCTCCGACGCGCTGTCCGTAACTTCTAAGCGCCATGAGCGCAAGAAGTTTAGTAAGATTCCCCTACACTACCCTCTCATTTCTAAACGTACTCCATTACTTTCCGTTCCATTAGGCAAACCACCGGGTTTTGACGGTGAAGATTATAACATGTGGAGTGATAAAATGAGACATCACCTAACCTCACTCCACACTAGTATTTGGAACGTTGTTGAGTTTGGTGTACAGGTACCATCTGTAGGGGATGAGGACTATGATTCCGACGAAGTTGCCCAAATCCGGCACTTCAACTCACAAGCCACCACAATACTCCTCGCCTCTCTAAGTCGAGAGGAGTATAACAAGGTGCAAGGATTGAAGAGCGCCAAGGAGATTTGGGACGTGCTCAAAATGGCGCACGAAGGAGACGAAGTGACCAAGATCACCAAGAGGGAGACGATCGAGGGGGAGCTCGGTCGCTTCATGCTCAACCAAGGAGAAGACCCGCAAGCCATGTACAACCGGCTAAAAACCTTGGTGAACCAAGTGCGCAACCTCGGGAGCACTAAGTGGGATGACCATGAGATGGTCAAGGTTATTCTTAGATCACTCATATTTCTTAACCCCACTCAAGTTTAATTAATTCGTGGTGATCCAAGATATAAACTAATGTCTCCCGAGGAAGTGATAGGCAAATTTGTGAGCTTTGAATTGATGATCAAAGGCTCCAAGAAGTTCATCGAGCAAGGCGCCTCCTCCTTCGTACCCGAAGCACAACCCGTTGCATTCAAGGCAACGGAGGAGAAGAAAGAAGACTCTACACCGAGTAGAGTCCCCATCGATGCCTCCAAGCTCGACAATGAGGAGATGGCGCTCATCATCAAGAGCTTCCGCCAAATCCTCAAACAAAGGAAAGGGAAAGATTTCAAGCCCCGTTCCAAGAAGGTTTGCTACAAGTGTGGTAAGCCCAGCCATTTCATTGCTAAATGTCCATTATCTAGTGATAGTGACAGAGGCGACGACAAGAAGGGAAAGAGGAGAGAAAAGAAGAGGTACTACAAGAAGAAGGGCGGCGATGCCCATGTTTGCCGAGAGTGGGACTCCGACGAGAGCCCCACCGACTCCTCCTCCAACGAGGATGCCGCCAACATCGCCGTCAACAAAGGGCTCCTCTTCCCCAACGTCGGCCACAAATGCCTCATGGCAAAGGACAACAAGAAGAAGAAGGTAAAATCTAAATCCTCCACTAAGTATGCAACATCTAGTGATGAGGCTAATTCTAGTGATGATGAGGATGATTTGTTTACTCTCTTTGCCAACTTAAACATGCAACAAAAGGAAAAATTAAATGAATTGATTAGCGCCATTCATGAGAAGGATGAACTCTTGGATAGCCAAGAGGATTTCCTAATTAAAGAAAACAAAAAGCATGTTAAAGTTAAAAATGCTTATGCTCAGAAGGTAGAGAAAAATGAAAAATTAACTAGTGAGCTAAGCACTTGCCATGACATTGTTTCCAACCTTAGAAATGAGAATGCAAAATTAATTGCTAAGGTTGAAAAGTTTGATGTTTGTGATGATTCAATTGTTAGTCTTAGAAATGATAATGCCAATTTAATTGCTAAGATTAATAAATTGAATGCTTCTCTTTCTAGCCTTAAAATTGAAAATGAAAAATTAATTGCTAAGGCTAAGGATTTAGATGTTTGCAATGCTTCTATTTCCAACCTTAGAGATGAGAATGATATTTTGCATGCTAAGATTGTTGAGTTAAATACTTGCAAACCCTCTACATCTACCATCGAGCATGTTTCTATTTGCACTAGATGTAGAGATGTTAATGTAGATGCTATTAATGATCACCTTGCTTTAATTAAACAACAAAATGATCACATAGCTACATTAACTACTAAAATCAAAGAGCATGACTTGGAAAATGAGAAATTTAAATTTGCTAGAAGTATGCTCTATAGTGGGAGATGCCCTGGCATTAAGGATGGCATTGGCTTCCAACAGGGAGACAATGTCATGCTTAATGCCCCACCTAAAAGATTGTCTAATTTTGTTAAGGGCAAGGCTCCCATGGTTCAGGATAATGAGGGTTACATTTTATACCCTGCCGGTTATCCCGAACACAAAATTAGGAGAATTCACTCTAGGAAGTCTCACTCTAGCCCTAATCATGCTTTTATGTATAAGAGTGAGGCATCTAGTTCTAGGCAATCAACCCATGCTAAATTGCTTAAGAAGAAAACTCCTAAAACATCAAATGATCATAATGTTTCATTCAAAACTTTTGATGGTTCTTATGTGCTTACTAACAAATCAGGCAAGGTAGTTGCCAAATATGTTGGGGGCAAACACAAGGGGTCAAAGACTTGTGTTTGGGTACCCAAAGTTCTTGTATCTAATGTCAAAGGACCCAAAACTGTTTGGGTACCTAAAATCAAGAACTAAATTTGTTTTGTAGGTTTATGCATCCGGGGGCTCAAGTTGGATCATCGACAGCGGGTGCACAAACCACATGACTGGGGAGAAAAGAATGTTCTCCTCCTACGAGAAAAACCAAGATCCCCAAAGAGCTATCACATTCGGAGATGGAAGTCAAGGTTTGGTCAAAGGATTGAGTAAAATTGCTATATCACCTGACCATTCTATTTCCAATGTTTTTCTTGTAGATTCTTTAGATTACAACTTGCTTTCTGTCTCTCAATTATGCAAAATGGGTTACAACTGTCTTTTTACGGATATAGGTGTTACTGTCTTTAGAAGAAGTGATGATTCAGTAGCTTTTAAGGGAGTATTAGAGGGTCAGCTATACTTAGTTGATTTCAATAGAGCTGAACTCGATACTTGCTTAATTGCTAAGACTAACATGGGTTGGCTCTGACATCGCCGACTAGCCCATGTTGGGATGAAGAATCTTCAGAAACTTCTAAAGGGAGAACACATTTTGGGACTAACCAATGTTCATTTTGAGAAAGACAGGATTTGTAGCGCATGCCAAGCAGGGAAGCAAGTTGGTGTTCATCATCCACATAAGAACATCATGACAACTGACAGGCCACTAGAACTACTCCACATGGATCTATTCGACCCGATAGCTTACATAAGCATCGGCGGGAGTAAGTACTGTCTAGTTATTGTGGATGATTATTCTCGCTTCACTTGGGTATTCTTTTTACAGGATAAATCTCAAACCCAAGAGACTTTGAAGGGATTCTTGAGACGAGCTCAAAACAAGTTCGGCTTGAGGATCAAGAAAATAAGAAGCAACAACGGGACGGAGTTCAAGAACTCTCAAATTGAAGGCTTTCTTGAGGAGGAGGGCATCAAGCATGAGTTCTCTTCTCTCTACACGCCACAACAAAACGGTGTAGTGGAGAGGAAGAATAGAACTCTATTGGACATGGCAAGAACCATGCTTGATGAGTACAAGACTTCGGATCGGTTTTGGGCCGAGGCGGTCAACACCGCGTGCTACGCCATCAACCGGTTATATCTACACTGAATCCTCAAGAAGACATCTTATGAACTCCTCACCGGTAAAAAGCCCAATGTTTTATATTTTAGAGTCTTTGGTAGCAAATGCTTTATTCTTGTTAAAAGAGGTAGAAAATCTAAATTTGCTCCTAAGGTTGTAGAAGGCTTTTTACTAGGATATGATTCAAACACAAGGGCAGATAGAGTCTTTAACAAGTCCACTGGACTAGTTGAAGTTTCTTGTGACACTGTGTTTGATGAGACTAACGGCTCCCAAGTGGAGCAAGTTGATCTTGATGAATTAGATGATGAAGAGGCTCCGTGCGTCGCGCTAAGGAACATGTCCATTGGAGATGTGTGTCCTAAGGAATCCGAAGAGCCCATTCAAGCACAAGATCAACCATATTCCTCCATGCAAGCATCTCCACCAACCCAAGATGAGGATGGGGCTCAAGATGATGAAGAAGATCAAGAAGATGAGCCACCTCAAGATGACGGCAATGATCAAGGGGGAGATGCCAATGATCAAGACAAGGAGGATGAGCAAGACCCAAGACTGCCACACCCAAGAGTCCACCAAGCAATCCAACGAGATCACCCCGTGAACACCATCCTCGGCGATATTCATAAGGGGGTAACCACTCGATCTCGTGTTGCTCACTTTTGTGAACATTACTCGTTTGTTTCCTCTATTGAGCCACACAGGGTAGAGGAAGCACTTCAAGATTCGGATTGGGTGCTGGCGATGCAAGAGGAGCTCAACAATTTCACAAGGAATAAGGTATGACATTTGGTTCCACGTCCTAACCAAAATGTTGTAGGAGCCAAGTGGGTCTTCCGCAACAAACAAGATGAGCATGGTGTGGTGACAAGGAACAAGGCACGACTTGTGGCCAAAGGGTATTCACAAGTCGAAGGTTTGGATTTTGGTGAAACCTATGCACCTATAGCTAGGCTTGAGTCAATTCATATATTACTTGCCTATGCTACTTACCATGGCTTTAAGTTATATCAAATGGACGTGAAGAGTGCCTTCCTCAATGGACCAATCAAGGAAGAGGTCTATGTTGAGCAACCTCCCGGCTTTGAAGACAGTGAGTACCCTAACCATGTTTATAAACTCTCTAAGGCGCTTTATGGGCTCAAGCAAGCCCCAAGAGCATGGTATGAATGCCTAAGAGATTTTCTTATTAATAATGGCTTCAAAGTCGGAAAGGCCGATCCTACTCTCTTTACTAAGACCATTGAAAATGATTTGTTTGTATGCCAAATTTATGTTGATGATATCATATTTGGGTCTACTAACAAATCTATTTGTGAAGAGTTTAGTAGGATCATGATTCGAAAATTCGAGATGTCTATGATGGGGGAGTTGAAGTATTTTCTAGGATTTCAAGTCAAGCAACTTCAAGAGGGCACCTTCATCAGCCAAACGAGGTACATTCAAGACATACTCACCAAGTTTGGGATGAAGGATGCCAAGTCCATCAAGACACCCATGGGAACCAATGGGCATCTCGACCTCGACACAGGAGGTAAATCGGTAGATCAAAAGGTATACCGGTCGATGATAGGTTCTTTACTCTACTTATGTGCATCTCGACCGGACATTATGCTTTCCGTATGCATGTGTGCAAGATTCCAAGCCGATCCTAAGGAAGTTCACCTTAGGGCCGTAAAACGAATCTTGAGATATTTAGTTTATACTCCTAAGTTTGGCCTTTGGTACCCCAAGGGATCCACTTTTGATTTAATTGGTTATTCAGATGCTGATTGGGCAGGTTGTAAGATCGATAGAAAGAGCACATCAGGGACTTGCCAGTTCTTGGGAAGATCTCTGGTGTCTTGGGCTTCAAAGAAGCAAAATTCTGTAGCTCTTTCTACCGCTGAAGCCGAGTATATTGCCGCAGGCCATTGTTGCGTGCAATTACTTTGGATGAGGCAAACCCTTAGGGACTATGGTTATAAATTAACCAAAGTTCCTCTTCTATGTGATAATGAGAGTGCAATCCGCATGGCGGACAATCCCGTTGAGCATAGCCGCACTAAACACATAGCCATTCGGTATCACTTTTTGAGGGATCACCAACAAAAGGGGGATATCGAGATTTCTTATATTAGCACCAAAGAACAATTAGCCGATATCTTTACCAAGCCATTAGATGAGAAAACATTTACCAAACTTAGGCATGAGCTAAATATTCTTGATTCTAGGAATTTTGATTGATATTTTGCACACATAACCTATTTATGTACCTTTGATCATATCTCTTTCATGTGCTATGGCTAATGTGTTCTTCAAGTGTATTTCATGCTAAGTCATAGATTGAAAGGGAAATAGAGTCTTCGGCGAAGACAAAGGCTTCCACTCCACTCCATCGAATTACTCATCCTTCGCCGTCGCTCCGCAATGCTCTCCAAATTTGGTATAATCTTCACTCCTATCTAATTTGCCAAAGGGGGAGAATTTCCAAAGGGCTTATATTTCACTCACAAGTATCTGTTTTTGGCGATCCATGCCAAAGGGGGAAAAAGTATGAGCCCAAAGCAAAAGGACCGCACCACCACCACCACCGAATTTTAAAAATGAAGTTTTTCAAATTGATATCTTATTGTGTTCAAAAGGGGGAGAAAGTAGTATCTTCAAAACTTGCAAAACCCTCTTGAACACTAAGAGGAGAATTTTATTGAGGGGGAGTTTTGTTTAAGTCAAAGGAAAAGCATTTGAAACAGGGGAGAAAATTTCAAATCTTGAAAATGCTTCTTTCAATCTTATTCATGTACCTTTGACTATTTGCAAAAGATTTTTGAAAAGAATTTTACGAAGGATTTGCAAAAACAAAACCTGTGGTGCAAATGAGGTCCAAAATTTTAAATAAGAAGAAAACCATCCATGCATATCTATTGAAATAATGTTATTGGTTTCATACCAAGCAACCTTTGCACTTCTTTATGCAAACTAGTTCAATTCTGCACTTTTATATTTGCTTTGGTTTGTGTTGGCATCAATCACCAAAAAGGGGGAGATTGAAAGGGAAATAGGGTCAAACCTTTTCCTATATGAATTTTGGTGGTTGAATTGCCCAACACAAATTATTGGACTAACTAGTTTGCTCTAGATTATAAGTTCTACAGGTGCCAAAGGTTCACAACAAACCAATACAAGTCAAAAGAAAGGGTTCAAAACAATGGAGCAAAGTATACCAAAGGCAGCCTTGGTCTGGCGCACCGGACTGTCCGGTGTGCCACCGGACAGTGTCCGATGCACCAGGGAGGATCCACTTGAACTTGCCAGGTTCAGGAATTTGGAGAGCCGCTCCGCTGTAATTCACCAGACTATCCGGTGTGACACCGTACTGTCTGGTGTGCCAGCAGAGCAATGACTACTTCGCGCCAACGGTCGTCTACAACAAGCATTAAATGCGCGCCTGCGCGCGCAGAGGTCAGAGCAGCGCCAGAAGGCGCACCGGACAGTCTACAGGACCTGTCCGGTGCACCACCGGACTGTCCGGTGGCCCCACTTGTCAGAGCTCCAACGGTCGAAACCCAACGACCTGGTGACGTGGCTGGCGCACCGGACAGTGTCCGGTGGCGCACCGGACTGTCCGGTGCGCCATTCGATAGAAGCCCTCACCAACAGTTCTTTTGGTGGTTGGGGCTATAAATACCCCCAACCACCACACTTCAATGCATCCAAGTTTTTAGTCTTCAAACCTCATACAAGAGCTATATCATTCAATACAAGACACAAACAAAGAGATCAAATCCTCTCCCAAGTCAGGAATCACTCCAAACAAATTAGTGACTAGAGAGAGAGAGAGAGAGATCTTTGTGTTCCTTTGAGCTCTTGCGCTTGGATTGCTTTTCTTCTTCCTCTTTCTTGTTTCCATAACACTTGTAATCAAAACAAGAGACACCAATTGTGTGGTGGTCCTTGTAGTGGACTTAGTGTCCCATTTGATTGAGAAGAGAAGCTCACTCGGTCTAAGTGACCATTTGAGAGAGGGAAAGGGTTGAAAGAGACCCGGTCTTTGTGACAACCTCAACGGGGAGTAGGTTTGCAAGAACCGAACCTTGGTAAAACAAATCACTGTGTCATCCGCTTAATTTCCTTGGTTGATTTGTTTTGTGCCCTCTCTTTCGGACTCGTTTATATTTCTAACGCTAACCCCGGCTTGTAGTTGTGCTTAAGTTCATAATTTTCAGATTCCGCCTATTCACCCCCTCTAGGCGACTTTCAGGGATCCCTCGCCTGACCGCCTTCGCAGCAAAATCAACCCAAGGACCTCCCTACACTGACCACTCCCCTACTGCCCTTGCCCCTATCGGGTAAAGTAGTCATCCACTAGCTTTCCTAGTTAATCAGCCAAGGGCGTCCCATACCACCCTTGTGGTAGCACTGTTTTCCCGGGTGGTCGCTCCATGTTCCCATTAACATAATGATCTTAACATGAACAATAATAATAAACTGATAATAAAAGTGTGATCATGAATAATGTATCTCCATACCCAAAACCACATAAAGCAATAGCAAGTACTACCCAAAAAGTTTAGTGGAATCAAGGCATAAAGATAATCAAACTAGGGTAACCTAAAGGATCCCATCAAAATTAACCTATGTAGATCATTATGATTAATAAGAACATGACTGGGTAAAAAGAAGTGATCAAGGGCACAACTTGCCTTCAACGAGGTCCTGCTCAGCAGTCTCCTCCTGCTGAACCCCCAGATCCTCAGTGGCTGGCTCGTCTACTCGCAACAATACAAACACATGGTGTAGCACAAATTAACGTCACACCAAACAACAGAACAGAATGCATAATAATGTTCTATGCTGCGTAACGAGATCGTAGGAACAAGAATCACTAAATTTGGAGTTATAGTTATTAAGTTATGAATTTCTGAAGTTATTAAGTACTTGGAATAACACAACTCATGTGAATAATTTTTGTTCAAGTTTCATGGTTAAATAAAGTACTAAGTGATAAATAATATTAAAATAGAACTAATGCCACTGGAATGGGTCAATTTGGAGTTAAAATGAATTTAATATGATTTATACAACTTTCTGGAATTATTTTTATATTAAAAATCAATTTCCTTAACATTTCTCTATTTTTATTTCCCTCAGGACAGCGCGCCAATTCCTGGAAAGTGCAGGGGCTCTAGTGAAAAAGAATCCAAGACACAGAAACCCCGAGGGAAGGACCGCGTGTTGATTTGCACTTTGGTCAGGGACTTTTTAACAAAACCGTCATCACGAAAGGGTATCATGAACTCCCAGCCGTCCGATCACCGGTGTGCGGTTCGGATTAGATTCTGAATCAGTACGAACCCACGGGCACTGGATTCTGATCCAACGGTCCGCAAGTCCGTTTCCTCCCTCGCCCCATCATCTGTTGATCTACGGCCGAGTTCAACACGGGCGAATCGGTACGCCAAGACTAATCGAGACTGTACACCATGCATCCAACGGTTCTAAACACCTCACCCCCTTCATCTCACCAAGGCCGTTTACTACGAGATCAACGACTCTGGCACTATCTCCTTTCTTCCGCTCACCCGGTAAGCTGAGCACCCTGGCGGGGAATGCCCACGGCCGCGTGCATACGACCGACGAGGTCCGCGACCCAAATCCAAATCGAACGAGCCTAGCCCTAACTGGAACCAAAGCGAACACAGAGGACCCAACGCATACCCGTGATTCACAGCGATATGGCCGGTCCACGATGTTGCGCGACGCGATGACATGTTGTCCCGTTCGACAAGCTATTGAGCTTGCGCAACAACACCAGCGGGAAAATTAACGGCGGCCAAAGCTTCTAGGGTCACGACGCAGCACCGGAAGGCCCCATGGATGCCCAAGTGCCCGTGATTCACGTGTTTGGCGGCGACGGATTCGCTTTCCCCTGACGAGCACTCGGTGTATTGGTGGTTGAGGTTAAACGACGAAAAGGAGGGGGAAGGAGAGGACTTGGCCTGATCCTTTATAAGCGCGCAGGTGATGGACACGGGTTCAACACCCACGGCCGTGAAGATCGCGATGGCGTCCGCGGAGCTCAGCATGGTTGTTGAGGACGAACCTGACGTGTTGGCCCTAGGTGTTAGCGAGATGAAACCAGCGCTCGTAAGAGCGATGTGAGGCTGACAGAGCGGGTCCCGTACGTTGGCGCGTGACTAAGCAGAGGCGCGCGAATGAGAGACTGATGGGCGGGTCCTGAGTGTCGGCGCCGGTCTCCAGGTTGGGCTGCGCGGGAGCGAATCCTAATGGGCCAAAATGCGCAGAGTGGCCCAGTTAACTGTTTTTCCCCTTTCTTTTCTTTTCTGTTTTATTTCCTTTTGTTTTCCCTTTGTTTTCAAATTCCAAATTTAAATCCCTATTCAAATTCAAACTTCATGGTAAATTTATTTCCCTATCACATGTTCAACTTAAACATTACATGGGTGAACTTATTTATTTTTAATATTTATTTTATTAAAGCTAGTGCTTTGTTTTCTCCAAATTTCTAGGATTCCAAATTTAGGTTAAATGCCCTTCTCAACTTTAGTATATTCCTTTTATCATTATCTTCGTGAGTGAATGCACAAACAAATAACCACAACATGATACACAAATTATTTTAGGTGTCATCAGTTAATTAATAACTTTTGAGGTATTTGTTCACATGTTATAATAAATGGAGGCAAACATATACATGTAAAACAACTATATTCTCTTTTACACTTTTTGGGTATTACACATAATCTCATAAAAACATTCTACGATTGTGATCTTTCATCTTCTGAAATTGATCTATCACAATATCATTTAGGATGGTAGCTAGAAAGGTTGGATAGACAAAGCAAATGATGTAAATCGATCTATCTCAAGATCATGAGCAAGGTCCTTTAGTCCTTCTAAAGTAAAGTCATCTGGATAAAGTTTAGTTAATTTCACTAGGCTCTCCAACTTAAAATTAGCAAAAGATTCTTGGGCTAAAAGCAGCCATGTAAGTAAGAAGACTGGAATTGTTTCACTAAAACGACATTAAACTCAATCAGTAGCAAATCAATAATAGGGTTCTAACAGTCCCATCTATAGTGCTGATAATTGGTGCGGTTTGACTCTTTTCTTGATTTATGTCGATCAATATACTTTGCTTCCATATCCAATTGAGGGATATTGTGTTCTTCACAAAAGGAATATATTTTTTGCAATAAAGAATACCATCCATCATCTCCAATCTTCTGAAATTTTTGCTTCGTTAACTCCACCTCTAACATGGTTACCAGTACATCTTGATCTTTCCTTTGTAAACAAAGTGATAGAGAATTTGTTTATCCCAAGATCATCAACATCAATTGCAGATGAAACACAAAATCAAAATCCTGAAGATAATCTATGAGGTCGCGGAGGTTTCTTCTTATCATTTAGACCATCTTTTTCCACATATTTCAGCACCTCAATAACAAATGGAAATAGACTATTTAGAATCTTAAGAGTCTTATGATGAGAACACCACCAAGTGTCTCTAGGTATTTGAAGTGATTGTTCTTGGTTCAATCTTGTACTGCTACAAATCCGTCTGGTGCCTATTGCATTTTTGCTCTCTCTTGTTGATTTTCTCATATCATGTCCTTCTGTTTGCATGAAGCTCTAGCCACATTAATAAGAAGATATATCATGTCAAATAAGTCACTAATGTCATCATTCTTTTTGGCCACAACCATTATCACTAATTGGAGCTGGTGAGTAAAACAATGAATATAATATGCTGACTTACTATCTCTCAAAATCAAAGCTCTCAAGCCATTGAACTCACCTCTCATGTTGCTTGATCCATTATAACATTTTCCCCTATTTGTTTCCAACTCAATTTGTACTTGGCAAATAATTGATCGATGTTGGTTTTGAGACGTAAAGATGTTGTCTCATTGACATGAACTACACCAATTAGTCTTTCTTTGAGCACTCCACATTTATCGACATATCGCAAAACCATAGCCATTAGTTCCTTGTCTGAAACATCAACAGATTCATCAACCAACAAGCAAAACACATCACCCTCGATCTCTTCAATGATAGACTCAACTATGAACTACACGAATGTAAAACCATTTTTTTGAGTTGATGCGTCAATCAATATCACAAAAATAAAAACAACAGGCAACAATATTACCTCTCCAAAGCATTGAGCAATGTCTTTTTGAATAGATAGAACTGCATTTGATGGTTTTCAGGAGCATTTCTTAGCACAACCTTCATATTTTTTTTCATTTTGCTCCACCAAAAGCTTTATTAACTCTAGAAAATCCCCCCGATTACTAGATGTTTCTGATTCATCATAACCCTGAAATGCTAATCCTTGGAGTAGGAACCTAGTAGCAATTATAGAGGTACTTAATCGAATAAAATAATCCTCTTTTGCAACATCTCTCTACTTATTGAGGCCAACAATAATTGATTGGTCTGGCTTTCAGGAAGAGAAACCTTTTGTTACAAAAGCATCATTTCTAGCCTATCCTTCAATACAGTCTCTAAACAAGCACTAGTAAAGACAAAGGCTTTATCCACCTTCTCACTACATTCAATCCAATTATACTCATCAAACAATGTTGGGTTAAACCGATGTGTCTTGCCCACTATGATTGTTTGTGGATACTTAAAACCAGGTTGTGGTCTGTGAGGACCTTTAACCAAGTACCTTCTTCGAATATGATCTTGCAGCTTAAGCCTAGTATAATCTATGATTCTCCTCCTATCGGCCGAATCATATGGAAGTTCATCTAAATTTACATCTTTTGGTGACAGCACTAAAGAATGTTGGGCAGATTGAGAATGGCTACTAACATTTATTTTCGGTGCATCTTGTTTTCTTTGTGAAGTCCCTTCATCATTTGGTGGTGGTAATTTTCTTTTGAAGAATCGCTCCATTATAGAAACTGTCTATGATGAACAAGAATTAAGAAATATATATAAAAATTAAGAACGAAATTAATAAAGACATCTAAAGCCATCTGCATCGCTTGAGAAAAATGAGTTGGGGATTCTGGTGGGGATAAGGAAAAAAGAATTGGCACCTAATCATTGGTCACGGCCGTGGTCTCGCGGATCGCTGTCGTTTGATGTTATTTGCGTTGGGCATTGGCCCTGTTTGGCACAGCTTATTTTCAGCTTCTTCACAAATTTAAGCAGAAGTTCTGCCAAACAGCTAGCTTCTCCAGCAGCTTATTAGTTCAGCTGCTTCTCAGAATACACTAAAAGCAGCCAACAAGCAGAAACTGCTTTTCACCAGCTTATCAGATAAGCTGCTTTTTCAACAAGCAGCAGCTGTGCCAAACAGGGCCATTAGCTGACGGCTGCGGACTGCGTTGGCGTGCGACGAGTGGCATAGACACATATTCAATAGGAGTCGAGAGCTGAAGTCGAGAGGTCGAGCAGGCGTGAGACGAACAGACGTTGAGAGCCTAAGAATAAAATATGGACCTTTTCACTAGGCCATCCAATGGGCTGCTTGCGTCCACATGCCGCTGCGGCATGCGGCTGCCTATTGATGAGCCTACTTAGAAAATAATTAAATAATGGACTTATGGGATGGTTATTAATGGTGTCATGTTATTTCATGGTGTCCTCAATAGTCAAATTTTATGATGTACCTAGGACAGAGAAAAATCATTGGTGTCATGGGACACCACTGTGACACTCTAGGTGTCTATTTCGTATTATGTCAGGAGATTTATTCTAATCTCATATGCTCGGTGGAAATTTCTTTTCTCGATCGTGTCTATCTCCTTTATCAAGCTACTTGTGAAGGTTTCACCAATTTTTGAATTTCTTCAATCTCTAGAAAGGTCGAATTTAGAGCCTGTTAAAACTTTTATTTCTCGGAACGAATGCAAACTCGAAAATCATTCTCGACTTATAAATCTCATCTAAAGCTCACTTAATCAAACTCTCGACGGCTGTTATTTGATCTGAGCCCGAGTCCAATTCCTCGAACTTTGATCTATGTTCGACTATTTTATCCGGATCCATATTCCCAAACGGAATGCTCTGTTGTGTCGGTCCCTAATCAATTCTTATCCGACTCTGTCTAATATCTCTATGTCCTAATCAGACTCAAACCCCGTATCGGCAGTGATTTTAAAATGTCACGATTCGCCTTCTCCGACAAAAAAAAAACAACCAAGCCAATTTAATCGCTACCTATTTTGGAACTCTATTCCAAAGACCAAAATAGAACATCACGTTTAGAAGGCACTCGATTTCACAATCTAGTTCGTGCACGTTATCAGACTGAATTACATAGGAGGCCAATAATTAGTGTTCAGATAATTAGTAGTTGAAAATATCGATAATCCGTGCTTACTCGAACACCATAAAATAAAATGAAAATAATCAGTGCAGCCGGTTTAGGATTTTGTGCCAAGTCCATTCCAGCCTGTTTTGCCCATTTGAAACTCTAACCTAGGGCTCCTCTATAAATATGGACCGCCTTCATTTGCACTTGGCTTTTATCCATCTACCCCTAGCCGCCACAGCCACCATCTCCCTATTTTTCCCAGTCGTGGAGCACTGCCCTTCTTGCCCAGCGCGCAGAAGCTCCCTGGCAGCCGCACACTTTTCCTTGTCCACTCCGCCTGGTGGCCACCGTGCTCCTCCAACCAGCGCCTCCATCTCCCATCCGTCCAGCCTTTCTCCCATCTCTATGCCACCTGTGACACCCTAGGTGTCTATTTCGTGTTATGTCGGGAGATTTATCCTAACCTCGGATGCTCAGTGAAAATTTCTATTTCGCGATCACATCTATCTCCATTTATCAAATTACTCATGAGAGTTTCACCAAGTTTAGAATTATTTGATCTCAAGAACAACCAAATTTAGAGTTTGTTAAAACTTTTTTGTTTCTTGAAGCAAACACGAATTCGAAAGTCAATCTCGTCTCGCAACTCCCGTCTAGACTCATTTATTCGGACTCTCGATAGTTGTTATGTTATCCAGTCGGTGTCCGAATCCGCTTTCTCGATAGTCGGTCTACGTCCAAATACTTAATCCAAATCCGACTCTCCCGCAGAATCTCTTTGTGTCAACCTCTAATTAATTCTTACGCAAATCGACTTGTTTTCTCTATATCATAATTCATCTCTATCTATCAAGTGCATTCTAAAGATTTCTCAAAGTTTGAACCAAATATTCGTACGAAATTATAAATCCTACGCTCGCTTTAGACTGCTCGATTAAGTAAAAGCAAATTTATAAATTCAACCAAGTTATGCCAACCTTCCTAAAACACTCTATATAAACTTTACAACAAAAGTTATTAAAGGTTCATGTTGAGAAAATGCCGAGAAAATACCCCGATTGACTTAAAAATATAATTTGCAGCTTTATAATGATGCTATCTTGACCAAAGTGAAACTTTAAATTATATTCAAGATATGAGGTTTGACCTTTAATAAAAGTTGTAGAACCTGTGTTATACAACAAATTGTATATTTAAACCAAGTCTTGATTCAACATCTAAGTATCTCAAACAGAGCCATCAAGATAGAATAAAAATCTGATTTCAGGATTCGAATTCTAAGTCTGAAATTAGTGTCGTTCGGGTTGACGTCTCGCGTTCCCAAATTTTTGTTGAACAACTCAAGTTTCCCCAAATATAAAAGTTGTTAATAACTAATAGAGGCACAACGTATCAAAAGATGACATTTATCTAATTCCGTTTGACATATCTTGACACTCAGTTTTCACAAGTTTCCACTGTTTTCTGAGCCACTGACAAACCAGTTTTCGTGGGTCTATAACTCTCTAACCAGTGCTCGAATCACCTCAAGCCCTGTACAAGATTTGTAGAGTGTACATCAAGGAAGATATTTTCTACAGTGATCGAGATCCGAATCCAAGCAGAAGACGCTAAAAATGTCCGTCCAAAGCTGCTCTGCCATCACCTGCTGCCTGTTTATTGCGTCGCGTCTAGGGTAAGCAAGCTCTGCAGCAGCCACCCCTATTCTCTAATGGAAATGGCGCCCATGGCCTTAAAAGCAAGCAGCGCAGCAGCCCATGCTCTCTACCACCTCGCCTCCTGCTCGCCCCCTACTTAGAGCAGCAGCCTCCCATGGCGCCCCTGCTCCATGCCGCGCCCATCTCTTTGCTGCTCGCCATCCATGGACGTCTACTCCCCATGGCGCCTTGGTGAGTACCCCGACGCCCTCCCCTAGCAGCAGCTCTAGGCCGAGAGCCCCTCCTCCCTCAGCTCGTCACCCATGCAGCAGGGAGTCGAGCCTTTCTTCCCCAAGTGCAGCCGGCAGCCTCCCTGCTGTTGCTGTTCGTGAGGTTGAAGATGACTCCCTGAGTCTATGACGAGTGGGCCCAAGGCCATAGGTATGGATGCACAAAGTTGCAGATTTTTGCTCTTCCTTTAAATATTCATATCTCGAGTTTTAGAGCTCCAAAAATCACGAAACCTATTTTGTTCCCTTCCTTATGAAATTCTCTGTCTATTAGATCTATAGGTTGGCATGTTTTAGTGGAAAAGTTTTTCTATATAAATTCGTCTTTAAAATCTGGTTTACAAAACAAGTGAACTTGCTTCTCTCCATAAGTTTTAATTATAAAAATCCAAAAATGAAAAGAAACTTGTTTTGTTAGTTAGATGTTGTCATACTCCATCTGAGAAAAATAAAACTTACAGGTTGTTCACTGTTTTCTTGGTGTGTTAATTAAAACATGTTAAATAGAGAAAAGAAGATTGATTTGCTTGTTATTTTTGGATCTGTAGCTCTAGTGCTCCAAATGGATTCAAACTTTTACAGTAGACTTTTGGTGTGATGCTTGGTGACTGGTAAACATTTCATGAATTGTGGTGCATGTATGATTAAGTTAGTGAATGAACTTGTTTGATGCATATTAAGTAGTTTTAAATAGTTTATAAATAATATATGAATGTAAAAATAGAAAATGGTGTTCCACTGTCCTTGAATGATATTATAGTAGCCTAAGAAAACTTAATATGGTCACGAATCCACAGAAAATAATTAATTTTAGAATTAACTTGTTCTCACAAGCTTTATTGTATTAACAATTTGTTATTTTTGTATTAAATAAAATATAAAACCTGGGCATGTGAAATTTATACATAGGTCATGATTTGTTATTACATATGCCTCATAAAATTACAGCCCCAAATTAGATAGTTTCATATGGTGCTAAAATGACACACGTTTTATAATTATAAGAACAATTAGTGAAAAATTAGAAGTAAACAAAAGCGTGTATGTTTCTTGAAATGCTTAAGTGTATTGATATAAATTAAAACTTGATAACTAAGTCACAATATTTAAACTTGAGAATTTGTGGCACTATTCCTTCATGATTTTGTTTGGTGCTTAAGTTAAGTGCTATTATGACCGCAAGCTGAATTTCCTGCGTGTACAGTTTTAGTTGTGCGAATGATCTAGTTAAGTAAAGTATGTTTCCTATAGATATGTGCTATATAAGAGTTGTAGTTCACTTGTGTATCTAGCGTGTCCTAAATTTGCATGAGCTAAGAATTGATGGTTTAGAAGCTATACTTTTCACAAGTTCAGTAACTGAATCTATCCAATTTCTGAACAGATTTCAGAGATCGCAATGGTTGCTTAAGTTAATGTTGAAATCAGTTATTGGTGGTCACAAGAAAGTTGTAGATAACTTTATTATCTTACTTGTGTTAAAATTTGACAGCCATAAGTCTGATCATTTAGAAGTTGTGCTTTTCACAAATTCAGTAACTCAATTTGTCCAATTTCTGCACAGATTTTAGAGAGTGAATTGTTTGCTTAAGTTAATATTACAATCTGTTCATGGTCGTTATAAGAAAGTTGTAGATGCTTTTCTTATCTTGCTTGTGTTAAAATTTCATAACCATTTGCCTGATAGTTCAAGAGTTATGAATTTTACAAAATGGTTATTGTGTTCTGTCCACTGTCAGAACAGATTTCGAAAACTGAATTGTTTGACTTAGTTAAACACAAAATCACTTCTTGGTGATTATAAAAGTTATGTAGTACATTTGCTAATCTTTCTAAAAAGTCTTGGATCACTCTTTTTGGTGGTCTGAAGATTTAGTTATGGATGTTTGAAGGGTGAAGACTGAATCTGTCCAGTTCTGGACAGCAAAGCCTTCTAGTGTCTTTTATCCTAAATTGCATATTGAATCACCCTGAGTTGTTTATAAATAATTTATAGAACATTTAATTAGCTTTCCAGAAAGTCTAGGATCATTTTGTTTGGATGTCTGAATCTTTAGTTGTGAATTTTTGAAGTTGCAAGTCTGAATCTGTCCAAATCTAGACATAGCTGTCGTGTTAGCACTTTTTGACCTTGCTAAGTGTTGAATCATGTTGAGATAATAATACCAAAGATGTAGAACACTTCTTAAGCTTTCCAGAAAATCCTAGTTTGCTAGTTTTGGATTGATACTTAAAGAGTTATGATTAAAACAAGTAACTACGGTGCTGCTGTCCTAAAAATCTGCATGTGCTCATTTAATTGTTAATTCACCCTTTTGGCTAAAAATGGTTGGTTAGCACTAAATTAATATATACTTTCCATGACCAAGCTTAATAATGCATGTGTGTCATGTTTTACATGTTTTTTCTCTAGTTGATTGTGATATAGGAGTTTCATAGACATTGATGCCTAGGTCCTATTTAAACTCGCGTTGTCTTGGTTGCTCTTGTGTGGTCAATAGGAGAACAAATGAATGATTAAGGTGAGCGTAGTAAATGCGTGTACTTGTGATGTCATATTGTGTTGCGTAAATATATAAAATGTTTGTCATCTTTTAATGGTGTAAATGTTGATCGTCGATAACGTGTAGATAACTAATGCTAACGTGTAGTTGTTACGGTGTCTCTCAATTTAATGTTTAGTTCGCTACTGTATATTTGAATATCTTGTGCTATTTTTATTATATTCATACATATGCATCTTGCATCTTATTTAGGACCGATAGATGTTGAGCGCGCAAGTGATGTGGTGCCAACAACAAGATGCAGCTGATGGACGACCTGAAGAAGGATGAACTTAACCAGTGGATGCTCGCCAAGCGAGTGTCATCTAGCAAACACTATCTAAGTGTTGAATTCCAGGCAAGCCCCGGTTTTATGCATAATCGTTTATATATGCTATTTTACTACACTTAATGTTTGTAGGTTTGTACCGTGCACTTAAGTGTAGGAGTTGCTTGAAACCCTAGTTGCATGAACTTAGGATTCCTTTTGAGATGGATACTAGTATGCCAGGTCGAGTAGCTGCTATGCTAAATTAGGATCTCGGTAGAAGTCGAGTGATTTTTCTAGCACTCGCGCGAGGTCAGGAATTTGTTGTATCCATTTTTGATAACAGAATGATGATGGTCTGTGGACACGGATCCATGGGGATGCAATGTCTATGAGACAAAATTGGAATAAGGATTAACGTGCGGTTACCTGTGTCAAGCGTTTGAACGTACTAAACACATGTCGGGAAATATGATAACCGGTAAGCCTAGTACCTGAGTGAAGCCGGGCGCAGACTTTACCCCTCACTTGTGCTGAGACTGGGTCTCCCATTCTAGATATAGTGGGTACAAGTGCGCCACTGCACGGCGGCGGCCGGGGTTAGTGGAGCATTGTATGCCAAGGCGGTGAGGCCTAGCCGTGAACGGGGAATCATTGGGGATGGTTGATATGTGTGGGGACAGAGTGCCCCTACATGTCGTGTGTTTAGGTTTACCTTGCAAGGTTAAAACTCGATTCGAATCGTCTGCTTCTCGCAGCTAATGAGACTGCTTGATTCATTGTACTGCATTGAGTAATAAGTGGAAATGAGATGACTGCCAAAAGATGTTGATTGATAAAATGTTTGATACCATGTATGAATAACTAGGTACTCATCTAGTTAAAAAGGATCGTACTAAAACTTGAAAAGCTAAAACTTAATTTTAGACTCAGCTAGTGATTTTGGCAAACCAAACCCCTCAGCCAAACAACTGCATGTCTAGAGGTAGAGGAGTAGACTCCTCACACCGGGTAAGTCTAGCTGAGTATTAGTATACTCAGCCTTGCTTGTGGCATAATTTTTGCAGGTACCTCCTTGATCTGGTTGATGGTGTGACTTGGCCTTCATCCCTGCCACCGGGATAGATGGTCGAGAGGGTTACTGCTTTCGCAGGAGAGGACCAGGAGGAGTAGCATGGCCAGGCTTCGTCATGTTACTCGGTTTCCTCCGTTAGTTATTTCCGCTGCATTAAAATTTATGGTTATTATTTCTGAAACTCCGATAATGTAATCACTATTGATACTTATTAAATTTATGGTATTATGCTTTATTGTATTTCTCTGTGTCTCACCTCGAGTGAGCTAGTGGTATTCGATCCTGGATAAGTGGCTTTATCGGACTAGATCCAAGGGACTGACGAGTTATTCCAAATTAAGTGTGTTGCTGCCTTTAAGGGTGCGACTTAGGCACTTAAGCTGGAATAATTCGGGCAGCTTCGCCACACCACCCGCCATGCTTCTCTTGCCCCAGTCTCCTACCCCTCGGCAACGCTAGGGAGCACGACATCCCTCTAGCCCAGGCCTCCCCTCTCTACTTCCTCTAGGCCGAGCAGCAACTCTGCGCTCTCCCATCCATGGCGTCCGGCTCTCTGCTGGCCAAGCTTTGGCCCTCTTCCTCTGCTGTCCTACTCGACCACGCTAGGTCGTAGGCTCCTGCTCCATCCGCCGATAGCCTCTCTTCCCATGGAGCCGAGCTTTTTCCCTTGACGTTGGATGCTTCTTCCGCCAGGAACGCCGGGTCCCCTCTCTAGCGGCCCCCTGCCTCTGCTTCTCTATGGCGCGCGGTCTCCCTCCATCCCCGCTCCGAGCACCCGCAACAGACGCCCAGGTCCGACCACCATTGGCCCTTCCAGGCGCTCTGGCACCGGATCTCCTCCATGCATGAGCAGCAGCAGCTGCGACCCTTGGCGAGGCTCCTTACTGTCCTAAGCCGCTGGATCAAGCTTGTTCTAGCTCGGCGAGAGCAGCCACGTCGTCGATCCGTGCAGCCCCGACGTCTCCGCGTCTCGCTTCACCAGATCTGTGCAGTCCCTGCGTGCCGTCGTCGAAACCCATGGTGAGACCCCGCTGTCCCACATTTCTCATGTTCAATAAAATAACCAAACTAATAAATCATGTAATAAACTATGCCATGCTTGTAGCCCCTTGTCGTCGTCACGCCTCGTGCATCGCTCCTCGGCAAAGAGCCCAAACTGATGGCATGCATGCACAACTCCAATCGGATTTCGGCCAGGTTGTTTGCCTTGAGTGATTCACAATTTGTTTTATTTACGTATTTGGTTGATGATGTGCATGTGTGTTTATATGTGTGTGAAAATATATCAATATGAATGGAAGTGTGTGGGGAAGAAAATGAAGTAGAAAAGTACTCGGATGTTTTTATATTTTGATAGGAATATATGCGATGCATTGTTGATGCGAAGACTAAGTTAAAAAATGCGGATTATGTTTTGGGGAATGGATCGATAGGTGTTTATGTGAAAAGTGTATTTGTTTTATGCATGTGATCGGTGATTGTGATAGTCGATGCGAATGAGGAGTATGATTAGTCCTGTTGGGGCCACTTGTGCTGTTGATGTCATGTGCATAATGTGGGGACACATATGTGTGTGCGTGTCGTGGTGTATTGTAGTAGTGGTTGCGTAAGATATGAGATTGAGGTGCGCGGGTATATGCCGTAATATAGTTATACTCGCGATGAGGAAAGATGTGTGTATTGTGTCACATGATGTTTAGGTTGCTGTTGTATATCGTGTGAAGGATGCTTATAATGGTCGTGTGATTGAGGGGTGGTGTAGTGGCAAAGCGAGAAGTAAGTTTAGTATTTTTAAACGGTTAGTTGATAGCATCTATCGGTGTTGTCATGATTTCTGTTGTATGGCGGATCGATGCTTCGCTTTGTAAATTATTGCATTCCATACCCTTCATCAGATAAATAAATGTCTGGTTGATCGATTAGAGGTCTTATATGAGCGTTATCGCATCCCAATAATTATTGGAAGCGAGTAGCATTCATAAGTTGGTCCTTGTTAAAATTGAAGAACAATCCGGTAAGATATGCACATAAGCGCCTTAGGTCCTTCAGCAGCAAAATATAGTCTTATGGAGTTTTATGCCATGTGTTAATGATCTTCATATTAGATCTCCTAAAATATGGTGTTGTCCCATTTAAGTTGATGAATGGTTAAGAAAAGCTAATTAATCTACTCCCACCCATGTTTTGAGTTATAATGTCTAAAATGGTTTGCTAAGTCTTATACTGTGATTAGCCAACTCATGTTAAGTAGGAGTCGATTGCGTTAAGTGATTGTTATATACATATTGTGTCTCGGATTGCGATAATAATGGGTTTAGTCGACTTGTTAGACGGCTTTGGTTAAGCTTGTAATCATGATGATTTGCTTGTTGTGGTCTAAATGCGAATGGTTATAGTCGTGGATGAAAAGTAGTAGTGTTCATATGATGTCTAATTTAAAATGCAAACTATTGTGTGAAGAGCATATGATGTCTAATTTAAAATGCAAACTATTGTGTGAAGAGCGCATCGATATACATATATACCGGGTTTGATTATGGTGGTGAATGCGTTTGTTAATTCTGTACTGTAATTCTAGCGCACGAAATGACTTGGATAAAAATTAGTAAGTCGACTTGTTGGTTCTCATTTGGTTATTTTAACTTTAACAAATGGTAAAGTGTTATAGTAATTCCAGTCTCTAGAACATGGCAATTCTTGAAGTAAATATGAGCTGAAATTTATTAGTTGCTGTTTTGGGCTGCACACACTGTTTTCGCCGTGCTGTTTGTTTAATGAACTAAATCATGTTTTTTGTAGAAAAGCCATATAGAAAAGTTGTAGATAACTTTATTACCTTACTTGTGTTAAAATTGGACAGCCATAAGTCTGATCGTTTAGAAGTTATGCTTTTCACAAATTCAGTAACTGAATTTGTCCAATTTCTGTACAGATTTTAGAGATTGCATTGTTTGCTTAAGTTAATGTTACAATCAGTTCATGGTTGTTATAAGAAAGTTGTAGATGCTTTTATTATCTTGCTTATGTTAAAATTTCATAACCATAAGCCTGATAGTTTAAGAGTTATGAATTTTACAAAATGGTTGCTGTGTTATGTGCACTGTCAGAACAGATTTTGAAAACTGTATTGTTTGATTTGATTAAACATAGAATCACTTCTTGGTGATTATAAAAGTTGTGTAGTATTTTTGCTAAGCTTTCAAAAAGTCTTGGATCACTTTTTTTGGTGATCTGAAGATTAAGTTATGGATGTTTAAAGTGTGAAGACTGAATCTGTTCAAATCTGGACAGCAAAACATTCTAGTGTCTTTTATCCTTAATTGCATATTGAATCACCTTGAGATGTTTATAAATGTTCTATTGGCAATTTCATTATCTTTCTATAAAATCTGAGATGACCTGAATTGGGTGCATGAATCTCTAGTTATGGATTTTTAAAGTCGCAAGTCTGAATCTATCCAAATCTGGACAGAGCTGTCGTGTTAGCACTTTTTGACCTTGCTAAGTATTGAATCGTGTTGAGATAAAAATACCATAGTTGTAGAGCACTTTTTAAGCTTTCCATAAAGTCCTAGTTTGCTATTTTTGGATTAATATTTGAAGAGTTATGATTAAAACAAATACCTGTTGTGTTGTTGTCCAAAAATCTACAAGTGCTCATTTGATTGTTTAGTTCACCTATTTGCTAAAAATGTTTGGTTAGCACTTAATTAATGTAGACTTGCCATGACTAAGCTTAATATTGCATGTGTGTCATGTTTTATATGTTTCTTTCTCTAGTTGATTGTGATATAGGAGTTCCATAGACATTGATGCCTATGTCCTCTATTGAACTTGTGTTGTCTGGGATGCTTTTGTGCGATCAATAGAAGAACTAATGAAAAGTCGTATCCAATTAAAAAAATGCTTGTACTCGTGATGTCGTCTTTGTGGTGGCTATGTATATGATAGTGCATGTCGGTTTCTTGGTAGTGTTAAATTCGTAGGTCGATAACATATGGCTAATTAGCACCTACGTATGATCGTTGGCGGTACCATGTCTTGCGCCTTATATCTAGCTTGCTACCGTATGTCTTTGTATATCTTGTGATATTTTTCATTATATTCATACATATTTTTCTTGCATCTCATTTAGGACCGAGAGATGATGATCGTGCAAGTGATGTGGTGCCAACCACAAGATGCACTTGATGGACGACCTGAAGAATGATGGACATGACCAGTGGATGCTCGCCAAGCGAGTGTCATCTAGCAAACACTATCTAGTGTTGAATTCCAGGCAAGCCCCGGTTTTATGCATAACCGTTTATATATGCTATTTTACTACACTAAATGTTTGTAAGCTTGTACCATGCACTTAAGTGGAGTTGCCTGAAACCCTAGTTGCGTGAACTCATGATTCCTTTTTGAGATGGATACTAGTATGCTAGGTCAAGTAGCTGCTTTGCTAATTAGGGATCTTGATAGAAGTCGAGTAATTTTTCTAGCACTCGCGCGAGGTTAGGAATTGGTTGTATCCACTTTGATAACGTAATGATGATGGTCTGTGTACACGGATCCATGGGGATGCGCTGTCTATAAGACGAAATTGGAATAAGGATTAACGTGCGGATACCTGTGTCAAACGTTTGAATGTACTAAACACATGTCGGGAAATATGGTAACCGGTAAGCCTAGTACCTGAGTGAAGCCGGACGTGGACTTTCCCCCTCACTTGTCCTCAGACGTGGTCTCCCATTCCAGATATGGTGGGTACAAGTGCGGTCACTGCACGACGGCAGCTGAGGTCAGTGGAGCATTGTATGCCAAGGCAGTGAGTCCTGGCTGCGAACGGGGTATCGATGGGGACGGTTGATATGTGTGGGGACAGAGTGCCCCTACATGTCGTGTGTTTAGGTTTACCTTGCAAGGTTAAAACTCGATTCGAATCGTCTGCTTCTCACAGCTAATGAGACTACTTGATCCATTGTACTGTATTGAGTAATAAGTGGAAATGAGGTTACTTACAAAAGATGTTGGTTGACTAAAATTGCTTGATACCATGTATGGATAGTTAGGCACACATCTAGTCTAAAATTATTATTCTAGAACTTGAAAAGCTAAAAATTGATTTTAGACTCAGCTAGTGCTTTTGGCAAACCAAACCCCTCAGCCAAACAACTTCATGGTCTAGAGGTAGAGGAGTAGACTCCTCACACCGGGTAAGTCTAGCTGAGTATTAGTATACTCAGCCTTGCTTGTGGCATAATTTTTGCAGGTACCTCCTTGATTTCGTTGATGGTGTGATTTGGCCTCCATCCCTGCCACTGGGATAGACGGTCGAGTGGGTTACTGCTTCCGCAGGAGAGGACTAGGAGGAGTAGCGTGGCCAGGCTTCGCCATGTTACTCGGTTTTCTCCGTTAGTTATTTCCGCTGCATTAAAAATTATGGTTACTGTTTCTGAAACTCCGATAATGTAATCACTACTGATACTTTCTTAATTTATGGTATTATGCTTTATTGTATTTCTCTGTGCCTCACCTTCTAGTGAGCTAGTGGTATTCGATCCTTGGTAAGTGGCTTTATCGGACTAGATCCAAGGGACTGACAGGTTATTCTGATTTAAGTGTGTCATCGCCTTTAAGGCAGGACTAGGTGAAAGTCGCCTAGAGGGGGGGGGGGTTGAATAGGCAGAATCTGAAATTAAACTTTAAGCACAACTACAAGCCGGGGTTAGCGTTAGAAATATAAACGAGTCCGAAAGAGAGGGCGAAAACAAATCACAAGCAAATAAGAATGGATGACACGGTGATTTGTTTTACAGAGGTTCGGTTCTTGCAAACCTACTCCCCGTTGAGGTGGTCACAAAGACCGGGTCTTTTTCAACCCTTTCCCTCTCTCAAACGGTCACCTAGACCGAGTGAGCTTCTCTTCTCAATCAAACGGGACACTAAGTCCCCACAAGGACCACCACACAATTGGTGTCTCTTGCTTTGATTACAATGATCTTGGGAACAAGAAAGAAGGAAGAAGAAAGCGATCCAAGCACAAGAACTCAAAAGAACACAAATATCACTCTCTCACTAGTCACTATTTGATTGGAATGATCTTTGGACATGGAAGAGGATTTGATCTCTTTGTTTGTGTCTTGGAGTGAAGTCTAGAGCTCTTGTATTGAATGCAATGGCTGAAAACTTGGATGCCTTGAAGTGTTGGTGGTTAGGGGTATTTATAGCCCCAACCACCAAAGTGGCCGTTGGGAGGGGCTGCTGTCGTATGGCGCACCGGACAGTCCGGTGCGCCACCGGACACTGTCTGGTGCGCCAGCCACGTCACCCAACAGTTAGGGTTCGACCGTTGGAGCTCTGACATGTGGGGCCACCGGATAGTCCGGTGGTGCACCGGACAGTCACTGTTCACTGTCCGATGCGCCTTCTGGCGCCTGCTCTGACTTCTGCGCACGCAGTTGCACTGTTCAGTTCACTGTTCACCTTTTGCAAACGACCGTTGGCGCAGATAGTCGTTGCTTCACTGGCACACCGGACAGTCCGGTGTTACACCGGACAGTCCGGTGAATTATAGCGGAGTGGCTCCCCAAATTCCCAAAGCTAGCAAGTTTGGGTTGATCCACCCTAGTGCACCGAACACTGTCCGATGGTGCACCGGACAGTCCGGTGCGCCAGACCAGGGCAGCCTTCGGTTGTCTTTTGCTCTTTTTATTTGAACCCTTTCTTGGACTTTTTATTGGTTTGTGTTGAACCTTTGGCACCTGTAGAACTCATAATCTAGAGCAAACTAGTTAGTCCAATAATTTGTGTTGGGCAATTCAACCACCAAAATCATTTAGGAAAAGGTTTGACCCTATTTCCCTTTCAATCTCCCCCTTTTTGGTGATTGATGCCAACACAAACCAAAGCAAATATAAAAGTGCAGAATTGAACTAGTTTGCATAAGGTAAGTGCAAAGGTTGCTTGGAATGAAACCAATAATTATTTCTACTAGATATGCATGGATGGTTTTCTTCTTATTTAAAATTTTGGACCATGCTTGCACCATGAGTTTTGTTTTTGCAAATCTTTGGAAATTCTTTTCAAAATCCTTTGCCAATAGTCAAAGGTATATGCATAAGATTAAAAGAAGCATTTTCAAGATTTGAAATTTTCTCTCCCTGTTTCAAATGCTTTTCCTTTGACTTAAACAAAACTCTCCCTCAATGAAATTCTCCTCTTAGTGTTCAAGAGGGTTTTACAAATTTTTGAAGATACTTTCTCCCATTTTGAAAACACATTAAGATATCAATTTGAAAACTTAATTTTAAAATTTGGTGGTGGTGCAGTCCTTTTGCTTTGGGCTAATACTTTCTCCTCCTTTGGCATGAATCGCCAAAAATAGATACTTGTGAGTGAAATATAAGCCCTTGTTACTTTCTCCCCAATGGCAAACAAATAAATATGAGTGAAGATTATACCAAAGTGGAGAACAATGCGGAATACCGGCAAAGAGTGGATAATACCGATGGAGTTGAGTGGAAGCGTCGTCTTTGCCGAATACTCCATTTCCCTTTCAATTCTATGACTAAGCATGAGAATACACTTGAAAACACATTATTCATAGTCATAAAAGGGATATGATTAAAGGTATATAAATGAGCTATGTGTGCAGAGTATCAGTCAAAATTCCGAGAATCAAGAATGTTTAGTTCATTCCTAAGTTTGGTAAAGGTTTTCTCATCTAATGGTTTGGTAAAGATATCGGCCAATTGATCTTTGGTGTTAATATAGGCTATCTCGATATCCCCCCTTTGTTGGTGATCTCTCAGAAAGTGATACCGAATGGCTATGTGCTTAGTGCGGCTGTGTTCAACGGGATTATCCGCCATACGGATTGCACTCTCATTATCACATAGGAGAGGGACTTTTGCTAAATTTGTAGCCATAGTCCCTAAGGGTTTGCCTCATCCAAAGCAATTGCGCGCAACAATGGCCTGCGGCAATATACTCGGCTTCGGCGGTAGAAAGAGCTACTGAGTTTTGTTTCTTTGAAGCCCAAGACACTAGGGATCTTCCCAGAAACTGACAAGTCCCTGATGTGCTCTTCCTATCAATTTTACACCCTGCCCAATCAGCATCGGAATATCCTAATAAATCAAATGAGGATCCCTTGGGGTACCAAAGACCAAACTTAGGTGTATGAACTAAATATCTCAAGATTCTCTTCACGGCCCTATGGTGAGCTTCCTTAAAATCGGCTTGGAACCTTGCACACATGCATACAGAAAGCATAATATCCGGTCGAGATGCACATAAATAGAGTAAAGATCCTATCATCGACCAGTATACCTTTTGATCTACGGATTTACCTCCCGTGTCGAGGTCGAGATGCCCATTGGTTCCCATGGGTGTCTTGATAGGCTTGGCATCCTTCGTTCCAAACTTGGTGAGTATGTCTTGAATGTACTTTGTTTGGCTAATGAAGGTGCCCTCTTAGAGTTGCTTGACTTGAAATCCTAGAAAATACTTCAACTCCCCCATCATAGACATCTCGAATTTTTGTACCATGATCCTACTAAAATCTTCACAAATAGATTTGTTAGTAGACCCAAATATGATATCATCAACATAAACTTGGCATACAAACAAATCATTTGCAATTGTTTTAGTAAAGAGAGTAGGATCGGCCTTGCCGACTTTGAAGCCATTAGTGATAAGAAAATCTCTTAGGCATTCATACCATGCTCTTGGGGCTTGCTTGAGCCCATAAAGCGCCTTAGAGAGTTTATATACATGGTTAGGATACTCACTATCTTCAAAGCCTAGAGGTTGCTCAACATAGACCTCTTCCTTGATTGGTCCATTGAGGAAGGCACTCTTCATGTCCATTTGGTAAAGCTTAAAGCCATGGTAAGTAGCATAGGCAAGTAATATGCGAATTGACTCAAGCCTAGCTACGGGTGCATAGGTTTCACCAAAATCCAAACCTTCGACTTGTGAATATTCCTTGGCCACAAGTCGTGCTTTGTTCCTTGTCACCACACCATGCTCATCTTGTTTGTTGCGGAAGACCCACTTGGTTCCTACAACATTTTGGTTAGGACGTGGAACTAAATGCCATACCTCATTCCTCGTGAAGTTGTTGAGCTCCTCTTGCATCGCCAGCACCCAATCCAAATCTTGAAGTGCTTCCTCTACCCTGTGTGGCTCAATAGAGGAAACAAAAGAGTAATGTTCACAAAAATGAGCAACTCGAGATCGAGTTGTTACCCCCTTATGAATATCGCCGAGGATGGTGTTCATGGGATGATCTCTTTGAATCACTTGGTGGACTCTTGGGTGTGGCGGCCTTGGATCTTGTTCATCTTCCTTGTCTTGATCATGGGCATCTCCCCCTTGATCATTGTCCTCCTCTTGAGGTGGCTCATCCTCTTGATCTTCATTTTCATCATCTTGAGCTTGATCCTCATCTTGAGTTGGTGGAGATGCTTGTGTGAAAGATGATGGTTGTTGATCTTGTGCTTGTGGAGGCTCTTCGGATTCCTTAGGACGCACATCCCCAATGGACATGTTCCTTAGCGCGACGCACGGAGCCTCTTCATCATCTAGCTCATCAAGATCAACTTGCTCTACTTGAGAGCCGTTAGTCTCATCAAACACAATGTCACAAGAAACTTCAACTAGTCCAGTGGACTTGTTAAAGACTCTATATGCCCTTGTGTTTGAATAAGTAAAAAGCCTTCTACAGCCTTAGGAGCAAATTTAGATTTTCTACCCCTTTTAACAAGAATAAAGCATTTGCTACCAAAGACTCTAAAATATGAAACATTGGGCTTTTTACCGGTGAGGAGTTCATATTATGTCTTCTTGAGGATTCGGTGAAGATATAACCGGTTGATGGTGTAGCAAGCGGTGTTGACCGCCTCGGCCCAAAACCGATCTGAAGTCTTGTACTCATCAAGCATGGTTCTTGCCATGTCCAATAGAGTTCTATTCTTTCTCTCCACTACACCATTTTGTTGTGGCGTGTAGGGAGAAGAGAACTCATGCTTGATGCCTTCCTCCTCAAGAAAGCCCTCAATTTGAGAGTTCTTGAATTCCGTTCCGTTGTCGCTTCTTATTTTCTTGATCCTCAAGCTGAACTCATTTTGAGCCCATCTCAAGAATCCTTTCAAAGTCTCTTGGGTTTGAGATTTATCCTGCAAAAAGAATACCCAAGTGAAGCGAGAATAATCATCCACAATAACTAGATAGTACTTACACCTGCCGATGCTTATGTAAGCTATCGGGCCGAATAGGTCCATGTGAAGTAGCTCAAGTGGCCTGTCAGTCGTCATGATGTTCTTGTGTGGATGATGAACACCAACTTGCTTCCCTGCTTGGCATGCGCTACAAATCCTGTCTTTCTCAAAATGAACATTGGTTAGTCCCAAAATGTGTTCTCCCTTTAGAAGCTTGTGAAGATTCTTCATTCCAACGTGGGCTAGTCGGCGATGCCAGAGCCAACCCATATTAGTCTTAGCAATTAAGCAAGTGTCGAGTTCAGCTCTATTGAAATCAACTAAGTATAGCTGACGCTCTAACACTCCCTTAAATGCTATTGAATCATCACTTCTTCTAAAGATAGTAACACCTATATCCGTAAAAAGACAATTGTAGCCCATTTTACATAATTGAGAAACAGAAAGCAAGTTGTAATCTAAAGAATCTACAAGAAAAACATTGGAAATAGAATGGTCAGGAGATATAGAAATTTTACCAAGTCCTTTGACCAAACCTTGATTTCCATCCCCGAATGTGATAGCTCTTTGGGGATCCTGGTTTTTCTCATAGGAGGAGAACATCCTTTTCTCCCCAGTCATGTGGTTTGTGCACCCGCTATCAATGATCCAACTTGAGCCCCCGGATGCATAAACCTACAAAACAAATTTAGGCCTTGTTCTTAGGTACCCAAACGGTCTTGGGTCCTTTTACATTAGAAACAAGCACCTTGGGTACCCAAACACAAGTCTTTGACCCCTTGTGTTTGCCCCCAACATATTTGGCAACTACTTTGCCTGATTTGTTAGTGAGCACATATGAAGCATTAAAAGTCTTAAATGAAATGTTATGATCATTTGATGCAATAGGAGATTTCTTCTTAGGCATTTTAACATGGGTAGAACGCCTAGAGCTAGAAGCCCCATTCTTATAAATAAAAGCATGGTGAGAAACAGAATGAGTCTTCTTGGCATGAATTCTCCTAATCTTATCCTCAGGATAACCAGCAGGATATAAAATATAGCCCTCGTTATCCTGAGGCATGGGAGATTTGCCCTTAACAAAATTGGACAATCTTTTAGGAGGGGCATTAAGCTTGACATTGTCTCCTTGTTGGAAGCCAATGCCATCCTTAATGCCAGGGTGTCTCCCACTATAAAGCATGCTACGAGCAAATTTAAATTTCTCATTTTCTAGTTCATGCTCGGCAATTTTAGCATCTAGTTTAGCTATATGATCATTTTGTTGTTTAATCATAGCAAGGTGATCATGAATAGCATCAACATTAATATCTCTACATCTAGTACAAATAGTAACATGATCAACACTAGATGTAGATGGTTTGCAAGCATTTAATTCATCGGTCTTAGCATGTAACATGGCATTCTCATTTCTAAGATTGGAAATAGAAACATTGCAAACATCTAATTCTTTAGCCTTAGAAATTAGTTTTTCATTCTCAATCTTAAGGCTAGCAAGAGATTCATTCAACATGTCAATCTTAGCAATTAAACTAGCATTATCATTTCTAAGATTAACAATTGAATCATCACAGACATTTGATTTCTCAACCTTAGCAATTAATTTGGCATTTTCATTTCTAAGGCTAGAAATAGTGTCATGGCAAGTGCTAAGCTCACTAGTCAATTTTTCATTTTTCTCTACCTCTAGAGCATAAGCATTTTTGACCTTAACATGCTTTTTGTTTTACTTAATAAGGAAGTCCTCTTGGCTATCCAAGAGTTCATCCTTCTCATGAATAGCACTAATTAATTCATTTAATTTCTCTTTTTGTTGCATGTTAAGATTGGCAAAAAGAGTAAACAAATCATCCTCATCATCACTAGAGCTAGCCTCATCACTAGATGTTGCATACTTAGTGGAGGATTTAGATTTTGCCTTCTTCTTCTTGCCATCCTTTGCCATGAGGCACTTGTGGCCGACGTTGGGGAAGAGGAGGCCTTTGTTGACGGCGATGTTGGCGGCGTCCTCGTCGGAGGAGGAGTCGGTGGAGCTCTCGTTGGAGTCCCACTCCCGGCAAACATGGGCATCGCCGCCCTTCTTCTTGTAATATCTCTTCTTCTCCTTCTTCTTCCCCCTCTTGTCGTTATCCCTGTCACTATCACTAGACAAAGGACATTTAGCGATAAAATGATCGGGCTTACCACATTTGTGGCAAACCTTCTTGGAGCGGGGCTTGTAATCCTTCCCCCTCCTTTGCTTGAGGATTTGGCGGAAGCTCTTGATGATGAGCGCCATTTCCTCGTTGTCGAGCTTGGAGGCGTCGATGGGGACCCTACTTGGTGTAGAGTCTTCTTTCTTCTCCTCCGTTGCCTTGAATGCAACGGGTTGTGCCTCGGGTATGGAGGAGGCGCCTTGCTCGATGATCTTCTTGGAGCCTTTGATCATCAATTCAAAGCTCACAATTTTTCCTATCACTTTCTCGGGAGACATTAGCTTATATCTAGGATCACCACGAATTAATTGAACTTGAGTGGGGTTAAAAAAAACAAGTGATCTTAGAATAACCTTGACCATTTCATGGTCATCCCACTTGGTGCTCCCGAGATTGCGCACTTGGTTTACCAAGGTCTTTAGCCGGTTGTACATGGCTTGCGGGTCTTCTCCTTGGTTGAGCATAAACCGACCGAGCTCCCCCTCGATCGTCTCCCGCTTGGTGATCTTTGTCACCTCATCTCCTTCGTGCGCGGTCTTGAGCACGTCCCAAATTTCCTTAGCGCTCTTCAACCCTTGCACCTTGTTATACTCCTCTCGACTTAGAGAGGCAAGTGTGACGGAACCTCCCAAGTAATCAGGCCCACCTACAGTTGTCCTTGTCAAACAGACATCAGACACCCTGTAGATGTTCCTAAGTTACTTGACAAGCTCGGTATCTTTCCTTACCTCACCAGGAACGTTTCACCCGTCTTGCAGACATTACAGATCATCGGAGATAAAGATATGCGGAAGCGATTCACATAATCTTACATTTATTTCCAAAGTAAGCTCAAGTTAAGTTATTACAGACCAGTTCTAAAAGTGAGTGTGTAAAAGTAATAATTATACAAACCAGGGGGACACAAACTTTTCCCGAAAGACTATAACAAAAGATTCTAGATGGAGGACCGAGTCCTCCCGCACTTCAGTCTTGGTTTTCTCCCTTGGGAACCACCTTAGCACAGAAGCAGCAAAAGTCTGCTACTTCCCCACCTAAAAAAAACAAAGGGATAAACCCTGAGTATGGAATTACTCAGCAAGTCTTACCCGACTAAGAAAAAGACTCTCAAGGGTATGCTGGTTATATGGGAGTCAAGGTAAGGCTTTTCAATACTCAAAGACTCTGTTTTGCAGAAAAGCTTACTAGAAGTGGGTCCTTAAGCCAAAATTTTACATCACAAGTGAAATATTTTTCCTGAATCTAGATTTGCCTAATCTAGAGTATTCACTTGTCCTACACTAGCTTTCTTTTAAAATCCAACTTTTGTTTCGCTTGTTATCTACGATGAGGGTCGAAGATCCAGTCTTCATATCCGAGAAGGTCGGCGATCCGAATCGATTAATACCCAGCTGGGGATCTCCAACCACACGACATATGCTTCTCTTAACTCTTTCGCACATGTCTACCATTCCCACGGATCCTCCAGCACATGAACAGGTCCGCGCCACCCGAGAGCACACCACCCCTTTTAGGCGGTCCTTTGCTAGGGGGTACGTGCCACTCTCGCCATCTCTCCACTCCCAGTGCGCGATTGTCTTTTCATGTATGGAATAGCCGGGTTCAGGCTTACCCATGACGAGGTATGTGGCCAGATAAAGGGTCCTAGATCAGCAGGCCAACAATCGGTACGGTCCTTAATTGACACAGACGGAGACACTACACCGAGACTCCTTTCTCGTGCAAGTCACCCGCCTGGTCTCAGCTTTATAATTTAAACCCAAAGTGTGGTACCTGGCAGAGGTACATCTTTTCCGATGTTGAACCCATCACGGCCATGATGGATCCACCATCAAGTTTTGTTTTCGAAAAACATCCCTCCCACTTTGCCAAACATCTTTTGTAAAACAAATCCTTTTGTTTTTCTAAAGCAATACTAAGCATAGTAAAACCTTTTTGTAAAAACAGGATTTCAAGATCAAGGAAGGTAATGCAGGAATTGTTTAATCAATCAACTCCTATCACCTAATGCATCAAGCAAGTGAGAAAGATTTTAAAAACATCAAGGGAGGTGGCAAATGCACCGGGGCTTGCCTTCGTTCACAGGTGAGTCGGGCTCGGACTCGCAGATGTCGTAGTAGAGCCAAGGCCCAGCCTGAGATTCCAAAAGTGGTGGTGTCTTCTCTTTAGTCACTTTCACTCTCTTCTTCGTTTTCTAAATATAACCATATAGGTATATATATAAGAATGAATGCCATGTAATGCTCATGAGAGTGCGAGGATAATAAAGATATAGGTATAACCATATAGGTATAACCATATAGGTATTTATTATCTAAGTCTTGAATACAACTTTCCTTCACGGAACTCCGAGAACTTAGGGTTTTCGGAGTCGGTAAAGGAGTTCATAGGGCAGGGGGTTGGTTTTGGGTTCTAAGTATCAAACAAAGTCCAAATCAATCCAAATTCTACCCAAGGCTTCTAAATAATATGAGGAGTTCATATAAAAATTTTGAGCATTTTTGGGATTACCAATTATCTTTTAAAAATCCAGAACTACTATCTTAAACTATTTTAAATACCCTAAAATTCCTTATTTCCTCTAAAAATCTCAAAACTATTTTTATTAAATTCTAGAGAAAATAAGAAACCTAGGAAAATTGGTTTCACAATTTTAGGATTTTTCTACAATTTTCTATAGGTTTTCAAAGTTCTACTGAAAAAGAAAAGGAGAAAGGTTAAACAGTGCTTGGCCAGAAGCAGCCCATACGGCCCAGCCCAGAGGGGAATCGTGCCCGCGCGCTGCGCCCGCGGTGGACATTTCTCAGAAAGGCCCTCGACTTACTGATCATTTCCGAAGCGGGTTCAATTACTATTGCATGAGTCGCTGACAATTCCCAGAAAGGTCCCCCGGGTTCTACTCTTTTTCATCGGCCAATCCACGACGAAGAACAGACCTTGCTGTACTCCGGCGAGCCCTATTCCGGCCGGACGACGCCACGGCTGGAGTTCCCAAGCAATAGGGACACAATTAGATCCACCCCGACCATTTCCCTTCCATGAATTTCACCTAGGGGACACTGAATCAATCAGTTCACGGTGACCGAGCGGATAAACAAGAGGATGAACATGTTCCGATCAAACAGCGACGGGGATGGCCAAATTGAGGCTGGGTAAAGGTTCACGGGTTCCCCAGGGTCCATGGACATACTTTGGTTTGGGCAGAACAGGACCCGAAGAGCGGGTTGACGGTGAGGGGGGGTCACGGCGGCGTTTTACAAGGCAAGGGCGCGTTCTGGTGATGGACTTCGGCCAAATTCCAATTGCTCAGTATAGAGAGCAATAGGAGACTATACACGAGCTAGAACAGAGAGGAATTGAGAAACTACCAACCCGAAGAGTGCTAGTCCACGGTGGAGTCCCATGCGGCGGAGCAAGAACATAGGAGGAGGGAATTTGGGGCTACGTGTGTGCTCCGGTGAAATTCAGCCGATTGCTCAGTCACCGAGGTGCGGGATGTGGCGAAGAAGCAGAATCCGAGCGCAATTTATTGGCCGCAAGCCGGAGATGGATGAGATCCACCAAGCGGTGACCGCGCTGGCGAGCACACTCGCGCGACAGAGCCACGGCGGAAGTCCGGTGGCCGCCGTTTAACCGGGGAGCGCCACCTCAACATTTTGAAGCCACGTCGCGCCAGATCTTTACCGCGGATGCCGGCGACCCATCCCACGCCGCGGTGGCGTCCTTATCGCCGGCGAGGGGCTGATTCTTATCCTCTTCCCCAATGCACTGTACCATGGCCAGCCTCATCAGACAGCCTGTCAGTCCATGTTTGGGGTGGATTTTCTCCAATTTTTCTATGGTACCAAGTCCAAATATCTGCAGCAAACTTGTAGAGCATTATACCAACTACAACTTTGCTACATGGTGTTGTCACAAAAAGTCATTGAATCATATCTGAAATTAGGCTTGAAGTTGATGTCAGACCTCTGTTAGTCTGAAAATTCAGACAATAACAGCCTGACAGCCAGACTTTAAACATGATTATCTCCAGATTCCTCTTAACAACATTGCTCACTCTCTTAAGCAAAAGTGTTCACCTTTGATGGGTCTACAACTTTGATGTGATGCCCTAGGGCAAAAATCCTATACTTTGAAAGTTATAAAGGCTCAAAGTTGTGCTCATGACACTGCAATTCAGACTTAGAGTGGATTATCAACTTGGAGTCCTTTTTGCAAATTGGTCCAAAACTTAGGGTTTAGCTTGCAAATCACCCTAAATGTGAACCATGGGACTTTATATGTCTTAACATTGTAGTTTTTACACTTTAGTCCAAATGTGCACAATTTTTGCACATAGGCCCCTTGGGTTTGGTTTTAGGGTTTTCCAGGGTTCCAATTAGGGTTTCTGGTATCCCAGGGGTATAAATGTGATTCAACTTTGTTTTTGGGGATATTTTACAACTATTTCCCTAAAGCCTTTAGGTTTTCTCAATTTGGGTTAAGTTTTACCCCTTTAATCCTTATTTAGGGTTAAGTTCCCTATCCAGGGTTCTATTTGCAAAACAATACAACTCGTTTGAAATTTTTGCCTAGTGAATGCACCCTAGGTGTGTCAAACATATGCAATGCCAATGCTTATGATGTCATGCTCAAGATTTTAGTTACAGTAACACCAGGGGTGTTACATCCTTCCCCCCATAAAAGAATCTCGTCCCGAGATTAAAAGTCCTAGGGTAAGTAATGGAAAAGGAAATACGTCACGCTCTTATTCCACATTGGTTCTTACAAGGCAGGGGTGTGCCCCTGTTGGTTTACATGATGACAATTTACATAAGGATTAGGATTTACAAGAATCTAAAAACTCAAGAAATTGCTCCATTAGGTAGTCTTCTGATTCCCAAGTAGCTTCATCCTCGGAGTGCTGGTTCCATTGTACTTTGTAAAACTTGATGATCTTTCTTCGCGTGACTCTGTCTTTTTGGTCCAGCACCCGAATAGGATACTCAGAGTAGGTCAGATCAGGCTCGAGGTTGACATCTGAAACATCTACTACTTGTTCGCGGACTCGGAGACATTTCTTCAGCTGAGATACGTGAAACACGTTGTGCACAGCTGAAAGACTTTCTGGCAGTTGCACCTTGTAAGCCACAAGTCCACACCGCTCAACCACTGGAAATGGACCAACATAGCGAGGTGCGAGTTTTCCCTTGACACCAAATCGAGTTACGCCTTTCATGGGTGACACCTTTAGATACACATGATCACCAACATGGAAAACCAAAGACCGACGTCTTTTATCGGCATAACTCTTCTGACGAGATTGTGCCATTTGCAAATTCCGTTGGATCACTTGAACTTTTTCTTCAGCTTCCTTTACCAGATCAGGCCCAAAGAAGTATTTCTCTCCTGGTTCTGACCAATTCAACGCTGTCCTACATCTTCGACCATAAAGAGCTTCAAAGGGTGCCATTTTTATGCTTTCTTGGTAACTATTGTTATATGAAAACTCGGCCAAAGGCAGACATTCATCCCACTTAACTGAATAAGCAAGCACACATGATCTTAACATATCCTCCAAAATCTGATTTACCCGTTCCGTTTGTCCACTGGTTTGTGGATGATATGCTGAACTATGAATTAGCTTAGTGCTCAGAGATTTATGCAATTCTTCCCAAAACCTGGAGACAAACTGTGGTCCCCTGTCAGATACAATTGTTTTAGGCACTCCATGTAGACTCAAGATACGAGCAATATACAGATCAGCATAGGTCCTTGCTGGGTATAAAGTCTTCACCGGCAAAAAGTGTGCTAGCTTAGTGAGACGATCAACAATCACCCAGATAGAATCATACCCTTTTGAGGTTTTGGGTAAACCAACAATGAAGTCCATACTAATATCTTCCCACTTCCAGGCCGGAATGGGTAGAGGTTGCAATGGCCCGGCAGATTTCAAATGGACGGCTTTCACTCGTTGACAAATGTCACACTTAGCCACATACCGAGCAATTTCTATTTTCATCTTAGTCCACCAAAACCTTTGCTTCAGATCTTGATACATCTTATTGCTTCCTGGGTGAATAGAATACCGAGACAAATGAGCTTCGTCCAGTATTTGTTGACGTAATTGAGGTACCTTTGGAATTACCAATCGGTGCTTGAACCAAAGAACACCCTTTTCATCGATTCTGAAACACGTAGCCTTTCCTGCTTCCACTCGTTCTTTAATATGGGCTATACCCTTATTCACTTTTTGAGCATCAATAATTTGGCTCTGGATAGTTGATTCAAGAACCAGATTGGCTATGGTTCCATGCTGAATTATTCCCAAATTCATTCTTTCCATTTCCTGACACAAGGTGACAGTTAAAGGTTCTGCCAAAAGACAATTACACTGAGATTTCCGACTTAGAGCATCTGCTACCACATTAGCTTTGCCAGGATGGTAATGAACCTTGAGATCATAGTCCTTGATCAACTCTAACCATCTTCGTTGCCTCATATTCAGCTCGGATTGAGTGAAGATATACTTTAAACTTTTATGGTCCGTATATATATGACATGTATTACCCAACAGATAATGGCGCCAGATCTTGAGTGCATGAACAACAGCAGCCAATTCAAGATCATGGGTTGGGTAATGCTCTTCATGACGTTTGAGTTGCCGAGATGCATAGGCAATCACCCGGCCTTCTTGCATAAGTACACACCCAATGCCAATGCTCGAAGCATCACAATAAACATCAAATGATTTCTCAATATTGGGTTGAGCCAATACTGGTGCTGAAGTCAACAACTTCTTTAGCTCTTCAAAAGCTATGTTGCACTCAGATGACCACACAAACTTGACATGATTTTTGAGCAACTCAGTAATGGGCTTAACTATCTTAGAGAAATCTGGAATAAAACGACGGTAATACCCCGCCATTCCAAGGAAACTTCGAACTTGGTGTACGGTAGTGGGTGGTTTCCATTCCAAAATGTCCTTGACTTTACTTGGGTCGACCGCAACACCTTCAGCAGACAAGATATGACCCAAGAATGGAATTGTGTCCAACCAGAATTCACATTTGCTGAACTTGGCATATAGTTGGTGTTCCCTTAGTCGCGTCAAAACGACACGCAAGTGCTCTGCATGTTCTTCTTTGGTCTTGGAGTATATCAAGATGTCATCAATAAATACCACCACGAATTTGTCAAGTTCGGACATGAACACTGAGTTCATCAAGTACATGAAATGAGCTGGAGCATTGGTCAAACCAAAAGACATCACCAAATATTCATAAAGACCATATCGAGTAGTGAAAGCAGTCTTAGGAATATCTTCAGGTCGAATTCTTATCTGGTGATAACCTGATCTAAGATCAATCTTAGAGAACACTTTAGCTCCAGAAAGTTGATCAAACAACAAATCGATACGAGGGAGAGGATATTTGTTCTTAATGGTCACCTCGTTAAGTGGTCGGTAATCAACACATAACCGGAGTGTTTGATCTTTCTTCTTCACAAAAATGGCAGGACAGCCCCAAGGTGATGAACTTGGGCGAATGAACCCTTTGTTGAGTAAGTCCTGCAATTGAGTCTTTAGTTCTGCTAACTCCTTAGGTGCCATTCTATATGACCTTCTAGATATGGGTGCAGTACCTGGCTGCAATTCGATCATGAATTCAACATCCCTTTCTGGAGGCAAACCAGGTAAATCTTCAGGAAATACATCAGGAAATTCTCTGACAATAGGTATATCTTTCACCTCTTTAACGGTAGCAGCACATACTTTTTCTACTGCTCTCCTTGGTGTCGATAACTGGATCAACAACTTATACTTACCATTAGGTGAGTCCAACTGTATTGTCCGTTGCAACGCGTCGATCACCGCCCCATGCTGACGAAGCCAATTCATACCAAGAATCACATCTATATCTTGATTTTGAAGAACTAGCATGTTGGTAGGGAACATGTGACCAACCAACTTTATGGGTATCTGATATACCATCTCCTTAGTATGTAAGATTCCTCCAGGAGATTGTATACAATATCCAGTATCCACCACTTCCTTAGGCAACTGGTGCTTCAACACAAATGCCCGATTTATAAAGGTGTGTGAGGCACCAGAATCAAATAAAATACTTGCCAAATGATTGGCAACCGGAAAAGCACCCATCATAACTGGTTCACCCTCAGGAATAGCTTTGATTTTGGTATAATGGACCTGACCCAGTTTAAGAACAATCTTATTCTTCCTTGCTTTTTGCTGGCTACTTCGAGGGAGATTCACAAGTGATTGCCGCACATCCACTAGTTTAGAGAAGCGACAATCCTGAGTAGAGCGTCCTGACTTACCACACTTCTCACATGGTTTGGCATTGGATGGAATATTTTTAGAACGGATGTCTAGGACATCCGGCTTAGGTGGAATGAAAGGGATAACAGCCGGTCCTTCGCATGACTGTGGCGAGCTAGGTAGCTGGGGTGGAGAAAAACGAGGATAATAAACTTGCTGATAAACAACCCTCCGACACTGCTTGACACTATTAGAGGATTCTTCCGCAAGTTTCTTTCTTTTAGATTCCTGATGACGATGAATCTTGTTATCACCCAAAACAGCCTGACTGACCACCTCATTATATCTTTCAGCCGAACTGGTTGCCATCAAGCATTGGAGCTTCTCATTAAGGCCACGCAGGAAATAGAACTTTTTCTTCTCATTGGTATTCACAAAATCCAGAACATATTGGGATAAGCGGGTAAACCTCTCAAAATATTCCATTACACTCTCTTCTTCCCCTTGCTTCAAATCTAAGAACTCATTGAATTTGATTTCCATCAGGGCTTTTGGGATATAATGTGTCTGGAATACTTCCCGGAATTCGGCCCAAGAAATTTGATGCCCATCTGGCTGTAGCGCAAGGTATTCTGCCCACCAGGCTCCAGCTTGACCCTGAAGTTGTTGTGCTGCACACTGAGTTTTCCGAACATCATCACAATGGATGAGTCCCAATTTCTGTTCAATGGTTCGAAGCCAATCTTCTGCCTCCAACGGATCTTCTGCTTTGGAGAATACCGGTGGTTGCGTGCTGAGAAACTCTTTATAGAGGATAGCAGTATCAGAATCATGATGACCATATAGAGTTGATGTTGTAGGCTGAGCTATTTGCTGTAGAACAGCGCTCACATTCGCAAGTTGAGCCACAATATCATCCAAAGTTGATGCCGGAGGTGGATTGGGCGTATTGGCATTCCTCTGGGAAGCACCATGATCCTTTCCAGAACGAGTCCTCATACTGCCAATTAAAAAGGCAACTTAGCTTCTAATCTTCACGAATAGGAAAGGCAGGATACGCCAATGGGTCTAGTAGATTTGCGCGCGGTCTTTCTGATGCGCGACAACATTTCTCTAAGGGGGAAATTTTATTAATATAGTGCTTAGCATGATGCATGTATAATTACAGAATCAACCTTAGTTGATTCAACCTTCTATACGTTGCACTCTTCTTATCTGGTCTTTAAGATAAACTCTTCAGAATATTTAGGTAAGAAGAGAAAAGAGTTTTTAGGTAAGACTTTTGGAAATCCTTTTGAAGATGCCTCATAACATCTGCAAAGAAGGGCTACGCTCCGATACCAGCTGTGACGGAACCTCCCAAGTAATCAGGCCCACCTACAGTTGTCCTTGTCAAACAGACATCAGACACCCTGTAGATGTTCCTAAGTTACTTGACAAGCTCGGTATCTTTCCTTACCTCACCAGGAACGTTTCACCCGTCTTGCAGACATTACAGATCATCGGAGATAAAGATATGCGGAAGCGATTCACATAATCTTACATTTATTTCCAAAGTAAGCTCAAGTTAAGTTATTACAGACCAGTTCTAAAAGTGAGTGTGTAAAAGTAATAATTATACAAACCAGGGGGACACAAACTTTTCCTGAAAGACTATAACAAAAGATTCTAGATGGAGGACCGAGTCCTCCCGCACTTCAGTCTTGGTTTTCTCCCTTGGGAACCACCTTAGCACAGAAGCAACAAAAGTCTGCTACTTCCCCACCTAAAAAAAACAAAGGGATAAACCCTGAGTATGGAATTACTCAGCAAGTCTTACCCGACTAAGAAAAAGACTCTCAAGGGTATGCTGGTTATATGGGAGTCAAGGTAAGGCTTTTCAATACTCAAAGACTCTGTTTTGCAGAAAAGCTTACTAGAAGTGGGTCCTTAAGCCAAAATTTTACATCACAAGTGAAATATTTTTCCTGAATCTAGATTTGCCTAATCTAGAGTATTCACTTGTCCTACACTAGCTTTCTTTTAAAATCCAACTTTTGTTTCGCTTGTTATCTACGATGAGGGTCGAAGATCCAGTCTTCATATCCGAGAAGGTCGGCGATCCGAATCGATTAATACCCAGCTGGGGATCTCCAACCACACGACATATGCTTCTCTTAACTCTTTCGCACATGTCTACCATTCCCACGGATCCTCCAGCACATGAACAGGTCCGCGCCACCCGAGAGCACACCACCCCTTTTAGGCGGTCCTTTGCTAGGGGGTACATGCCACTCTCGCCATCTCTCCACTCCCAGTGCGCGATTGTCTTTTCATGTATGGAATAGCCGGGTTCAGGCTTACCCATGACGAGGTATGTGGCCAGATAAAGGGTCCTAGATCAGCAGGCCAACAATCGGTACGGTCCTTAATTGACACAGACGGAGACACTACACCGAGACTCCTTTCTCGTGCAAGTCACCCGCCCGGTCTCAGCTTTATAATTTAAACCCAAAGTGTGGTACCTGGCAGAGGTACATCTTTTCCGATGTTGAACCCATCACGGCCATGATGGATCCACCATCAAGTTTTGTTTTCGAAAAACATCCCTCCCACTTTGCCAAACATCTTTTGTAAAACAAATCCTTTTGTTTTTCTAAAGCAATACTAAGCATAGTAAAACCTTTTTGTAAAAACAGGATTTCAAGATCAAGGAAGGTAATGCAGGAATTGTTTAATCAATCAACTCCTATCACCTAATGCATCAAGCAAGTGAGAAAGATTTTAAAAACATCAAGGGAGGTGGCAAATGCACCGGGGCTTGCCTTCGTTCACAGGTGAGTCGGGCTCGGACTCGCAGATGTCGTAGTAGAGCCAAGGCCCAGCCTGAGATTCCAAAAGTGGTGGTGTCTTCTCTTTAGTCACTTTCACTCTCTTCTTCGTTTTCTAAATATAACCATATAGGTATATATATAAGAATGAATGCCATGTAATGCTCATGAGAGTGCGAGGATAATAAAGATTTATTATCTAAGTCTTGAATACAACTTTCCTTCACGGAACTCCGAGAACTTAGGGTTTTCGGAGTCGGTAAAGGAGTTCATAGGGCAGGGGGTTGGTTTTGGGTTCTAAGTATCAAACAAAGTCCAAATCAATCCAAATTCTACCCAAGGCTTCTAAATAATATGAGGAGTTCATATAAAAATTTTGAGCATTTTTGGGATTACCAATTATCTTTTAAAAATCCAGAACTACTATCTTAAACTATTTTAAATACCCTAAAATTCCTTATTTCCTCTAAAAATCTCAAAACTATTTTTATTAAATTCTAGAGAAAATAAGAAACCTAGGAAAATTGGTTTCACAATTTTAGGATTTTTCTACAATTTTCTATAGGTTTTCAAAGTTCTACTGAAAAAGAAAAGGAGAAAGGTTAAACAGTGCTTGGCCAGAAGCAGCCCATACGGCCCAGCCCAGAGGGGAATCGTGCCCGCGCGCGCGCCCGCGGTGGACATTTCTCAGAAAGGCCCTCGACTTACTGATCATTTCGAAGCGGGTTCAATTACTATTGCATGAGTCGCTGACAATTCCCAGAAAGGTCCCCCGGGTTCTACTCTTTTTCATCGGCCAATCCACGACGAAGAACAGACCTTGCTGTACTCCGGCGAGCCCTATTCCGGCCGGACGACGCCACGGCTGGAGTTCCCAAGCAATAGGGACACAATTAGATCCACCCCGACCATTTCCCTTCCATGAATTTCACCTAGGGGACACTGAATCAATCAGTTCACGGTGACCGAGCGGATAAACAAGAGGATGAACATGTTCCGATCAAACAGCGACGGGGATGGCCAAATTGAGGCTGGGTAAAGGTTCACGGGTTCCCCAGGGTCCATGGACATACTTTGGTTTGGGCAGAACAGGACCCGAAGAGCGGGTTGACGGTGAGGGGGGGTCACGGCGGCGTTTTACAAGGCAAGGGCGCGTTCTGGTGATGGACTTCGGCCAAATTCCAATTGCTCAGTATAGAGAGCAATAGGAGACTATACACGAGCTAGAACAGAGAGGAATTGAGAAACTACCAACCCGAAGAGTGCTGTCCACGGTGGAGTCCCATGCGGCGGAGCAAGAACATAGGAGGAGGGAATTTGGGGCTACGTGTGTGCTCCGGTGAAATTCAGCCGATTGCTCAGTCACCGAGGTGCGGGATGTGGCGAAGAAGCAGAATCCGAGCGCAATTTATTGGCCGCAAGCCGGAGATGGATGAGATCCACCAAGCGGTGACCGCGCTGGCGAGCACACCCGCGCGACAGAGCCACGGCGGAAGTCCGGTGGCCGCCGTTTAACCGGGGAGCGCCACCTCAACATTTTGAAGCCACGTCGCGCCAGATCTTTACCGCGGACGCCGGCGACCCATCCCACGCCGCGGTGGCGTCCTTATCGCCGGCGAGGGGCTGATTCTTATCCTCTTCCCCAATGCACTGTACCATGGCCAGCCTCATCAGACAGCCTGTCAGTCCATGTTTGGGGTGGATTTTCTCCAATTTTTCTATGGTACCAAGTCCAAATATCTGCAGCAAACTTGTAGAGCATTATACCAACTACAACTTTGCTACATGGTGTTGTCACAAAAAGTCATTGAATCATATCTGAAATTGGGCTTGAAGTTGATGTCAGACCTCTGTTAGTCTGAAAATTCAGACAATAACAGCCTGACAGCCAGACTTTAAACATGATTATCTCCAGATTCCTCTTAACAACATTGCTCACTCTCTTAAGCAAAAGTGTTCACCTTTGATGGGTCTACAACTTTGATGTGATGCCCTAGGGCAAAAATCCTATACTTTGAAAGTTATAAAGGCTCAAAGTTGTGCTCATGACACTGCAATTCAGACTTAGAGTGGATTATCAACTTGGAGTCCTTTTTGCAAATTGGTCCAAAACTTAGGGTTTAGCTTGCAAATCACCCTAAATGTGAACCATGGGACTTTATATGTCTTAACATTGTAGTTTTTACACTTTAGTCCAAATGTGCACAATTTTTGCACATAGGCCCCTTGGGTTTGGTTTTAGGGTTTTCCAGGGTTCCAATTAGGGTTTCTGGTATCCCAGGGGTATAAATGTGATTCAACTTTGTTTTTGGGGATATTTTACAACTATTTCCCTAAAGTCTTTAGGTTTTCTCAATTTGGGTTAAGTTTTACCCCTTTAATCCTTATTTAGGGTTAAGTTCCCTATCCAGGGTTCTATTTGCAAAACAATACAACTCGTTTGAAATTTTTGCCTAGTGAATGCACCCTAGGTGTGTCAAACATATGCAATGCCAATGCTTATGATGTCATGCTCAAGATTTTAGTTACAGTAACACCAGGGGTGTTACAGCAAGGAGTATAGTGGTGGCTTGGGAGTTGAAGTGCCGAATTTGGGCAACCTCATCCGAGTCATAGTCTTCATCCCTCGGCGATGGTACCTGCACTCCAAACTCAATGACGTCCCAAATACTTGCATGGAGTGAGGTTAGGTGATGCCTCATTTTATCACTCCACATGTTATAATCTTCACCCTAAAAAACGGGTGGTTTGCCTAACGGGACGGAAAGTAAAGGAGTGTGTTTTGAAATGCGAGGATAGTGTAGGGGGATCTTACTAAACTTCTTGCGCTCATGGTGCTTAGAAGTAACGGACGACGCGTCGGAGCCGGAGGTGGATGGCGACGAAGAATCGGTCTCGTAGTAGACCACCTTCTTCATCTTCTTTTTCTTGTCGCCACTCCGATGCGACTTGTTGTGGGAGAGTGATTCTCCCTTTCCTTTGGAGCCGGACTCCCTTGATGGAGCCTTCCTGTGGCTTGTAGCGGGCTTCTCGCCGGTCATGACCTCCTTCTTGGCATGATCTCCCGACATCACTTCGAGCGGTTAGGCTCTAATGAAGTACCGGGCTCTGATACCAATTGAAAGTCGCCTAGAGGGGGGGGGGGTGAATAGGCGGAATCTGAAAATTATAAACTTTAAGCAAACTACAAGCCGGGGTTAGCGTTAGAAATATAAACGAGTCCGAAAGAGAGGGTGAAAACAAATCACAAGCAAATAAGAATGGATGACACGGTGATTTGTTTTACCGAGGTTTGGTTCTTGCAAACCTGCTCCCCGTTGAGGTGGTCACAAAGACCGGGTCTTTTTCAACCCTTTCCCTCTCTCAAACGGCCACCTAGACCGAGTGAACTTCTCTTCTCAATCAAACGGGACACTAAGTCCCCACAAGGACCACCACACAATTGGTGTCTCTTGCTTTGACTACAATGATCTTGGGAACAAGAAAGAAGGAAGAAGAAAGCGATCCAAGCACAAGAACTCAAAAGAACACAAATATCACTCTCTCACTAGTCACTATTTGATTGGAATGATCTTTGGACTTGGGAGAGGATTTGATCTCTTTGTTTGTGTCTTAGAGTGAAGTCTAGAGCTCTTGTATTGAATGCAATGGCTGAAAACTTGGATGCCTTGAAGTGTTGGTGGTTAGGGGTATTTATAGCCCCAACCACCAAAGTGGCCGTTGGGAGGGGCTGCTGTCGTATGGCGCACCGGACACTGTTCGGTGCGCCAGCCACGTCACCCAACCGTTAGGGTTCGACCGTTGGAGCTCTGACATGTGGGGCCACCGGACAGTCACTGTTCACTGTCCGATGCGCCTTTTGGCGCCTGCTCTGACTTTTGCGCGCGCAGTTGCACTGTTCAGTTCACTGTTCACCTTTTGCAGACGACCGTTGGCGCAGATAGCCGTGGCTCCGCTGGGACACCGGACAGTCCAGTGAATTATAGCGGAGTGGCTCCCCAAATTCCCGAAGCTAGCAAGTTTGAGTTGATCCACCCTGGTGCACCGGACACTGTCCGGTGGCACACCAGATAGTCCTGTGGGCCAGACCAGGGCAACCTTCGGTTGTCTTTTGCTCTTTTTATTGGAACCCTTTCTTGGACTTTTTTATTGGTTTGTGTTGAACCTTTGGCACCTGTAGAACTCATAATCTAGAGCAAACTAGTTTGTCCAACAATTTGTGTTGGGCAATTCAACCACCAAAATCATTTAGGAAAAGGTTTGACCCTATTTCCCTTTCACTAGGGCACTTAAGCTAGAATAATTCGGGTGGTTCTGCCACAACCACAATTAACACTGTACATCTGCCCCTGCCTATAGTGGTGAGTGTGATATACCACAATGGCCCATCTGAGTGTTCACACCGTCGGGTACGACATAGTTGGTAGCCGACATAGCCGCACATACTACATAGTACTCGCGAGTATAACTGTGACTTTATACATGGCTATTGTAATGCTTTTAACTACAATGTTGCCCCTATAATAAATAGGAGGGCAAGAGTATTATCTCAACCACTTATGTGTCATGCAACCGACCTAGTTAGGACACATGTGGTACCATCATCATGCCACTCAAGGTTGTCATGCCCAAGAGGCGTCCTAGGAAAGTAGGGGCTCCTACATAAAGCCAATGTCTTGTAGGACCATAGGGTCTGGCCGGTACGAGACTTGGCCCTTAGGGAGCAACCCTAGGGATGATAGGTCCGCACCAAGTTGAGCCTAATATGGGGTCTAACTTTTGCAGGTGGAGTCTCAAAGAACGTTTTACCATTATCTAAGGGTGCGTGTTCCCCTAAACGCTGATACTAGGACCATCCTTTTTATAAATGTGTGGCAGAATGGGCCTGCCATGCGCACTAAGCATATTGTGCACTTCAACTACCTTGACTAGAATTCATAGCATCAAACAGTAGTCATGTCACATGATGTTCAAATTGTATGAGTCGTATGACGCTTGAGATGTTGTGCCAGACAATTGTAAGTGTGGGGGAGAGAAGGATGCCTTAAAGTACGAATGTGCAGTTTCATGTTCTTTTCCTCCACTTCTTTGCACAATCTATCACACTTGTTAATGAGCGCTCTCTCTTGTCGCCCCCACCAACAATAGTCGTCTCGTACCTCCAGTTTAGTGTGATGTCATAGTTGCTAACTTCACATTAGAGTCATTGTCGAGCGTGCAAATCCAAAACTAGGAGGGGACGAGCAAGATTCGCAAGCTCCTTAGGTGGACCCTATTGCCATCTTCCAATAGTTTGTGAGCGATAATGGTTCCTGAAAGTCACCTAGAGGGGGGGGGGGGGAGGTGGATAGGCGAAAACCTGACAATTATAACTTTACACCCCAACTAGATCCCTTGATTAGTGGTTAGAACAAGATGCACAATTATCAGAGTATAAAAACTAAGTCCTTTGCTTGTAAAGAGTGTTGCTTTCAAAAGAATGTGGAAATATCAAATCAATACAACTAATAAGTTTATGAAGAATAAAACAAGAGGGCTTAGATAAGAAGAGGAATAACACAAGTTCTTTCTTGCAAGGCGCTGCTTCTCTAAATGAGAATTTAACTTGAAGCAACACAAAATAATATTAGCAAAGAGTAGCGCAAGAAAACTTAGAAAGGGAAAGAACAAACAAATCACAAGCAATAAGCACACGAGACACAGGTGATTTGTTTTACCGAGGTTCGACCCTCGAAGGCCTAGTCCCCGTTGAGGAGTCCACTAAGGACAGGTCTTTTTCAACCCTTTCCCTCTCTCCACCAATCACCTAGACCGATGGGCTCTTCTTCTTCTCAAAGATCACTTAAGACCCCGCAAGGATCACCACACTCTTAGGTGTCTCTTGCTAGCTTTACAAGCCTCTAAAACTTTGGAGGAAGTTCAATGGGAGTCAAAACTCCACGCACAAATGAACACGAGATGTAGCACACACTTTCTCTCAATGATTCTCACAAGGCACTATTGCTAAACTCACACGAGAAGCTTTCTTTTGCTTGCTCTCTCTTTTGTGGCACTTGTGTTGGTTGTAGTGGTCTAAATCTTGTGTATAGGATGGATCAATGAATAGAGGTGGTTGGGAGGGCTTGGATATGCCAACTATATGACTTGGAATGTTTCTTGGGCTCCCACACCTTGAAGTGGCCGGTTGGGGTGGTATTTACAGCCACCAACTAAACTGTAGCCGTTGGAGAAGGCTGCTGGCGATGGGCTCACCGGACAGTTCGGTGCACCACCAGACAGTGTCCGGTGCGCTGCCACGTCATCCTGTCGTTAGGGCTTGGAGCTGGTCGACCGTTGGAGGCTTTGTCCTCATGCGGCACCGGACAGTCCGGTGCCACACCGGACAGTCCGGTGCCCCTCTGACCTTCTGCTCTGATTTCTGCCGCGTTACTGTGCTGCATTGTTCATCCGTCAGAGTCGACCGTTGCGCAGATAGCCGTTGCTCCACTGGTGCACCGGACAGTCCGGTGGCACACCGGACAGTCCGGTGAATTATAGCGGAGCTGTGCCTGGGAAACCCGAAGCTGAAGAGTTTGAGGTCGATCCTCCCTGGTGCACCGGACACTGTCTGGTGGCACACCGACAGTCCGGTGCGCTAGACCAGGGCACACTTCGGTTTCCTTTTTGATCCTTTATTTTGAAGCCTAACTTGTTCTTTTTACTGGTTTGTGTTGAACCTTTGGCACCTGTAGAATGTATAATCTAGAGCAAACTAGTTAGTCCAATTATTTGTGTTGGGCAATTCAACCACCAAAATTATTTAGGAAAAGGTTTGACCCTATTTCCCTTTCAATCTCCCCCTTTTTGGTGATTGATGCCAACACAAACCAAAGCAAATATATAAGTGCATAATTGAACTAGTTTGCATAAGGCAAGTGCAAAGGTTGCTTGGAATTAAACCAATATAATTATTTCAATAGATATGCATGGATTGTTTTCTTCTTATTTAAAATTTTGGACCACGCTTGCACCACTAGTTTTGTTTTTGCAAATTCTTTGTAAAATTATTTTCAAAGACTTTTTGCAAATAGTCAAAGGTATATGAATAAGATTGAAAGAAGCATTTTCAAGATTTTGAAATTTTCTCCCCCTGTTTCAAATGCTTTTCCTTTGACTTAAACAAAACTCCCCCTCAATGAAATTCTCCTCTTAGTGTTCAAGAGGGTTTTACAAATTTTTGAAGATACTAGAACTTTCTCCCCCTTTTTAAAACACATTAAGATACCAATTTGAAAATTTCATGTTTAAAATTCGTTAAGATACCAATTTGAAAATTTCATTTTTAAAATTCGTTGGTGGTGGTGCGGTCCTTTTGCTTTGGGCTAATACTTTCTCCCCCTTTGGCATGAATCGCCAAAAACAGATACTTCGAGTGAAATATGAGCCCTATTTACTTTCTCCCCATTGGTACAAGTAAATGTGAGTGAAAGATTATACCAATTTTGAGAGATGGCAGAATACCGGCAAAAGGATAGATAATACCGATGGTGTAGAGTGGAAGCGATGTCTTTGCTGAATACTCCATTTCCCTTTCAATCTAAGACTTAATACACAAGATACTCTTGGAAGCATATTAGTCTTAGCCTTGGCACAAGAGAGATAGGAAATATGCAAATGTACCAAAGGAAAGAGACATGGTTAAAAGGATATGTCAATTAAGCTTATACAGTTCTATATAATATAGATTGCTCCCCCTAAATATGTGCCTTGAGAGGAATACAAATTTTGGCCTTAAATGCCAAGTACACATAATTAGGTTAATGAGAACATATCTATATCATAGAAACTGTGAACTGCAATGTGTCATAATAAAAGAGTGATGCTCACGACAGACTATGCACTTATGAAAGCATGTTGGAACCATTTTAAGCAATTATCCTTAAGGATTTCAAAGAGACTTAAGGAACCTCCACCTTTGGAACAAAGGTAGCTTATCCTCGTTACAAGGTTAAGCTTTAAGCTCTTTGACAATAAAATCACTTCACCTAGTTTTAACAAAAATGCATAAATGCAGGAATGAAATTTTGAGAGGTTAAACTAGGTATGAAGTAGGGATATGCATAGACATGCTTTCTCTTACTTTTATACAAGATATGCAAGGAATGTATAAGAGAGGAAGATATAGGTACATGTGTAAATAAGAGGAAGTAGTTTTACCCTTTTGTACCTTCACATAGAGACGCTCTCTTCATTGTGCTTTGTCCTTAGCCTTAGTTACTTAAGACCTATATTCAAGACAATGTATGGAAATATTTTGCACAATAGAGAGTTCTACAACTAGTGATCCTTTTCTAGGTTATAGTTATCATGTATCAAGTGAATCACGAATTGCATCAATCTATCCTGAGTTCTCCTTTTAACTTAGTGCATATCAAGAGAGATATTGATTGATAGTATATGAGGCACTAAGAGACATAAGTGTTAATTGAAGTTATTCAATGATCAAACAAATAACAGATGCGATTAAAAGAAAAACATATGCATTAGGTTATCAAACAAGCTTAAACTAGGAGAATCCAGTAAATATGCTACTTAAACAGTAAAAGCTACAATCCTTGATAAAAGTGACATTACTTTACCAAGTTGGATTGATATGTAGTAGCATACTTCATGAGAAACTTATTCTCATACTTGAGACTATATGAGATTACTAAGATAAAGTGTTAGTCTCAATATGATCAAGATATAGAAATAGGCTCCTCCTAAAGATATGCATCAAAGTATTTGAATGAATTGAATAGATGCACTCATTTTTTGGAGACGAATAGGGAGAAGCATTATACATCTTAATCAAGGCTTATAAGATTTGCAACAACTTATGCCTGGTATTCTCATAGTGAAAAAAGATCTAGAATACTCACAACCACACCATTGATTGTTTTGAAGATCTTACTGTCCAAGTAGGTGTTGTTGTTCTTGATGTCTTCCTCTTTCATTTGAGTGTCCTCCCTTTGTAGTTGTCTCTTTTTCCTTCCAAACTTATTGAAAATACTCAAGAGAGATGTTAATAGCACAAGGGAGTATATGATGAAGGATGATTTCTTTAGTTAAGAAATATAAACAATCCATCATCCATAAGTCACATAGACATGAAGTAAAATCCTTAACATTAGTGCACATCATTAGGAAAAAGAAATATGCACCTTTTAAACATTTTGATCGATCATAGGAAATTTACTTCTTCTTATTGAATTTATTATCATAACTTAAAAGCATATCAATATGAGAACATATATAGCAAAGGCATGAATTAGATTCTAATGGACAAGCGCATTTATGAGAATGAGATTGAATGCACATCTAGCTAACTTAAGTCCAAAAAAGAATCAATTCTTCACATAGGTAGAATTTAGAGTAAATAACCATTGATGGGAACTATATTTGACTAAGAAGATGAGTTCCCATACCTTTGCTTTTACCTTTCTTCCTTTGGGTGAAGAGTAACCCTTGAGGCTTGTGGCTTGCACTTACTCTCTTGTAGATTTTCATAAGTAAGCTCAAGAGATATGTCATCAGTAACACAAGCACTAGTTTCCCTTTTTGTAATCATTTTTGACAAGGAATGAAAAGTGGATTACTAAAGCACGGAAACTTCATAATATGAACTAGATTATTCCATGATGTATGCTCAGTTTTACTTATAAAACAGGCATAGTTAATTCTTTAAGATTATGGGAATAAATCTAATTCATAATCATGGAGAGCGATAAATGTAGAAGAATCATATCCAATTTAAGCAAGAAATACATCATAAATCATTGGATTGTTTTTTCTTTTCATGTTAGATTACACATTTCCATAGAGAAAACTTATTCCTACTATGTGAGACTACTTAGGTTAAATGCACAAAAGCATTAGTCTCACGATTCAAGTCATAAAGAGATATTCCCTTTAGAAGTGTCCTAGGGATTTGAATTCCTTATATGACACTTTAATCCTTTAAGAACTTGGAATATATCTTTATGTCTAGAATATGGCAATAAAGGGATGATTAATGTAGATCATGCCATAAGGTTCTTACAATAATTTAAAACATGTAGATTGCCATAGTATAGAAATGATGAATATGCAATCTACCATATGAGAGGAATTTCTTCAAAGGATGATGACATAATTCTAAAACAATTGAAGTGCTTCCTTTTTCTATGTGGCTACACAAGACACATACGAAATGATAAGTTAAGATACTTGCACTTAAAAGCATAAATGTTACCATCCTTTGGCTTTCCTCCATGTTGTAGGCCTTGATTTTTCGCACAGGGTATTTCTTTATTTCCTACAACATCAATATCTCAAAGCTTCATATCATCTCCTCCTGCAAAGCTTGTCAAGCATATTTTGGTACCCATCGCTTGATGGGTCCATCAAGGTTAGTCAACAAAGATCTAGAAACCCAAAAGTCCTTTGTGTTAGCACTTGGTAAACTCATTACCTTTCTAGCACAAGTTGCAATTTTGGGTTGCCTAGTTACATGTGAAATAATTGACAAGCTAGAAGTGGGATAGTTACCAATGGGACAATCCTTGCATTGATGTCCCTTCTTTCGGCATATGTAGCAAAGGCGATCTTCAAGTCTTGAGGATTTCTTCTTTCCTTGTTTCTTGCTTGCTACATGGTTAGTTAATACTTTCTTTTCCAATACTATGCCTTGGATGTTACCTTGCATGGAGGCATGGTTGAGGCTTTTGGCAGAGGTATTGATTTTCTTCTTTTGTTCCTTCCTCTTGGCAATCCTCAAGTCCTTGACATTTTCTTCAAGGGATTTAGTGCATGCCACGGTTGTTCCCATCTCAAGCTTCTTCACCATGTGATCACGGTTATCTTGAGAAGGTTGAGCAATGCACTTCCCTTTTAGTTGAGTCAAGCTCATCTTTAGCCTCTCATTTTCTTCTTTGAGCTTTTGATGTGTATCATCTTTTGTTCCTGCAAATTCTAGCTCAAAGGAAGATTTGCTTGTCGACGGACAACAAGCATTAGTACATGGTAATGTAGTTTCAATTTGAATACATGTGCATGAGTGAGGTTGTTGGGATTTTAAGTTTTCTATCACAACCTCATGAGCAATGTTTAATATGATATGATTATCCATAAGATTTTCATTAGAATATTGAAGCATATCATATTTTTCTTGAAAAGCTAGATTTTCAACTTTTAGCTATTCTACTTGGTCCTTAAGCAAGGCATTCCTATTTACTAATTGAGCGATACAAATTAAAGAGTTTTCTTGCTTAATTGAAATAGTTTCATACCTTTGGACCAAATCAACATGAGAGCACTTTAGCTCCTCATGTTCTTTAATCAACTCATCAAAGCTTAGCATTTTTATGGAGAGAATATCTTCTAGCCTTTGACGAGTTTCGCTTTGCTCTCTCGCTCTTTTTAGAAGTTTGAGCATGACCGCCTTATCTTCTTGACTTAGATGAGCATAGAGTTGCATGAAGCTTCTTTCATCCTCCTCATCCTCATTTGTGCTTCCACTATCATTTTCATTAGCCACACAACATATGTGTGAATCGAAATTCGAAGACAAACCTTTTGGAGAGGTGGATTCATCGTTTGGTCTCCATCGTCCATTTTCTTCTTCTTCCTTCAAAGGGTTAGTTTCATAAGGAACAAAGGAAGTAGAAGCACAAAATGAACCATCATGTTTGGACTCATCAAATTTTTTTAATTCTAGTACAAATATCATGCGCATCACGAATATATTCATTATAATTCATTATGAAGACACGATAATCTTCTTTGCTAAGAGAATTACTTAAGATGTCATAAGCTAGGTAGTTTAAGCGCATACATCTTTGATCTTCCTCGGAAATATTTTTCTATTATAACTAGAGGGTATGATACTCTTGTCTTTAATTTGTTCTAATTGTGGATCTACGGTTCTAAAAGCATTTATCACTCTAATAGACCAAGAATCATAATTAGAACAATCGGAAAGTAATATCTCAAGAGTTACCTCATTGTTTTCCTTCAGAGGTGTCTTCTTGTTCTTTTGGGATCTTCTACGAGCCATCACTTCGAGTTGTTAGACTCAATATGAAGTGCCTAGCTCTGATACCAATTGAAAGTCGCCTAGAGGGGGGTGGATAGGTGAAACCTGAAAATTATAACTTTACACCCAAACTAGATCCCTTGATTAGTGGTTAGAACAAGATGCACAATTATCAGAGTATAAAAACTAAGTCCTTTGCTTGTAAAGAGTGTTGCTTTCAAAAGAATGTGGAAATATCAAATCAATACAACTAATAAGTTTATGAAGAATAAAACAAGAGGGCTTAGATAAGAAGAGGAATAACACAAGTTCTTTCTTGCAAGGCGTTGCTTCTCTAAATGAGAATTTAACTTGAAGCAACACAAAATAATATTAGCAAAGAGTAGCGCAAGAAAACTTAGAAAGGGAAAGAACAAACAAATCACAAGCAATAAGCACACGAGATATGGGTGATTTGTTTTACCGAGGTTCGACCCTCGAAGGCCTAGTCCCCGTTGAGGAGTCCACTAAGGATGGGTTTTTTTCAACCCTTTCCCTCTCTCCACCGATCACCAAGACCGGCGAGCTCTTCTTCTTCTCAAGGATCACTTAAGACACCGCAAGGATCACCACACTCTTAGGTGTCTCTTGCTAGCTTTACAAGCCTCCTAAACTTTGGAGGAAGTTCAATGGGAGTCAAAACTCCACGCACAAATGAACATGAGATGTAGCACACACTTTCTCTCAATGATTCTCACAAGGCACTATTGCTAAAATCACACGAGAAGCTTTCTTTTGCTTGCTCTCTCTTTTGTGGCACTTGTGTTGGTTGTAGTGGTCTAAATCTTGTATATAGGATGGATCAATGAATAGAGGTGGTTGGGAGGGCTTGGATATGTCAACTATATGACTTGGAATGTTGCTTGGGCTCCCACACCTTGAAGTGGCCGGTTGGGGTGGTATTTATAGCCACCAACCAAATTGTAGCCATTGTAGAAGGTTGCTGGCGATGGGCTCACTGGATAGTCCGGTGCGCCACCGGACAGTGTCCGGTGCGCCGCCACGTCATCCTATCGTTAGGGCTTGGAGCTAGTCGACCATTGGAGGCTTTGTCCTCATGCGGCACCGGACAGTCCGATGCCCCTCTGACCTTCTGCTCTGACTTCTGCCGCGTTACTGTGCTGCACTGTTCATCCGTCAGAGTCGACCGTTGCGCGGAGATAGCCGTTGCTCCACTGGTGCACCGGACAGTCCAGTGGCACACCGGGCAGTCCGGTGAATTATAGCGGAGCTGCGCCTAGGAAACCCGAAGCTGAAGAGTTTGAGGTCGATCCTCCCTGGTGCACCGGGCACTGTCCAGTGGCACACCGGACAGTTTGGTGCGCTAGACCAGGGCACACTTCAGTTTCCTTTTTGCTCCTTTCTTTTGAAGCCTAACTTGTTCTTTTTACTGGTTTGTGTTGAACCTTTGGCACCTGTAGAATGTATAATCTAGAGCAAACTAGTTAGTCCAATTATTTGTGTTGGGCAATTCAACCACCAAAATTATTTAGGAAAAGGTTTAACCCTATTTCCCTTTCAGTTCCTCCATGGATGCCTTAGGAGAGGGGGGTACATTTTCTACTCCTTTACAATGGTTGGGATGAACTTCTCACTGTCACAATTCTTCACCGAGATCTTAGAGTTATACGGACTCTATATCGGGCACTTCACCCCTAACTCCATCCTCACCCCTCTCGACCTTTGCATACATGTGTGGGGTGTTTGTTGGGGTTAAGCCCTCCATGTGCGAGCTTTGTTGTTCGAATCATGAAACTCCACTTGAATTGGAGTGATTCATTCACTTGCAGTATTGAATGCAACATCAAGGCAAATCTCCCAAACTTGATACCCAATACCTTGAGAAACGCATACATGCGAATCTTTTAGTATGGGTAGTTGGTCCCATCGAAGAACGGTGGATTGCCAACACCACATTCTATGTCGCCTTCGTAAATTTTGAACCGTTTAGGGAAGGGAAATCCTTAATCGGCTTCGATAACAATTGAAGGACTAGTGAGGCAACCGGAGGGGGTGAATGGGCGTCAATCAAATTTTGCTGTTGAACACTAAAAATGAGCACTTCAATTGAAATGAAGTAAGCACCCAAACCAAAATCACATTACTAAACCAATGATCTCATGATTTCAAAATGTTCCTATTACCCACACGAGGCCAACAAAACAAATGGATCGCAATGCGGACACCGAAAAGTCCGAATCGGTCCAAAACCGTGTCATGAACAAGTGTTGATTTCAGCAGCGCGAAATTCTATTCTTAGATGCGAAACTAAAGCAAACAAACTCCAATTGAGATAAAATTTTACACACACCTAGACAAGTATGTTTCCAAGGTCTCCACAAATTTTGATCTTGGTGAGGAAGGAGAGTCTGTTCAGCTTGTCCTCGACCCGCCTGTTAGTCTCCTCATCGCTCGAGGAAGACACTACATCGTCAGAGTCGTGGTCGAGGTCACTGAGGGAGGTGAGGAAGGCACACTCCTTGATCTTGGCCTTTTAGAGGTACTTCTTCTTATGCGCCTCCTTGTCGAATATTCCCTTGGACTTGTGCTTACCAAAGGTGTACTCCTGCTTGCCCTTGCGTCAACCAGAGTGGCGGTCGCGCGGGCTAGCCTCCTGTTTGCCATTCTTGGTGCAACGGGTGACAAAAGTGGTCGGGGTCGCCACAGTTGTAGCATCCATCCTTCAACCTGCCATGCTGCCGGTTCATACAGTTGTTGTGGAACCACATGAACTTCATCCCCAAGGCTTTCCACTTGCTCCTATGTAATGGTCAACAAAGAAGAAAGTGCAAACATAGCAGGTGAAGGGTAAGAAGCAGAACCACCTCTAGAATCTAGGGCCATGGTGGGTGCACTAGGGTTCCTAATCTTGGCCTGGGTCTGTGGTCAATCTCTTTGGATTTGAGCTTTCTGAACAACTCATCCATGGTGAGAGTCTCATAATTGGACGACTCGATGATCGTCGAGACCTTCACCTCCCAAACCCTCTAATCTAGAGCATGTAATAACTTCAGTACTCTCTCATCATCATAGGGAAGTTGTGCCTTGTTCGCACGTATCTTATTCATGATGGACTGGAACCGAGAAAACATAGTGTTTATGGTCTCTCTAGCCGTCTAAACAAAGTTCTCGTACAATATGTCTCAAAGAGTCTAGTCTTCACATGAGCATTGCCCTCATGGAATTTCTCGAGGGTGGACCAGATCTCGTCAGTCGTAGCCAAATGTACAACTCGCTTAAATTCACCCAGTGAGAGGCACGAGAACAAAGTGTTGTGAGATTTGTTGTTCCAATCATGAAACTCAACTTGAATTGGAGTGACTCGTCCACTTGCAACATTGAACGCAACATCGAGGCAAATTCCTAGATTTTGTACCCTATACTCTCAAGATATGTCGACATGTGGATACTTAAGTACGGGTAGTTCGTCCCATCAAACAACGGTGGCTTGCCAACACCACGTTCCATGTTGCCTTCGTGGATTTCGAACCGATTAGGGAAGGGAAATCCTTAACCGGCTCCAATATCGATTTTAGGACTAGTGAGGCGACCAGAGTGGGGTGAATGGGACCCACTGAAAATTCTCAACTTGCGAGCACGTGACTTTGATCCCAAAGATCAACCCAAAAACCCTCTAGGGTCTCAAAGCAAAAGATCAGAGTGCAACACAAACCAGCATCATTTGTATGCATAAAAAACCTAAAGACAAGCAGACCTAACTTCCTATGAAAAACCAGAGTAAAAAACAAAAGAAAATAGGAGCGATAGTGTCGGTCTTGGGTCTGGCAGTGCTGCACACACGGGTGGCAGTGTCGGGCAATTAAAAATGCCTAGAACAGGCTCAAAATTTGCAGATAGTTTGTGCAGGGGAAAGATATCCACTGTTGAAGTAACAACCCCAGCACCTCAAAAAACAAAGCACAGATTCAAAAACCCAAGATGAATGAGGTTTTGTTGGGGTTTTCTCAAAACGAACTCAAAGGAGAATCAACTCGGATCACAAACAAGGACTTGACAGTGAGGGCGTATGCAGTGATCCAAAGAGTCTGTCTCCACCCAAACCAATCCCCAACAACACCCATGTCACAAGAACTCAAAGGTTCTCCACAAATCAACAAGAAAAGGGGAAGGAAGAATCCAAGAACACAAGACATCAAAATTTTTGCAAGGAACAAAACTAAGATTGAGAAGTGACCAAAACTTGTGGGCCATACCGACGACCCTTCCTCGGATTAAACTTACAGAACACAAACACAGTTGATGATTACAAAAATTGATGTGGATCTCTCGGCTCAACTGGTGACTACCCAGAGAGAAAACTAGGAGTTCTAAAACGAGAAGTCTAAACAAATGTCATCCAAGAGATAGTTGTAACAACAGGCCTCCCCTCTATTTATTGAGGGTTGTTTCCATTTCCTAAACTCCCTCTATTTACATAGAGCCTATCACTCCACCGGGGGCAACATGGACCAACTCCTAGGTTTTCGATCTGATGGCCACGCGCTCCACACAAAGTTGCTTCGCCTTGACGCACCCTTCGTTGTGATGCCATGTGCCACCACAGATTACCAATGGAAACATCGTTGCCAAGTTTTGAGGCCCAAACTCAGCAAAACCCGCCATCTGTAGCGCTGGGTGGTTTTGAGGCCCAAATCACCAAACCGCCGTAAGTATTGCACCGCGTGGGCGTCCCCCACGTCCTAGACATGTGTCTCGCCAGTCCTCGACCACACCGGCAACATGGCCCGCTCCATTATGTCCTCGCGCGAGTGCATGTCCCAGGTGTCAGCCACCACGACTGGTGACCTGGCTGCTTTGATCCGTCAGCCAAAACCCAACACTCATCCTTCACCGCTCCTGGTCTATCAACATGAGCCTGCATGACCTTCACCTCAGCCGTCGACAACCGTCCTTGTGCTCCACACCTGCACACCACAAGCCGAACGACATGGTTGCACATACATAATCTCACACTCTAGTTAGTCCACTAACTACCCTAGAGTGTTGCCTGTTGACAATCACTCATCATCAACCCGAACTATAAGGGACAAGTCAACCTTGTGTTTGCAGTGTTACACCGACCATCCACATGTCCCCTTGGCAACTAACTTACCATCCACATCGGCTTAAGTATACTATATATACTCCCATACTTGGGGAGTGTATAACTAGCCCCTTGGAGTTCACTTGAGAAGAGGAGAAGAAAGATGAGCAGACATCCTAGAGAGATTCATCTCTTAATCTTAGTAGCTTAGGTTAGTTCCTAGGAATTAGAGTTGAGTCAGAGCTTTGCCTTAAGACATTATGGAGTCATTTTTGAAATCCCTTGGTATAACTCTTTGTATAATTTTATTATCAAGTTAATTCCAAATTTACTTTGTGTTGTACTTTGAGTATTATTTTTAGTTTTACTTAAAGTATTACATTCAAGTATTACTTTATTTACACTTCTTGATTATTGTTACGGTAGTCTAGGAGCACTTTAATTCAAGGCTTAGAATTGAGTTAGTTTGTTGTTATTCAAATCTTACTAGACTTGCCGGTGTTATATGCCACACCTAGTCCTAGATACTAGACTGGCTAATAATAAACCTATACCTAAGAAGGAGCTTCTTCACAACTATGGTTGGTAGCTCCTCTTGGTGATATCCAGAGTGTGACCTATGTATCATGATCCCATCATCTGGTAGGCCCATATGTGAGCTGGCTTTCATTCGGTGTGCCATCTATCTACCCCTAGGATACCTTGAGACTTAAGAAATTTGCTCGAAGCAAGATCCTAAATTATGTTTGTTTATCAATAGGTTAACCTGAGAGCACCTAGAGGGGGGGTGAATAGGTAATCCTGCAAAAATCAACTCTAAACAAACTTGGTTTATAATAAATGTTAGTAGAATCAAAAACCAAGTCGATATGAGTAGAGGTAGGAGAAAGAGAAGAACTCTATGGAAGAAGACAATTGCAATCAAAGAATGCACAAGAGACACAACGATTTTATCCCGTGATTCGGCCAATGCCTACTCCACGTTGTGGTGACCTCCTTCGGTCAAGGGTTGCACTCAACTCCTCTCAAGTGATCCAAAGATCAAACTTGAGTACCACAATTTTCTTCCTTTATCTCAAGTTTTTCCCTTTGTGAGGAATCTCCACAAGTTGGAGTCTCTCACCCTTACACAATAGATCTCAAGTGAACACAAGAGTAAGGGGGATTAGAATCAAGCACACAAGACAACTTGCAGCAACTCATGCACACATGACAAGGGAAGAGAGTGCAAAGACAGCACAACGGTGTTACAGCTCAAAACAAGTGCCCAAATCTCAATCTACTAAAGCACAAGCGTGAATTTGATGTCTTGGCGTTGTTGGATGTTCAATGACTTCTTGGTGTTGTGCTCCATGCGTCTAGGGGTCCCTTTTCTAGCCCCAAGGCAGCTAGGAGTCATTTGAGCTCCATTTGGAAGACCCTAGTTGCCTTCTGTCCGTGGGCGCACCAGACAGTGAATAGTGCGCAATTCCTTCCTTTTATGGTGAAGCCGACCATTGCTAGCCACGTGGCACACCGGAGAGTATAGGTGTACATTCGGGCCGCCTGGCTCGGGCCGGCCCAAGCCCGAAAAGGCCCATATTGTTTGAATTTCGGGCCGGCCTGGCCCGTTTGAATTTCGGGCCATGCCGGGCTGGCCCACTGGCCTAGCCCTCGGCCCATGGCCCGACCGTAATTTCTTAAATGTGCCGGGCTCATTTCGGGCGGCCCGAAATTATAAAAGCCCGAAATTCACATTAGGGCCCGAAATTCAATTTTTGGCCCGAAATTTAGTTTTTGGCCCGAAATTCACATCAGAGCCCGAAATACAAAACAAATTTAATAAAACAAATAAAAGATAAGACAAATAAATTTGACCAAAAACAAACTTAATATTTGTATTAAGTTACGAGAGCTATGCAATGACTACCTCGTTTACAAATCATTTTGTTATAAAGAAAAAGAGTATAATCAGCTCTATATAAAGTTCGTAAGTTCAGTTCATTATCTAATGTTCATAACAAAATAAAAGTACATCACATACTCTAATTCAAAGCTACAAAAAAACATCTAACTAATATTATCTCTAGCTTTGTGTTCTTTATCAAGTACATGAAAGTGTGGAAATGAAGTGTGATTTTAATAAATATATGAGCCTTTTCGTGCCTCTATATGGGCCATTTCGTGCCTGCCTTAAACGGGCCGTGCTCGTGCCCTCCCATGGGCCACGACCTCGGCCCAAACCTGGCCTGGCACTAAAATATTTCGGGTAGTGCCGTGCCTGGGCCGTGCTTTTTTTCATGCTTTGGGCCGGCCCATCAGGCCCAGCCCAAATGTACACCTATACCGGAGAGTCCGGTGGCACACTGGACAGTCCGGTGTCGCCTCTTGACCGTTGGCTGAGCCACGTGTCACCCACTGATCGCACGATCAACCGTTGGCTAGGCGTGCGGCTGGCACACCGGACAATCCGGTGAATTATAGTCGCGGCGCCCTCAGCATTTTCCTAAGAGCGACCTGTTTGCGAGGGCGCCAGCCTGGGCACCGGACAGTCCGGTGCACTGCAGACTGGTGCAAGTTTGGTTGGACTTAGCCAAACTTCTTCAGTCCGATTTCTCTCAATTTGATAAGGTTCCTAGCACTTAGTACAATAATGTTAGTACCAAAAACAATTTACTGAGGCTAGAATCATACCTTGCTTTTCCATTTGCATTTCTTTGACACTTAGCTTATATCAAACAAAACAATATGTGTTGAGCATCTAATCACCAAAACATTTATAGAAATGGCCCAAGGGCACATTTCCCTTTCAATCTCGCCCTTTTTGGTGATTTATGCCAACACATCAAAAGCAACTCAAAATGCAACAACATTTTCAAGGATGAGCTAAAGAGTGCAAATTGAAGACCAATTAATCTCACATAGAATTTGGCATATTTGGATCACTTTTGCCATCACTTGGTTTATTTTCACAATGCAAATTCGTTTTCCTATCTCTATGTCAAAGACACTTGCTTTGGTAAATCAAAAGATCTTTCAAGAATAGTTTTGATCAAATACAAAAAACTCCCCCTTTTCCCATAATCTAATTTCTCCCCCACAAGAGAACTGTTTTGGCAATAAGAGGGGTTTGATCAAACACCAAGAATTCTAGCTCTAAAATTTTGAAATTCACAAGTGGTTGGCTGATCCAGTTGCTTTGGCCTTAATTTCTCCCTTTTTGGCATTAAGCACCAAAACAGAAGAACTATTAGGCCCCTTTAACCCCATTGCCTGACAAAAATTTCAAATAAGATCAAAGGCAATGAGAAAACACAGATAAGAACTTGGGACAAGATACATTGATACCGGAATGTAGTGGAAGCCCCTTCTTTGTCCAAGTTCACCTTTTCACTTTCAATCCATCTTTGAGACTATATCAAAATCACTCAAGCAAACATATTAGTCTCAAAGGGGTCAAATTGTAGTGCATCCTCCCCCTAAACATGTGCATCATTGCATAAGGACTTGTGAGGTCTAGGGAGGACATGTACAACTTGAGCACCAAAATAGGTAAAGACAGAATTACTTAAAAGGACATGATCAAAGGCATAAAACACATGTATGCTATAGATCAATCCAAGTTCCATGAATCTAAGACATTTAGCTCACTACGCAACCTGCAAAACCTTTTCTCATCTAAAGGCTTAGAGAAGATATCAGCTAGTTGGTTCTCGGTGCTAATGTGATAAATATCGATATCTCCCCTTTGCTAGTGGTCTCTCAGAAAGTGATGCCGGATGTCTATGTTCTTAGAGCGGCTGTGTTCAACAGGATTATCGACCAAGCGGATTGCACTCTCATTATCACATAAGAGTGGGACTTTGCTCAGATTGTAGCCAAAGTCTTGGAGGGTTTGCCTCATCCAAAGTAGTTGCGCGCAACACTGTCCTGTGGCAACATACTCGGCCTCAGCGGTGGATAGGGCAACAGATGTTTGTTTCTTAGAGCTCCAAGACACCAGGGATCTTCCTAGAAACTGACAAGTCACTGATGTGCTCTTCCTATCAACCTTGCACCCGGCATAGTCAGAATCTGAATATCCAATTAGGTCAAAGGTAGACCCCTTTAGATACCAGATCCCGAAGCAAGGCGTAGAAACTAAATATCTAAGGATTTGCTTCACTGCCACAAGAAGACATTCCTTGGGGTCGGATTGAAATTTAGCACACATGCATACGCTAAGCATTATATTTAGTCTACTAGCACAAAGATAAAGTAAAGAACCTATCATAGACTGGTATGCCTTTTGATCAACGGACTTACCTCCTTTGTCGAGGTCCAAGTGTCCGTCCGTTCCCATCGATGTCTTAGCGGGCTTTGCATCCTTCAGCCCAAACCTATTGAGCAAGTCTGGGGTATACTTTGTTTGGGAGATAAGGTTCCTTCCTTGATTTGCTTCACTTGAAATCTGAAGCGCCCCGATCCTTTGGGACTCAAAATGTGAAAAATTACTAGTCCCAGGAGGCTAGTAACCACATTCCTTACTTCAAATAGTAGAGAGTTTGAATAAATGTTATTGCAATACTAGAGTACAAGCTCGAGAGAGAGCCAGAAATACAAAGCGCAGTAGAAGATAAACTAGCCCAAGCCACAGGCATAACTGGGTGCAGACACAGCCCCCTCAATCAAGCATAGCAGAAAAGAAGTCTTCAGCTGCTGAAAAACATAAATAAATCTGGGTGAATACACTAGGTATTCCACAAGCCCATCTCGCTCCCGTAAAGAGAAAGGGACCTATATCATACATGCTTTATATGGTGGAGTTGAAGTCACTCTTCTTTTTCTCAGAGAAAGGCAGTACTTTTAGGGTTTTTCCCAAAGAAATAGAAATAACACATTACTCAACCACCACTGAGCTACCCGCTCCCGTGGATCGTTTTCATTTCCGAAAACACACTCACACACACATTTCCCTGCTCACGGTGGTTGTAAAACACTAATTGTCATACCAGCCAGACTCGTCCATTCTAGTGGACACGGACTATTCGAATAGGTTTGAACTCTTCGCAGAGGGGTACACTTTACCCACTAGTCCGGCTCTACGATCTCATGGCCAATGAGATCCGAATCCGAATCTCTTTCCTTCCTCGCACGTCCTAACCTTAACGGTTATACCAGAAGGAGTCAGGCCACCACCATGTCCAAACCAGGCAAAACATTCCCCCTCCTTATCCTCCTGGTGCTCCCCAGCCTTCATAACCCTGGGGTTTGGACCGTACGAGTTCAGATTGAGTGACTACCCATACAGTCTTGAGTGGTTGTACTTATCATGAATACAGGTAGTGAAGGATGACAAACCGGTCCTTATATGAGGGGACAATCCTTCTGCTCACGCATAAACCAGCTGAGGCATCACCTTGGGCCGCCCCCTAAACTAGGGAGTCCCTGATCATCCCACTCACAAGGTGATGAGGGTGAATACCCTTCATCGCACACTTTTTGAAAACATCGTTTGGTCAAAACCACTGCCCCTTTTTCCCATCCCATATTTTATGCTCAAAGATGTTTGTTAATGCGGGCTATCTCTCTGCTCACAATGCAATTATTCCATACCTTAATCCCGGCTTAGATAGTGGTAGAGAGAATAGGTAAATTATGCATCAAGGGAAGGATGGACTTGCCTTCGTCGAAGCTTTCCTAGCACAAAAGATTTATCTCAGAGGGGTCGGGTTCCTGCCCTTCTTCCGGAGCTACAAATTCCAGGAGGATCGGATCTCTCTTCCGCTAACAAACACAGATAAGGAACAATACATCAATCATGGTGACTTGGTGGGGTGTGCCAATTATTATACATTATTATTTTTGTGCCCTATAATTTTTTTAAACTATTTTTGGTGCATAAAATATCAGCATATAAGTATATATATGAAAATGGGAAAAAGAAATGGGAAAAGGAAAAAGAAAAGGAATTCCAAGCTAACTGGGCCGGGGGGGGGCATTTTGGCTCGGTCGGGCGCGAGCGCGCGGCGTCGTGGCCATTTGGTCCTCGACGGCCCACGAGGAGCGGGGATGGCGCGACGGACGCCGTGGGCGTGGGCCCACGCGCCAGAGAGGGAAAGGGGAGATGGCGTCAGGGGGGAGAGGAGGGCGGTCCGCGGTGGGGGAGAACCGGTCGCCGGTGAACCCGACGGCGGTTCCTCACCGGTGGCCCGGTTCTGCGTGGACGGAATGGTGGCAAAGCACAAGCGGGGGTAGGGGATCACAGAGGTGGAGTCAATTTGGCCAGAGGGTGCCTGGGGTGGCCAGTCCATGGCGCGGTGGCGGGAGCTCGCGGCGGTGAAGTCGCCGGCAAGGCCACTAGGCACAATAGGCGACGAGAAGGTGTGTGCTAAGCTTGCGATAGAGAGGTGGAGCTCAAGAGCTAAAGCAATTTGGTCATAAGCCACTAGAGAGAGGAGGGCGGAGCTCACCGGAGAGGGGAAGGATGACGGCGCTGAGCTCAATTGGGCCCGAGGGAGGGAGGTGGAGTGGCTGAGGCCTGGTGCGGTGGAACAAGGGGCTCAGGGCGGTCCTTTTATAGGTGGCCGGGGAGGGGGAAGGGAGGAGGGGTGGCGAGCATCGGCGAGCTTGCCATGACGGTGGTGATGGCGCAAAATGGCGACGGGATGGCTCTGGCAGGCGGGGGGTGAAGGGACGACTCGGGCACAGTGAGAGGAGGCGCATGGTGCCAACCAAGCTGGTGAGCGCGTTAATGGCGAGAAGATGGGGCGGACGGTGGTCGGTGGTGAACGCGCCGTTGGCCTAGTCATAGGCGAGGGGAGGGAGCTGACAGGCGGGGCCCGTTTGCCAGGGAGGGGCGGTCGTGAGGGAGGGGAGCGCGGCTGACGGGTGGGGCCGAGGGTGTCAGGGGTGGGCGCGGGCGCGCGATGTTGGGCTGCTTGGGCCGTGGGGAGGGAGAGGGGGGGAGGGAAGGGCGTGCGTGAGGGAGGCGACTTGGGCTGGATTCGGCCCAGCCGAGGGGGGCGAGGGATTTCCTTTTTTCTTTTTCCATTTCTATTTCTTTTTCTCTTTTTCTCCTTTTTTTCTTTTGAACAAATATTTATCTATGTTTCTTGGGTGCCAAAAAAATATTCTATGTGAGGTGCTACTAACAACCATGGTGTATGCTTATGATGAATGAGAAGTCTTATGAGGTGGGGGCCTTAAGAGATAATAAGAAGGGGGGTTTAGGAGTTTTAGGGTTTCTAACCTTGGGGTAAAACTGGGATGTTACAAACCTACCCCACTTAAAGGAATCTCGCCCTCGAGATTTAGACTGGGTTTGAGAAAAGGTAAGGGTATTCCCTCCTCAAAGAGTCCTCACTTTCCCAGGTAGCTTCCTCTTCTCCTTCTCTGCTCCACTGAACTTTACAGAGTCTCACTTCTGAGTTGCGGGTCTTTCGGACTACTGAGTCAATAATTTTTATTGGCTTCTCTCGGTACTGAAGATCTTTCTGAATCTGGATTGCCTCTTCTTCGATGTGACTTTCTGGTACTTGCAGGCATTTGCGGAGCTGGGACACATGAAACACGTTGTGAATATCGGACATGGATTCTGGTAATTCAAAACGGTACACTGTGGGTCCCACTCTGCCAATGATGGGATAGGGGCCGACGAATCGCGGTGCTAGCTTTCCTTTCACTTGGAACCTTCTGACACCATGCATTAGGGAGACCTTGAGGTAGATGAAGTCTCCTTCCTCAAATCTGAGTTCTCTCCACCTGTTGTCCACATAACTTTTCTGCCGACTCTGAGCTTCAAGTAATCTTTTACGAATTAGGGCAACTTTCTCTTCAGCCTCTTTAACAAAGGCAGGCCCTTCCAGTGTCTTTTCCCCTATGTTGGACCACATGAGAGGGGTCTGGCATTTTCGTCCATACAGTGCTTCGAACATTGACATCTTGATACTGGCCTGATAGTTGTTGTTATACGAGAACTCTGCATAAGGCAAACTAGACTCCCAGTTTCTATCGAACGCTAACACACATGCTCTTAATAAATCTTTGAGGACCTTGTTGACCCTTTCTGTCTGACATCTGTCTGGGGGTGATAGGCGGTGCTGAAGTCTAGCTTGGTGCCTATAGCTTTCTGAAGGCTCATCCAAAATTTGGAGGTGAACTGGGTTCCCCTGTCTGACACTATCTTCTTTGGGATGCCATGGAGTCTGACTATCTCTTTAAGATAAATCCGGGCAAGGGTGGCTCCTCCAAAGGTAGCTTTCCCTGGGATGAAGTGGGCTACCTTGGTAAGACGGTCTATTATTACCTAGATAGATTCGTTCCCTTTTTGCGTCCGGGGTAGTCCAGTTACAAAATCCATGCCTATTTCCTCCCACTTCCATTCAGGCACTGGAAGGGGTTGCAATAGGCCTGCAGGCTTCTGGTGCTCGGCTTTCGTTCGCTGGCAAGTGTCACACCGAGCCACATACTATGCTATCTCTTTCTTCATCCCTCTCCACCAGTATCTGGTTTTGAGGTCTAGGTACATCTTGGTGGTTCCTGGGTGGATGGAGTAGGCTGAGTTTTGAGCTTCATCGAGCAGGACTTCTCGTGCCTCTCCTTTTGGTACACACAGACGGTTTTTGAACCAAAGGACTCCTTCTTCATCTGTTCTGAGATCCGGAAGTTGTTCTTTGCGAGCTTTCTCCATAAAACTTGCTGTCTCTGTGCCCAGGCGTTGAGCCTTGCATATGAGGTCTTTTAGCATTGGCTTGACTTCTAGGCTGCCGTTGTTTCCCAGTCATGCATTCAGCTGAGCTGATTCCTTCTTCCAATCTTCTAAAAAGTTGGTCCTCTTTATCCCGAAAGGTTTTCTGCTGAGGGTGTCTGCTACCACGTTAGCCTTTTCGGGGTGATAATGGATCTCGAGGTCATAATCTTTGATCAGTTCTAGCCATCTTCTCTAACGGAGGTTGAGATCTGGCTGAGTGAAGATATACTTCAAACTCTTGTGATCGGTGAAGATGTGACATTTGCCCAATTAGGTAGTGCCTCCATATTTTCAGGGCATGCACTATGGCTGCCAATTCCAAATCGTGGGTGGGATAATTCTGCTCATGCGGCTTGAGTAGGCGCGATGCATAAGCAATGACTTTCTCATCTTGCATCAGAACACACCCTAAGCCTTGTCTTGAGGCATCACAGAAGACGACGAAATCCTGGTGTATATCCGGTAGTGTCAACACGGGCGCGGTCGTGAGCTTCCCCTTTATGATCTGGAAACTTTCCTCACACTTCGGGGTCCACACAAACTTATTGTCTTTCTTGAGGAGCTCGGTCATAGGTCTTGCTATGCTGGAAAATCCCTTGATAAAGCGGCGGTAATATCCTGCCATTCCCTAGAAAGCTTCGAACTTCACTGACGTTGGATGGCTGCTTCCATTTTGATACTGCTTCTACCTTGGACAGGTCTACTTCTATTCCTTCTGCAGTCAAGATATGCCCAAGGAAGGCTATCTTTTCTAACCAGAATTCACATTTGCTGAGCTTAGCATAGAGTTGATGTGCCCTGAGTCTTCCAAGGACGATCCGGAGGTGACGCTTATGGTCTTCGCGGTTCTTGGAGTAGATAAGGATGTCATCAATGAAGACTATGACAAACTTATCTAGCTCTTCCATAAATACCTTATTCATGGGGTTCATGAAAAAGGCGGGTGCGTTCGTTAGTCCGAAAGGCATCACTGTGAACTCATATTGTCCGTACCGAGTGACAAATGCAGTCTTCTGAATATCTGCTTCCTTGATTCTCAGTTGGTGATAACCAGACCACAGGTCTATCTTGGAGAAGTATTTGGCCCCTTGAAGCTGGTCGAAGAGGTCGTCGATTCGAGGGAGTGGATACTTGTTTTTTATTGTAACTTCATTTAAAGATCGATAATCAATACACATCCTCATACTTCCATCCCTCTTAGTGACGAAAAGGACTGGTGCTCCCCAAGGGGATGAGCTGGGCTGGATGTACCCTTTTTGTTGAAGATTTGCGATTTGGAGCTTTAATTCTGCTAACTCGGTAGGAGCCATGCGGTATGGTCTCTTTGCGATGGGCGCCATGCTCGGGATCAGATCTATGCAGAACTCCACTTCTCTTTTTGGTGGCATTCCTGGCAACTCTTCTGGGAATACATCCATGAATTCTTCTACCACTGATATGTTTTCTGTTGCTAGATTAAAAACTATTGGATTATTGGCGGGTGGCTGAGCCTGACAAGAGATTGACTTTCCTTGGTGGTTTGTGAGAAGGACTATCTTGTTTGCGCAACTTATGATGCCTCCGTGCTTGGTTAACCAATCCATTCCTAAGATCACATCAATCCCTTGGGATGGCAAGACGGTTAAGTCTACCAAGAACACTACCCTACTCAAAAGAATTCTGACTTGGGAGCATTTGAGCTGGCATAGAAGGTCTAACCCTGGGGTTCGGGTGACTAAGGGAATCTCTAGAGGGGTAGAGGGGATGCCATGATTTTCCACAAAACTAGTGGCTATAAAAGAATGGGATGCTCCTGAATCAAAAAGTACAGTAGCAGGAGTAAATTCAACGAGGAACTCACTGAGCACTACTCCTGGAGCTTGCTGAGCCTCTTGAGCATCGACGTGGTTTACTCGTGCCCTTCCTTGATACTAGGTCTTGTTCTGCTGGCTGATGGAGGAGGGTGCCTTGGGGGCGGGTGCTGAGGTATTCTTGGGGCCATTCACCGATGTCGGCGTTTCGACCTTGGGGGGTCCCTGGACCGACGAGTAAATTGTCGCCGCGTGCCCCAGCCCAGATGGGTCGGCGCGAGACGGAGCGCGAAGGGGGGAAGAAGCCGGAGGGAGACAGGCGTAAAAGGGGAAACCCGTGGCCTTCGTGTTTGTCCCGCGCCCAGGTCGGGTGCGCTTGCAGTAGGGGGTTACAAGCGTCCACGCGGGAGGGAGCGAGAGGCTTACGCGAGCGCCGTCCCGTCCTTCCCCGCGTGGCCAACCCTCTGTAAGAGGGCCCTAGACCTTCCTTATATAGGCGTAAGGAGAGGATCCAGGTGTACAATGGGGGGTGTAGCAGTGTGCTAACGTGTCTAGCGGAGGAGAGCTAGCGCCCTAAGTACATGCCGTCGTGGCAGCCGGAGAGGTTTTGGCACCCGGTTCGTGTGGTGTCGTGGCCGTCGGAGGAGCGCTGGAGCCTGGCGGAAGGACAGCTGTTGGGGCTGTCGAGTCCTTGCTGATGTCTCCTTGCTTCCGTAAGGGGGCCGAGAGCCGCCGTTGTCATGGAGCATGCGGGGCGTCATCATTACTTGTTTATCGGGGCGAGCCAGATGGGACGCCGGTCTTATTCCCCGTAGCCTGGGTTTGCTTGGGGTAGGGTAATGATGGTGCCTCCTGTGACATGGTTGGTCCGAGTTCTGGGTTGGGCGAGGCGGAGGCTCCTCCGAGGTCGAGGTCGAGTCTGTCTTCCGAGGCCGAGGTTGAGTCCGAGCCCCTGGGTCGGGTGAGGCGGAGACCGTCGGCTGAGGCCTGGGCTGAGTCTGAGCCTTGGGGTCGGGCGAGGCGGAGTTCGTCGTCTTCCGGGGCTGAGCCCGAGTCCAAGCCCAGGGGTCGGGCGATGCGGAGTTCGTCGTCTTCCGGGGCTGAGCCCGAGTCCGAGCCCTGGGGTCGGGCGATGCGGAGTTCGTCGTCTTCCGGGGCTGAGCCCGAGTCTGAGCCCTAGGGTCAGGCGAAGCGGAGTTCGTCGTCTTCCAGGGCTGAGCCCGAGTCCGAGCCCTGGGGTTGGGCGATGCAGAGTTCGTCGTCTTCCGGGGCTGAGCCCGAGTCCGAGCCCTGGGGTCGGGCGATGCGGAGTTCGTCGTCTTCCGGGGCTGAGCCCGAGTCCGAGCCCAGGGGTCGAGCAAAGCGGAGTTCGTCGTCTTCCGGGGCTGAGCCCGAGTCCGAGCCCTGGGGTCGGGCGATGCGGAGTTCGTCGTCTTCCGGGGCTGAGCCCGAGTCCGAGCCCTAGGGTCGGGCGAAGCGGAGTTCGTCGTCTTCCGGGGCTGAGCCCGAGTCCGAGCCCTGGGGTCGGGCGATGCGGAGTTCGTCGTCTTCCAGGGCTGAGCCCGAGTCCGAGCCCTGGGGTCGTGTAACACCCCTGGTGTTACTGCAACTAAAACTTGAGGATGGCATCATAAGCATTGACATTGCATATGTTTGATACACCTAGAGTGCATTCACTAGGTAAAAATTTCAAAAAAGTTGTATTGTTTAAGTGTTTTTGCAAATAGAACCCTGGTTAAGGGACTTGACCCTAAATAGAGAGTAAAGGGGTAAAACCCAATCCATGATGAGAAAACCTAAAGACTTTAGGGAAAGAATCATAAAATATCCCCACAAACAAAGTTGAATCACATTTATACCCCTGGAATCCCAGAAACCCTAATTGGAACCCTGGAAAACCCTAAAACCAAACCCTAGGGGCCTAAGTGCAAAATTAGTCCACTTTTGGACTAAAGTGCAAAAACCAAGTTAAATAGGTATCTTTAGTCATTTGGGTCACATATATGTGAATTTGCAAGCCAAACCCTAAGTTTTGGACCAAAATGCAAAAATCACCTCTTAAAGCACTATAGAGGCTAAGTCTGAAATTAAGTGTTGAGGGCTCAACTTTGGAGCATTGGATCTTCCAAATTATTGAGAATTTGCCCTAGGTCACCACATCAATATTGTAGATCTATGGAAGGAGAGTAAGTTTGTTATAGAACTCATGCCTTGGTACCATAAAGGATTCTGAAATAAATGAGCCCGAAGTTGCTCTGTCAGGCTGGTATAAAGAAACTGAAGACTGAACTTGAAGACAGAAGTGGTCACAGTGAGATGGGGCCGATTTGAGCACGCCATAACTTTAAATACGTTCGAATTTGATCCAAGAATCCTATAGTAAGGTTGGAGACTGATGATTAGTGAACAAATTTTATTAAGAGGGATCGCTCTGTTCCTAACAAGAATCTAGAGATAATTGGGTGGGATCATGGCCGGTTCAGGCGACTGAAACTGATATGCCATGGTACAGTAAACCATTGGGGATCAGACCGCCAGCTGGCTTGCTCGTCGCCGGTGAGTCGCCGCCGGTGGTCGATCTCGTGCTGCGATTCGTGCATCGGGTTCAGCAGATAAACTTGACCGAGTAAAAATCCGAGGCAGGATTGAGATACGGCTAAGACCGCCGCACTTCACCCCAGCTCATCGTCGATTAGATGGCCTCGTTGCCGATAAGCCACCGTCGTCGCGCACCACGTGTCTTAGCATGAGACACCTCCGTGGTGACTCGTTAGTTGCATGTCCGGCGATCACCGGAATCACTGCCACGGTGAGAGCTACTTTTTCCCCGCACCGAGCTCACCGGCCACTAACACCCCTCGGCCGAATTCGCCACCGACCCTCGATGCGCCTATAAATTGCGGATGCCGTGGGCTCCGTAGGGTAGTAAGCTAACCAGCCACCTCGAATCAGCCTCAATCATTCACTAGAATCCGCGAATTTGGAGTTCTCCCCAAATCAAGTTTCCGCCACCGCAAGAAACTGCTCACCGCGGCCAGCCCTTTCTAGGTCCGTTCAGCCCTCACTCTCCCTTGTTTGAGCACTCTTGTCACCCTGTGATGCTTACCGAGCCTCCAATTTAAACTCAGAGACCCCCACTCGTCGGGAACATGATCAAACGATCATGGTCTTCGCGGTTCTCGTGGGCAGGCTAGAATAGGGCACCAATTGTGCAATTAACTTGGGGGAATTACTCGGGGTAGCTTGGATTTGGTGTCCGCCGCTCGGGTGCGCCGGTCATCGCCTCAATCGGCCGGTGCAGTGGCTCGCCGGAGTTCCTCCGTGCGCTGCCGTCGTCGAGGACGTATCGGGTAAAGAAACAGAAGGGGAAGGGCCTTTCTGTGATTTGTCAGCGACACATCAAAACAGTAGAAGAACCTGTCTCCAGATAGATAAAACCACGAGGCCCTTTTTGCAAAGCCGCCAGGGCGCGGGCGCTCGCGCGCGCTTTCCCTGTGTTACTGGGCCGTTTGGGCCAGATATTGCCTAGTACTATTCATAAGCTTTTCTTTTTCTTTTTACTCCAGACTTAAAACAATTATAGAAAACAGTAGAAAAATGATAAAATTGTGAAACCAATTTTCCTAGGTTTCTTATTTTCCCTAGAATTTAATAAAAATAATTTCATGGTTTTTAGATAAAACAAGGAATTTTAAGGCATTTAAAATAGCTTAAACCAATAGTTCTGGATTTTTAGAAATTAAATGATAATCCCAAAATTGCCCAAACTTTTTATATGAACTCCTTATATTATTTAGAAGCCTTGGGTAGAATTTGGGTTGATTTGGACCTTGTTTGATCACCAAACCCCAAAACACCCCCCTGCCCTATGAACTCCTTTACTGACTCCGGAAACCCTAAGTTCTCGGAGTACCGTGAAGGAAAGTTGTATTCAAGGCCTAGATAATAAGTTTATATTATCTTTGCACCCTCATGAGCATCCCATGGCATCCATTCTTATACATATATATGGTTATGTTAGAACACGAAGAAGAAGAGAAAGTCACCGAAGAAAGGACACCACCACCCTCGGATTCTCAAGCAGGCAACTGCTTCTACTTTGATATTTGCGGATCCGGGCCAGACTCACCTGTTAACAAAGGCAAGCCCCGGTGCATGCAACCCCTTTCCTTGTGTTTTTAAATACTTTTCGCACATCTTAAGTCAAGGAAATGTGCATTAGGTTCATAGGAATTGCTTGGAACCCTTTGATGCATTGCTTTCCTTGATATCCACACCTTTATGGATACTTCTGGTGAAGTATCAAAATTGTTTTATAAAAATGCTTAGCCCTGCTTAGGTCTTGTGGATAGAGGTTGTCTTTTGCTATACTGCCTAGCTCAGGGGTTATCCTGAGGAAAGATGACTTCTACCTGCAAGAATACTTTCGTTGAGAGCGTGGTGGGATCTTACTGCAAAGTTCCCTGTGATGCTCCGTCCATCCTAAGGAACAGAAACAATCCTAAGGGTGGAAGTACTTAAATCGAAACTTGGGTTAGGAACAGGTGATGTTCTACCCAGGTTGATTAAGGATTGAACGTGTATGTAGGCGTGCTGATCGAGGACCCTTTAACTGGTCACATGCCTCGTCATGGGTAAGCCTTGCCTCGGGCAGACTAAGGCCAGAATAAGATAACACGAAATGGGTGTGGAGCGGTGGCGGGAGTAGCGTGTATCCACCGTGGCAAGAGGCTGGACGGTGGCGTATCTGTGCTCTCGGTTTGCGTGAACCTGATCTGGTCTTAAGAACCCCGATGGCAGGTTGACATATGCAAGGGTTAAGTGCTACATATGTCGTGTGATTGGAGATCCTCAGCTGAGTATAACCGATTCGGATCGCCGTACCTTCGCGGTTATGAAGACTTGGTCACTTCCCTGCAAGCTAGAGTCAGGATGTGAACAGTATGGATAAAAATGATGTTGTACTGATGAAATTAGACTAGAGGCAAACAGAGTCTATTAATACTTAACATGGCATTAAAAGATTGAAAGTAAGGACGCACCTTAGTAAGCTATTTCTGCAAAAGTATCTAAGTTGATTCTTGCTAAAGCCTCTCCTTGATTCCCATTTATCCAGCATACCCTTGAGAGTCTTTTCCTTAGTCGGGTAAGGCTTGCTGAGTAATTCCATACTCAGGGTTTATCCCCTTGTTGTTTTTAGGTGAGGAAGCAGCAGAGTTCTGTTGCTTCTGTACCAAGGTGGTTCCTAATGAAGATAAGCAAGAATGAAGTGCGGGAGGAAAGGATCCTCCATTAATACTTTTTGTGTGATAGCTGTCGGGAGGAGTTTTTACCTCCCTTGGTATGTGTAATAATAATACTCTGCACTCGTTATATATTCCTGGTCTGTAATAAACAACGTGATCTTACTTTTTAATAAATGTAAGCTTATGTAATCGCTTCCGCATTTCTTTATCTCCGATGTTCTGTAATGTCTGCATGACGGGTGAGACATTCCTGGAAAGGTAAGGAAAGATACCGAGCTTGTCAAGTAGTTCAGGGGCACCTATAGGGTTGTCTGAGGTCCGTTGGACAAGGACAACTGTAGGTGGGCCTAATTACTTGGGAGGTTCCGTCACAGCTGGTATCGGAGCGTAGCCCTTCTTGACAGATATTATATGGCATCTTCAAAATGATTTTTTAAGACTTATCTAGAAAATTGCTTCTCTTCTTACCTAAGTATTTCTGAAGAGTTTATTTCAAGGACCAGATAGGAAGAGTGCAATGTATAGAAGGTTGAATCGACTAAGGTTGATTCTGTACTTATTCATGCATCATACTAAGAATTATACTAATAAATTTTCCCCCTTAGCAAATGCCGCCACGTACAAGGAAAACGGCACGTAAGCATACTGGACCCATTGGTGTGCCTCGGCATCAACTTGCCCCACGAGAGCAAGAGCAAAACAGCAGTAGCGGGAGCAACTGATCCTATTGGTGATCTCGAAGCTCGCGTGAATCATCTCCTAGCGGAGTTACAGCGCAGGACTAATCTATGGGTTGCGGACGGTGACCGGATAAATGATTTAAGAAGTTACATCCGCACCTTGCAAGATCTACTAGCTGACCGAGATTTGGCACTTGACTGGGCAGTACAATCTCGCTCAGTAGCTTTAGCTAAGGAAGCGAAGGCTCGAGCATGAGTCAACGAACTTAGCGTTGCTGTTGATAACTTGCAGGTATATTGCAATACGTTACATGAAGAAGTTCATGTACTGTATTCGCAATTACACCCAAATGTCCCTGCGGATCCCGTCAGGTCTGAAGCCGGAACCTCGCACACTGCGGGTGAAGCGCTTGGTGGCGAGTTAGACCTTTTTAGGCCCCCTCCTTCTTTGAGGCTGGTCGACGTATGGTCTCCCACCCCTGACGATGAAGCTACCAAGAATAAGCAGGAGTAGTAGTGTAGCTTGTAGAAGTAGGAATAGTAAGTTGTATAATAGGTTGAACTTTTGTATAATGGGTAATGTATCCTGTTATGTAATATCGAGTCTGTATCATTACTTTTTATAGTAATGTAAAATGGAAGGCTTCTTTGGCATTTTGTATTTATTTCAAATGTTCTTTGCCTCAGATGCCGACCAGGACTCAGGGACAGGACGCAGCGGGAACTTCTGGGGGTCGGGATGTCACCCCAAATCCACCTCTGGTTCCACCCACGTTGGCCGAGGCGATTGCCACCTTGGTAAATGCCACCGCAGACAATACCCGCTTCCTTAGGGAAATGGCGGGTCAACAGCAATTCCAGCAGTAGGCAGGAAGGGGTTATCAGCAAGGCCCCCGTGAAACCACCTATATGGACTTCTCGGAAACCCGTCCACCCCTATTCGTCAAGGCAGAGGACCCATTGGAAGCAGACGAGTGGATACAGGTTATTGAACAAAAGTTTGGTCTTCTTCGTTGTTCAGAAACGCAGAAGCCATTATTCGCAGCACAGCAACTACGTGGCCCTGCCAGTACCTGGTGGGGAAACTTTGTGGCTATTCAACCTGTCAACCATCAAATCACCTGGGAAGAATTTAAAGCAGCCTTCCGTGAGCACTTACATACCTGAAGGGGTGCTGCATATGAAACAAGAGGAATTCATGAAGCTGAAACAAGGAGGAGATACCGTCAACCAGTATCTCAACAAGTTTAATCACCTGTCGCAGTATGCCATCGACCAGGTGAATACTGATTTGAAGAAAAAGAACTGCTTCATGAGGGGTCTAAATGACCGGTTGCAGCGAAAGATGGCCACATGTATAGATCTCACGTATGGAAAGGCTGTCAGTATAGCCTTATCTGTTGAAGCAAAATACACAAGTTCTGGGAAAAACAAGGGATTCGGTGGTGAAAGGCCTAATCAGGGCCAGGCGAAGAGGCAACGGTTTGTCATCCGACCTTCTAGCCAAAACCGCACTTTTTCTCGTCCACCTGCATTCCCTTTCAAACAACCAATCATTATTCGCCCCAGCAATACCCCCACTCCCCCAAATCAGCCGGGTGCCCCAGGCACTCGATTCCCTGCCTTGCCCAGCTCTTCAACCGGGTGCTTCAATTGCGGCAAGTCGGGACATTTCATCAAAGACTGCCCATATCCCAAGCAAAATCAATCAAATGCTCAGCAGGGATCTGGGAAAGCAGTGCAGCCTAAGGGAAATACTATGGGGAGGAATACAAAGAAGACAGGGCGTGTATACTACACCCAAGTGGCCACTACACCGGAAGGAGAGCCGGTGATGATGGGTACGTTTCCCGTGGCTAGTCACCCTGCAATTATTCTTTTTGATTCTGGTGCTTCGCATACATTCATTAGCAAGAAATTTGTGGAGCAACATCACATTGCATGCCATGAATCAAAAGAGGGATTTAAAATTCATTCACCTGGGGGACATATATTTACGCGAGAAGTGGCCTATGAAGTGCCAGTAACAATGGCCGGACGGAACTTTCCTGCTAACATGATTGTTCTGAAAGGCCAGGATATAGATGTGATTTTGGGTATGAATTGGTTAACCCAACACAAGGCAATTCTCAACACTGAACTCAGAACCGTCAGGTTGAGCTATAATCAAGAAGAGATTCTTTTGTCTCTCCCCGTAACAAATCCAGCCAAAGCTTCTGGTAGAATATATGAAGCCATTGTACCGGAGATCAAGAACATTCCGGTAGTATGTGAGTTTCCAGATGTATTTCCGGAAGATTTGCCTGGACTGCCCCCTGAAAGAGATGTAGAATTTGTAATTGAGCTAAAGCCCGGTACGGCTCCCATCTCCCGAAGATCGTACCGTATGCCCCCTAATGAGTTGGCAGAATTGGAGATTCAATTACAAGATCTACTGAATAAGGGATTCATCCGGCCAAGCTCGTCTCCATGGGGTTGCCCCGCCATTTTTGTTAAGAAGAAGGATCAAACCTTGCGAATGTGCGTGGATTATCGACCCCTGAATGAGGTCACCATCAAGAATAAGTACCCTCTTCCAAGGATCGACATCTTATTTGATCAACTGACTGGGGCGAGGGTATTTTCCAAAATTGATCTCAGGTCGGGCTATCATCAAATCCGTATTCGGCCCGAGGATATACCGAAGACCGCGTTTACTACGCGATATGGATTGTTTGAATACTTGGTAATGTCTTTAGGGCTCACAAATGCTCCTGCCCACTTCACCTATTTGATGAACTCGGTGTTCATGCCCGAGTTGGACAAGTTCGTGGTGGTCTTCATCGATGATATCTTGATATATTCTAAAAATGAAGAGGAGCATGCTCAACATCTACGGATTGTACTGACGCGCCTGAGGGAACATTAGCTTTATGCCAAGTTCAGCAAGTGCGCGTTTTGGCTGGAGGAAATTCAATTTTTGGGGCACGTGTTATCGGCCAAAGGAATTGCGGTAGATCCTAGCAAAGTCAGAGATATTCTGGAGTGGAAACCCCCAACCACTGTTCATCAAGTCTGGAGTTTTCTTGGACTAGCTAGATATTATCGCAGATTCATACCAGATTTTTCTAAGCTTGTGAAGCCAATCACAAGTTTATTGAAGAATGACATTAAATTTAATTGGTCTTCAAAGTGTAATGAAGCCTTTGAGCAATTGAAGACATTATTAACCACTGCTCCAGTATTGGCTCAACCGGACATCACCAAGCCTTTTGATGTATATTGCGATGCGTCAGGCAGTGGGCTCGGCTGTGTATTAATGCAAGAGGGCTGAGTAATTGCATATGCTTCAAGGCAGTTGCGCCGACATGAGGAGCATTATCCAACTCATGATCTGGAGCTAGCTGCTGTGGTTCATGCCCTGAAAATTTGGCGTCACTATCTGTTGGGAAATATCTGTCACATATATACAGATCATAAAAGTTTGAAGTACATCTTCACCCAGTCAGAATTAAATATGAGGCAAAGACGATGGCTTGAGCTTATTAAGGACTATGAACTGGAGATCCATTATCACCCAGGCAAAGCCAATGTGGTGGCAGATGCACTAAGCCGTAAGTCTTCCTGCCACTGTCTTATGGTGAAGACCTCTGACAACACTTTATGTCAAGAGATGGAAAAGCTAAACCTAGGGGATGATCCAACAAGGGACTCTGAATCAGCTAAAGCTTGAGTCGATCATTTTGCAAAGAATAGTTGATGCTCAAAAGGATAATCTGGGTATGAAGCACATACGAGAGAAGATAAGGGCTGGAACAGCCAAATGTTTCAAGGAAGACGATCAAGGTGTGCTATGGTTTAATAACCGCATAGTAGTGCCAAAGAATGAAGAACTCCGCCAGCAAATTCTTGATGAAGCGCATCTTAGTCGCTATTCTATTCATCTCGGAAGCACTAAGATGTACCAAGACTTGAAGCAACACTACTGGTGGACGAAGATGAAAATTGAAATTGCATGCTATATGGCTAAGTGTGACACTTGCAGATGTGTCAAGGCCATACACATGAAAACCGCTGGTCCATTACAATCTTTGCCAATCCCAACATGGAAATGGGAAGACATAAGTATGGACTTTATTGTGGGACTGCCCAGGACGGCCAAAGGGTATGATTCTATTTGGGTTATCGTTGATCGACTCACAAAGATTGCCCACTTCTTACCCGTCAGGGCCAAATATACAGTAGCCACTTATGCAGCATTATATATTGCCCGTATTCTCAGTTTGCATGGTATTCCAAAAACTATAGTGTCGGATCGTGGACCTCAGTTCGTATCCAAGTTTTGGGAAGAACTTCATAAATCCTTGGGTACCAAATTGCTCCACAGTTCGGCCTATCATCCTCAAACAAGTGGACAGACTGAGAGAGTCAATCAAATACTTGAGGATATGCTGCGGGCTTGTGTTCTGGACTTCTCACAGAATTGGGATGAATGTTTGCCCTTAGCGGAGTTTTCATACAATAACAGTTATCAAGAAAGTATCAAGATGGCACCTTTTGAAGCTTTATATGGGCGACGGTGTCAAACTCCGCTAAATTGGTCTGAACCTGGAGAAAGGTACTTCTTTAGGCCTGATATGGTAAAGGAGGTCGAAGAAAAGGTTCAGAAAATTATTCATAATATGAAGAAAGCTCAGACTCGACAAAAGAGTTATGCAGACCGACGACGACAACCCTTATGCTTTCTGGTAGGCGATTATGTCTACTTGAAAGTTTCACCAATGAAGGGTGTATCGCGTTTCGGGGTTAAAGGGAAACTTGCACCCAGGTATATTGGTCCATTTCCAGTACTTGAGCAATGTGGGCCAGTGGCATATCGACTGCAACTCCCCGAAATTCTGTCTGCCATCCATAATGTGTTCCATGTGTTGCAATTGAAGAAGTGTCTTCGGGTTCCCGATCGAACCATTGAAGTGACAGATGTTGTCCTGGAACCAGATTTAACATACTCGGAACATCCTATTCGAGTTCTGGATCAAAAGGACAGGGTTTCCCAGAGAAAGACTCTCAAGTTCTACAAGATACAATGGAACCAACATTCTGAGGAAGAGGCTACGTGGGAAACTCAAGACTTCTTGAATAAGAATTTCCCAGGCTTTCTAGCCTCATGTAATTTGTAAAGTGTATATAGTTATTGCAATAAAGGAGTGAACCCCCCATACCACCCCTGCCTTGTACCAGAAATAAGGAAATACAAATGTGAAGCATTTCCTTTTCCATTACTCACCCTAGGACTTTAAATCTCGGGACGAGATTCTTTTATGGGGGGAAGGATGTAACACCCCTGGTGTTATTGCAACTAAAACTTGAGCATGGCATCATAAGCATTGACATTGCATATGTTTGATACACCTAGAGTGCATTCACTAGGTAAAAATTTCAAACAAGTTGTATTGTTTAAGTGTTTTTGCAAATAGAACCCTGGTTAAGGGACTTGACCCTAAATAGAGAGTAAAGGGGTAAAACCCAATCCATGATGAGAAAACCTAAAGACTTTAGGGAAAGAATCATAAAATATCCCCACAAACAAAGTTGAATCACATTTATACCCCTGGAATCCCAGAAACCCTAATTGGAACCCTAGAAAACCCTAAAACCAAACCCTAGGGGCCTAAGTGCAAAATTAGTCCACTTTTGGACTAAAGTGCAAAAACCAAGTTAAATAGGTATCTTTAGTCATTTGGGTCACATATATGTGAATTTGCAAGCCAAACCCTAAGTTTTGGACCAAAATGCAAAAATCACCTCTTAAAGCACTATAGAGGCTAAGTCTGAAATTAAGTGTTGAGGGCTCAACTTTGGAGCATTGGATCTTCCAAATTATTGAGAATTGGCCCTAGGTCACCACATCAATATTGTAGATCTATGGAAGGAGAGTAACTTTGTTATAGGACTCATGCCTTGGTACCATAAAGGATTCTGAAATAAATGAGCCCGAAGTTGCTCTGTCAGGCTGGTATAAAGAAACTGAAGACTGAACTTGAAGACAGAAGTGGTCACAGTGAGATGGGGCCGATTTGAGCACTGCCATAACTTTAAATACGTTCGAATTTGATCCAAGAATCCTATAGTAAGGTTGGAGACTGATGATTAGTGAACAAATTTTATTAAGAGGGATCGCTCTGTTCCTAACAAGAATCTAGAGATAATTGGGTGGGATCATGGCCGGTTCAGGCGACTGAAACTGATATGCCATGGTACAGTAAACCATTGGGGATCAGACCGCCAGCTGGCTCGCTCGTCGCCGGTGAGTCAGCCACCGGTGGTCGATCTCGTGCTGCGATTCGTGCATCGGGTTCAGCAGATAAACTTGACCGGGTAAAAATCCGAGGCAGGATTGAGCTACGGCTAAGACCGCCGCACTTCACCCCAGCTCATCGTCGATTAGATGGCCTCGTCACTGATAAGCCACCGTCGTCGCGCACCACGTGTCTTAGCACGAGACACCTCCGTGGTGACTCGTTAGTTGCATGTCCGGCGATCACCGGAATCACTGCCACTGGTGAGAGCTACTTTTTCCCCGCACCGAGCTCATCGGCCGCTAACACCCCTCGGCCGAATTCGCCACCGACCCTCGATGCGCCTATAAATTGCGGATGCCGCGGGCTCCGTAGGGTAGTAAGCTAACCAGCCACCTCGAATCAGCCTCAATCATTCACTAGAATCCGCGAATTTGGAGTTCTCCCCAAATCAAGTTTCCGCCACCGCAAGAAACTGCTCACCGCGGCCAGCCCTTTCTAGGTCCGTTCAGCCCTCACTCTCCCTTGTTTGAGCACTCTTGTCACCCTGTGATGCTTACCGAGCCTCCAATTTAAACTCAGAGACCCCCACTCGTCGGGAACACGATCAAACGATCATGGTCTTCGCGGTTCTCGTGGGCAGGCTAGAATAGGGCACCAATTGTGCAATTAACTTGGGGGAATTACTCGGGGTAGCTTAGATTTGGTGTCCGCCGCTCGGGTGCGCCGGTCATCGCCTCAATCGGCCGATGCACTGGCTCACCGGAGTTCCTCTGTGCGCTGCCGTCGTCGAGGACGTATCGGGTAAAGAAACAGAAGGGGAAGGGCCTTTCTGTGATTTGTCAGCGACACATCAAAACAGTAGAAGAACCTGTCTCCAGATAGATAAAACCCCGAGGCCCTTTTTGCAAAGCCACTAGGGCGCGGGCGCGCGCGCGCGCTTTCCCTGTGTTACTAGGCCGTTTGGGCCAGATATTGCCCAGTACTATTCATAAGCTTTTCTTTTTCTTTTTACTCCAGAGTTAAAATAATTATAGAAAACAGTAGAAAAATGATAAAATTGTGAAACCAATTTTCCTAGGTTTCTTATTTTCCCTAGAATTTAATAAAAATAATTTCATGATTTTTAGATAAAACAAGGAATTTTAAGGCATTTAAAATAGCTTAAACCAATAGTTCTGGATTTTTAGAAATTAAATGATAATCCCAAAATTGCCCAAACTTTTTATATGAACTCCTTATATTATTTAGAAGCCTTGGGTAGAATTTGGGTTGATTTGGACCTTATTTGATCACCAAACCCCAAAACACCCCCCTGCCCTATGAACTCCTTTACTAACTCCGGAAACCCTAAGTTCTCGGAGTACCGTGAAGGAAAGTTGTATTCAAGACCTAGATAATAAGTTTATATTATCTTTGCACCCTCATGAGCATCCCATGGCATCCATTCTTATACATATATATGGTTATGTTAGAACACGAAGAAGAAGAGAAAGTCACCGAAGAAAGGACACCACCACCCTCGGATTCTCAAGCAGGCAACTGCTTCTACTTTGATATTTGCGGATCCGAGCCAGACTCACCTGTTAACAAAGGCAAGCCCCGGTGCATGCAACCCCTTTCCTTGTGTTTTTAAATACTTTTTGCACATCTTAAGTCAAGGAAATGTGCATTAGGTTCATAGGAATTGCTTGGAACCCTTTGATGCATTGCTTTCCTTGATATCCGCACCTTTATGGATACTTCTGGTGAAGTATCAAAATTGTTTTATAAAAATGCTTAGCCCTGCTTAGGTCTTGTGGATAGAGGTTGTCTTTTGCTATACTGCCTAGCTCAGGGGTTATCCTGAGGAAAGATGACTTCTACCTGCAAGAATACTTTCATTGAGAGCGTGGTGGGATCTTACTGCAAAGTTCCCTGTGATGCTCCGTCCATCCTAAGGAACAGAAACAATCCTAAGGGTGGAAGTACTTAAATCGAAACTTGGGTTAGGAACAGGTGATGTTCTACCCAGGTTGATTAAGGATTGAACGTGTATGTAGGCGTGCTGATCGAGGACCCTTTAACTGGTCACATGCCTCGTCATGGGTAAGCCTTGCCTCGGGCAGACTAAGGCCAGAATAAGATAACACGAAATGGGCGTGGAGCGGTGGCGGGAGTAGCAGTGTACCCACCGTGGCAAGAGGCTGGACGGTGGCGTATCTGTGCTCTCGGTTTGCGTGAACCTGATCTGGTCTTAAGAACCCCGGTGGCGGGTTGACATATGCAAGGGTTAAGTGCTACATATGTCGTGTGATTGGAGATCCTCAGCTGAGTATAACTGATTCGGATCGCCGTACCTTCGCGGTTATGAAGACTTGGTCACTTCCCTGCAACCTAGAGTCAGGATGTGAACAATATGGATAAAAATGATGTTGTACTGATGAAATGATGAAATTAGACCAGAGGCAAACAGAGTCTATTAATACTTAACATGGCATTAAAAGATTGAAAGTAAGGACGCACCTTAGTAAGCTATTTCTGCAAAAGTATCTAAGTTGATTCTTGCTAAAGCCTCTCCTTGATTCCCATTTATCCAGCATACCCTTGAGAGTCTTTTCCTTAGTCGGGTAAGGCTTGCTGAGTAATTCCATACTCAGGGTTTATCCCCTTGTTGTTTTTAGGTGAGGAAGCAGCAGAGTTCTGTTGCTTCTGTACCAAGGTGGTTCCTAATGAAGATAAGCAAGAATGAAGTGCGGGAGGAAAGGATCCTCCATTAAGACTTTTTGTGTGATAGCTGTCGGGAGGAGTTTTTACCTCCATTGGTATGTGTAATAATAATACTCTGCACTCGTTATATATTCCTGGTCTGTAATAAACAACGTGATCTTACTTTTTAATAAATGTAAGCTTATGTAATCGCTTCCGCATTTCTTTATCTCCGATGTTCTGTAATTTCTGCATGACGGGTGAGACGTTCCTGGAAATGTAAGGAAAGATACCGAGCTTGTCAAGTAGTTCAAGGGCACCTATAGGGTTGTCTGAGGTCCGTTGGACAAGGACAACTGTAGGTGGGCCTAATTACTTGGGAGGTTCCGTCACAGCTCGGGTGAAGCGGAGTTTCCTATGGCGCCTGAGGCTGGAGTGTGTCTAGCTAGTCTAATGAAGCTTGGTCCCTTGGGTGGAAACCCAAAGGATCGAGTTCTCTAGTGCCGGTCTTGCTGCTGAGCTTGGAGGGCTTGGAATTTCCTCTTGAGGTGACCTTTTTCTTCTTCCCTTGCCCTTTCCACTTGTATGGCTTTGTTTGAGAGGTGCGAGAAGCTGAGGAAATCTTGGCTGGCTAGGATGGTCTTGAGTTCTGGTCTGAGCCCCTTCAAAAAGAGGCCATCTTCTTGACTTCTATGCTTACGTCGTCTGGCGCGTAGTGGGCCAATTCTGTGAATTTGTGCACGTACTCACTGATAGATCTTCCATCTTGAGTTAGCTCCCGGAATTCATCTTCCTTGAGTTGAACGATCCCTTGGGGCACATGGTGCTCTCAGAAAGCAGTTTCAAACTCTGACCAGGTAGCATCTCTGATGGTAGAGCTGAAGGTATCCCACCAAGCTAGGGCCATCCCGGAAAGTTGATGAGCAGCCAATTGAACACACTGGTTCTCCGGGCATCCGATGGCTTCTAACTTCCTTTTAATCGTGCGCAGCCAGTCATCAGCATCGAGGGGATTGCTAGATCCAGCGAATGTGGGAGGATTGAGCCTTAGAAAATCTCCCATCCTGCCTTTTGGTCTTCCATCATTCGGGCGTTGATTTTCCAGACTTCTAGTGAGGACCTCAATGAGTCGGGTTTGCTTGGCTAGAACTTGAGCTAAGTGTAAGGGTAGCTCCGGAGGTGCGGGGAGGTGGGTTTCACTCCCTTCTCCACTGGTTTCTCCTTCAGCTCTCAGGGGAAACCCTGCTCCAATCCCGGAGGTGGTAGGCGTGGTTTTATCCGAAGCCATCTGCTAGGGGGAGAGAGTTACTATTATGCATATGCCAATTTTTTTCAACCAAGTTGTTTTATTCATTACACCAGTTCATTACAAGCATACAGCTACTACAAGTCGCAGTACATGCGAGCTCTTTCTGAAGGTACTTCCGAACTCCTTTTCTAAAGTGTCCCCAAATTCCTTGAGAAGGTCACCAAGGCTAGCTAGGACATATCCTCGACGTCGGACAAATTCTCTATCCTAGAGGGAGGTGGCGCTGGAGGGGCTCTCTTCTTCCGCTCAGTCTGGAACCCTTGGCTCTTGGTCTTCTTTTGGATTTTCTTCGTGGGGGCGAGCTTCTTTAGCTTCTTATCGTAATCCATCTTCAAGGTTCGATAGGCTTCACGAGTGTTGGCCTCCTCGCCTTCTGCTATATCGAGACACTCTTGGAGGGACGCCTTCTCCTTTTTAAGTTCCTTGACCTGCTGCTCTAAGCTTTCCACCCGGGAGTTTAGGTGGGTGCAGTGGGAGGAAAGGTCATCGTAGTGGTTATCGAGAGTGTGGAGATATCCGGCCATGTAGACGATGGTGGGGTTATCCTTGGTAGGATCTCTCCCTGACAGGGCCTGAAGTCTTTTCCTCCAGGTGGGGGTATTTTTGTTGCTAGGTGGGAAGTAATGAAGGGGGTTTCAAAAACTTCTCTGCTGTAGTTTTGGCATAGATGTCTAAGGGCTTTTCGGGCAACATTTTGGCAAGTGTCTAGGAAGCGATGTCTGATGAAGGTGACTTGGAAGGGAGGGTGGTTTGGGTAACTTTGGCTTTCTCCCAGGTAGACTGCCATAGAGCACTTCTCAACTCCGTTTTCGCGGTATTCTTTCTAGACATATTCCGGCATCTTGCGGATCCCCAAGCGTAGCACGCAACTCCATAAGAGATGGGGGAATCCTCCCTCCTCTGAGCAGTAGGATGTCCTAATGACCCAAGAACCTTCCATCTGGTAGAATAAAAGAAGGGCCTGTTAATATCGGGGAAAGGAGAGAAGGTTTTTCTTAGGGGTAAGAGGTGTTTTCTTGTTAAGGCAACTTTTAAGGTCAGGGCTGCGATCTACGGCCAGTCCTATGGCTCTGATACCACCTGAAGCGCCCCGATCCTTTGGGACTCAAAATGTGATAAAATGACTAGTCCCAGGAGGCTAGTAACCACATTCCTTACTTCAAATAGTATAGAGTTCGAATAAATGTTATTACAGTACTAGAGTACAAGCTCGAGAGAGAGCCAGAAATACAAAGCGCAGTAGAAGATAAACTAGCCCAAGCCACAGGCAGAACTGGGTGCAAACACAGCCCCCTCAATCAAGCATAGTAGAAAAGAAGTCTTCAGCTGTTGAAAAACATAAACAAATCTGGGTGAATACACTAGGTATTCCGCAAGCCCATCCCGCTCCCGTAAAGAGAAAGGGACCTATATCATACATTCATACATGCTTTATATGGTGGAGTTGAAGTCACTCTTCTTTTTCTCAGAGAAAGGCAGTACTTTTAGGGGTTTTCCCAAAGAAATAGAAATAACACATTACTCAACCACCACTGAGCTACCCACTCCCGTGGCATCATTTTCATTTCCAAAAACACACTCACACACACATTTCCCTGCTCACGGTGGTTGTAAAACACTAATTGTCATACCACACCAGACTCGTCCATTCCAGTGGACACGGACTATTCGAATAAGTTTGAACTCTGCGTAGAGGGGTACACTTTACCCACTAGTCCGGCTCTGCGATCTCATGGCCAATGAGATCCGAATCTGAATCTCTTTCCTTCCTTGCACGTTCTAACCTTAATGATTATACCAGAAGGAGTCAGGCCACCGCCATGTCCAAACCGGACAAAACATTCCCCCTCATTATCCTCTCGGTGCTCCCTAGCCTTCATAACCCTGGGGTTTGGATCGTACGAGTTCAGATTGAGTGACTGCCCATACAGTCTCGAGTGGTTGTACTTATCATGAGTACAGGTAGTGAAGGATGACAAATCGGTCCTTATATGAGGGGACAATCCTTCTCTCACGCCTAAACCAGCTGAGCCATCACCTTGGGCCCTCCCCTAAACTAGGGAGTCCCTGATCATCCCACTCACAAGGTGATGAGGGTGAATACCCTTCATCACACACTTTTTGAAAACATCATTTGGTCAAAACCACTGCCCCTTTTCCCATCCCATATTTTGTGCTCAAAGATGTTTGTTAATGCGGGCTATCTCTCTGCTCACAATGCAATTATTCCATCCCTTAATCCCGGCTTAGGTAGTGGTAGAGAGAATAGGTAAATTATGCATCAAGGGAAGGATGGACTTGCCTTCGTCGAAGCTTTCCTGGCACAAAAGATTTATCTCAGAGGGGTTGGGTTCCTGCCCTTCTTCTGGAGCTACAAATTCCGGAGGATCGGATCCCTCTTCCGCTAACAAACACAGATAAGGAACAATACATCAATCATGGTGACTTGGTGGGGTGTGCCAATTATTATACATTATTATTTTTGTGCCCTATAATTTATTTAAACTATTTTTGGTGCATAAAATATGACCATATAAGTATATATATGAAAATGGGAAAAAGAAATGGGAAAAGGAAAAAGAAAAGGAATTCCACGCTAACTGGGCCGAGGGGGATTTTGGCTCGGTCGGGCGCGGGCGCAGTGGCGTCGTGGCCAATTGGGCCCAGACGGCCCACGAGGAGCGGGGATGGCGTGGCGGACGCCATGGGCGTGGGCCCACGCGCCAGAGAGGGAAAGGGGAGATGACGTTAGGGGGAGAGGAGGGCGGTCCGCGGCGGGGGAGAACCAGGTCGCCGGTGAACCCGACGGCGGTTCCTCGCCGGTGGCCCGGTTCTGCATGGACGGAATGGTGGCAAAGCACGAGCGGGGGTAGGGGATCACGGAGGTGGAGTCAATTTGGCCAGAGGGTGCCTCGGGTGGCCGATCCATGGCGCTGTTGGCGGGCGCTCGCGGCAGTGAAGTCACCGGCGAGGCCACTAGGCGCAATAGGCGACGAGAAGGTGTGTGCTAAGCTTGCGACAGAGAGGCAGAGCTCAAGAGCTAAAGCAATTTGGTCATAAGCCACTAGAGAGAGGAGGGCGGAGCTCACCAGAGAGGGGAGGGATGACGGCGCTGAGCTCGATTGGGCCCGAGGGAGGGGGTGGAGTGACTGAGGCCTGGTGCAGTGGAACAAGGGGCTCGGGGCGGTCCTTTTATAGGTGGCCGGGGAGGGGGAAGGGAGGAGGGGTGGCGAGCACCGGTGAGCTCGCCATGACGGTGGTGATGGCGCAAAATGGTGACGGGACGACTCTGGCAGGCAGGGGGTGAAGGGACGGCTCAAGCACAGTGAGCGGAGGCGCATGGTGCCAACCGAGCTGGTGAGCACGTTATTGGCGAGGAGATGGGGCGGACGGTGGTCGACGGTGAACGCGTCGGTGGCCTGGTCACGGGCGAGGGGAGGGAGCTGACAGGCGGGGCCCGTCTACTAGGGAGGGGCGGTCACGAGGGAGGGGAGTGCGTCTGACGGGTGGGGCCGGGGTGTCAGGGGTGGGCGCGAGCACGCGTTGTTGGGCTGCTTGGGCCGCGGGGAAGGAGAGGGGGGAGGGCGGGCGTGCGCGAGGGAGCCGGCTTGGGCTGGATTCAGCCCAGCCGAGGGGGGGATTTCCTTTTTTCTTTTTCCATTTCTATTTCTTTTTCTCCTTTTCTCCTTTTTTTCTTTTGAACAAATATTTATCTATGTTTCTTGGGTGCCAAAAAAATATTCTATGTGAGGTGCTACTAACAACCATGGTGTATGCATATGATGAATGAGAAGTCTTATGAGGTGGGGGCCTTAAGAGATAATAAGAAGGGGGGTTTAGGAGTTTTAGGGTTTCTGACCTTGGGGTAAAACTGGGATGTTACAAAATCCGAGGAAGTAGTTTAGCTCTCCCATCATAGACATATCGGATTTCTGCATCATCACCCTGCTAAACTCCTCACAAGTCTTTTGATTAGTAGAACCAAATATTATGTCATCGACATATATTTGGCATACAAACAAATCACCATTACAAATCTTAGTAAACAAAGTAGGGTCAGCTTTCCCAACCTTGAAAGCGTTAGAAAGAATCTAAGGCATTCATATCATGCTCTTGGAGCTTGCTTAAGTCCATAGAGCGCCTTAGAGAGCTTGTAGATATAGTCGTGATACCTGTCATCCTCGAAGCCAAGGGATTGTTCCATGTATACTTCCTCCTTGATTCGTCCATTGAGGAAGGTGCTCTTCATGTCCATTTGAAACAACTTAAAAGAGTGGTGAGCAGCATGGGCCAATAATATGTGTATTGACTCGAGCCTAGCTACAGGAGCAAAAGTCTCCTCAAAATCCAAACCTATGACTTGGGCATAACCTTTTGCCACAAGTCGAGCCTAGTTCCTTGTTACCACCCTGTGCTCATCTTGCTTGTTGCGGAACACCCACTTGGTTCCCACAACATTTTGCTTTGGACATGGCACTAGGCTCCATACTTCATTTCTCTTGAAGTTATTGAACTCTTCCTGCATGGCCAACACCTAGTCCGAATCCTGCAAGGCTTCTTCTACCCTAAAACGCTCAATAGAAGAAACAAACGAGTAATGCTCACAAAAAGTTAGCTAAACATGAGCGAGTAGTTACATCCTTGCTGATGTCACCTAGAATCTGATCTACTAGATGATTCGTTTGGATAGTGGTCCGAACTTGAGTTGGAGGTGCTTGTTGTGCTTCTCCCTCTTTATCCTTTTCTTCATGTGCTCCCCCTTGATTCATGCCTTCATCTTGAGGTACTTGTTCGTCATCTTGAGTTGGGGGATGCACCAGTGTTGAGGAAGATGGTTGATCTTGATCTTGTTGTTCCTGTGGTCGCACATCACCTATTGCCATAGTTCACATTGCAGCCGTTGGAATCTCATTTTCATCTACATCATCAAGATCAACTTGCTCTCTTGGAGAGCCATTAGTCTCATCAAATACAACGTCACTAGAGACTTCAACCAAACCTGAAGATTTTTAAAGACTCTATATGCCTTTGTATTTGAATCATAACCTAGTAAAAACCCTTCTACAGCTTTGGGAGCAAATTTCGAATGTCTACCTTTCTTTACCAAGATGTAGCATTTGCTCCCAAATACACGAAAGTACAAAATATTAGGTTTGTTACCGGTTAGAAGCTCATATGATGTTTTCTTGAGGTGGCAATGAAGATAGAACCAGTTTATGGCATGGCAAGCTGTATTTACAGCTTCTGACCAAAACCATTCAGGTGTCTTGTATTCCCCAAGCATTGTCCTTGCCATGTCAATAAGCATCATGTTCTTCCTCTCTACCACACCATTTTGCTATGGCGTGTAGGGAGCGGAGAACTCATGCTTGATGCCTTCTTCCTCAAGAAACTCTTCTACTTGAAGATTCTTAAACTTAGATCCATTGTCGCTCCTTATCTTCTTCACTTTGAGCTCAAACTCATTTTGATCTCTCCTTAGGAAGCACTTTAGAGTACCTTGGGTTTCTGATTTATCCTGCTAAAAGAATACCCAAGTGAAGCGGGAAAAATCATCAACAATAATAAGACCATAATTACTTCCCCCGATGCTAAGATAAGCAACGTGCCCAAAGAGATCAATGTGGAGGAGTTCCAGTGGTCTTGACGTTGTCATCACATTTTTGCCTGGATGATTAATTCCCACATGCTTCCTTGCTTGGCACGCTGCACAAGGTCTGTCTTTCTCAAAGCAGACATCGATTAGTCCTAACACATGTTCTCCCTTTAGGAGCTTATGAAGATTCTTCATTCCGACATGTGCTAGACGGTGGTGCCACAGCCAGCCCATATTAATATTAGCGATTAAACATGCATCTAAATTGCGTTTTCTTTAGTGAAATCAACTAAATAAAGTTTGCCATCTAATACACCTTTAAAAGCTAATGAACCATCACTTCTTCTAAAGACAGATACATCAATATTTGTAAATAAACAATTATATCCCATATGACATAATTGACTTACAAAAAGTAAATTGTAACCAAGCGATTCTACTAAGAACACAATAGAAATTGAATGCTCGGTAGTGATGGCTGTTTTTTCCAAACCTTTGACTTTGCCATGATTCCCATCTTCAAAGATAATCGTGTTTTTGGAATCTTTGTTCTTGACATATGAGGTGAACATCTTCTTCCCCCCATCATGTGGTTTGTGCATCTGCTGTCAATAATATAGCTTGTGCCCCCGGATGCATAAACCTACAAGGTAATTTAAGCTTAGGTTTTAGCTACCCAACTCTTGTTGGGTCCTACATGGTTAGTCACATAAGACTTTGGAACCCATATAGAAGTTTTGTCTCTCTTGCACTTAGGTCCCAAATTTCTAGCAACTACTTTATCATTTTTGCACATGAGTATAAATGGAGCATCATAAGTTTGATAAAGCATAGTTGGTCCATTTGAAGCATTCCTAGGTGCATGAGAATCAACATGATGAACATGGCACCTAGGTATATTCCTACCATAAGCATACGAGGAGCTAGATGATGCAAACATGGCATGTGAATCAAAAACAACATCATGACGTATAGGTAAAACAACAAGACTAAAACAACCATCATGATGAGCAATGTTAGAGGCATTCTTAACATGGACATACAAATAAGCATGATTCTTTCTACCATGAGAAGAATGAGAGCTACTAGCCATAGAAGCCTTCCCTTTCTCCTTGATGAGATTGGAAGTCCTTTGGCTTGTTAAGTTCTTGATTCCCTTTTGGAAACCAAGTCCATCCTTAATGGAGGGATGTCTACCAATGGTATAGGCATCCCTAGCAAATTTTAACTTTTCATAATCATTCTTGCAAATTTTAAGTTGACATTAAGATTTGCAGCCTCATCATTCAACTTAAGAATAGTGGCAGCATGAGTATTGCAAGCATCAATATCGACATCTTTACATCTATTGCAGATTGAAACATGCCCCACAGTTGAACTAGCAACATTTACTTTTTCTATCTTGGCATTTAAATCAACATTTAAACTTTCAAGACTAGAAATAGAATTATTACAAGAAGATAATTCAGAAGAAAGAAGTTCATTTCTCTTAACTTCTAAAGCAAGAGATTTTTCAGCAATAACAAGTTTGTTGTAACACCTAATTTGTAAGAGATCATATAAAAGGAGAAAAGTGTTTTTCTTTATTTATATGTGTGTATTGTATCCACTCACCATCACATGTGAATACCATATAAAAAAACAAACAACTAATAAAAATATATGCCATTAAATTATGCATCATGCTGGGTTTTTTTATTGTGAGTGCATTATTTGTGACAATATAAAATAATGTCAAAAGAAAAATATTAGTAGCCGAATTGGAGGTAAGATTTAAATTGGAATTTTGGAATTAGAGGAGAAGAGCACTAGTACCACAAAATAAATACCAAAATAAATAAATAGGTAAAATTTCATTAGACCATGTTTAAGATGTATATTTTATGAGGAAATAAAGGTACTAGGAAGTTTGAATTTGAAATTTGAAATGGGAAAAGAAAGAAAAGGAAAAGGAAATATAAAAGGAAAAAAATAAAAGGAAAGATTACCTGGGCTTCGGTATTCAATTTGGCATGTTTCCCTTTTAACCCAGCATGGCCCATTTCCTCATCCTGCGCGTGCCGACTAGTGGGTTCCACTCATCAGCCACTCACCCACGTCGTTCGCTGCACAGCGCGCGGTGTGCTCAGTCACTGATCCTGGGACCCCACCTGTCATTCCTTCGGGCTACCCGTCAATGAGCTTCCGCGCATGGAGGGCGGCGCGGTTGCCTTCCCCCTTCTTCCAGAGCTACTGGTAGCGACTCTGACTCCGTGGGATCGGGACGTTAAATGCAGTGCTCGCCCATGAACCCTCCACCCTAACGCCGTAAGAAACCAACCGTTCTTCCCCCGTGACCGAGAAAATCATCCCATGTGGGCCGTCCATCGCCAGTGCCGTGTCTCCACCTTCACCGTTGTTTGGTGGCGTGGGTGTTCGGCACCCCGTGTGGAGTGTGTGTGTGAAGAATCAAGACCAGAGGTTGAGTCTGGCGTCCGAAATTCCTCGCCGTGATTAAGCTCCACCGCGGCTCCGTCATTCCTCCGCGACCAGCGTTCTACGCGTCAAATCTCCCTAGTATTATGGCTCGATCAAGTTCGTAGTTATTCCCTTATCACGTAGGGGTGGCGGATGATTGGCTTGGGCGCTAGCGCACCAGTTTTGGGCTTCGCCAGTGAGGCCCGCCGTGAAAGGAGGGCGGCGCCACCATGCGGGTCTGCCCAATTAGGGGCAGTGTTCGTGTGCTGTCGGATGTGAGTTGGACCGCATAGATTAGATGTGGAAATAACGATTCGTTTGGGTGATTGCAATCCATCCGATCGGGATCGGATGGTGGTTGCTCATACTGGGTCTCATTAAACCATGGGCGTTGGATTCGGATCCAGTGGCAAAGAGTGCATACCGGTTCACATAGGCTTAGGTTTAATCTGGTGCGTCGGCCGATGATCCAACGGTTGAAGTTGGTCGATACGCGTTCGTTCAGACACAATTGCATAAGAGCCCCTTGGAAAGTAATAAATCAACCCGCCGTCCTGTGCTGCTGTGCGCTGTGTCTTAGAAAATTTTACCCAGAGACCCTATACTTTTCTATAATTGAGGCCTAGTCCATAGACTTAGAAAATCAGAGAAAACAATTAGAAAATAGATTTTTAGTATAAAAATAAGTGCTAGAATTTGTATAAATCATAGAAAATTCATATGAACTCCAAATTGATCCATTCCAGTTTTTAAAATTTTGTAATATTATTCTCTTTCACTTAGAGTCTCTGTTTTGACATGAAAACAGTAAGAAAAATAATTTCTCACTTAATCCTATTCTAAGCACATAACACCTTTGGAAATTCATATCTTAAAATCTATAACTCCAAAATTAATGATTCCTATTCCTAGGATTTTATTTTAATGTGTAGATTATTATTATGTATTTTGTTTACATGTTTGGTGTGATGTTAATTTTCTCTATATACTGTGCTTGTTTGTATTGTGGCGAGTATAAGAGCCTATGACCGAGGATCCTGGTGCCCAGCAGATAGAAGTTGCTGAGCAGGAGCTCATTGAAGGCAAGTTGTGCCCTTGACCACTTTTATACCCAATAATGTTCTTTAATGTCATTTATTCATGCATAGGTTAATTTTGATGGGACCCAATAGGTCACCCTAGACTGTTTATCACTTTATCTTGTTATCCCTGAATCACTTGGGTAGTTTTGCCATTGCTTTACATGGTTTTGGGATAATATTTCATTATATCCATGTTCCAATTATTTTGTTATTCTATTTATGTTCATGTCAAGATCATTAATGTTAATTGGAACATGGAGCTTAACTTGAAAAACACGTGCCACCACAAGGGAGGAATGGGACCCCTTGGCTAACTAATTAGGAAAGCTAGTGGAATACTACCTTACCCGAAAGGGGCAAGGGCAGTAGGGGAGTTGCATGCAGGGAGGTTCTCGGGTTGATTTTGCTGCGATGGCGGTCAGATAGGGGATTCTTGCAAGTGCTCTTCCCATAATTGTAGCGAGTTTTCGGAAGCTAGTGGAACTTTGTAAAGGCCTCGTAGTGTTGCCCTACCTCACTTCCTTGGTAGAGGTGTATGGGGCCCGTACAACCCCGTGGCAGATGGGTAACATGACTTGTGGGTAAAGGGTACAACCTCTGCAGAGTGTAAAACTGGTATACTAGCCGAGCTCACGGTCATGAGCAGCTCAGGACTCTCGCATGATTAATTTATGGAACTTAAATTCAATTTGTCATTTGCATTGCATGGGTTATTTATTAATTTTGTTCTATTATTTATTATGGTTTGATATTCACTTACATTTAATAACTGCTAATAAAATTTGATCAACTTATTAAAAGCAATGCTCAGCTTTTAACCCCTATTGTTGATTAGCCTTACACATCACATGAACTCCCACCTTTAGTGAGTTCATGCCCACTGGTTTCCCCACAACTTGTTGAGCTATGATCATGTGTGAGCTCACCCTTGTTGTCTCACACCCCCCATATGAGAAGAACAGGTGGTTTAGGAGGAGCCACAAAGCGAGGAGTTTGATCTAATCTAGGTGGCGTTTCTCAGTTGACTATGGCGCCAAGGATGATCCTAGTTCGTTTTATATTTATCTTTTATTTTGTAATAAGACTTCCGCTATGTAATAAATACTCTGATGTTATTGTGACATTTATCTCTATACACTTTGTTATTATATATGTTGTCTTTTTTGGCGCATGTATGAGATGCACCCAGTTTTGTTCCTTAAAGCTCGGGTGTGACAGAAGTGGTATCAGAGGAAATGTTGACTGTAGGACGAAACCTAGATAGAAATGGACAAAACCATTACCTACTTACCTTACTCTGATTCATTCCATACTTATCTTATCTTGATCATGTCTCACCTTTTGCTGTTCTACTCTGATTACACTTATCTTTTCTACTCTAAGACAAGATGGATTTCACACCTTGAGATCCTACATTTATGACATTCTTAAGAGATAGGAGACCTAAGACAAAATTAAAACTATTTTCTCTATTTAAAAATGTTGGTTAATTGTTCTGATGATAAATGCCTGATTTGCTTCTTTGATTGATTGAGATATTATAAATGGACATCTTAGCATGTACCACCATAAGGTATTGAGTTAGCTTTAGTAGTTAAAACATTAATCTGCTTAGCTAATAAATCCACCAAAGTAACATGATTTGTAACTACCTGCCTTGGCTACTATTCTCTCTTACCATATGTTTCTAACTCAGATGGTCAATACCAGGAAGGGTGGTGGAATTGATCTACCTCCCAATCGACACACTCGGAGGATATTTAGACAACCCCAACCACAACCAGCTGAGATGGATCCTCCACCGCCTCCACCAACAGGAGTTGACCCAGCTGTTGCAGCACAGATGAGGATAATGCAACAGATGGCTGACACCATGGTGGATATGCAAGCGCAAATGCGGCAGGAACGCCAGGAGATGCGCCAAGAGCGAGAGGATATACGCCAGGAGATGCGCCAGGAGCGAGAGGAGATACGCCAGGAAAGAAGGGCGCAACAGCAACAAGTACCACTGCCTCCACCTCCACCACCAGTTCCACCCTGAGATAAGCACCGGGAGTTCATGAGCCATAAGCCACCAACATTCACTAGCTCTCCTGATCCACTGGACGCTGATGATTGGCTGAAGTCTGTGGAAAAGATGTTGATTATTGCACAATGCTCGGACCGGGAGAAGGTTCTATATGCTTTTGGTCATCTGACAGGTCCTGCTGCTGATTGGTGGGATTCATACACTGCTGCCCATGATGCTGCTGACACTATCACATGGGCAGAGTTCGCTACGCAGTTCAGGAACTATCATATACCGGCTGGACTGATGAAGATTAAGAAGAAAGAATTTCTATCACTGAAGAAGGGGAGCATGTCAGTCAGCGAGTACCACGACAAGTTCATCTAGCTATCCAGATATGCACCTGATGAAGTTGCTGAAGATGAGAGCAAACAGGAGCACTTTATTGAAGGACTCAATGGACCCGTGCAGTATGCTCTAGTGGCACATACATTTCCATCATTCCAGAGGCTGCTTGACAAGGCCCTAGCTATTGAACACAAGCATGTTCAGCTGGGAGATTTGAAGAGGAAGGCGATATTCCAGGGATAGGGAAGCAGTAGTGTTCGCCCTCGCTACAGTTCACCCTAGGGTACACCAGTTCGCACTGGCGGAGGCCAGCGCCCAGCTCAGCCCTCACCTCAGAGGACTCCACCGACTCGTCAGGCTACCCCCACTGGCACCCCGAAGTTTTTAGGACAGAGTGCAGGCACTACTTGCTACAAGTGTGGGAAGACTGGACATTATGCAAATGTTTGCCCACAGAGGATTGCTACTACCCCAGCTCAGAATAAGCAGCAGACTCTAGGATCTGGCAAGGGATTCTCTATTGCCAGGGTTAATCAGGTTAGCGCTGATGCTACTGCGGAAGGGGCTGACATTGTGCTTGGTATGTTTTACATTAATGCAATTCCTGCAACAATATTATTTGATTCTGGTGCTACACATTTATTCATGTCTGCTCCATATGCCAACACAAATGAGTTACCACTGAAAAATATGAAAACACCAATGATAGTAATAACACCTAAAGGGCATGTTGAGGCAAATCATATGACACATAGATTGACACTAACAATTATGGGAAGAGAATTCTGGGCTACCGCTATAATATTAGAGGCAAGCAGTATAGATCTAATCCTTGGTATGTCATGGTTAAGAAAGACAAAGGCCAGTATACTATGTGGTAGGGGTACGGTAGAACTCACCAGCCCTAAAGGAGAAAGATTTCAAGTTGAAATTGCAGTAACCACCTCTTCCAGACGTGCGATGTTCTTTATAGTTGAGGAGTTTATTGGTAACAACATCCGTGTGGTTAGGGATTTTCCAGATGTCTTTCTAGAGGAGTTACCAGGGATGCCACCGGATAGGGAAGTGGAGTTTGTCATTGATCTCTTACCTGGGACTGCTCCTATTTCTAAACGGCCATACAGGATGTCGGTAGAAGAGTTAAAGGAACTTAAGAAGCAGTTAACGGAGTTACAAGAGGCTGGGTACATTCGTCCGAGTTTCTCACCTTGGGGAGCACCGGTTCTGTTTGTACAAGAAGAAGGATGGATCACAAAGGATGTGTGTGGACTATAGGTCCCTTAATGATGTTACTGTGAAGAACAATTATCTGTTACCCCGCATTGAAGATTTATTTGACCAGATGAGAGGTGCTAGGGTATTCTCGAAGATTGATCTCCGATCGGGTTACCATCAAATGAAGATTAGGCCATCGGATATTCCCAAGACAGCTTTCTCGACCCGATATGGTTTATATGAGTTCACGGTTATGTCATTTGGACTAACTAATGCACCAGCTTATTGTATGAATTTGATGAATAAGGCGTTTATGGAGTATTTGGATAGATTCGTCATAGTATTCATCGATAATATTCTTATTTATTCCAAGAGTGATAGCGATCATGAGGAACATCTGAGATTGGTGCTACAGAAGCTATGAGATAATCAACTCTATGCCAAGTATAGTAAATGCGAGTTCTAGATTGACGAGGTGCCATTCCTTGGACATATCATTTCTAATGGAGGGATATCAGTGGATCCTGCTAAAGTTAAGGAGATAATGGTATGGAGCATACCCACCATAGTTACTGAGGTCCAGAGTTTCTTGGGACTTGCAGGATACTATCAGAGATTTATTGAAGGATTTTCTAAGATCGCTAAGCCTATGACCTCACTTCTAGAGAAGGGAAGAGAGTTTAAGTGGGACGGAAAGTGCCAAGATAGCTTTGATCAATTAAAGAAGAGATTAATGTCACCACCAGTGTTGGTTATGCCAGATCTACAGAAGGGATTTGACATTTATTATGATACATGTGGCCAAGGCTTGGGATGTGTGCTCATGCAAAAAGGACATGTGATCGCCTACGCGTCTCGTCAGTTGCGGAAACATGAGTTGAACTATCCCACTCATGACTTAGAACTGGCAGCTATTGTGCACGCACTTAAGATATGGAGACATTATATCATGGGAACCAAGTGCCAAGTGTACACGGATCATAAGAGTTTGAAGTACATACTTACTCAGAAGGATCTCAACCTTAGGCAACGCCGTTGGTTGGAGCTTATTAAGGATTATGATTTGGAGATTCACTATCACCCGGGCAAGGCGAATTTGGTTGTAGATGCCTTGAGTTGGAAGGAACATGTTCATTCAGCTATTGTGGCCCAACTACCTAAAGAGATTGTTGAGGATTTCAGGAGACTTAACCTAGGGATAGTTGCTCACACTAAAGGAGTTACTATTGATGTGGAACCTACCTTGGAACAAGAAATTCACAAAGGTCAGATTGGTGATGCTAAAATACAAGAGATCAAGGATCTTATCACTGAAGGTAGAGGCCAAGAGTTCATGGAGGATGAGCAAGGCACCATATGGTTCAAGGACAGAATATGTGTTCCTGATATTGATAGCCTTCGTGAGACTATATTGAAGGAGGCCCATGACTCGGATTATTCTATTCATCCTGGTAGTACCAAGATGTATCAGGATTTGAAGCAGAAATACTGGTGGTATGGATTGAAGAGAGATGTGGCTGCACATGTGGCTATGTGCGATGTGTGTCAAAGAGTTAAGGCTGAACACCAGAGGCCAGCTGGACTACTACACCCACTGAAGATACCCGAGTGGAAGTGGGAAGAGATTGGTATGGATTTTATTACTGGATTGCCTTGCACCCAGAAAGGATATGACTCAATATGGGTGATTGTGCATAGATTGACTAAAGTAGCTCACTTCATTCCTGTCAAGACTACTTATAAAGGCTCTCAGCTGGCAGAGCTATATATGGCTCGGATTGTGTGTTTACACGGAGTACCAAAGAAGATCGTGTCCGATCGAGGTTAATTCATAGTTTACCTCAAGATTCTAGAGAAGCTTTCATGAGAATATGAATACGAAGTTGAACTTTAGTACGACTTATCACCCTCAGACTAAAAGGACTAATCAAGTATTAGAAGACATGTTGAGAGCTTGTGCTCTTCAGTATGGAGGAAGTTGGGATAAAAGTCTACCATATGCTAAGTTCTCATATAATAATAGTCATCAGGCCAGTCTGAAGATGTCACCATTCGAGGCTCTATATGGCAGGAAGTGCAGGACTCCTCTATATTGGGATCAGACTGGAGAAAGACAGTTCTTTGGGCCTGAATTGATTCAAGAGGCAGAAGAACAAGTCTGTATAATTCGAGAGAATTTGAGGGTAGCTCAAACCAAGCAAAAGAGCTATGCTGATAATAGAAGAAGACCACTAGAATTCGAGGAGGAGATCATGTGTACCTCAAGGTGTCACCACTTCGTGGAATGAGGAGATTTAAAGTCAAGGGCAAGTTGTCCCCTCGCTTTATTGGACCATTCATGATCTTTAGGCGAGTTGGAGAGATGGCATACCAACTCGAGTTACCTAATAGTCTATCTGATGTGCACAATGTGTTCCACGTGTCTCAACTTAAGAGGTGTCTCCATGTCCCTGAGGAACAGTTACCAATGGAAGAGCTTAGTGTTTAGGGTGATCTGACTTACACGGAGTATCCTATTAAGATTCTTGATACATTGGCTCGAGTTACAAGAAATAAGGTAATAAAGATGTGCAAAGTGCAATGGAGTCACTATGGAGAAGATGAAGCAACATGGGAAAGAGAAGAAGAGCTTCGCATAGATTTTCCCCATCTTTTCCCTAGACCTTCTTAAATCTCGAGGACGAGATTCTTGTTAAGGGGGTAGAATTTGTAACACCTAATTTGTAAGAGAACATATAAAAGGAGAAAAGTGTTTTTCTTTATTTATATGTGTGTATTGTATCCACTCACCATCACATGTGAATACCTTATAAAAAACAAATAACTAATAAAAATATATGCTATTAAATTATGCATCATGCTGGGATTTTTATTGTGAGTGCATTATTTGTGACAAAATAAAATAATGTCAAAAGAAAAATATTAGTACCCGAATTGGAGGTAAGATTTAAATTGGAATTCTGGAATTAGAGGAGAAGAGCACTAGTACCACAAAATAAATAAATAGATAAAATTTCTTTAGACCATGTTTAAGATGTATATTTTATGAGGAAATAAAGGTACTAGGAAGTTTGAATTTGAAATTGAAATTTGAAATGGGAAAAAGAAAGAAAAGGAAAAGGAAATATAAAAGGAAAAAAATAAAAGGAAAGATTACCTGGGCTTCGGTATTCAATTTGGCCTGTTTCCCTTTTAACCCAGCGCAACCCATTTCCTCATCCTGCGCGTGCCGACTAGTGGGCCCCACTCATCAGCCACTCACCCTTGTCGTTCACTGCGCAGCGCGCGGTGTGCTCGGCCACTGATCCCGGGACCCCACCTGTCATTCCTTTGGGCTACCCGTCAACGAGCTTCCACGCATGGCGGGTGGCGCGGTTGCCTTCCCCCTTCTTCCGGAGCACTGGTAGCGACTCCGACTCCGTGGGATCGGACGTTAAATGCAGTGCTCGCCCACGAATCCTCCACCCTAATGCCGCAAGAAACCAGCCGTTCTTCCCTCGTGACCGAGAAAACCATCCCTTGTGGGCCGTCCACCGTCAGTGTTGTGTCTCCGCCTTCATCGTCGTTTGGTGGCCGGTGTGGAGTCGTGGGTGTTTGGCACCCCGTGTGGAGTGCATGTGTGAAGAATCAAGACCAGAGGTTGAGTCTAGCGTCCGGAATTCCTCGTCGTGATTAAGCTCCGCCGTGGCTCCACCATTCCTCCGCGACCAGCGTTCTATGCATCATATCTCCCTAGTATTATGGCTCGATCAAGTTTGTACGTAGGGGTGGGCGGATGATTGGCTTGGACACTGGCGCACCGGTTTTGGGCTTTGCCGGCGAGGCCCGTCGTGAAAGGAGGGCGGCGCCACCATGCAGGTCTGCCCAGTTGGGGGCAGTGTTCGTGCGCCGTCGGATGTGAGTTGGACCAAGTAGATTAGATGTGGAAATAACGATTCGTTCAGGTGATTGCGATCCATCCGATCGGGATCGGATGGTGGTTGCTCATACTGGGTCTCATTAAACCATGGGTGTTGGATTCGGATCTAGTGGCCGAGAGTGCATACTGGTTCGCATAGGCTTAGATTTAATCTGGTGCGTCGGCCGGTGATCCAACGGTTGAAGTTAGCCGATACCCGTTCACTTAGACACAATTGCATAAGAGCCCCCTGGAAAGTTATTGTTGAGGGCCTTCGGCTCCCGAAGGTCCTCAAAAGTATAGTCTGATAATATTTTCCAAGTGTAATATGTGAACAGGCACCTTCGGAGCAGGCACCTTCGGAGTCAGGCCGCGAATATACAAGAGTATGGTTAAGACGAAGCGCGAATGGAACGAAAAACGATCATGACGAAGGATAAGGCGATCACGAAGCTATGTGCAGAAAGGCTTCGGCATAATAACAGAAAAGAGGAACCGAACTTAAAGATGAAAAGCCGAATTGGACCTCGAAGAATTACTGTAGTTATTGACAAATTTAAAGGGCACCAATGTAATTTTGTACGGGCTGCGTCCCGTGCCTATAAATAGGTGAACAGTACTCCCGTACTATTCACGCTGACTTGGCACACGCCTTTTTGCATCACGATTTGTACCTTTACCTTACATCAGTCCGAAGGTACATTTGTAATTCGCTTTTATGAATTTAATAACGGAAATGTATCGATGATAATGTTGGTATTATTACTTGCACATTTTATATATAATTATTCTGTTTGATCATTTAACAACCTAGCGAAGGTCTTTTCCTTTGTAACCTTCGTCCGAGACTCATTATATCCAAAGGGATATAATGTTTCTAAGGATGAAGGAGCTCGACATTTAACACTTTTATACTGTCTTGTTCTTAATTCATAGCATTTGAGAACAAGCCCAACATTGGCGCCCACCTCCGGTCAACTCACTTCCACTTTTTTGGGTTTTTGAAAACCTTCGGCAAGCGTCACCTTCGTCATGCCGCCGAAAAAAGCTTCAACGACAGGGGCTGCCACTCTGCAGCCGCTGGACCCCAATCAGGATGTTGTCTCTCTTAGGGAGGCCCGAAGCCAGAAGAGGAAGGCCATCAGTCCAACGCCTCCGGAAGACGACTTGGACCAAGAAATACAAAAAATGGAGATGCTCCATCAACAGGTCCGACGGAAGAAGGAGAAGATGGCTCGTCTAGCTGATCTTCAAAAGCAGATAGATGAAGCCTCTGAAGAGCTTCGACATCTCGCTCAAGATGACCAGAATCAAAGGCCCCCGCGCAGAGAGCTTCATCAAGAGAGTTTCTACAACGAGGATGACTGGTATGAAGATTTCCATCACGGAAATTTTGCTTTTGATGATGCTTCTCCCTTGTCAACAGAACTGCAGGCTGTTCCTTGGCCACAGTCTTACAAGCCGCCTCAGCTCCCCATGTACGACGGGCATTCAGACCCGAAACAATTCTTGATGAGCTATGAGGCAAATATATCTTTGTACGGTGGCAACACGATGGTCATGGCAAAGTCCTTCGTCATGGCTGTCAGAAGCGTTGCGCAAACTTGGTACTCTTCCCTTAGGCCAGGGACAATCACCTCATGGCAAAAGTTGAAGGATATGCTGATAACCAGCTTCCAAGGGTTTCAGACGAAGCCAGTCACTACTCAAGCTTTATTCCAGTGCACCCAGGATCATGAAGAATACCTTCAGGCATATGTCCTGAAGGTTCCTACGTCTGAGGGCGCAGGCACCAACAGTGCCCAATGAAATTGTCATTGAGGCCATGATCAAGGGGCTTCGGCCAGGACCTGCAGCTCAATACTTTGCCAGGAAGCCTCCTCAAACACTGGAGAAGCTGCTCCAGAAGATGGACGAGTACATTCGAGCTGACAATGATTTTCGCCAAAGAAGGGAGGAAGCTCTCAGGTTCTCTGAAATGACTAGGGGCTTTGGAGGAAGATTTTATCCAAGGCACGTCAGGTCAATTCACAATTCTACTCAAAATGAAGACAAAGCGAGTCAACAGCAAAGGCCACAGTGCTCCTCGCAAACTTTAGGGCATCAGCAAAGCTCCTTCCGGCCGCCAGCGCCAAGGGGCAGAGGTGCCAGGGGCTTCGGGGGAAGATTTGAGGATCAACCAAGAAAAATATACTGCCTATTCTGTGGTGAAGGTAAGGGCCACACCACCAGGATGTGTCACATTACCATCCAGAAGCAAAAGGAGCTAGCAGAAGCTGCTGCACAACAGAATCAGCCGAAGCAGGTCATGCATACTGCTTCGTACCATTCGCCTTACATTCCAGAATATGTAGGCAATCACCCTGCAGCCTCTGTTGCTTCGGCAAGCCAACCCCAAGCTTCCTGGCAACAGCTTCCACCGCCACCACCAATACAACGAGCTTCGCAGCCAGAAGGGAGCCAGCACTCTCATCCCCAGAGGGACTTCAGAGAAGAGTCCGAAGCTCGCACAGTCAATAGCACTGTGCCAGAGTCGAAGCACATTTATTGATAAATATCCTACCAAAACAGCAGTTTTTTCGCATTTTTACATTCAGTATTACTTTTTGTTAATAAGGAACAATTATGGGAAGTCTAAGTGTCTTTTATCGTTTTTCAATTTCTTGTAACACTTTCTCCATAAGCTTGAGTTGCCGAAGCATACGAATTTATGGTGGCATGAAGGACCGTTGTATTGTCAAAAGTTTTTTATAACGGACACAGTGCAAATTGTTCGAAACAGTGAAAAGTCGTTCCTAAGGGAGCGCAGAGTAAGTTTTTTGATCTTACAGCGAAAAGTCAGCGCTGATTCCGCCGAAAGTAAAAGGCGAAGAAGCTCCTAAGGGAGGCTTACAGCGAAAAATAAAACGCTGATTCCGCTGAAAGTAAAAGGCGAAGAAGCTCCTAAGGGAGGCTTACAGCGAAAAGTCAACGCTAATATAAAAAGTGTGTGTGCTTTATTATAGGGATATGTATCTGTGGCACAAATGTTACTTTGCATAACATAACATCATCACATCATTTTGCATAACATAAGCATCATACAACATATTGCATGTGGAGCAAGAAGGGGGTACAGTATTGATCTTTTGGAAGAATATTTTGGAAAAGAGAAAATCGTACTAAAGCTCAAAACAAGTCTAGAAGAAGTGTAGCTTCATTAGAGAGGCAACAAAAAACTTTTCTATAGCTTCGGAGAATATTTCACGAAGCTTGGATAATCTTCACCAGGGAAGTGTGCAATTTTTTAAAATATAAGATTTTCTTCACGAAGCATGAAAAGAAGGGAAGGTGTTTTTTCGCCGAAGGCTCAAAAAAATGGTATGCAAGATTTCATGCATCGTAAAGAATTAAAACTGTACATGAATTATATATTACATTCAAAGTTACAATATATTACATACGTTACGTTCCAAATGTTTTTACAGTAGCATTTAATCCTCTTTAAGAACTATTTCTGCAGCTTCGTTCAGTAGCTGGTCGACAACCTTGTCCATAATGGCTTCGGCCATTTTCTAATTTCATCGTCCCCCTTCGGGTGGGGGCCCGGAGATGCCTCAGCAGGTTCTGAGCGAAGAGAAGATACGGCTATATTACTATTACAAACCATGAACAAAGTCTGGAATCAAAAATTACAACATAATAAAAATCACTAATTAATACCTATTTGCCCTTCGGGCTCTGTACTTTTTTCGGCAGCCGCCGCTACTTTTCTGGCATCATGGATGCCTTTTTCGCTCTTTTGAATAATTTCTTGCGCCATTTCTCGGCCGCCGTTGTCCCAGATATCGGTGAAAAATTTTCCGCCGATCATGCTTGCTTCGGCTGAGGGGTCTTTAATGTCTTCGGAGGACAAAGTAGCTTCGGATTGCGCTAAAGATTTTACATGCTCACAACCTTTCTTCTCCAAAACAGTAGCAATTCCTCTAGCACCCGAAAAAGCACATATGTCTCCGCGGCTATTCAGGATTTCTTCGAAGGCCTCAGCTTCGTTACTGATCCATTCCATCGGACCTTCGGGATTGCCCCTCGAGAAATTCTCTTCGCTAGAGAATGCGCCAACGTTGGCAAAGCTGGATTTTATCTTTTTAACGCACTCTATGGATTTAACATAACATCTTCTCTGAGAAGCACGAAGCTCTTTAACATTAACTTTCAAATGATCTGCCCATTGATCGCTTAATTCTCGTCTTGTTTCTTCAAGAGTGCGTTCTTCTTTGGCTCGGGCTAGTTGTCTACGAAGATCTTCAATTTCACGTTTCTGAGCTTCGGCTTGAGTTTTAGAGTTAGCTTTGTCTTCCTTCATTTTTTCCACTAATGTAAGCAGAATTCTGTCCTTCTCCAAGGCTTCGTTCCTTAGCCTGATAACCTCTGTTCGAAGGTTGTTGAGAGCAATGGTGCAGCTCTCGTCTTCAGCATTCTTTTGTGCCCTTAGGGCATTGCTGAGAATTAACCCCTATTCAAAAAGAATGAATGGATTAACACAACAGTAAAAGATTCATTCAAAATCTACAAAATTCAAAATTTACAATCTTCGTACCTTCAGACTGTTATATGCAAGACTATCCTCAAGATCCTCCTTCGTCATGGCGCAAAGGCCAGCTTCAAGTTTTGGGAATCCCATGCTCCTAGCCATCTCCCGGCAAATAGATAGTTCTTTATTGTCTGGGAGGCAATACAAGAAGTCGTCATCATCTGTCCCATTGAACACTACGGCCCCCTTCGGATACTTTAGTTCTCGGGCATAATGGTTAGCTTCAAAGATCTCTTCTTCGGATAATTTCTTTCCCGAAGCATGTCGAATAATATAGTCGTGCATTTTGGAAGATGCTTCGGGGGTGGCAGTGCCAATTTCCTCGACTAAAATTTGCTCTGCTATTTTTTTTGTTCAGTTTCCAAAGTTGCCTCTATCAATTTTGTCTTTTCAGCTTCCAAATGTTTTACCTTGGTGGGCTCTGAAGGTCCAATCTTAGTTACAAATTGTTGCTTTGAAGCTTCACTAACAAAGGCTTCAGCAGATACTTCAGAAGCTTTAGCAGTTTTCTTAGGAGTTATGCTCGAAGATTTAATTGTTTCTAAAACATCCAGCACATTAACCATCCTTTTTCTTTTTGGAGTTGCTACTGGCCCCTTTTGGCCTTTAGTCGCCTCAACTTTTGATGATGGACTCAAAATTTCCAATGTTTTTCCTTTTTCAGTTTCTGGTTCTTCTGCTTTTTCTATTGCTGGTGCTTTAGCCATTGCTTCGGATTTTGGCGCTGTAGTTGGTTCTCTGGCTTCGGTGGCCGAAGAGGCCTCGCCAATAAACTCGGGCACTGTGGCCGGCTCAATACAGCGTGGAGGGTGTGTGGACACTTTTATTTTCTTCCTCTTCGGCGCTGGCTCCCCCGGAGCAGCCGAAGTTGTGTCCTTTGCAGGAGAAGTATTTTTTCTTTTTTGACCTCGCATTGGATAATGGTAGTCGGGATAGATAAATCCAATTGCATCAAATACTCGGTTGAGTCTCTTCTTTTTTTGGCCTCCGAAAGCCGCTGATAATGCAGTGTTTTCGGCCTTCGAGTATGCCCCAAGCAATTCATCACTTACATTCTCAATGCTTTTCAGCCAATCATCGTCCGGTTCAACAAACTTATCTCCATACTTGAATGTATATTTCAGCCTGATTAGTCCACCCTCGTCAGTTTCTTTAACGGTCTCCTTCGGCATTTCCCAGTCATCTACAAGTGGCCACACTCTGAAGGCAATGTGCTCTTGCATTAAATCCCTGGTCCCAATAAAAGAACAGACTACGCCGAAGGCCCTCTGACATTCTTCAGCTGCTTCGTCCATTTCTATCTTTGGTTTCCGAAGTCCAAAGCACTGCCAGATAGGGCGCATGATGATGTCTTTGATATCTTCCCGAACCTTCGAATCATTCTTCACGTAGAACCATTCCTTCATCCATTCCCCGGGCCATCTCTTCCGGAAGGTTGGCACGGGACAGCTTGACCCAGAGCGGGCACCGAAGCTATAGCAACCAAAATTATTATGATATTGCTCCTTACCCCAGGGTTTCGTCTCATATACTAGCTCGTGTATATTACAAAAGCTTTTTGCACTTGGCTCCAGGCCCTGGCTTCTCACGGCCCAAACAAAGATTCACAATCTTATCACTGCCTCGGGCGTAAGTTGATGAAGGTAGATTTGATATAATTTCAGAACCTCTACCACAAACCTGCTTAGAGGAAATCGTAGCCCAGCCTTTAAAAAGCTTCGGAAGATCACAACCTCATTATCTTCGGGGGTCGGCGTAGTTTTTTCTCCGTCATCTGCCCTCACGATGGATATATCCTGGAAATATCTCCCCCTCATATTTTCAAGGTGACTCTACTTTATAGTTGATTTTCCGAAGTTTGAGTGACTAGGTCGCCACGGGAGATCTTCGGAGTCCTCCCCACCACTATCCACATCGTAGCTATCACTGTCGCCAGTATCTTCCGATAAACCCTCCAAAGTCTCCTTGACAATCTTTTCCGTATTGGTCTTCGACATTGACTCAAGAAAACCCAGGTGCATCTCCTCCGAAAGGCTTAGCTTCGAAGCACCAGCAGCTATCTTATCTTCAGACATTTTCGCGAATGCTGGCAAATCAGACTTGACACCGAAGCCTAAAAATCTAAGACCGAGCAAATGCTGACGCGCGCAGGCTGAAAGCTGGGTGCGTGGGCTAGTAGCTGGGTGAGAAAAAGCAAGTGGCAAAAGGGCGTGCCAAATAAACTCGCGGTGAGCTTGTATTTATACACCCCGTATGTCGAAAACTGGAGGGCCCCGCTTGTCAATGACTGTTGCTATTCTAGCAAAAGGAAGGTGTTTTTTCGGACCTTCGGCTTAAAGCCTTCGTCCATGTCGCAATATGAATTTATCTTTACAATAAATTGACATTGCGAGGGGCTACTGTTGGGGCCTTCGGCTCCCGAAGGTCCTCAAAAGTATAGTCTGATAATATTTTCCAAGTGTAATATGTGAACAGGCACCTTCGGAGCAGGCACCTTCGGAGTCAGGCCGCGAATATACAAGAGTATGGTTAAGAGGAAGTGCGAATGGAACGAAAAACGATCATGACGAAGGATAAGGCGATCACGAAGCTATGTGCAGAAAGGCTTCGGCACAATAACAGAAAAGAGGAACCGACTTAAAGATGAAAAGCCGAATTGGACCTCGAAGAATTACTGTAGTTATTGATAAATTTAAAGGGCACCAATGTAATTTTGTACGGGCTGCGTCCCGTGCCTATAAATAGGTGAACAGTACTCCCATACTGTTCACGCTGACTTGGCACACGCCTTTTTGCATCACGATTTGTACCTTTACCTTACATCAGTCCGAAGGTACATTTGTAATTCGCTTTTATGAATTTAATAACGGAAATGTATCGATGATAATGTTGGTATTATTACTTGCATATTTTATATATAATTATTCTGTTTGATCATTTAACAACCTAGCGAAGGTCTTTTCCTTTGTAACCTTCGTCCGAGACTCATTATATCCAAAGGGATATACTGTTTCTAAGGACGAAGGAGCTCGACATTTAACACTTTTATGTTGTCTTGTTCTTAATTCATAGCATTTGAGAACAAGCCCAACAGTTATAAATCAACCCGCCGTCCTGTGCTGTTGTGCGCTGTGTCTTAGAAAATTTTACCCAGAGACCCTATACTTTTCTATAATTGAGGCCTAGTCCATAGACTTAGAAAATCAGAGAAAACAATTACAAAATAGATTTTTAGTATAAAAATAAGTGCTAGAATTTGTATAAATCATAGAAAATCCACATGAACTCCAAATTGATCCATTCCAGTTTCTAAAGTTTTGTAATATTATTCTCTATCACTTAGAATCTCTGTTTTGACATGAAAACAGTAAGAAAAATAATTTCTCACTTAATCCTATTCCAAGCACATAAAACGTTTGGAAATTCATATCTTAAAATCTATAACTCCAAAATTAATGATTCCTGTTCCTAGGATTTTATTTTAATGTGTAGATTATTATTATGTATTTTGTTTACATGTTTGGTGTGATGTTAATTTTCTCTATATACTGTGCTTGTTTGTATTGTGGCGAGTAGAAGAGCTTATGACCGAGGATCCTGGTGCCCAGCAGATGGGTAACATGACTTGTGGGTAAAGGGTACAACCTCTACAGAGTGTAAAATTGGTATACTAGCCGAGCTCATGGTCATGAGCAGCTCAGGACTCTCGCATGATTAATTTATGGTACTTAAATTCAATTTGTCATTTGCATTGCATGGGTTATTTATTAATTTTGTTCTATTATTTATTATGGTTTGGTATTCACTTACATTTAGTAACTGCTAATAAAATTTGACCAACTTATTAAAAGCAATTCTTAGCTTTAACCCCTATTGTTGATTAGCCTTACACATCACATGAACTCCCACCTTTGGTGAGTTCATGCCCACTACTTTCCCCACAACTTCTTGAGCTATGATCATGTGTGATCTCACCCTTTGTCTCACACCCCCCACAGGAGAAGAACAGGTGGTTCAGGAGGAGCCACAAAGCGAGGAGTTTGATCTGATCTAGGTGGCGTTTCTCAGTTGACTATGGCGCCAAGGATGATCCTAGTTCGTTTTATATTTATCTTTTATTTTGTGATAAGACTTTCGCTATGTAATAAATACTTTGATGTTATTGTGACATTTAACTCTGTACACTCTGTTATTATATATGTTGTCTTCTTTGGCGCATGTATGAGATGCACCCGATTTTGTTTCTTAAAGCCGGGGTGTGACATTTGTCATGTTCTTCATAAAGAATGTCTTCTTATTTTTCTAACAACCTATCTTTCTCATTAAGGGCATAAATTAATTCATTGATTTTATCTACTTTAGTTCTATCTAAACCCTTAAATAGATCACTATAGTCTACATCATCATTATCTGATTCCTCATCACTAGAAGAAGTGTACTTGGGGGGTATCTCGTGTACGTACCTTCTTCTCCTTAGCCATGCGACATGTGTGATGTTCATTGGGGAAGAGGGAGGACTTGTCGAAGGCTGAAGCAGCAAGTCCCTCATCGTCAGAGTCAGATGAAGAGCAGTCCGAGTCCCACTCCTTGCCGATGTGTGCCTCGCCCTTCGCCTTCCTATAGTTCTTCTTCTTCTCCTTCTTCCATTTCTTTTCTTGTCCCTGGTCATTTTAATTATCGGGACATTGTGCAATAAAATAACCGGACTTACCACATTTGAAGCAGGAGCACTTTCCATTTGATTTGTTCTTGTTTGGGTATTGCTTGCGTCCCTTCAATGCAGTCTTGAAACGCTTGATTACAAGCGCCATTTCGTCCTCATTTGGACCGGCAACCTCCACTTGTGCCACCTTGTTAGGTAGAGGCTCCTTGTTGTTTGTTTATTTGAGACCAACAGACTGCGGCTCGTAAAGAGGAAGCAGTCCATTTGCAATATCATCCACATACCTTGCTTCTTTTACCATCATGCGTCCGCTTACAAATTTTCCGAGAATTTTCTCGGGCATCATCTTGGTGTACATAGGATTCTCATGAATAAGGTTTACAAGATGAGGATCAATAACAGTAAATGACCTTAGCATGAGTTGAACGACGTCATGATCCGTCCATCTTGTGCTCTCATAGCTTCAGATCTTGTTCACCAGGGTCTTGAACCTGTTGTAGGTTTCAGTTGGCTCCTCTCTCCGTTTCATGGCGAACGTTCCCAGTTCTCCTTCCACCAGTTCCATCTTTGTGATCATGGTGGCGTCGTTACCCTCGTGGGAGATTTTGAGGGTATCCCATATTTATTTGGCATTGTCCAAGCCGCTAACTTTGTTGTATTCATCCCTGCATAGAGATGCTAATATAACAATAGTAGCCTAGGCATTTTTATGTATTTGCTCATTAATAAACATGGATTATCACTACTATCGAAATGCATTCCGTTTCCACTATTTCCCAGATAGTAGGATGAAGAGAGAATAAATGACTACGCATTTTATGACTCCAGAAAGAATAATCCTCTCCATCAAAGTGAGGGGGTTTTCCAGGTGGAATAGACAATAAATGAGCATTCGAATTGTAGGGCATACAAGAATAATCAAAAGAATAGTTTTGATTAACCGTTTTTTTTTACGAAGAGTCTTCATCATCATCGTCCCTTGGCGAAGAGTAAGAGGTGTCGCTGTCATAGTAGATGATCTTCTTGATGCACCTCTTCTTCCCATCTTTCTTCTTGTTGTTTGAGCCTAAATCGGTGGGCTTTTTCACCTTTAGGCTCATCAACATAGAGAGTCTCCTTCTCTTTGTCGTTGATCACCATCCCCTTGCCTTTAGGATCCATCTCTTCGGGCGGTTAGTCCCTGAATGAAGAGTATGACTCTGATACCAATTGAGAGCACCTGGAGGGGGGTGAATAGATGATCCTGCAAAAATCAACTCTAAACAACGCAAACTTGGTTTATAATAAATGTTAGTAGAATAAAAAACCAAGTTGATATGAGTAGAGGTAGGAGGAAGAGGAGAACTCTATGGAAGAAGACAATCGCAATCAAAGAATGCACAAGAGACACGACGATTTTATCCCATGGTTCGGCCAATGTCTACTCCATGTTGTGGTGACCTCTTCGGTCAAGGGTTGCACTCAACCCCTCTCAAGTGATCCAAAGATCAAACTTGAGTACCACGATTTTCTTCCTTTATCTCAAGTTTTTCCCTTTGTGATGATCTCCACAAGTTGGAGTCTCTCACCCTTACACAATAGATCTCAAGTGAACACAAGAGTAAGGAGGGAGTAGAATCAAGCACACAAGACAACTTGCAGCAACTCACGCACACAAGACAAGAGAAGAGAGTGCAAAGACAACACAACGGTGTTATAGCTCAAAACAAGTGCCCAAATCTAAATCTACTAAAGCACAAGCGTGAATTTGATGTGTCGGCATTGTTGGATGCTCAATGACTCTTGGTGTTGTGCTCCATGCGCCTAGGGGTTCCTTTTATAGCCCCAAGGCAGCTAGGATCTGTCTGAGCTCCATTTGGAAGGCTCTTGTTGCCTTCTGTCCATGGGCACACTGGACAGTCCGGTGCACCACCGGACAGTGAATAGTGCGCGATTTCCTTGCTTCTAACGAAGCCGACCGTTGCCAGCCAGGTGGCACACCGGATAGTCTGATGCCGCCTCCTGACCGTTGGCTGAGCCATGTGTCACCCACTGATTGGGCAGTCGACCGGTGGCTGGGCGCACGGCTGGCACACCGGATAGTCCAATGAATTATAGCCGCGACGCCCTCAGCATTTTCCCAAGAGCGGCCTATTTGCTAGGGCACCAGCCTGGGCATCGGACACTGTCCGGTGCAACGCAGGCTGGTGCAAGTTTGGCTGGACTCAGCTAAACTTCTCCAATCCGATTTCTATCAATTTGACAAGATTCCTAGTACTTAGTAGAATAATGTTAGTACCAAAAACAATTTACTGAGGCTAGAATCATACCTTGCTTTTCCATTTGCATTTCTTTGACACTTAGCTTATATCAAACAAAACAATATGTGTTGAGCATCTAATCACTAAAACATTTATAGAAATGGCCTAAGGGTACATTTCCCTTTCATAACCGTGAATAATCCTTTGTAGAGTAGTATAGGTATAGTTTGGATCTCAACCTCGCTTGTTGTCCTCCTAAGTAACTTTACCTAGTTACTGGCCCTAGGATCCCTATCTATTTCTTCTTCATACACCTAGCTTTCCAACTTATGGAATGCACTTACCCATGTCTGAATACTAGTTTGTATATTTATCAAGTTTACAACTCATTTCAAGTTTGGGTTAGTCAATTTTACCTCTAGCCTGCCTTCCCTATTGAAAATACAATATGTGGAATACTCTAGGTGAAAAGCTACATCAATTTCCATGCACTTGTAAAGTAAAATCCAATTGGCATAAGAACTTCCAACACCTTCGTAAGTGCACTTGTAGAGTAAAATCCAATTGGCATAAGAACTTCCAACACCTTCGTAAGTGCTTTAACGTCTTCCTTTTTAGTGTTAAATTTCAAAGGGTGATCATCGAATACCAATACCACTCTTTTCAAATTTATATTAGTCTTTTAAATGGTATATTTTGTGGGTTTTGGTCCTTAGTAAGAAGGATGTGTTTTATGGAGTTAGAGGCAGGCTTAATGTAATACCCTGAATTTGGGGGTATAAAATTTCTTTGCTAATATCCACCAAATTCAGGTGTTACCCCCTCTCTTTCCTTTAGCTCTCTTCTATTTTCTCAAAATAGTGGAGGGTTATTTTGTTTTAAATATAAGTGTTTAGTTTAGTAGAGCAAAACCCTAGGAGGAACTTTGTGTGCTGCATTTCATGACGAAGCATAGCTTTGTTTGCTATCGCGTTTAAATTATTTTGACATGGCCTAAAATGAACAACTACATTCATATGTATATAAATATGCAACTATATCTAAATAAAAGTAATGAATAAAAAAGAAAGCAACTTGCCCCTCCCTCTCGACGGCCCAGCGCCCTCCCCACGTCCTGCCCGACCTAGCTCCCCCCATGGCCAACCTCGAGCACCCCCGCGGGCCCGCGCGCACTAGCCTAGCCCCCCGCCGTGACGGCCCAGCCAACCCAGGCCGAGGCCCACCCCGCGAGCGGCGCCTCGTGCCAAGGCCATATCTGGCCGTGCGCTACCCCTGATAGTGGGGCCAGTGGCCAGACCACGCGCCACGCCCACGCTCTCCATCGGACCCACGCGTAAGCAGCCACCTAGCTGTTTCCACGTTCTTCTCTTCTCCAAAACTCCCATGTCCTGCCTAGGCCACACCGCATTGCGGAGCTTGGCAACTGTCGTCCGAGCTGTCCCTATTCAACGTCCTGCACTCTCGACCCTCTCTTCTCCCTCAAATCGCACGTATGCCTCGCCCCAAGCCCAGTTCGTTGCGTGCCATCAGGTAGCTTCTCGTCTCGTGGCTTCACAGCCGTCGTTCATCATGCCATTCTACTCCACCACGTTGTGCTCACCGTCACGTGGAAGAGCCCCACCGTTTGCCACCGCCCGCGCCACACTGCCCCTTCCCTGGCCCTTGCTCGGTTTGTCCCTGCGTGCGCACCTTCTGTGGAAGGCCGTGGTGGCCCCTGCGCCCCCTCGCCTCATCAGTCGAACTCCCGTGCCCGGAGCCCCGCAGAGCCACCTTCGTTCGAGCTCGCCCCAAGGTCCACGTCTACCCCCCTCTCTCTCTTCTCGTCTACCCCTGCGCGTGACGTCGTCGCCTCGCTGTCGCGTTTGTGAGTTCACGTCTTGCGCCATAGCCCACGCGCTGCTCGTGAGTTGTCACATGTACCGCTCGTGCTATTCGTACGTGCCATTGTTGTTATTCGCGTGTCATTCATGCGCGCTGTCGCGTGCGTCGTCGTTCACGCAAGTCGCTATTCACCCGCTTCAACAAAATCGCACCACATCATTTAAATTCCACGAACCATTGAATATCCAATATATTTTGTGTTGCAAATCCATTTTGACTTGTTTCATTTGTGTTAGCTTCGTAAAGCTATATAACAACGTATTAAGTAACATTATTTTATCACGATGCACATTCTAATATTAATTAATTGATTATCCATTTATCTAACAGTTATTAAAGTAGCAATCTAATTAAACTAATTTATAGTTTTAGTTGCACTTTATAAATGTCTGTTAATATGATTATGCCGAAATTAAATATTATAGTTAATACCCATTTAGCGTAAACACGGTATCTGTTAGTGATTCTCGCATATCATCGCATTGTTCGCACGTCGTTCGTGCTTGTCGCGCGTGCTATTTCGCGTGTCGCTCGCTGTCCGCGCGCGTTATTAAATTGCCCGCTTACAATCACTAATGCAAGTTAATTAACTATCCGTTCAGTCGTCCACTATTGAAATATTAGGTTAGTCAAAACTAAGTAGTAGTTTTAATTTACATTTGATAAAGGTCAATTAATACAATTTTGTCGAATTAAATATTCTAATTAATACTTGTTCGCGTAAACGCTATAACTTCTCGACCGTAGCTCCGACTGTCGCGTTTATTTTCCTCACGTGACCATAGAAGCGAGCTTTATTTCGTATTACACGTTTTTATAATGTTTTCCTTTGTATGGTGTAATGTTCTTATGCATGTATATGTTTGTTTGTTTGTGCCTATTTATATTCGCTGCGCGTCGCGAATAGATTGCGATCTGTTCCTGAGCTTCGAGGAATCGACGATCAAGATTTTGTGATTTTGAGATCAAGCTTCTTAAGATCTACAAGGTTAAATACCTTGAGCATCTGTTTGGTGAAGTCAAGTGTCATCTGACCTACATATGTCCTATTCACATAATAATTTATTTTCCCACATTGCATCCAAGCAAGTAGAGTGCATTTAACTTTATGTATTTGACTATTTACTTATTTTGGTTGTGTTGTCATCAATCCCAAAATGGGAGAGTATAAGGAAAATGGACCATGACCCATTTAATTAATGGACTTTGGCATTTTATGATCAACATAACCATTTGGACAAATGACATTTGCTAATGTTTATGAATACAGCTCAATGGATAAAGCATGGACTTGGATGAAGACAACATGGTGATCGAGAAGATCAACACCTCAAAGCAAGGCATTAGAATACTCATTAAAGACTTATGAAGATCATGCAAGAGTCCAAGACACAAAATCAAAGAAATCCAAACAAAGAAACATTGGAGAAACAAAGAAAACTTGATTGTAGAGAGAACATGGTGTGTCTAGTGGTGCACCATATATTGCACTGAATAGGAGCAGTGCCTGTACTAAAGAATAGGTTAAAGGTTGTGTACACTGAACACATAAGTGTGCACCAGACACCCACTAGATAGAGCACCTAGTAAGGGCTACAATGTGTATGTGGGAGTTTGTGTTAGGTGGCACACTAGACCGTACACCGGATACTATACTTAGAGAGGTTGAAAATGCAATCAAGGTAGGTTATGCTCATCAAATATGTCCGATGTGACGCTGGTGACCGCACCAGATACCTAGGGCTCAATGGCCAGCAATGGCTAGCTAATGTTAAACTCAACGGATGTGTCTAGTGTGCCACTAGACAGGTCTAGTGCCACGTAAAAAATTATGTGGTGTTCCAACGACTCTATTTGAGATGGGGGACATAAATACCACACAAACTGACCATTTTTCAAGTGCGAGCGCTGAGAAACTCAGCAAGTGAGTTGAGACTCTAATCCTATAACTCTAGACACCCAAGTGCTTAGAGAATCATTCGATGATTAGCGTAGGTGTTTTGCGAAGTGCTTTGGTTAGTTAGACCGTCATTATAGCGCTTGCTCTAGGTTAATCTGTAGTTGTTAGAAGTAAGGTTAGACACCCTCAACCCTTGGTGCTCGCATGCACCTTTGCATTGTACTGAGAAGGGCTATACCTTACGAGATCAAACCAACTGCATTTGTGGTGTGGCTGCTACCGTGTAACGAATGGAACGAAGCCCATGATGTTTTAGCCGGAAGCTTGATAGTGGAGATGGTAGGGAGCATCTGTGAGAGACTGAAAGTGGAGCACCACTTAAATGTGGAGAAGGCCCGCAACTATCTTTGGAGTTACCTGACTGGAAGCTTGGCCCTCACGTGGGCTACCCTTGCATGGGGCTCCAATGAGGATTAGTAAGAAGATTATGTGCTTGGTACCTTGGTAAAAATACTAGTGGATCAACATGAGTTTGTATCTTTATCGTATTTAAGCTTCAACATTTATATTGTTACATTTGGTTGTATGATTTATCTTATTAGCTTAGTTATAGGCTAGTGGACAGGTCTTGAACCTATATTGCAAAAATCCTTTTGCTTTAGAGATAGCAACACTTAGGCAAAACCTTAGTTGCATATATGAACGATTGGTTATTCGCATAGGTTTTGTTTAAGGGGAAATAAAGGCCATAAATTAGTGAAAAATTGTTGTGCTAATTCACAACCTCTCTTTCCTTACCCGTGTGTATCCATACTGATCGAGTGTTGATGCCCTCCTACTACTGAGCCTCCAACAATCATTGTTTCTCCTCCTAGCACTAATGAAGCCCCTTCCAGCGATGCTCGTCCTCCACAACCTTTCACTTATCCATATCCTCTTCCATACGCATACAAGTATCCATACGATCCTCGTCCGTATGGCTCATATAGTTCTCTTCCTCCATATGCTTCTCCTTATGATCCTGCATCCCCTCCCACCTATGGTGCTACTCCCACATATGGTTCTCATTCTCCCTCAAGCACGATAGTGCCATCAAGTAGCCACAACAATGCGACCTCCAACCAGCGTATGTAGTCTAGTGCACCACAGTTCTAACGACGGTGGGAATGGACTAAGATGGAGGATGAAAGGCTTGTAAGTACATGTATACCTTTATGAATTCCACATTTTTGTAAGTAGAGAATATTTTGTGAGTTTGTACATTTGTAGGTGCACGCGAGGTTAATGCACCCTATTGATCCAGTTGATGGCAATGGTATGGCCTCTTGGTGCCAAATAGCGGCCACATACAACTCCAACACCGAGCTTCCTCACTAGCTTACTGTCAAGTAGCTCAAGGATCAATGGTCCACGAGCAACCGAAAGGTCACCATCTTCAACGACATCTACAGTCACTTATCTGTGCCTGGCCAAGCGGATCAGATAATGCCCAACTGCTCCAAGCGGCAATCTGAATTCAAACTAGAGCACATGTGTCGTTCACTTTGCCATCAACCAAAGTGGCGCGCACGATACAGTGACTCCGACTCTAGTGACGGGAACAAATGATACCTCCTCAACATGGAGGGCGATTATAGCTCCACATCATGACAATGTCAAACCACCATACCCTATTTGTCGCGATAGGACTAGAGCAAAACACAAGGGCAAATGGCTAGCAATGAGATCCCTAGCCAGAAGAAGACCATAGCGAAGCGGCTCCACATGGCCAACTAGAACTAGAAGTTAAATTATGCAAAATTGTATGAAGTTAAATTATGCAAAATTGTATGAGCAATTCACCAAGTTGATGGATCAGAAAACTGGCCACATGAATGACGACATGAGAAGGCTCCACATGTTGGTTGTTAAAAAATTAGCCAAATAATCTCTACTACTCTATAACACGCTAACGTGGGCGTTCACAGGGTGTGCCGTGCCCCCGCCCCCACACATCACGTCGCGCCCGTCCTCCGGAAATGACGTCCACGCCGCCCGCCCACGAGATCCCCCGCGCGCTTGCATGTGGGCCCACCTCCTCGCCTCTCCCGTCCCCTCTACGCCGCGCTCATGGAGGCGTCCTCTTCTAGCGACAGCGACGAGGGGTGGCCAGGACAAAGAGCCTCATAGAGGACGACCTCGACTTCGAATTCCATCGTCCTCGCCCTCGACACCCAGCCTCCGCTCCACCCCTGCCAATATTCGCACTGGTACGCACTCGGCCAGACCTAGATCGGGGCGCTCAGACCCCTATCCGGATCAGATCTCACGCGACGACAGAGATGATGTCGTTGTCGTAGGTCGCGGTAGCGGTGCTGGAGCTGTAGCAGTCTGGCTTCGGCATAGTTGCGCCAGCTGTGGCATGGCCGTTGGATAGGATGACGAGCATGGGCTGCCGTGCGTGCTGCCTCTCAACGGCGCACATCCCTACGATGGGGAAGCGAGAGCAGAAGGGCCAGTTCAACACCATCTTCGTCGCGTTATACAGGGAGGAGCAGCTGCTGGAGATAGACGCCATCCTAAACAAGGTGGGGAGCAAGAGCAAGCCCCCCACTGTTGTCGCTGCTCCGACGCCCAAGAAAGCCGCCGAAGAGAGCAGCAGTGGCAGGCTCAGCCTGGGTGGGTTCTTCTCCAGGCCCAAGAAAGGGTGAACATTATGTAGCTCCGAGTGAGAATTGTTTTGTGCTACTCATGCTTTCTTGGTTTGCTTGTAATCCTCGGATCGGACCAGAGTCCCTCGGATTGAAATGGATAGTTCGCCACCACACATGTTGTTGTATATATAACGCTGATTGAGAAGAGCCACATCACAATGAGAGCAGAGCACCAGCATAACTAATTAATTCCTTCCTTTCAGTTGATCTCACCATGTGTTCTTACACTACAAGCTCCTCTCCCATCGCTCGAGAACTCTCTTTTGGTGATTCTAAAAGTTCACCTAATATGCTAGGTTGTGGTATTATTTTAGATTACATCTGATTAATGATTTTTTTCAACTGATGGTGTAGATTTGTTGCATATTGGATTTCTAACTCTGTTTAGATAGGTAGCAACATTTGGATCTTGTAATATATGTGTTTGCCTACTGCTATTTATGTTGGTAGGCATATTTGCCTTCTAGCTCTGTTTGGATAGGGATTTAGTTTATTATTGTCGGGGACCATAATTAGGGGTACCCTCAAGACGCCTAATCCTCAGCTGGTAACCCCCATCAGCATAAAGCTGCAGAGGCCTGATGGGTGCGATTAAGTTAGGGATCAGTCCGTACGAGCGACTCGATCACGCCTCGCCCGAGCCTAGCCTCGGGCAAGGGCAGCCGACCCTGAGGTGTTTCCGTCTCGCCCGAGGCCCCATTTTTTACGGCAGACGCATCTCCGGCTCGCCCGAGGCCTTGCCTTCGTTAAGAAGCAACCCTGACTAAATCGCCGCGCCGACCGACCAAGTCACAGGGGCATTTAACGCAAAGGTAGCCTGGCACCTTTATCCTGACGCGCGCCCCCTGGCAGAGCCGAAGTGACCGCCGTCACTTCGCCGCTCCACTGACCGGTCTGACAAAAGGACAGCGCCGCCTGCGCCGTTCCGACTGCGGTGCCACTTGACAGAGTGAGACTGACAGGCAGCCAGGCCTTGCCAAAGGCGCCATAGGAAGCTCCGCCCGGCCCAGGGCTCGGACTCGGGCTAAGGCCCCGGAAGACGGCGAACTCCGCTCCGCCCGACCCAGGGCTCGGACTCGAGCTAAGGCCCCGGAAGACGGCGAACTCCGCTCCGCCCGACCCAGGGCTCGGACTCGGGCTAAGACCCCGGAAGACGGCGAACTCCACTCCGCCCGACCCAGGGCTCGGACTCGGGCTAAGGCCCCGGAAGACGGCGAACTCCGCTCCGCCCGACCCAGGGCTCGGACTCGGGCTAAGCCCCGGAAGACGGTGAACTCCGCTTCGCCCGACCCAGAGCTCGGACTCGGGCTAAGGCCCCGGAAGACGACGAACTCCGCTTCGCCCGACCCCTGGGGTCGGACTCCGCCCTGGCCTCTGCCGAACGACCTCCGCCTCGCCCGACCCAGGAGCTCGGGCTCGGCCTCAACCATGGAAGACAGACTCGACCTCGGCCTCGGAGGAGCCTCCACGTCGCCCGACCTAGGGCACAAGTCCGCCACGTCAACAGGAAGCGCCATCATCACCCTACCCCGAGCCGACTTGGGTCGCAGGGAACAAGACCGACGTCCCATCTGGCTAGCTCCGCCAGATAGGCAATGATGGCGCCCCGCTAGATCCATGACGACGGCGGCTCTCAGCTCCCTTACGGAAGCAGGGGGACGTCAGCAAGAGCCCAACCGTTCCGACAGCTGTCCCTCCACCAGGCTCCGTTACTCCTCCGACAGCCACGACACCACACCAGCTGGGTGCCAAGTTCTCTCCGGCTGCCACATTGGCATGTACCTAGGGCGCTAGCTCTCCCCCGCTAGACACGTAGCACTCTGTTGCACCCCCATTGTACACCTGGATCCTCTCCTTACGCCTATAAAAGGAAGGACCAGGGCCTTCTTAGAGAAGGTTGGCCCCGCGGGAACGAGGGCAGGGGCAGGCGCTCTCTTGGGGCCGCTCGCTCCCCTCACCCACGTGGACGCTTGTAACCCCCTACTGCAAGCGCACCCGACCTGGGCGCGGGACGAACACGAAGGCCGCGGGATCTCCACCTCCCTCACGACCCGGCTCCGGCCACCTCGCTTTTTCCCCCCTTCGCGCGCGCCCACGCGCTCGACCCATCTGGGCTGGGGCACGCGGCACACTCACTCGTCGGCTCAGGGACCTCCCGGTCTCGAAACGCCGACAGTTGGCGCGCCAGGTAGGGGCCTGCTGCGTGTTGACGAGCAGTTTCCCGTCAAGCTCCAGATGGGCAGTCTCCAACGACCTCTCCAACCCGGGACGGTGCTCCATTTCGGGAGTCTCGAGTTCATGTCTTTCGACGGCAGCTACGACATGATGCTCCTTCCACCGCCGCGCGACGGCGACAATGGTGGCCGACAGCCCGCCCGCCGGCGGCGGAATCAACGACGTCTTCCCCGCGTGGGGGAAGAACAACATTCGAGCTCGCCCCATCCTCTCCCTCGCCATCGGAGGAGGAGGCGGGGCAACCAGGGCCGAGCGGGAGGCTGCGCTCCGTCGGCTGTCGAGCGAATCGACATCCCCAGCGCCCCAACAGAGGACGCGTCGGGCGTCACCCTCGCGTTTGAGGCGAAGGCGAGCGCCGTCCCCCCGCAACACGCCAACCCTGAGCAAGTGGACGACGCCAGCACGCTCACGGAGGGCCTGCAGGACGTCGCCCTCGTACCCAAGACGTCGGCGCAATCAGTCCCCGATGAGACTTCATCGCTTCTCGTCGACCAAAAGGTACCGACTGATTCCCATCCTTCGTCATTTCGGCTCGACCTCAACCCGCCTAGCGACCTCGCTCTCGCGGGCGCTCACGTTGAGGCGAGTACAACCTCTCTTGGGTTTCGTGTGCGGTCGCCTTGGGACCGATTGACGGGCGTCTCGACCTACGGGCCCTCTGGGTCCGAGGAAGATGATGACCCCAGCATCTGCTGGGATTTCTCCGGATCTGGCAACCCCAGTGCCATGCGGGACTTCATGACCGCATGCAACTACTGCCTCTCCGACTGTTCCGACGGCAGCCGCAGCCTTGACGACAAGGACTGCGGCCCGAGCCGCGAATGTTTCCACGTCGAGCTAGGGGATCCCTCCGGAGGCAACCGTCTCGGCATGCCGGAGGATGGTGATCTCCCTAGGCCAGTGCCTCGCGCCGACATCCCGCGGGAGCTAGCTGTGGTCCCCGTTCCGGCGGGGGGTCACGACCCACAGCTCGAGCAAGTCCGCGGGGCGCAGGCTGGGCTCGACGAGGGGGCAGGAGCGCTCGAGTCGATCCGCCGGGACGTCGGGCAGGTATGGGCGGGCCAGCCCCCGGCCGGAGAAATACGTCACCTGCCCCAGGGTCTCCAGCACCGCATCGCCAACGATGCCAGGGACAGGCCGCCACCTGCATCCAGCGGGACCAGTCAGGACCTGGCAGCCGCAGCGATGCTCCTCCGCGCGATTCCGGAGTCATCAACCACCGAGGGTCGGCGAATCCAGGGAGAGCTCAAGCATCTCCTGGAAGGCGCTGCGGCCCGGTGGGCCGAGAGCTCTGCCTCCCGAAGGCAGGGGTACCCCTCGGAACCTCGTGCCGCGACTTCCCGACTCATGCGGGAAGCCTCGGTCTACACCGGGCGCACGCGCAACACCGCGCCTGCGGCCCCGGGCCACCTCGGCGACGAGCACCCTCATCGCGACCGTCGGGCCCGCCTCGACGAAAGGGTGCGCCGAGGCTACCACCCCAGGCGTGGGGGACGCTACGACAGCGGGGAGGATCGGAGTCCCTCGCCCGAACCACCCGGTCCGCAGGTCTTCAGCCGGGCCATTCGGTGGGCGCCATTTCCGGCCCGATTCCGACCCCCGACTACTATCACAAAGTACTCAGGGGAAACAAGACCGGAATTGTGGCTCGCGGACTACCGCCTGGCCTGTCAACTGGGTGGAACGGACGACGACAACCTCATCATCCGCAACCTCCCCCTGTTCCTCTCCGACACTGCTCGCGCTTGGTTGGAGCACCTGCCTCCGGGGCAGATTTCCAACTGGGAGGATTTGGTCCAAGCTTTCGCCGGCAACTTCCAGGGCACGTACGTGCGCCCCGGGAATTCCTAGGACCTCCGAAGCTGCCGGCAACAGCCGGGAGAGTCTCTTCGGGACTACATCCGGCGATTCTCGAAGCAGCGCACCAAGCTGCCCAACATTACCGACTCCGATGTCATCGGCGCGTTCCTTGCTGGCACCACCTGCCGTGACCTGGTGAGCAAGTTGGGTCGCAAGACCCCCACCAGGGCGAGCGAGCTGATGGACATCGCCACCAAGTTCGCCTCTGGCCAGGAGGCGGTCGAGGCCATCTTCTGAAAGGACAAGCAGCCCCAGGGCCGCCCGTCGGAGGATGCTCCCGAGGCGTCTACTCCGCTCGGCGCCAAGAAGAAAGGCAGGAGGAAGTTGCAAGCGAAACACGACGCCGCCAACACGGACCTTGTCGCCGCCACCGAGTACAAGAACCCTCGGAAGCCCCCCGGAGGTGCCAACCTCTTCGACAAGATGCTCAAGGAGACGTGCCCTTACCATCAGGGGCCCGTCAAGCACACCCTCGAGGAGTGCGTCATGCTTCGGCGCCACTTCCACAAGGCCGGGCCACCCGCAGAGGGTGGCAGGGCCCGCGACGACGACAAAAAGGAAGATCACCAAGCAGGAGAGTTCCCCGAGGTCCGCGACTGCTTCATGATCTACGGAGGGCATGCGGCGAATGCCTCGGCTCGGCATCGTAAGCAAGAGCGTCGGGAGGTCTGCTCGGTGAAGGTGGCGGCGCCAGTCTACCTAGACTGGTCCGACAAGCCCATCACCTTCGACCAAGATGACCACCCCGACCATGTGCCGAGCCCGGGGAAGTACCCGCTCGTCGTCGACCCCATCATCGGTGACGTTAGGCTCACCAAGGTCCTGATGGATGGGGGCAACTGCCTCAATATCATCTACGCCGAGACCCTCAGGCTCCTGCGCGTCAATCTGTCCTCCGTCCGAGCAGGCGCTGCGCCCTTCCACGGGATCATTCCTGGGAAGCGCGTCCAGCCCCTCGGATGGCTCGACCTTCCTGTCTGCTTCGGAACACCCTCCAACTTCCGAAGGGAGATTTTGACGTTCGAGGTGGTCGGGTTCCGAGGAACCTACCACGCAGTATTGGGGAGGCCATGCTACGCGAAGTTCATGGCCATCCCCAACTACACCTACCTGAAGCTCAAGATGCCGGGCCCCAACGGGGTCATCACCGTCGGCCCCACGTACAAACACGCGTTCGAATGCGATGTGGAGTGCGTGGAGTACGCCGAGGCCCTCGCCGAGTCCGAGGCCCTCATCGCTGACCTGGAAAACCTCTCCCGAGAGGTGCCGGACGTGAAGCGACACGCCGGCAACTTTGAGCCAGCGGAGACGGTTAAGGCCGTCCCTCTCGACCCCAGTGGCGACACCTCCAAGCAGATCCGGATCGGTTCTGGGCTCGACCCCAAATAGGAAGCAGTGCTCGTCGACTTTCTCCGTGCAAACGCTGACGTCTTTGCGTGGAGTCCCTCGGACATGCCCGGCATACCGAGGGATGTCGCCGAGCACTCGCTGGATATTCGGGCCGGAGCCCGGCCGGTCAGGCAGCCTCTGCGCCGATTCGACGAGGAAAGGCGCAGGGTGATAGGCGAGGAGATCCACAAGCTGATGGCAGCAGGGTTCATCAAAGAGGTATTCCATCCCGAATGGCTTGCCAACCCTGTGCTTGTGAGGAAGAAAGGGGGGAAATGGCGGATGTGTGTGGACTACACTGGTCTCAACAAAGCATGTCCGAAGGTTCCCTACCCTCTACCTCGCATCGATCAAATCGTGGATTCCACTGCTGGGTGCGAAACCCTGTCTTTCCTCGATGCCTACTCAGGGTATCATCAAATCAAGATGAAAGAGTCCGACCAGCTCGCGACTTCTTTCATCACGCCCTTCGGCATGTACTGCTATGTCACCATGCCATTCGGTTTGAGGAACGCGGGTGCAATGTACCAGCGGTGCATGAACCATGTGTTCGGCGAACACATCGGTCGCACGGTCGAGGCCTACGTCGATGACATCGTAGTCAAGACAAGGAAAGCCTCCGACCTTCTCTCCGACCTTGAAGTGACATTCCGGTGTCTCAAGGCAAAGGACGTCAAGCTCAATCCCGAGAAGTGTGTCTTCGGGGTGCCCCGAGGCATGCTCCTGTGATTCAGCGTCTCTGAGCGGGGCATCGAAGCCAACCCAGAGAAGATCGCAGCTATCACCAGCATGGGGCCCATCAAGGACTTAAAAGGTGTACAGAGGGTCATGGGATGTCTCGCGGCCTTGAGCCGTTTCATCTCGCGCCTCGGCGAAAGAGGCCTGCCTCTGTACCGTCTCTTAAGGAAGGCCGAGTGCTTCACTTGGACCCCCGAGGCCGAGGAAGCTCTCGGGAACCTGAAGGCGCTCCTCACCCAGGCGCCCGTCTTGGTACCCCCAGCTGATGGAGAAGCCCTCTTGGTCTACGTCGCCGCTACCACTCAGGTGGTTAGCGCCGCGATCGTGGTCGAAAGGCAAGAAGAGGGGCATGCATTGCCCATTTAGAGGCCAGTTTACTTCGTCAGCGAGGTGCTGTCCGAAACCAAGATCCGCTACCCACAAGTTCAAAAGCTGCTGTATGCAGTGATCCTGACGAGGCGAAAGTTGCGACATTACTTCGAGTCTCATCCGGTAACTGTGGTGTCATCCTTCCCCCTGGGGGAGATCATCCAGTGCCGAGAAGCCTCGGGACGGATCGCAAAGTGGGCGGTGGAAATCATGGGCGAGACAATCTCGTTCGCCCCTCGGAAGGCCATCAAGTCCCAGGTACTGGCGGACTTCGTAGCCGAATGGGTCGACACACAGTTGCCGACGGCTCCAATCCAACCGGAGCTCTGGACCATGTTTTTCGACGGGTCGCTGATGAAGACGGGAGCCGGCGCGGGCCTGCTCTTCGTCTTGCCCCTCGGGAAACACCTGCGCTACGTGTTGCGCCTCCATTTCCCGGCGTCCAACAATGTGGCTGAGTACGAAGCTCTGATCAACGGATTGCGAATCGCCATCGAGCTAGGGGTCCAACGCCTCGACGCTCGCGGCGACTCACAGCTCGTCATCGACCAGGTCATGAAGAACTCCCACTGCCGCGACCCGAAGATGGAGGCCTACTGTGATGAGGTTCGACGCCTGGAAGACAAGTTCTACGGGCTCGAGCTTAACCACATCGCCCGGCTCTACAACGAGACTGCGGACGAGCTGGCAAAGATAGCCTCGGGGCGAATGACGGTTCCCCCGGACGTCTTCTCCCGGGATCTGCACCAACCCTCCGTCAAGATCAGCGACACGCCCGAGCCCGAGGAGCCCACGGCCCCGTCCGAGGTAACCTCGGCCCAGCCCGAGCCGTCCTCGGTTCAGCCCGAGGAACCCTCGGCTCCCGAGGGCGAGGCGCTGCACATCAAGGAGGAGCGGGGCGGAGTCACGCCTGATCAAGATTGGCAGGCCCCGTACCTGCAGTATCTCCGCTAAGGAGAGCTACCCCTCGACCAGGCCGAGGCACGGCGGGTAGCGCGACGCGCCAAGTCGTTTGTCTTGCTGGGCGATGAGAAGGAGCTCTACCACCGCAGCCCCTCGGGCATCCTCCAGCGGTGCATCTCCATCGCCGAAGGTCAGGAACTCCTACAAGAGATACACTCGGGGGCTTGCTGCCATCATGCAGCGCCTCGAGCCCTCGTCGGGAACGCTTTCCGGCAAGGCTTCTACTGGCCGACGGCGGTGGCTGACGCCACTAGAATTGTCCGCACCTGCGAAGGGTGTCAATTCTATGCGAAGCAGACCCACCTGCCCGCTCAGGCTCTGCAGACGATACCCATCACCTGGCCCTTCGCTGTGTGGGGTCTGGACCTCGTCGGCCCTCTGCAGAAGGCGCCCGGGGGCTGCACGCACCTGCTGGTCGCCATCGACAAATTCTCCAAGTGGATCGAGGTCCGACCCCTGAACAGCATCAGGTCCGAGCAGGCGGTGGCGTTCTTCACCAACATCATCCACCGCTTCGGGGTCCCAAACTCCATCATCACCGACAACGGCACCCAGTTCACTGGCAAAAAATTCTTGGATTTTTGCGAGGATCACAACATCCGGGTGGACTGGGCTGCCGTAGCTCATCCCATGTCGAATGGGCAAGTAGAGCGTGCCAATGGCATGATTCTACAAGGGCTCAAGCCTCGGATTTACAACAACCTCAACAAGTTCGGCAAGCGATGGATGAAGGAACTCCCCTCGGTGGTCTGGAGCCTGAGGACGACGCCGAGCCGAGCCACGGGTTTCACGCCGTTCTTCCTGGTCTACGGGGCCGAGGCCGTCTTGCCCACGGACCTGGAATACGGCTCCCCGAGGAGGAGAGCCTACGATGATCAAAGCAACCAAGCTAGCCGAGAAGACTCGCTGGACCAGCTGGAAGAGGCTCGAGACAGGGCCTTACTACACTCGGCGCGGTATCAGCAGTCCCTGCGACGCTACCACGCCCGAGGGGTCCGACCCCGAGACCTCCAGGTGGGCGACCTGGTGCTTCGGCTGCGGCAAGACGCCCGAGGGAGGCACAAGCTCACGCCCCCCTGGGAGGGGCCATTCGTCATCGCCAAAGTTCTGAAGCCCGGAACGTACAAGCTGGCCAACAGTCAAGGCGAGGTCTACGGCAACGCTTGGAACATCCAACAGCTACGTCGCTTCTACCCTTAAGATGTTTCCAAGTTGTTCATATACCTCGCACCCACGCAAAGTTTAGTCAACAAGGAAGGGTCGGCCTCGCCTCGGCAAAGCCCGACCCTCCCTCGGGGGCTAAAAGGGGGGAAACCCCCTCTGCGTCAAAATTTTCCTCAAAAAAAAAATCTCTTTTACCAGAATATCTTTCGTGCTTTTTGACTACTTTGAAAAGTGGGTCCTGGAAACGACGGAGTACACGTAAGCAGTCAAGGCTGACCGAGCCGAGGGACTCCTATGCCTCCGGGATACGGATACCTCACTCATCACCTTCTGCGATAAGTAACTCGCGTTCGGGTAAAGTGGCTCCGCGGATCGAACAAGTCTTTACGTTCGGAAGCCCTTCTGCCGAAGCGATCCTTCGAGCCTTCTCGACCGAGACGGTGACAGGGCCTCATGGACGGGTGAAAGTACGCGTAAGCGGCAAGGCCGACCGAGCCGAGGGACTCCCACGCCTCCGGGATACGGATACCTCACTCATCACCTTCCGCGAGAAGAAACTCTCGCTCGCACAAACATCCCTGTTACCGACAAAGAGTCCAGATACTCGAAACAAGAGGAAAAGAGACGCAGCTTTACAACGCAGCGAGGGCGTGTGTTCTGGCCTCGACGGCCGCACAAGGCACACGCTACAAGACAATCTGATCCTGCAGGCTCGGGTCTTGACGCTGGAAGGGGGCAGCAACACCCTCGGCATCGACGGCACCTTCGGCGAGGCCCAACCTAGCCTCGGACGGCGACGCGGTCCGAGGGTCTCCGCTCCGAAGGACGATGTCATCACCACGCCCGAACAATCGCCGCCAGGGACTTCTCCGGGAATCCGGCCCGAGCAGGCGGCTCGGCCGGTTACCCCTGGGGCCTCGGCCAACCATCTTTCGAGGGCGCCAGCCCGGTCCGAAGCCTCGGATGATCAACTCCGACGTCGATCCTGCCAACGGACAACCCGGCTAGGCTCCGGCCAACCAGGTTTCATTTCCGAGCCAACTCCGCCTCTGTTCATGCTGATGTCGCTACCCCTGGCCTCGGCTCGACGAGGAGCGGCCGAGGGGTCTCTTTAACTAAGCTAGAGGAACCTCGGACAGCAAGGCCGACCGAGCCGAGGGACTCCTACGCCTCCGGGATACGGATACCTCGCTCGTCACCTTGACACGGGGTGACTCATACTTGGTGAAGCGGTTCAGATAGTCAACAGGCGAGTCTTAGTGCTCAAAAATGAGGAAAAAACACGGCTCCGCGCCGAAGTTACATACATGTTCAGGCCCCGAAAGCCGAAATGAACAAGAAACCCTGGCATTCGAAGTGCCATTACAAACGGAACTCCGGTTCCGTTTCCACGGATATGGACAACCTCCACGACGGGGAAGCCCGTGGAGCGACAAGCTCTGGGCGAATCACCAGCAAAACGCAGGTCGCCTCAAGCGTCCCGGCAGATCCTCGCAGCCGTCCTCGCCGCGAGTGCGAGGAAGGGGATGGAATGTTGCATCCTAGCTGGGCAGCAACAGTTCGCCTTCCCCGACATGGCTGGAGGACGTCTCCGCCATAGGGCTAAGGGGCGATTGCCACCACCAGAAGCTGGAAGAAGAGGTGGTCCGCCGACCTGCGCAGGAGGCAGAGCCCCGGCTCGCCTCACTCCCCGCCCCGGCGAGGATGACGAACACCCTTAACACTAAGGGTGGGGCCGAGACCACAGCCCGGTTCGCCTCTCCCCGTCTAGGAGCTGGAGGTCACCACCTTGGGTGACCACCAGCGGAGGGAAGCAGCCGGGCTGCGTGATGAAAATCCTTGAAGCCGAACGATGGCTGAAAGGTACCAACTCCCACAGAGTTGCGTTCCTCCAGCGATGAGGCGAAAAGACGGCGGTTTCCCCCATCCGGGGGCTTGGAAGGTGGAAAAACACAGTGCATAAGGGAGAAAGAAGACATGGTCGCCTTACGGAAGGGGTCGCCCTCCTTTTAAAGGCGACTCTCCCTGCTTGCGCCCCCAACCGTCACGGGCTGAGCCTTCTCCAACACGCCTCCAAAGCCCTCCCCTGCGGCGCGGGGGCTGGGTCCCGCATGTCATACAGAACGGCTCCGAGCAGAAGAAGCCAAACCGCCGCGCACGGCGCACGCAACCACCCAGCGGTTACAAGTGACCCTCCACTTTTGCCCAGACCAACGGGCGAAAGGGGCAGGCGGCCATGCAGGCGGCATGCAACCGCGCCAAGTGGACGTGCCCCTTCGACTCCTGACATGCCAGCACGGAGGCCCAAGCCCACGCATCGCGCGACCGGCGCGCCGGATGCTGCATGCAAGCAACTGTACCACTCGTGCCACCACAGCACCTCCTCGATTGCGGAGCCGATACCGCGACCCAAGGCGACCTAGCGCGCGACCCAGCAGCGCCAGCCTGACGCAGCGGTCAAACGCGGTCAAAAGTGGGCCGGCAGTAATGACGGTGGCAGGCACACGGGAGCAGCGGTCACGCCGTCAGCCAAGCTCACGTCCCATCCGGAGGCAGCAAGAGAACCCCCTCTCACGGCGTGAAGACGACGCGCTCGTGACCCGTTCCTCGAACGGCTCGCGCACGCGCAACGGCAGCCTCGCCAACTACTCGCCCCGTCGCATTAACTCCGCGGCTGGACAGGCGGCGCTTCTGGCAGGAGCAGCTGGCGACGCTTCGCCTTCGCCAAAACAACCGCGCCAAAAAAGGTACGCCGCGTCGTTCAATTTCGTATCCTTTTTCCTTTTTCCTCTTTCTCTATCTCTTGCAACAGGGACCGGGAAAGGGGATACCCCTAAAAGGGATCCTTCCCCGTGAAGGAACTAGGCTCCGAGCCTCCTTACTGATCAGGGGTTCGAAGGCTGGCCCCCCGAAGGGTTCAACAGCCGCCTCAGATCGCGTGGGCCCGACACCCACTACTGGTCAGAGGTTCGAAGGTCGGCCCCCCGAAAGGTTCCACGGCCGCCTCAGGCTACTCGGGCTCCGCGCCCATTACTGATCAGGGGTTCGAAGGCTGGCCCCCCGAAGGGTTCACAGTCGCCTCAGACACCGAGCGAGGGATGACCAGGGGTACGTTCGATACATAACCGAGGCTCGGGCTGCGCTCCCGAGGTACCCTAGGACATTTCCGAGACCAGCGGGAACGATCCTGTAACGGAATCCCATCGGAGGGAGGCATCGAGCCCTCGGACCCCGTCGCCAGGGGACCGGGTCCGGCAGATCACCCGCAGGTACTTTTGGGCGTGCCTCTGGGCCCCTAGCCGACCCCCAACGAACGAGGCACGGACGTCCACTCGGATTACCCGCTTGCAGCTCACCGGAGACACCATGTTCGGTGCCCATCGAGGGTAACATGGCGCTCTCCCCCCCTCCTCCTTGTGGAAAGGCGACGTAGGGGCGTATGTAAAAAAGCCGAGTCTGTCCCTGATCGCCCTCTCGCCCTGTGCGGAGGCTCGGGGGCTGCTCTCGCAAACCCGGCTCCGGCCAAACCGTTGACAACGTCAACATACCAGCCCGAGAACTTGGGCCCCGACAGTGCACCCGGGCTACGGCCAGTTCGCATGAGGGAACCACCAGACCAGCCGAAGCGTTACGCAAGGCATTAAGACCTCGAAGGAGTGAAACCACTCCTCCGAGGCCTCGGGGGCTACACCCGGCGGGTGCGCTCGCGCGCACCCACCGGAACAAAATGCAACCGAGAAAGGCTAGTCCCCTTGCAAAAAAGTGCGACGAAAAGCCTCCAAGCGAGTGCTAACACTCCCTTCGAGGCTCGGGGGCTACTGTCGGGGACCATAATTAGGGGTACCCTCAAGACGCCTAATCCTCAGCTGGTAACCCCCATCAGCATAAAGCTGCAGAGGCCTGATGGGTGCGATTAAGTCAGGGATCAGTCCGTACGAGCGACTCGATCATGCCTCGCCCGAGCCTAGCCTCGGGCAAGGGCAGCCGACCCTGAGGTGTTTCTGTCTCGCCCGAGGCCCCCTTTTTTACGGCAGACGCATCTCCGGCTCGCCCGAGGCCTTGCCTTCGTTAAGAAGCAACCCTGACTAAATCGCCGCGCCGACCGACCAAGTCACAGGGGCATTTAACGCAAAGGTAGCCTGGCACCTTTATCCTGACGCGCGCCCCCTGGCAGAGCCGAAGTGACCGCCGTCACTTCGCCGCTCCACTGACCGGTCTGACAAAAGGACAGCGTCGCCTGCGCCGTCCCGACTGCGGTGCCACTTGACAGAGTGAGACTGACAGGCAGCCAGGCCTTGCCAAAGGCGCCATAGGAAGCTCCGCCCGGCCCAGGGCTCGGACTCGGGCTAAGGCCCCGGAAGACGGCGAATTCCGCTCCGCCCGACCCAGGGCTTGGACTCGGGCTAAGGCCTCGGAAGACGGCGAACTCCGCTCCGCCCGACCCAGGGCTCGGACTCGGGCTAAGGCCCAGGAAGACGGCGAACTCCGCTCCGCCTGACCTAGGGCTCGGACTCGGGCTAAGGCCCCGGAAGACGGTGAACTCCGCTCCGCCCGACCCAGGGCTCGGACTCGGGCTAAGGCCCCGGAAGACGACGAACTCCGCTTCGCCCGACCCCTGGGGTCGGACTCCGCCCTGGCCTCTGCCGAACGACCTCCGCCTCGCCCGACCCAGGAGCTTGGGCTCGGCCTCGACCATGGAAGACAGACTCGACCTCGGCCTCGGAGGAGCCTCCACGTCGCCCGACCTAGGGCACAAGTCCGCCACGTCAACAGGAAGCGCCATCATCACCCTACCCCGAGCCGACTTGGGTCGCAGGGAACAAGACCGACGTCCCATCTGGCTAGCTCCGCCAGATAGGCAATGATGGCGCCCCGCTAGATCCATGACGACGGCGGCTCTCAGCTCCCTTACGGAAGCAGGGGGACGTCAGCAAGAGCCCAACCGTTCCGACAGATGTCCCTCCACCAGGCTCCGTTACTCCTCCGACAGCCACGACACCACACCAGCTGGGTGCCAAGTTCTCTCCGGCTGCCACATTGGCATGTACCTAGGGCGCTAGCTCTCCCCCGCTAGACACGTAGCACTCTGCTGCACCCCCATTGTACACCTGGATCCTCTCCTTACGCCTATAAAAGGAAGGACCAGGGCCTTCTTAGAGAAGGTTGGCCCCGCGGGAACGAGGGCAGGGGCAGGCGCTCGCTTGGGGCCGCTCGCTCCCCTCACCCGCGTGGACGCTTGTAACCCCCTACTGCAAGCGCACCCGACCTAGGCGCGGGACGAACACGAAGGCCGCGGGATCTCCACCTCCCTCACGACCCGGCTCCGGCCACCTCGCTTTTTCCCCCCTTCACGCTCGCCCACGCGCTCGACCCATCTGGGCTGGGGCACGCGGCACACTCACTCGTCGGCTTAGGGACCCCCCGGTCTCGAAACGCCGACAATTATTTACTGCATGTCGTTTAGTTTATTATTTACCGATTGCAACCACAAAAGGAGAAATAAGCCACTAGGCTCTAGCTATCGATTGAGTGTTGCTTCAATTATTTCATTTGTACATGGCTAATGAAGAATAGCCAAATTAAAAAAGCAAGGAGGAGGAGGCAAGGAAGAGGTATGCATGCAAAGCCTGCAAACCATGTGCCCTTACGCAGACCTGTGATCAAATCATCAATTTATAGTTAGAACCCCAATTCATTGCAAATTATCTTAGGATCAGTATGTTTTTTCCCTTTTGTGTATTGGAGATGCTAACGGGGACAGCAAGGGCTTCACTGCAAGAAGGTATATGTAATCCTTCTACCAAGTTTCATAGTTTACATAGTTGGATTTTTGTCATTTTGATGTTGTGTGACATTCCAGTAGCTTCATGAGTCATTGAGCTCTTCTGTGAGTATGGCAAATATTTGATTTCTGCTATAGTTTAAACTTGCGTCCACATGTTGATGTTAACAATCTTGTAATCATGAATGATCCTTTGATGCAAATTCAACCAATTACTAAAATTGTATATGTCTCTAAGATGCCTTTAGTTTATTTTTTCCATTGATTTAAGATTCTGGCTTTTTGTTTAGTTTAGTTTTTTAAGTGATTTAAGATTCTGACATTTTGCTTTTTGCAACCAGGAAGCATATATGATATAATTGTTATTTACTTGTTTGCTGGACTATATGAAGCAATGGCTTATACCTAAAGATTCAAGTTACTCTCGCTGGGTTCCAAGCTAAGCAGCATAGTTTTGCTCGCTCTATTAGGTAAAGGATCTAAGTTTCTTTAGTACTGATGACCTTTCTACCTCTTCCTGTATGCATACAATTTTAGTTGCATTTATAATTTTGGTGGAATGCGTTTGTGAAATTTTACCAGTATAATTAGTTACGTAAAATGGATCCTAAATGTTTATAGAATGTATTTAGGTTGTTTACTCAAGAGCAAGCTCTAAAGATCATCATCTGCATTCTTTGGAACTCAAGACAAATGCACATCCTGCCAGAATACCGTGTATCCATTAGAGAAGGTACAAAAATGTTTTTTTTATTTCTGTAGCTCTAGCAAATAGTAGCACACAAATACCAATGTGTCAAAGATGTGTAAGAAAACAAGTTTAACAACATGACCATATAACCACAACTGATGTTTATGCTATTCAGACATCGTTGGAAGGCGACTCAACGGGATCATGTATTGCAAGATCCAATTCTCGCAGCTGTTCAAGGAGAAGGGTAGCTACAACCACCTCATCTAGACGGCGCAGACCAAGAAGAACGAGGTTGTGGAAGCCGCACCGACACCACCGATGGACGCAAGCGCGACTGAACCGGAAGCAGCCCCGAAATTGGCATAGAACAAAGATTAGCAATAACACGAAGGAAGATGAATGAAACATGGACTATCATGGTTTTAGTTTCAATACCAATATAATGTTTGATTATTTATTCTAATGAAACTTGAGGATGCATAAGACTCAACTCTGAATTACTACAATTTTTTATAGATAAATGGGCATGACAAACCCTCATTATATGCCAATGTAGCTCTTAGTTTATCTGTACCATAGCCAAAACCTCAAGGTCATCATGTTATATGTTTTCTGTTAACTGGCTATTGCCTGGTATTTGCAGGTTGATCTCTTGTCATTTCCCAATAGCTATGTTCTCACCACTGGTTAGATAATTAATATGTCCAATAGATGTTTTATTTCTGTTATATCAAGCAGATATCTATTGGAACTTGAAGATCTCTATGGAACTTGTGATGTAGCTCTCATTTAAGTTCTACGATTTTCATTGTCGTCGTGTTCTCTAGCATTCTCTAAACCCATATTCACACTCACCTAACCAACATAACATATATATATATTTGTATTTTTATTCTATACTTAAGTATAAATGGAAACCGTTGTAACGCACGGGCATCATACTATTAGATTCAAAAAGGCAGTTTTCAAGTCGATTCTGGGTGGATTTGGTAAGTTAACTTGTACTATCAATATATGTGCTTTTACAAGATTGTTTGTTGCGTTGATCATATTTTGGTTAAACCCCAAACTCTTCCATTACCTGAGCCCCTACTTTATGATGACACAGTTACATAGGCCTGTCTGGTACTATATGCATAATGATCTGTTAATTGTGAGAGCGTGAGCCAAAAAAGTTTAAAAAATGTTTGTGCTTCGATTTCTAAATTCTGACAAAGGAATATATAGATTAGTATACAAGTATCAAATAGTTACTGTGAGATTGAGCCTAAGCCAAAAAGCTAAAAACATTTTTGTGCTTCGATTTCTAAATTTTGACAAAGTAGTAGTTACTCTGGCCAGGAGACACAGTCATGGCTCGCCCGAATCCAACCCCGGGTGGGAGACCCAATCATTTCTCGCCCGAGACCAACCCTGGTCGGGAGACACAATCATGCCTTGCCTAAGGCCAACCTCGGACTGGAGACGCAGTCACGTCTCGCAAGGTCAACCTCGGGCGGCAGACGTAGTCATGGCTCACCCAAGGCCAACCTAGGGCAAGAGACACCGTCACGGCTCGCCTGAGGCCAACCACGGACAGGAGACGTAGTCACGGCTCGTCCAAGGTCAGCAGTAGTAGTACATGGAGTTGTTTTTACGATATTGATAATGTTTGCCACACAGATTTTGTATATCATAGTGATGTTTGTCGTTCCGTATCTATGTTTTATACAAATTTTTTAATCCCGTCGCAACGCACGGGCACATACCTAGTTAAAAAAGATGATCGAGAAAACAAGCAAGAATTTGAGGACATGATTTGCTAATCTAGTTAAATTAGTAGACAATAGATCAATGACTATTAACGCATATTAGCAGTAGCATGAATATGAGATGAATTTAAAATATCACTTGCACTTGTTAATTTGTTGGCGTTGTTGTTGCTTGCTTTAATTGCTACCTCGGATTGTTGCTGGTGTTGTTAATCGATTGCAATGGTCAATAATAGGAAAATAAATAACCAACGATAGAATCAATTGTTAATAATTATTGTTTGCCTTAGGGGTGTTTGAATGCACTAAAACTAATAGTTGGTTGACTAAAAATTGCTAGTGAAATTAGCTAGCTAACAAATAGCTAACTATTTATTAACTTATTTACCAAAAATAGCTAATAGTTAAACTATTAACGGTGTTTGGATGTCTCAACTAATTTTAGCCACCAAATATTAGCTCTAGTGCATTTAGCCCCTGTTTGGTTCAGCTTCTGGGCGGCTTCTGGCCGCCAGAAGCAGAAGCTGGAGCCAAATGGGTAGATTCTCGCGCCGCTTCTCCACGACGCGCTTGTGCACGAAGCCGCCCGGCCACGGAACGCTAGAAGCGCCCGTCAGTTGGCTTCGGTTCGAAGCCGTGCCCACTTCGCTAGGGTTCTAGCCCACACGCAACGCTCCTCCACCGCCGCGAACCCATCGCGCCGCCGCCAGTCCGTCTCCTCCCCGCATCGTGGTAGGTACGGGCGACCTCCTCCGCGCTGGTGTGTGTTCTCCTACGCCGCGTCTCATTCTCGTCTTCCCTAGGGTTCGCGCTCCGAGGACGCAGCCTCATCCCCGTCGCGAAGGAACCTCTCCCCCCCGTCATCGTCGTCGCAGGTACGACCTCTCTCCTCCATCCGGACCCTCTCATTCACCACCGCCGTCGTGGTCGTTCCTTGACCCTTTACTATCGCTAGGGTTGCCGCACCCACACCGGCGCCGCTGCTCCATCGTGAAGCTTCCTCTGCTCCCCCCGTCGCGTCGTCATTTGCGCAGGTACGGTGTTGCTCGACTCGATCCCGACCCTCGGCGCCCCCTCCGGTCGTGTAGCTAGGGTTCGTCCTGCCCTGTTTATTCAGTACACGGCCGCCTGATCTGCAGTTAATTCAGTACATGAAAAAGGGTATGGCATTGCGCAGTTTCCAGTGCAACCAAGGTATTCTCATACTCAATTTGTTGCGCAGTTTACTGTCAACATGGGCTCAACCAATTACTGTTTAAGGTTTACTAGGGATGGCATTGCTCTGTTGCATCAGTATTATTTGTTCAGGGATTAGTTCTTAGTTTGTTTGTTAGAACCTGTATGGTCAGGGTTCAGTTCATACTTTTGTTTGTTACTAGTTGTATGTTAGTTGCTTCAACCAACATTTGTCCCTTGTCGGCAATTCATATGTCAATACATGGAAGTTAGTAGATTGTCCCCTTATATAGTACACTAACCAACCTAAATCCACATCAGATGGATTTAGCAGACTCCATAGCCGACAAGGCAATTGGAAGGATGCAAGAGATTGTGGACAAGATTTTTTCCGTAGCTCGGGAAACAATCCGTCTAGGACGCGGGTTGACCTCCTTTGACGCTACCAAACTTCGTGTAGCATTGGAGGACATTGCTTGCATGATGGAGCAAGATTCTCTGGTGTTCCAAGAGTATTTGGACAAGGTCAACAACGTAACCCACCAGCCTGACAGCAACTACGAACCCTCAGACTTGTCCTCACCACCCCCTGGTGAAGACAACCTTAGTCCAGACTGGGACTTTGCTGAGCACTTCGAAAGGTTTTGGGGTATTGAATATGACTCCGATCAGATGCCTTCCTTTAGTGACAATGAGGTTTAAGTTAGAACTTGGTTAAGCTTGTAGTAAGGTCTTAGGGAAACAGGGATATGATCAGGCTTTTGCTTAATGGGCTGCTGTAAATGTCTTCCCTATCCTTTTGTGTCCAGTACCAGTTTAATTAACGTTGTCTTTGTGTAATTAAGCAAATGCGAATGTTACTACTTATGGTACTACTTGATGTTATTATGGTCAGTTCAGTGTTCTTTTTGTTTTCTTCTTAATTCGAGAGCACTACGTATTTTCAAAACTCTGCACTTGTTTTGCACTAGATGGACAAGTCTGGCAAAGTGATTGCAAAGTGGGATAGTAGAGCAACAAAAATTTACACAGAAATTTGTGTAGAAGAGGTCAATGCCCGGAACAGGCCACAACAGTTTCTTAATGCAGAAGGGTATGCTAACCTGATAAGGAAGTTTAAGGAACGCACTGGTCGCACTTACACCAGGGATCAAATGAAGAATAGGTGGGACTCCTTAAAGAGAATGTTCACATAGTGGAAAACTCTTAATGAAAGGGCTACAGGTCTTGGTCGAGACCCTCATACTGGTTCAATCAGTGCTCCAGATGAGTGGTGGGCTAAGCAAAATGAAGTAAGTAGACTTTTTTTTATTTTTTAGATTAACAATAGTAATGGCCATCTCAAAGTAGGAAATACTATGTTGCTGCAGGCAATGCCAGGGTGTATTATGTTCAAAACAGCCCCCCTAGAGAATGAGGACGAGCTAAAGGTTATGTTTGGACCCATTGTCTGCACAAATGAAACAACCCTTGTTCCTGGCGTCGAGGATGCAAATTCATCATTTGATGATCATGTCAAAGCCACTTTAGGTGGGGGTGAAAACAGCACACCTGACCCATGCTCAAATGCGACTGGGAAGCGTAAGGTGCGTCATGATTCTCCTAAACCAAAGAAGAAAAAAGATACGAGGGAAGAGTACATGAAACGCCTAGTGGAGGCTTTTGAGTTGCGTTCAATGACCACTAACAAGTCCATCACCTCTGCTGAGACCGACCCTGTTCGTGTTGAGGTTATTGCGCAGTTGCAACAAGTGATCGATGATGGTTCACCAGAAGGCAGCGACCTACATTTGTTTGCCACTCATCTGTTGATTGAGAAAAAGTATAGAGATGTATTTGCATCACTGAAGACCAAAGAAGGAAGGAACGCTTGGCTGCGTCGTGCTTTCGAGATAGATGTTAAAAAGTCCACTTAGATGGTGGTCGTCCGAAAACAGAGCCTGATGTTCACTATTATGTTGCTGTTCATGTTAGTCGTGTTGCAGTCGTGTCACTATTATGAGTCTTGTCGTGTTACAAAATAAACATGTCGTATGCATAATTTTCCCTTTCGAACAATTTTGCAATTATTCGAGTTGAACATGTATTTGAATAATCAGAGTTGTATGTTTGTGAACAATGTCAATCTGTGAACTTTCTTTCACCTATGATACATGAATATGTGTCTTATATACTGTGCTTATACATGAATATGTGCCTGTTGTTTGTGTGCATGCAGATGTGTGACCCTGCTGCACACACATATGATCATGACACGGATGACAGAGATGGACAATTGCTTGTTGCCCTATATGCTGTAGACATTTGGGGCAGGCCTTCCAGTGAGGTTTCTAGAAGAACAATGGTTGAAACAGGTATTCAATGGGTTGAGCGAACTTTGGAGAATAGTAACGACTGCTTTGACATGTTTCGCATGCGACATACTGTTTTTAGACGATTGCATGATACGTTGGTGGAAAGTTATGGTCTGCTTCCAAGCCGTGGTGTCAGTACTATGGAAGCTCTAGGTATTTTCTTGTGGGCATGTGGGGGTCCACAATCATTTAGGCAGATAAGGAATAAGTTTGGTCACTCCTTGGAAACTATTAGTCGCAAGTGTAGTGAAGTACTTAATGCACTATATAAGATGTCATCTAACGTAATCAAGCCCAAAGACCCAAATTTCATAGAGATTCATCCTCGTTTGCGAGAGGGGAGATTTTGGCCCCACTTCAAGGATTGCATAGGAGCAATTGATGGTACTCACTTTCCAGCGTCTGACCCGGCCTCGGAGCAAGCAAAATATATTGGTCGACACGGTTACGCATCACAGAATGTAATGGCCGTTTGTGACTTCGATATGAGGTTCATATTTGTTGTCATAGGTTGGCCAGGTTCAGTACATGACACTAGAGTATTACAAGATACTTTGATAACTTATGCGGACAGGTTCCCCCATCCACCGGAAGGTAAATAAGTATGTTGTACTTTTGTATCATACGATATTCATTTATGGCTTAAGTATTGAACTTTATATTTCTGTTTGTGCAGGTAAATACTATCTTGTGGATTCAGGTTATCCAAATAGAAAGGGGTACCTTGCACCTTATAAGGGTCAGAAGTACCACATTTCAGAATGGCAAAATGTGAGGCAACCTATTGGGAGCAAAGAAGTATTCAACTATGCACACTCGTCGCTACGCAATGTTATAGAGCGATCTTTTGGTGTGCTTAAAATGAAGTGGAGAATTCTGTTAAGTCTCCCTTCATTTTTGCTTAAGAAACAATCCAAGATAATTATTGCATGTATGACATTGCATAACTTCATTAGAGACAGTGCTCTACATGATAGAGACTTTGATCAAGTAGGACCTAATAGCCTTGGTCATGATGTATCTGTAGGTGAGAGTAGTAGTAGCACATCTGATGAGTTTGACATAAGTGCATTTCGAGATGAAATTGCTAATGCATTAGTGTCGTAGTTAAATATGTAAATGTAACGGTAGTTATGTTGTAATGAACTCCACTAATTATATGTAATGACCTTTTGTTGGTTCGGTGTTAATGTGTATAGTTTGTTCAAACAGAATATGCAATCTGAGAATCTGTGTATCCAAACATCTAGATTCTAACGAACAGCTTTTCTGCATAGCTGGCGAACCAAACACCTAAATTCTAACCACCAGCTTTTCCCAACAGTCAGCTTTTCCCCACAGCCAGCTTTTCAGAAAAGCTATTCAGAAAAAAGCCGAACCAAACACGCCCTTAAACACCCCCTTAGACTTGCATTACTGCTGGTTACTCCCTGTGTTGATCGATGCAGCTTGGCTAAGGATAGGCCTTCTGATTGTTGTGTTAGGGCATGTATAGTGGTGTTTAATATGGAGGCTCTTAATGTGTTTAAGGGGGTATTTGTAAAAAATTCTTAGAGTTATCTCTCCGTGAAGAGACGTCTCTGGCTCGTAAATCAAGTAGTAATAGACGCCTCACTTCCTACTGTATGAATTTGTCGTCTGTTCTATCGACATGGTGTTGTACAAATACATTTAATTCTGTATTTATTAATATACTACATTTATAAACACTTCATTGTATAATAGAGTCTCTTATTAGTTGTCTCTTATGCTTGGAGAACTATTTTGGTGTCTCTCCATTATACATGCCCTTATTGTTTGCTTGTAAATGCTAATTGTCGCACCGTCCACAGAACCGCGAATCATCTTGTTGTGCGTCGGAGACGATTACTACTACGCTGCTGCTTCTCATGGCCATCGCTCGAAGCGCCCCGAGCGAAGCAGAGTGGAGTCGAGTACATCTAGTCGGTTAGTAGTATTAGCAACAGATACGATCATGCAGTTGTCCCTGCAAAAATCCATCGACACAGACATCAGTTTATCTCATATACATACAACTAGGAGTAGGAATACAATTCGGTAGCTGTTCCAATTTATTTATGATTTAGACCATATTTTAACTTATATTTATACAAACCAATACATTTCATTTATAATATATATGGGTCTAAATATATTTTGGGGGCCTTTGCGACCTCAGGACGCCCTAATAAAAATAGTAAATATTAATGCTTAAATACAAATCGATCATGACAATAGATATAACCCAGAAGTGCTGAACCGGCCTACAGGCCATAGAGTGTTCGGTTTCTCTAACTAAAGTTTAATCCATATTACATTAAATATTTAAATATCAATTATGACCATTGAGTATAATCTAATTACAAAACTAATTACGTAACACCAGGATGGATTTATTAAATCTAATTAATTCATAATTAGCAAATGTTTACTTACATAAATGGATCATAAATTTATTAGACTTGTCTTGCCTTTTTGTTCTCAATGTGTAATTGTTTTATAATTAGATTTCTAGGTGAGTGCCCGTGCGTTGCAACAGAAACATATAATATTATGGTAATTTATGTACATCTAGACAGTGTTAGGTAATACATGAAAAACAATGTATATATAAATAAAACAAATGGTCAAAGGATAATGTGTTAGGTCAAATTTCTCTAGTGGTTGAGGCAGCCAAGAGGATTGATCGACATTTGATGGATGTCATTCATAAACAGTACCGATTTAAGGACCACTGCCTTGCTATTAAGCGTTACTTGCTTCTTGGGCAGGGTGATTTTGTCCAGTATCTTATGGACGTTGTTGGCCTCGAATTATCAGAGCCAGCAAATAGGATTAGCTCCTTCCAATTGGCTAGCTTGCTTGAGACTGCAATCCGAGCATCCAATGCACAATATAATGTGCCTCCACTTATTTGTCTCATTTTCAGATATCTGCATTTTGAAGTTTGGTAAATAGCACTGTTATTTGTTCCAAGAATTTTGGGAGTTACTGGCATAATGGAATTCTCAAAGCAAGGGCAGGCACCCATGCCAAACAACATCGAACTACAATCGCTGCCCTCTTCAAATGTCCAATCTAATCAAACAGAGTATCCATCTCTGTTTTATCCATCATCATTGCCTGGTGACTGGAGTTCACATATGGGAACCTCAGTACCAGTTAGCTCATATTATATTGTCCCCATGAATTAGCAATCAGTCCAGCTAGGTGCTTTGAGGCCAGAGGTTTCACGTCCGGCACAACCTTTGCTAAGTAGGGTATCATTGAGGCCACCCCAACATGTGCTAAATATTCAAACATCTTTTCTAGCAATGGCTGGATTACAATCCTCACCATCTATGGCAGGCAGTAAATCACAACAGAAAGTTGCTTCCCCAAAGGTTCAAATGCTAAAATCTCCATCATTCCAGTCATCTAATAAGCGGTCTGCACAGAAGGAGCCACCGTCAAAGGTCCAACATCATCAACTTGAATCTGTTAGGTCCAAGTACAGGGAGTCACTTATTGCTGCGTTGAGTTTGGATTCGGATCAGCAGAATAGGAGTCAATCTCCTGATAATGTGCAGTCTGATGGTTCTACAGATAAATTCAAACCGGTAGCGGGAGATATGATGTGGTACAGGATTTAGTGGCAAACACATCAAAAGATGTGTGCACAACCAATTCAGGTATAGCCACAACTGTAGCTCCCAGTAGATGTGAGGAAAATGAGAAGTTAATCAGTGATTTAGCTTCAGAGATGACCATGAGCATCAACGATGGCATGTAGCAACCATCAAATCAGGTTTCTTCAGAAGACGACTTATTGGGTCAATGTATGGTTGCAGATGAACTTTTGCAAGGTCACAGGCTAAGTTGGGTTTCTGATCATGTTGCCGGGATTTCTAAACCTAACGCAGAACCTAATGATTTAAAAAGGCGTGAACTTCTGATGTGGAGTCTGAGTCAAAAAGAATAAAGTCTGCTTGTAGGAAACGGGTGACGCCTAAGAGGGGGGGTGAATTAGGACTTCTAAAACTTTTACTAAACTAGGCCACAATTAAATCCCTAGAGCAAAACCTATGCAAATAATCAAAACTAGAATGTGCAAACTAGGTTTTGTTTAAGTGTTGCTATCTCTACCGCAAAGGCTAAGTTTCAATCTACACTAAATAAGTATGACTACAAGATTGAAACTTAAATGCTTAATATAAATGCGGAATGTAAAGAGCTAAGTAGAGAAGCAAACTCTCGTGGATGACGCCGGTATTTTTACCGAGGTATCCGGAACCATGCAAGGTCCCGACTAATCCTCGTTGGTGCCCCTACGCAAAGGGAAGCCCACGCGAGGGCCAAGCACCACGGTCGAGTAACTCCGTAGAGAGCCATGGGCCTTCTCCACGCGCAAGTGGTGCTCCGCTTCCGGCTCCTCTCGGACGCTCCCCGCCGTCTCCACTATCGAGCTTCCGGCCGAAACGCCGCGGGCCTCGTTCCCTCCGGTACACGGTGGCGGCCGTGACACAAACGCGGTTATCACGGTCTCGCAAGACTCTCGCCCCACTCGGTACAATTACAACGACTCACGCAAGAGCCGAGGGGTTGTGTGGTTTTACAAAACTCACTCAACTAACTAGGGTTCACCTAGAGCAAGCGCTAAAGTGGTCTAACTAACCTAAGCACTTCGCAAAGCACCTACGCTAATCACCGAGTGATTCTATTAAGCACTTGGGTGTTTGAGCACTTGGAAATATGCACTATGTGTCTTGGTATGTTGCTTGGGCTCTCACACTTGAGAATGGCCAGTTGGGGTGGTATTTATAGCCTCCACACCCCAAACTAGCCGTTGGACAGAAAGCAGCAGCTTTCTGTCGTCGGGTGCACCGGACAGTCCGGTGCACCACCGGACACTGCACAGTGGATGTCCGGTGCACGCCACGTCAGCCGACCGTTGGCGCCTGTAGCAGTCGACCGTTGGATCCGACCGTTGCCGTCTGCCCGTTGGCACACCGGACAGTCCGGTGCACACCGGACAGTCCGGTGCTACAGCCAGAGAGCGCTTGTCTGCGGCCTCTCTGCGCACCGGACAGTCCGGTGCACAGCAGACATCAATGTCCGGTGCGCCACCAGGCGCTGGCTGACAGCCCGTTTCTTGGATTCCTTTGCTGATTTCTTCGGGCTTCTTTTGTTCTTGAGTATTGGACTCCTATGCATTTTTTATGTCTTCTTTTGAGGTGTTGCATCCTCATTGCCTTGGTCCAATTCTCTTCGCATCCTGTGAACTATAATTATAAACACTAGCAAACATATTAGTCCACAAGTTGTGTTAATCATCAAACACCAAAACTCAATTAGCCAAATGGCCCAGGGTCCATTTTCCTTACAATCTCCCCCCTTTTTGGTGATTGATGACAACACAACCAAAGCAAGCAAATAATACAAGTATTTGAATTAAAATGTGCAATCTACTTGCTAAGATGCATGATTGTCCCCACAATGTGATATTATGGACTTAAGCCTCCCCTAACTCCATAATTCACTTACTTCCTATTTTTGGACCAAATAACCAAAACCACTTGAAAAGCCATTTGAGATATAAAATTTTAAATTGTTGGTGTTTGGTGTTTGATAAAGTTTTCATTGCTTTGGTCCCTAAACTTCTCCCCCTTTGGCATCAACCACCGAAAAGGAAGACATTAAAAGCATGTAGGAAGTAAATAAAAGCTTGCCCTCAACAAGAATTGTATCAAATGATATCACTAGAAGGATATTAAAATAAACCAAATGAATGATACCAGTTGAAAGGAACTCCCCCTAAATGAGTGTTCTCTTTAGAAAGAAGTTTCTCCCCCCTTTTTTAGAGATGAAGAAATACTCCCCCTAACATAGATCCTCTACTTAGGAAAAAGCATGTGAAAATTAGAGGTACAAGACAAGATTTGAAAAGACTAACTTCCCTTATGCATAGGTAACAGAATATGAGTTAACTACTTATGCATTTTTAGCAACATGGAAGCATATGATATGAAATATAGTCTAATCAAATATTGGAGAAGACATGTAAATGATACTGAATGTAGTCTCAAAAGATACCAATTGAAGATCAATGGCGAGCTTGAGAGACATGAGAGTTCTTGGAGATTTTGCAGTGGAAGATTGTTGTCTTTCTCCGGGGACTTCATTTTCCATACAATGAGACTATCACATGAAATAGACTTGAAAAGGTGTTAGTCTCAAAGTGTTAGATTATAGAGTAACCTCCCCCTAAAGGTGTGCATACAAGTTTTGAATACTTGTAGGAGACATGCACTTTGATTTGATATCAAGAGGGGCAAATTATCCATAATCCAAACTCTGGCACATATAGGTTAAATGATACAATTTGTAGAAATCAAAATTTTCAATTGATGCATCATTTACTATGGAGTGATATAGAAGCTATGTGCCGTGCTTAAATAAACATTTTAAGCCATGTAGGTTTGCTTAAGTATATGAATTTAAAAACTAGCAATCCTACCATATGATTTACCTAGTATGCATGATTTTGAACAAAAGTACAAAACAAATGTAATACTAGGCAAGAAAGGTAAACTAGATAAAAGATAAATAGATACGCATATCTAAAAACGAGAAATACAATAAAACTAGTTACCTTAGTCATGGGTGGGAAATTTGGGTCCAAAATTTTCACTAACCCACTTGGCAATAAACTTGATCCAATATGATGTATCCCATGATATACATCCCAATTTAGCCAAGTCTCCAAATTTCCCGAGGACCTTCGGTCCACTCACTTCCCTTTCGGGATCCAAACCTTCTTGGTGCTTTTCATGGTTGAAATTATTTCCTTTGGCACCCAGATGCGTTTGGCCCCCTTTCCTTTGTTGCCTTGCTTGTTGGCCTTGATTGCTATCACCTTTCCATTCTTTTTCTTCTTGATCAAATATGGTGTAGCATCCTTTTTGTTCACCTTTTTGATGTAGGTGCTGGAGATTTTGCTTGATGGCTTTTGCTTGAGCTTTTGTCTTTGTTTATCCCCGGTCATCGCCTTGCATTGGAAAGAATTGTGGCCTTCCTTGTGGCATAGCCTACAAATAACAATTTCTCCCTCCATAGGCTTGTTCACTCCCGCAGTGGTGTTATCCTGTGGAGTTTGGATTTGTTTGGCTTTGCCTTTCTTGTCATACAAAGCCTTGCCAAGGCGAGCCACTTCTTGCTTTAATTGTTCATTTTCCTTTGCAACCTCATCCGTACATGTCTCTACAACAATATTCTCAACAACTACTTGGTTGCAGGGGTTAGAATCATCAATTAAATCAAAGCAGGAAGTAGAAGCATCTTTCTTAATTAATTCAGGTATTTCAACTAAAGATACTGCTGGGGTGCTACCAATGTTTTCTAGCTTAGTAGTGTCGGGGACCATAATTAGGGGTACCCTCAAGGCTCCTAATTCTCAGCTAGTAACCCCCATCAGCACAAAGCTGCAAAGGCCTGATGGGTGCGATTAAGTCAGGGATCGGCCCATTCAAGGGACTCGATCACGCCTCGCCCGAGGCCCCCCTTCAGCGGCGAACATATTTCCGGCTCGCCCGAGGTCCTGTCTTCGCTAAGAAGCAACCCTGACCAAATCGCTGCACCGACCGACCAAGTCGCAGGAGCATTTAATGCAAAGGTGGCCTGACACCTTTATCCTGACGCGTGCCCCCCAGCTGGCAGAGCCGAAGTGACCGCCGTCACTTCGCCGCTCCACTGACCGGCCTGACAGAAGGACAGCGCCGCCTGCGCCACTCCGACTGCGGTGCCGCTTGACAGAGTGAGACTGACAGGCAGTCAGGCCTGGCCAAAGGCACCATAGGAAGCTCCGCTCCGCCCGACCCAGGGCTCGGACTCGGGCTAAGTCCCGGAAGACGGTGAACTCCGCCCGACCCAGGGCTCGGACTCGGGCTAAGACCCGGAAGACGGCGAACTCCGCCCGACCCAGGGCTCGGACTCGGGCTAAGTCCCGGAAGACGGCGAACTCCGCCCGACCCAGGGCTCGGACTCGGGCTAAGTCCCGGAAGACGACGACCTCCGCCTCGCCCGACCCAAGGCTCGGACTCGGGCTAAGTCCCAGAAGACGACGATCTCCGCCTCGCCCGACCCAGGGCTCTGACTTGGGCTCGGCCCCAGAAGACGACGAACTCCGCTTCGCCCGACCCCAGGGTTCGGACTCCGCCCCGGCACCAGCCGGCGATCTCCGCCTCGCCCGAACCTGGGGCTCGGACCCGACCTCGGCCACGGAAGACAGACTCGACCTTGGCTTCGGAGGAGCTTCCACATCGCCCAACCTAGGGCGTAGACCAGCCACGTCAACAGGAGGCGCCATCATCACCCTACCCCGAGCTGACTCAGGCCGCAGGGAACAAGACCGGCGTCCCATCTGGCTCGCCCCGCCAGATAGGCAATGATGGCGCCCTGCATACTCTGACAACGGCGGCTCTCAGCCCCCTTACGGAAGCAAGAGGACGTCAGTAAGGATTCAACCGCTCCGACAGCTGTCCCTCCGCCAGGCTCCATCGCTCCTCCGACGGCCACGACATCACACCAGCTGGGTGCCAAAATCTCTCCGGCTGCCACAACGGCATGTACTTAGGGCGCTAGCTCTCCTCCGCTAGGCACGTAGCACTCTGCTACACCCCCCATTGTACACCTGGATCCTCTCCTTACACCTATAAAAGGAAGGACCAGGGCCCTCTTAGAGAGGGTTGGCCACGCGGGGATGAGGACGAGAACAGGCGCTCGCTGGAGGCCGCTCGCTCGCTCTCCCGCGTGGACGCTTGTAACCCCCTACTGCAAGCGCACCCGACCTGGGCGCGGGACGAACACGAAGGCCGTGGGATTCCCACCTCTCTCACGCCGGTCTCCGGCCGCCTCGCTCTCCCCCCTTCGCGCTCGCCCTCGCGCTCGACCCATCTGGGCTGGGGCACGCGGCGACATTCACTCGTCGGCTCAGGGACCCCCGGTCTCGGAACGCCGACAGTTGGCGCGCCAGGTAGGGGTCCTGCTGCGTGTTGACGAACAGCTTCTCGTCGAGCTCCAGATGGGCAGTCTCCAGCAACCTCTCCAACCTGGGACGGTGCTCCGTTTCGGGAGTCTTGAGTTCATGTCCCTCGACGGCAGCTACGACATGATACTCCTTCCACCGCCATGCGACAACGACAGTGGCGGCCGACAACCCGCCCGCCGGCGGCGGAATCGGCGACGTCTTCCCCGCATGGTGGAAGAACAACCTTCGAGCTCACCCCGTCCTCTCCCCCGCCGGCGGAGGAGGAGGCGGGGCAACCAAGGCCAAGCAGGAGACAGCGCCTCGTCGGCTGTCGAGCGAGTCGGCGGCCTCAGCGCCCCAACGGGGGGCGCACCGGGTGTCGACCTCTCGTTTGAGACAAAGGCGAGCGCCGTCTCCCCGCGACACGCCAATCCCGAGCAAGCGGACGACGCCAGCACGCTCGCGAAAAGCTTGCTGGACGTCACCCTCGTACCTGAGACGACGGCGCAGTCAGTCCCCGACGTGACCTTATCGCCGCCCGTCGACCAAAAGGTACCAACCGATCCCCATCCCACGTCTTTCGGATTCAGCCTCAACCCGCCTAGAGACTTCGCTTTGGCGGGCGCTCTCGTAGAGGCAAGTCCAAATCCTCTGGGTTTCATATGCGGTCACCTTGGGACCGGCTGACGGACGTCTCGACCTACGGGCCCTCTGGGTCCGAGGAAGACGACGAGCCCAGCATCTATTGGGATTTCTCTGGACTTGGCAATCCCAGTGCCGTGCGGGACTTCGTGACCACATGTGACTACTGCCTTTCCGACTGTTCCGACGGAAGCCGTAGCCTCGGCGACGGGGACTGCGGCCCAAGTCGCGAATGCTTCCACGTCGATCTAGGGGGTCCCCCCGAAGGCAACCATCTCGGCATGCCAGAGGACGGTGACCTCCCTAGGCCGGTGCCTCGCGTTGACATCCCACGGGAGCTAGCTGTGGTCCCCGTTCAGGCGGGGGTCATGACCCACAGCTCGAGCAAATCCGTGGGGTGCAGGCCAGGCTCGACGAGGGAGCAGGAGCGCTTGAGCCGATCCGTCGGGACGTCGGGCAGGCATGGGCGGGCCAACCTCCGACCGGAGAAATACGTCATCTACCCCAGGGCTTCCAGCACCGCATCACCGACGACGTCAGGGTCAGGCCACCACCCGCATCCAGTGGGGTCGGCCAGAACCTGGCGGCAGCAGCAATGCTTCTTCGCGCGATGTCGGAGCCATCAACCACCGAGGGGCGGCGAATCTAGGGAGAGCTCAAGAATCTCCTAGAAGGCGCCGCGGTCCGACGGGCCGAGAGCTCTGCCTCCCGAAGGCAGGGGTACCCCTCGGAACCTCATGCCGCGACTTCCCGATTCATGTGGGAAGCCTCGGTCTACACCGGGCGCACGCGCAACACCGCGCCTGCGGCCCCGGGTCGCCTCGGCAACGAGCACCATCACCGCGACCGTCGGGCCCACCTCGATGAGAGGGTGCGCCGAGGCTACCACCCCAGGCGTGGAGGATGCTACGACAGCGGGGAGGATCGGAGTCCCTCGCCCGAACCACCCAGTCCGCAAGCCTTCAGCCGAGCCATCCGACGGGCGCCGTTCCCGACCCGGTTCCGACCCCCGACTACTATCACAAAGTACTCGGGGGAGACGAGACCGGAACTGTGGCTCGTGGACTACCGTCTGGCCTGCCAACTGGGTGGAACGGACGATGACAACCTCATCATCCGCAACCTCCCCCTGTTCCTCTCCGACTCCGCTCGCGCCTGGTTGGAGCACCTGCCTCTGGGGCAGATCTCCAACTGGGACGACCTAGTCCAAGCTTTCGCCGGCAATTTCCAGGGCACGTATGTGCGCCCCGGGAATTCCTGGGACCTCTGAAGCTGCCGACGGCAGCCGGGAGAGTCTCTCCGGGACTACATCCGGCGATTCTCGAAGCAGCGCACCGAGCTGCCCAACATCACCGACTCGGATGTCATCGGCGCGTTCCTCGCTGGCACCACCTGCCGCGACCTGGTGAGCAAGCTGGGTCGCAAGACCCCCACCAGGGCGAGCGAGCTGATGGACATCGCCACCAAGTTCGCCTCTGGCCAGGAGGCGGTCGAGGCTATCTTCCGAAAGGACAAGCAGCCCCAAGGCTGCCCATCGGAAGATACTCCCGAGGCGTCAACTCAGCGCGGCGCCAAGAAGAAGGGCAAGAAGAAGTCGCAAGGGAAACGCGACGCCGCCGACGCGGACCTTGTCGCCGCCGCCGAGTACAAGAACCCTCGGAAGCCCCCCGAAGGTGCCAACCTCTTCGACAAGATGCTCAAGGAGCCGTGCCCCTATCACCAGGGGCCCGTCAAGCACACCCTTGAGGAGTGCGTCATGCTTCGGCGCCACTTCCACAGGGCCGGGCCACCCGCGGAGGGTGGCAAGGCCCGCGACGACGACAAGAAGGAAGATCACCAGGCAGGAGAGTTCCCCGAGGTCCGCGACTGCTTCATGATCTACGGTGGGCAGGCGGCGAATGCCTCAGCTCGGCACCGCAAGCAAGAGCGCCGGGAGGTCTGTTCGGTGAAGGTGGCGGCGCCAGTCTACCTAGGCTGGTCTGACAAGCCCATCACCTTTGACCAAGCCGACCACCCCGACCATGTGCCGAGCCCGGGGAAATACCCGCTCGTCGTCGACCCCATCATCGACGACGTCAGGCTCACCAAGGTCCTCATGGACGGAGGCAGCAGCCTCAACATCATCTACGCCGAGACCCTCGGGCTCCTGCGTGTTGATCTGTCCTCTGTCCGGGCAGGCGCTGCGCCCTTCCATGGGATCATTCCCGGGAAGCGCGTCCAGCCCCTCGGACAGCTCGACCTTCCTGTCTGCTTCGGAACACCCTCCAACTTCCGAAGGGAGACCCTGACGTTCGAGGTGGTCGGGTTCCGAGGAACCTACCACGCGGTACTGGGGAGGCCATGCTACGCGAAGTTCATGGCCGTCCCCAGCTACACCTACCTGAAGCTCAAGATGTCGGGCCCCAACGGGGTCATCACTGTGGGCCCCACGTACAAACACACGTTCGAATGCGACGTGGAGTGCGTGGAGTACGCCGAGGCCCTCGCCGAGTCCGAGGCCCTCATCACCGACCTGGAGAGCCTCTCTAAGGAGGTGCCAGACGTGAAGCGTCACGCCGGCAACTTTGAGCCAGCAGAGATGATTAAGTCCGTCCCCCTCGACCCCAGCGGCGACACCTCCAAGCAGATCCAGATCGGCTCCGGGCTCGATCCCAAATAGGAAGCAGTGCTCGTCGACTTTCTCTGCGCGAACGCCGACGTCTTCGCGTGGAGTCCCTCGGACATGCCCGGCATACCGAGGGATGTCGCCAAGCACTCGCTGGACATCCGAGCCGGAGCCCGACCCGTCAAGCAGCCACTGCGCCGATTCGACGAGAAGAAGCGCAGAGCCATAGGCGAGGAGATCCACAAGCTAATGGCGGTAGGGTTCATCAAAGAGGTATTCCATCCCGAATGGCTTGCCAATCCTGTGCTTGTGAGAAAGAAAGGGGGGAAATAGCGGATGTGTGTAGACTACACTGGTCTCAACAAAGCATGTCCGAAGGTTCCCTACCCTCTGCCTCGCATCGACCAAATCATGGATTCCACTGCTGGGTGCGAAACCCTGTCTTTCCTCGATGCCTACTCAGGGTATCATCAAATCAGGATGAAAGAGTCCGACCAGCTCGTGACTTCTTTCATCACACCCTTCGGCATGTACTGCTATGTCACCATACCGTTCGGCTTGAGGAATGCGGGCGCGACGTACCAGTGGTGCATGAACCATGTGTTCGGTGAACACATTGGCTGCACGGTCGAGGCCTACGTCGATGACATCGTAGTCAAGACGAGGAAAGCCTCCGACCTCCTTTCCGACCTTGAAGCGACATTCTGATGTCTCAAGGCGAAAGGCGTCAAGCTCAATCCCGAAAAGTGTGTTTTCGGAGTACCCCGAGGCATTCTCTTGGGGTTCATCGTCTCCGAGCGGGGCATCGAAGCCAACTCGGAGAAGATCGCAGCTATCACCAGCATGGGGCCCATCAAGGACTTGAAAGGCGTGCAGAGGGTCATGGGATGCCTCGCGGCTCTGAGCCGCTTCATCTCACGCCTCGGCGAAAGAGGTCTACCTCTGTACCGCCTCTTAAGGAAGGCCGAGTGCTTCACTTGGACCCCTGAGGCCGAGGAAGCCCTCGGGAACCTGAAGGCACTCCTCACAAAGGCGCCTATCTTGGTGCCCCCAGCTGCCGGAGAAGCCCTCCTGGTCTACGTCGCCGCGACCACTCAGGTGGTTAGCGCCGCGATTGTGGTCGAGAGGCAAGAAGAGGGGCATGCGTTGCCCGTTCAGAGGCCAGTCTACTTGTCAGCGAGGTACTGTCTGAAACCAAGATCCGCTACCCACAAGTTCAGAAGCTGCTGTACGCGGTGATCCTAACGCGGCGGAAGCTGCGACACTACTTCGAGTCTCATCCTGTGACTGTGGTGTCATCCTTCCCCCTGGGGGAGATCATCTAGTGCCGAGAGGCCTCGGGTAGGATTGCAAAGTGGGCGGTGGAAATCATGGGCGAGACAATCTCGTTCGCTCCTCGGAAGGCCATCAAGTCCCAGGTCTTGGCGGACTTCGTAGCTGAATGGGTCGACACCCAGTTACCGACGGCTCCGATCCAACCGGAGCTCTGGACCATGTTCTTCGATGGGTCGCTGATGAAGACAGGAGCCGGCGCAGGCCTACTCTTCATCTCGCCCCTCGGGAAGCACCTACGCTACATGCTACGCCTCCATTTCCCGGCATCCAACAATGTGGCTGAGTACGAAGCTCTGGTCAACGGGTTGTGGATCGCCATCGAGCTAGGGGTCCGACGCCTTGACGCTCGCGGTGACTCGCAGCTCGTCATCGACCAAGTCATGAAGAATTCCCACTGCCGCGACCCGAAGATGGAGGCCTACTGCGATGAGGTACGGCGCCTGGAAGACAAGTTCTACGGGCTCGAGCTCAACCACATCGCTCGGCGCTACAACGAGACTGCGGACGAGCTGGCTAAAATAGCCTCGGGGTGAACGACGGTTCCCCCGGACGTCTTCTCCCGAGATCTGCATCAACCCTCCATCAAGATCGACGACACGCCCCAGCCCGAGGCACCCTCGGCCCAGCCCGAGGCACCCTCGGATCATCCCGAGGCACCCTCGGCTCGGCCCGAGGTGTCCTCGACTCAACCCGAGGTACCCTCGGCCCCCGAGGGCGAGGCGCTGCACGTTGAGGGGGAGCAAAGCGGGGTCACGCCTGATCAAAACTGGCAGACCCCGTACCTGCAATACCTCCACCAAGGAGAGCTACCCTCCGACCGAGCCGAGGCTCGGCGAGTGGCGCGGCGCGCCAAGTCGTTCGTCTTACTGGGAGATGAGAAGGAGCTCTACCACCAGAGGCCCTCCGGCATCCTCCAGCGATGCATCTCCATCGCCGAAGGTTAGGAACTCCTGCGAGAGATACACTCGGGGGCTTGTGGCCATCACGCAGCGCCTTGAGCCCTTGTCGGGAATGCTTTCCGGCAAGGCTTCTACTGGCCGACGGCGGTGGCCGACGCCACTAGAATTGTCCGCACCTGCGAAGGGTGTCAGTTCTACGCAAGGCAGACCCACCTGCCCGCTCAGGCTCTGCAGACGGTACCCATCACCTGGCCTTTTGCTGTGTGGGGTCTGGATCTCGTCGGCCCCTTGCAGAAGGCACCCGGGGGCTACACACACCTATTGGTCGCCATCGACAAATTCTCCAAGTGGATCGAGGTCCGACCCCTAAACAGCATCAGGTCCGAGCAGGCGGTGGCGTTCTTCACCAACATCATCCATCGCTTCGGGGTCCCGAACTCCATCATCACCGACAACGGCACCCAGTTCACCGGCAGAAAGTTCCTGGACTTCTGCGAGGACCATCACATCCGGGTGGACTGGGCCGCCGTGGCTCACCCCATGTCAAATGGGCAAGTAGAGCGTGCCAACGGCATGATTCTACAAGGGCTCAAGCCTCGGATCTACAACGACCTCAATAAGTTCGGCAAGCGATGGATGAAGGAACTCCCCTCGGTGGTCTGGAGTCTGAGGACAACGCCAAGCCGAGCCACAGGCTTCACGCCGTTCTTCCTAGTCTACGGGGCCGAGGCTGTCTTGCCCACAGACCTGGAACACGGCTCCCCGAGGGCGAGGGCCTACACCGACCAAAGCAACCAAACTAGCCGAGAAGACTCGCTGGACCAGCTGGAGGAGGCTCGGGACAAGGCCTTACTACACTCGGCGCGATACCAGCAGTCCCTGCGACGCTACCACGCCCGAGGGGTCCGGTCCCGAGACCTCCAGGTGGGCGACCTGGTGCTTCGGCTGCGACAAGACGCCCAAGGGCGGCATAAGCTCACGCCCCCCTGGGAGGGGCCGTTCGTCATCGCCAAAGTTCTGAAGCCCGGAACGTACAAGCTGGCCAACAGTCAAGGCGAGGTCTACGGCAACGCTTGGAACATCCAACAACTACGTCGCTTCTACCCTTAAGATGTTTTCAAGTTGTTCATATACCTCGCGCCCAGCAAAAGTTTAGTCGTCAAGGAAGGGTCGGCCTCGCCTCGGCAAAGCCCGACCCTCCCTCGGGGGCTAAAAGGGGGGGAACCCCCTCTGCGTCGAAATTTTCCTCGAAAAAAGATCTTTTCTGCCAGAAGGTCTTTCGGGCTGTTTGACTACTTCGAAAGTGGATCCTGAAAACGACCAGGTTTTCTTTTCAAGCCAACTCTGCCTCTGTTCATGTTGACGCCGCTACCCCTGGCCTCGGCTCATCGAAGAGCGGCCGAGGGGTTCCTTTAATTAAGCTAGAGAAGCCTCGGACAACAAGGCTGACCGAGCCGAGGGACTCCTATGCCTCCGGGATACGGATACCTCACTCGTCACCTTTGCACGGGGCGACTCACGCTTGGTGAAGCGGTTCAGACAACCAATAGGCGAGTCTTGGTGCTCCAAAATGAGGAAAAAATACGGCTCCGTGCCGAAAATACATGCATGTTCAGGCCCCGACAGCCACAATGAACAAAAACACTGGCATCCAAGGTGCCATTACAAATGGAACTCCGGTTCCACCTCCACAGGTACGAACAACCCCACTCAATGGGGGGGCCTGCGGAGCAACAGAAGACCGACGAACGGCTCGCCGTCGCCCGCCCCAGCAGCGGCGACAATGAAGACTTCTGCCCCGGGGGGCCGAACAGCAGCAGCGATGACCTCAGGGCGGATGCTGCTGCCAGGAGGCCCCCGCCCGTGCCCAAACTCGTGAGGCAAGGATGGGCAGAAGGCCGTAGAGTTGGAGGTCGGTCCACGGATGGCGCCGGCAGGCTCGTCGGCGGAAGAACCTCTTCCAGCTGTCGTGGCAGACGCCGGCGCCGGGAGCGGCTCTGAAGCCACTCGCATCCGAGAGCCAGGCACGCTGCAGCCGCCAGCGCCATGGACGACTCCCGCCCTTCCCCCGATCACTGAGGGAAGGAGCGGGCCACCGCCCACGCAGGGGTCGATCCCAACTCGGCTCACTCCCCTCCCCAGCCCTAGTGATGAAAATCCTTGAGGCTGAGGGAGGGGCGGAGGCCGCAGCCCGGCTCGCTTTCCCCCACCATCAAACTGGAGGTCACCATCTTGGGTGACCACCGATGGAGGGGTGCAGCCGGGCTGCATGATGAAAATCCTTGAAGCCGAACGATGGCTGAAAGGTACCCACTCCCACGGAGTTGTGTCCTCCAACAACGAGGCGGAAAGACGGCGGATATCCCCCATCCGGGGGCTTGGAAGGTGGAAAGACACAATGCATAAGGGAGCGCGAAGACATGGTCGCCTTCTAAGTGGGTCACCCTCCTTTTAAAGGCGGCTCTCCCTACTTGCATCCCCAGCCGTCACAGGCTAAGTCTTCTCCAACACACTCCAAGGTCCTCCCCTACGGCGCGGGGGCTGGGTCCCACACGTCATGCAAGCCGACTCAGAGCAGAAGAAGCCAAACCGCCGCGCGTGGTGCGTACAACCGCCCAGCGGTTACAATCGACCCTCCACTTTTGCCTAGACCAGCGGGCGAAAGGGTGGGCAGCCATGCAGGCGGCATGCAACCGCGCCAAGTGGGCGCACTTCTCCAACTCCCAACACGCCCGGCATGGAGGCCCAGGCCCACGCGTCATGCAACCGGCGCGCCGAATGCTTTGTGCATGCAACTGCACCGCCACTTGCGCCACCACCGCGCCTCCTCGACTGCGGAACCAATGCCGTGACTCGAGGCGACCCAGCGCACGACCCAGCGGCTCCAGCCTGGCGCGACGGTCAATACGGCCGAAGACGGGCCGGCAGTAATGGCGGTGGCAGGCGGGCAAGTGCAGCGGTCACGTCGTCAGCCAAGCTTACGTCCCGTCCGGGGGCAGCGAGAGAACCCTCTCTCACGGCGTGAAGACAATGCGCCCGTGATCCGTTCCTCGAACGGCTCGCGCACGCACAACGGCTACCCTGCGAACTACTCGCCCCATCGCATCAACTCCACGGCGGGACACGCGGCGCCTCTGGCAGGAGAAGCGAGCGACGCTTCGCCTTCGCCGTAATGACCGCGTCAAAAAAAGGTACGCTACATCGTTCGATTTCGTATCCTTTTCCGTTTTTCCTCTTTCTCTCTCTTGCAACAGGGACCGAGAAAGGGGGATACCCCGAAAAGGATCCTTCCCCGAGAAGGAACCAGGCTCCGAGCCCCCCTACTAATCAGAGGTTCGAAGGCTGGCCCCCCGGAAGGGTTCGATAGCCGCCTCAGATCGCGTGGGCCCTACACCCACTACTGGTCAGAGGTTCAAAGGCCGGCCCCTCGAAAGGGTTCCACGGCCGCCTCAGGCTACTCGGGCTCCGCGCCCATTATTGATCAGGGGTTCGAAGGCTGGCCCCCGAAGGGTTCACAGCCGCCTCAGACGTCGAGCGAGGGATGACCATGGGTACGTTCGATACATAACCAAGGCTTGGGCTGCGCTCCCAAGGTACCCTAGGACATTTTCGAGACCAGTGGGAACGATCTTGTAACAAAATCCCATCAGAGGGAGGCATCGAGCCCTCGGACCCTGTCACCAGGGGACCGGGTCTGGCAGATCACCCGCAGGTACTTTTGGGCGTGCCTCTGGGCCCCTAGCCGACCCCTAACGAACGGGGCACAGACGTCCACTTGGATTACCCGCTTGCAGCTCATCGGAGACACCATGTTCAGCGCCCATCGAGGGCAACATGGCACTTTCCCCCCTCCTCCTTGCGGAAAGGCGACGCAGGGGCGTTGTAAAAAAGCCGAGTCTACCCCTGACCGCCCTCTCGCTCTGTGCAGAGGCTCGGGGGCTGCTCTCGCAAACCCGGCCCCGGCCGAACCGTTGATAGCGTCAACATACCAGCCCGAGAACTTGGGACCCGACCGTACACCTAGGCTACGGCCAGCTCGCATGAGGGAACGACCAGACCAGCTGAAGCACTACGCAAGGCATTAAGACCTCGAAGGAGTGAAACCACTCCTCCGAGGCCTCGGGGGCTACACCCGGCGGGTGCGCTCGCGCGCACCCACCGGAACAAAACGCAACCGAGAAAGGCTGGTCCCCTTGCAAAAAAGTGCGACGAAAGCCTCCAAGAGAGTGCAAACACTCCCTTCGAGGCTCGGGGGCTACTGTCGGGGACCATAATTAGGGGTACCCTCAAGGCTCCTAATTCTCAGCTGGTAACCCCCATCAGCACAAAGCTGCAAAGGCCTGATGGGTGCGATTAAGTCAGGGATCGGCCCATTCAAGGGACTCGATCACGCCTCGCCCGAGGCCCCCCTTCAGCGGCGAACATATTTTCGGCTCGCCCGAGGTCCTGTCTTCGCTAAGAAGCAACCCTGACCAAATCGCTGCACCGACCGACCAAGTCGCAGGAGCATTTAATGCAAAGGTGGCCTGACACCTTTATCCTGACGCGCGCCCCCCAGCCGGCAGAGCCGAAGTGACCGCCGTCACTTCGCCGCTCCACTGACCGACCTGACAGAAGGACAGCGCCGCCTGCGCCACTCCGACTGCGGTGCCGCTTGACAGAGTGAGACTGACAGGCAGTCAGGCCTGGCCAAAGGCACCATAGGAAGCTCCGCTCCGCCCGACCCAGGGCTCGGACTCGGGCTATGTCCCGGAAGACGGCGAACTCCGCCCGACCCAGGGCTCGGACTCAGGCTAAGACCCGGAAGACGGCGAACTCCGCCCGACCCAGGGCTCGGACTCGGGCTAAGTCCCGGAAGACGGCGAACTCCGCCCGACCCAGGGCTCGGACTCGGGCTAAGTCCCGAAAGACGACGACCTCCGCCTCGCCCGACCCAGGGCTCGGACTCGGGCTAAGTCCCAGAAGACGACGATCTCCACCTCGCCCGACCCAGGGCTCTGACTTGGGCTCGGCCCCAGAAGACGACGAACTTCGCTTCGCCCGACCCCAGGGTTCGGACTTCGCCCCGGCACCAGCCGGCGATCTCCGCCTCGCCCGAACCTGGGGCTCGAACCAGACCTCGGCCACGGAAGACAGACTCGACCTCGGCTTCGGAGGAGCTTCCACATCGCCCAACCTAGGGCGTAGACCAGCCACGTCAACAGGAGGCGCCATCATCACCCTACCCCGAGCTGACTCAGGCCGCAGGGAACAAGACCGGCGTCCCATCTGGCTCGCCCCGCCAGATAGGCAATGATGGCGCCCTGCATACTCTGTGACGACGGCGGCTCTCAGCCCCCTTACGGAAGCAAGAGGACGTCAGTAAGGATTCAACCGCTCCGACAGCTGTCCCTCCGCCAGGCTCCATCGCTCCTCCGACGGCCACGACATCACACCAGCTGGGTGCCAAAATCTCTCCGGCTGCCACAACGGCATGTACTTAGGGCGCTAGCTCTCCTCCGCTAGGCACGTAGCACTCTGCTACACCCCCCATTGTACACCTGGATCCTCTCCTTACGCCTATAAAAGGAAGGACCAGGGCCCTCTTAGAGAGGGTTGGCCGCGCGGGGACGAGGACGAGAACAGGCGCTCACTGGAGGCCGCTCGCTCCCTCTCCCGCGTGGACGCTTGTAACCCCCTACTGCAAGCGCACCCGACCTGGGCGCGGGACGAACACGAAGGCCGCGGGATTCCCACCTCTCTCACGCCGGTCTCCGGCCGCCTCGCTCTCCCCCCTTCGCGCTCGCCCTCGCGCTCGACCCATCTGGGCTGGGGCACGCGGCGACATTCACTCGTCGGCTCAGGGACCCCCCGGTCTCGGAACGCCGACAAGTAGTTAGCTCATTGTTGTGTATGCTAAGAATTTCCATTTTCTCTAGCAAATTTTCAATAGCTTCTTGGGAGCTAGCTAACTTAGCCTTAAGTTTTTCATTCTTTTTAATAAGGCTATCATCGGTAGCAGTGGATGGAGCACTAGATTCTAATAGCTCAATTTTAGTTGATAGCTCACTATTTAAGTTTGCAAAAGTTTCAAATTCTTCTAGCAAACCTTTGTAATCATTTTGAGAGCTAACCAACTTATTTTTCAAAGTTTTAAGTTGAGCTTTTTGCTTAGTGCAAATATCCTGGAAAAATTCTACGGCTTCCGCAAGCTCATCTAGAGAGGGCTTTCCCTCACCTTCATCATCACTACTACTTTCATCACTAGAGGATGGAATGCTTTTGTTACCTCTTGCCATAAGGCATTTGTGTGATGACCGTGATGATCGTGACGAGGACCGGTGGTTGCGCGTCCTTGGAGGTTCATCTTCACTTGAAGAATCATCCCAAGTTCTAACACTTGTTAGCGCCTTGCCTTTGCTCCTCTCCTTTTTGGGCTTGGCCATATTTGGACAGCTGTCCCTGAAGTGGCCCTTCTCCCCACATGCGAAGCATCCTCTCTTCCTTTGCTTTTTCCTGTCAATGTTAAAGAGAAGATCCTCGACCTGCAGGGGCACACCCATTAGATTAATCTTGCGGATCATCCTCATTACCTTTCCGACGCATCGGATTGTTTCTTCGTCCTCGGAGGATGATGTGCATGGTTGATTATCTTCATCATCATCACTTTCTTCTTCTTCCTCTTCTTCACTTGAGGAACTTGGAGTGGGAGCCTTCTTTTTGCCCTTCCTTTCATCACATGCAAAAGCATATGGCCTTGAGGAAGTTGGCTCCTCTCCCCGACTCATTTTTCGCGACATCTCAAAGGCCGCGATTTTCCCAATCACAATGGTCGGGGTCATGTTGCTCAAATCCTCCATGTTGTGAAGGATGGTGATGATGCTCCCATATCTTTGTTGTGGTAGCAGGGAGATAATCTTCCTCACAATGTCCGCATCACCTAGCTTATTAATGCCAATAGAATTGAGCTCATTGATAATTAGATTCAAATGAGAATACATGTCTCTAACAAGCTCATCATCTTTCATAGCAAAAGAATTATACTCATTCAAGACTAGGCAATGTTTTTGCTCACGGACATTGGATGTGCCATCATGGAGCTCATGCAATTTTAGCCAAATCTCATTAGCAGTTCTCAAGGTAAATACTTGATTAAAAATATCCATGCTAAGAGATTCATACAAGCAATTTTTGGCTCTAGCATTTAAATGAATTTCTTTTTCCTCACTCGTGGTGGGTTTCTCGGGATTCTTGAGAGGTTTCATCCCGTCACGAGTGACTCTCCAAACACCTAGATCAACGGCCTCTAGGTAACAAGCCATTCTAGCACTATAATATGGGAAGTTAGTGCCGTCGAAGTGTGGTGGCCTATGGGTATCCATCCCTTCCTCTAAAAAGCGTCGGCTCTTTTTAGCGGTGAAGCTAAAGCGTTTCAAAAGAGCCAAACCGGGCTCTGATACCACTTGTAGGAAACGGGTGACGCCTAAGAGGGGGGGGTGAATTAGGACTTCTAAAACTTTTACTAAACTAGGCCACAATTAAAGCCCTAGAGCAAAACCTATGCAAATAATCAAAACTAGAATGTGCAAACTAGGTTTTGTCTAAGTGTTGCTATCTCTACCGCAAAGGCTAAGTTTCAATCTACACTAAATAAGTATGACTACAAGATTGAAACTTAAATGCTTAATATAAATGCGGAATGTAAAGAGTTAAGTAGAGAAGCAAACTCTCGTGGATGACGCCGGTATTTTTACCGAGGTATACAAAACCACGCAAGGTCCCGACTAATCCTCGTTGGTGCCCCTACGCAAAGGGAAGCCCACACGAGGGCCAAGCACCATGGTCAAGTAACTCCGTAGAGAGCCACGGGCCTTCTCCACACGCAAGTGGTGCTCCGCTTCCGGCTCCTCTCGGACGCTCCCCGCCGTCTCCACTATCGAGCTTCCGGCCGAAACGCCGTGGGCCTCGTTCCCTCCGGTACACGATGGCGGCCGTGACACAAACGCGGTTGTCACGGTCTCGCAAGACTCTCGCCCCACTCGGTACAATTACAACGACTCACGCAAGAGCCGAGGGGTTGTGTGGTTTTACAAAACTCACTCAACTAACTAGGGTTCACCTAGAGCAAGCGCTAAAGCGGTCTAACTAACCTAAGCACTTCGCAAAGCACCTACACTAATCACCGAGTGATTCTATTAAGCACTTGGGTGTTTGAGCACTTGGAAATATGCACTATGTGTCTTGGTATGTTGCTTGGGCTCTCACACTTGAGAATGGCCGGTTGGGGTGGTATTTATAGCCTCCACACCCCAAACTAGCCGTTGGACAAAAAGCAGCAGCTTTCTGTCGTCGGGTGCACCGGACAGTCCGGTGCACCACCGGACACTGCACAGTGGATGTCCGATGCACGCCACGTCAGCCGACCGTTGGCGCCTGTAGCAGTCGACCGTTGGATCCGACCGTTGCCGTCTGCCCGTTGGCACACCGGACAGTCCGGTGCACACCGGACAGTCCGGTGCTACAGCCAGAGAGCGCCTGTCTGCGGCCTCTCTGCGCAGACTGTCCGGTGCGCCACCAGGCGCTGGCTGACAGCCCGTTTCTTGGATTCCTTTGCTGATTTCTTCGGGCTTCTTTTGTTCTTGAGTATTGGACTCCTATGCATTTTTTATGTCTTCTTTTGAGGTGTTGCATCCTCATTGCCTTGGTCCAATTCTCTTCGCATCCTGTGAACTATAATTATAAACACTAGCAAACATATTAGTCCACAAGTTGTGTTAATCATCAAACACCAAAACTCAATTAGCCAAATGGCCCGGGGTCCATTTTCCTTACACTGCTAATGAATTAGCAATGGATGAGGAGAAATTTAATCAAAGGGTTGAAAGTTTGGCGTTTAGAATTGAAGAGGAGTTGTTCAAATTGTTTCGTGGGGTAAATAATAAGTACAAGGAAAAGGGCAGATCTCTTTTGTTTAATTTGAAAGACAAAAGCAACCCTGAGCTAAGAGAGAGGGTTTTGTCTAGAGATATTGCGCCTGAACGCCTTTGTTCAATGACTGCAGAAGAACTTGCCTCCAAAGAACTCTCAGAGTGGCGGCTGGCTAAAGCTGAGGAGTTTGCAGAGATGGTTGTCCTTCCGAATATGGAGGTTGACCCAAGGCGTTTGGTTAGAAAAACTCACAAGGGAGAGTTCCAAGTTGAAGTCGAAGAACCAGATGGTTTCTCAGTGGAGGTTGAACTTGGGAGTAATCTTACTAATATTCCATCAAAACTATCGAAGATCAGGCCAAGTCTAATGGAACAGATGGTAAAGAAGATGTTCAAGAAAAAGACAAAGCATCTGATAGCACTTCACAAGATGAGGGTGGCAGAACAGACATCAATGATATGCCAGGTGATGTACAATATATCGATAATGAGAAAGCTGATCTCATGAAGGAACTTATTTTGGATGGCATGAAGGACACTGTAAATCTCCCACCGATCCCTTCTTTAGATGAATTCATGCAGGGCTTAGATTCCGAGCGACCTTTTGTTGATCTCTCAGTTGGGACTCCTCAAGAAGATGTCAATGACTCTGAGGAACCTGGCACCACCATGGAGCCTGAGGACCTTCCAGAGACAGAGGATAATGCATCTGCACCAGAGAAATTTGAATATGAATCTGATAAATCATTTGCACAGGTTAACAGCGAGCCTAAGCTAGAGTCACCAGGAGATACAATGGTTCCAAATTCGGATCTTACTGAACCACGTGATGGAGAGCTGAATAAATCCTCCCCCTCCCATGGCAAAGGTGAAGCCAAGAAAACGACGACTGATAATGCCTCTAATCCTGACTCTGTTCATCAGGATCAGGCAGCCAGTATAGCGTATCCCCGGAGATGGCCCCGAGCAGGCAGCCAAGTAATATATGTTAACTCGCAAACAAACTACTCTATCAATTGAAATGCAGACACGCCAAACAAGCAACCAAATATAAGAGTTTTCAATAAACAAGCAGAGATGTTTCCCCCCAAATTCTATCACAGACGCACCAAAGCAATCAAATCAAATGGGATGGCTAACTGATAGCGTTCTCACCTGAATTATCCCCTTCACCCTCCACGCTCCCCTGGCGTGCACCACGATCTGTGCGTCGTCCGGGTTAAGTGCCGCGAGCTCCCGCTGCACCTCCTCGGGCGCCACGTTGTGCTCGGCGGACAGACGCTCGGCGACGGCCGCCTCGCCGACGCCGCCCACTCGACGACCGAGCATGGCGCGGGAGTCCCCGAGGTTGGCCACGTATAGCGTATCCCCGAAGATGGCCCCGAGCAGGCAGCACGAGCCCACGACAGCCAGGTGTGGGCGCCTCGTCCACTCCTGCCTCGCCTGCCCGTGGAACTCCTCCTCGGCCGCGCCAAATGCGCTTCGGACACGGGCATCACATCGAGGCGGGCAGTTTCCGTCGGGCATTGCGGCGGGGTTTGCGTCGTTTGCGGCGTGGTTTGCGGAGGCGGGCAGATTGCGGCGGCGTTGGCTGCGTTGGCGGCGTGGTTTGCGGAGGTGTTTGGAAGCGCGGCGGGGTTTGCGGGCGAGCGGAGGTAGGGGCGGTCTACAATACTAACTTAATAGTTAGTAGAGATATTTAATAGTTCTAACTACTGTATAAAACATCTAATCTAATATGACGAAACTATAAATTAGTCCCTTCACCCAAACACGCCCCTGAGTGACTAAGGTGTAGAAGAAAATGAAAGTGGACTAATGAACTATGACCTCTCACCTGTCAAAAGAAAGGACGGACAAAGAGGCGGAGCCGCGACCGACGACTCATCAGACATGGCAAAGCCGGCGGCGGCGAGGAAGCCCTCTGCGGCGTCGACCGTCGCACTGACACTGGTTCTGGCCCTGGCTTCGGCTGTCCTCCTCTTCCTCCTGCTCCGCTTCTCTCCCTCCTCCCCGTCCCCCAATCCGCACCCGCACCGCCGCCTCCGCCTCCGCCCCCGTGCGCATGCGCACCACCACCAGATCCCATTCGACCCTGTCGTCGCGGACATCGAGCGCCGCCTCGAAGACCGCGAATGGGAGCGCCTCGCCGCTGCAGGGCTGCACGCTCCGGGCATGGAGGCGGCGCCAGTCCCAGAGGATCTCACCGACGGTGAGGTCGACGCCGACGAGGACTACATCATTGACGCTGTGCGCTTCAACGTCACGCTTCGCGTGGAGGCGCTGTTCCCAAAGATCGACGTCGACCCTGCCGATGGCGCCGTCACGGGCGCTGAGCTGGCCGCGTGGAACCTCGCAAATGCGCGGCGGGAGGTGCTGCACCGCACCGCCCGGGAGCTCGAGCTGCACGACCGCGATCACGACGGCCGGGTCGCCTACGGCGAATACGAGCGGCCCAGCTGGGCCTGGCGTTTCGACGGTATGTACATATTTGTACCATTCCAGCTGTTTATGTTTGATTCTTCAGTGAGGTTTGGATCCTTGTACTAGATTTGAAGTTCATTGGATACTCGTAATCTACCAACGACAGCTGGTAAGCTCTGAATCTTGGTGTCAAGATTTGTTTGACCACGTCCTGTTCTTGGATTTCGGGATTCATACGCTGATTCTTAGGCTACATTGTGGTGTTAAGTCGTTTTACATAACGGAAATGTAGTTATGTAAATCATCCATCTTTGCTAGTCCATTTGCCATGTATATTTTGGCCACCTTGAAGCCAAACAATTGAAGTTTCATATTACAATCTTTTTAGAAGTGTTGTTATAGTAAGGTATCGTGGAAATACTTTCACTAAAAATTCACTTACATTACATATAATGCTTCAAATTGACCACTTTTCAAATAAAATAAATAAACGAGGTATGGTGCCTACAGCTCTAAGAAATGTGGATCCTTTTGGGTCTGTTTGGTTCAGCTTTTTTCTGACCAGCTTTTCTGAGAATCTGGCTGTAGGGAGAATCTGGCTGTATAGAGAATCTGAGTGTCATTAGGATTACGTGCGGAAGAAGATAAAGGTATTCATAGGACTCAGGATCTAGAAAGTGACGGATTCCTACTATTGCAACGACTCAACTGATTATGTGTTTATGTTGATTTTGAATGGTTTTTACCCAAACGAATTTTATAGAAGCTGACTGAAAAGTTGAGCGTTTGACAGGCCGCATCAGCTTTTGGTGGCCAGAAGCTCCAAAAAGCTGAAACAAACAGGGGCTTTGCAAGGCCCCGATGCCTCAATTAGCAAATATATATATAGTGTAATCCCTTATCGTAAATTGGGAGCTACACCATCTGTGGCAACTGGGAATCTTTCTACTCTCCAGTTATGTAAAGTTGTAAACATGCCTTTGTCACTAGTATTTTTCCTTGAAACTGTAATTATGTTTTGTATGCTCATAGATAATCCAGATCAGTGCCTATGCAGTGTCATGGCATAAGCTACAAGTGATATTGCTACCAAGTTGGGAGTGCTGACAATTTCTCATTATACCTGAATAGTGCATTTGCATGTGTTTCCATTGTCAACTAATAACGTTGAACTTCCATGTTTCCATACATGGCGAACAAGGATTCAATAAGTAGATAACAGCTTGAATAGTTCTCAACTAGTTACATTGTAGACCCAGTGTTGGAGGCTGCCACATGAGTGGGGTCTGAGAAAGGGATAAACCGAAGCAAGCCTTCTCTGCAGATGCGGAGAGGCTGCTTCGAACCATTGACCTGGTGGCTTAGTGAGGCTGCTCTCACCACTGCATCAGACCTACCCTTCAACTAGTCACATTGATTGACCAAATTGTGTATATTACATGGGATGACAAAGGTTTAGAATTTTAGATGTATTTGCTTGCCAACCTCATAGAAATAGTCCCCTTATTTATTGGTCATAACTCAGCTAGAAATGGTATGGGATGGTGCAAAGAGTTCAATAGACTACGACCTGCAGTTATTAAATCATTACATACATACCTTAGCGATTTGAGCACCAAGCCTCATCTATGTCCAGATCATAACTCAACCGATGACGGAGTGGGATGGTGGAAGGAGGAGCATTTTAGTGCTGCAGATATGGATGGTGATGGCTTTCTAAATCTTACTGAGTTTAATGAGTATAACTTCTTCTCTGACCATGCAGTTTCTAAATCCCTTACTTATTTTCTTATCCAACATTTATTAGTTTGAATTTCTGCATGCAGCTTTTTACATCCAGCTGATACTACCAACCCAAAGCTAATACATTGGTTGTGCAAAGAAGAAGTCAGGTACAAGTTTCCCCTCAATTTTTCTATTACATGTTTGTATTCAAGTCCATTGTTTGCCTTATCTTAGCATTATTATGTCAGTTCTGTGCAAGAAACAACAACGATGGAAAAATTAAATGTTCCTTCACCAGAATTTGAGATTATACAATAGATATAAATAGAAGGGCAAACCTAGTGCAGTGAGGAGAGCCATCATAGACCCTGTTTGGCACAGCTGCTGCTTGTTGAAAAAGCAGCTTATCTGATAAGCCGGTGAAAAGTAGCTTCTGCTTGTTGACTGCTTTAAGCAGCTGAACTGATAAGCTGCTGCAGAAGCTAGCTGTTTGGCAGAACTTCTGCTTAAATTTGTGAAGAAGCTGAAAATAAGCTGTGCCAAACAGGGCCATATTGCGTCACCAGGTCATGGGTTTGAAGCAGTCTCTCCGCATTTGTGGGGGAGGCTTACCTCAATTTGTCCCTTTCCCAGACCCACTAATGTGGGAGTCTCCGACAATGGTCTGCCTTTTTCTTTAACAATAGGTATAAATACCCCATCAAAAAAACAATAGGTATAAATAAAAGAGTAATATTTCTGTGATGCTTACCTGTTACCACACATGGTTTATTCCATGATTATAAATTATGTGCGACACAATAACTGACTAACTATGGAAGAAACAGAGTTGATGAAGCAGTTCATGTGAGGTTTAGCACTAATTTGATAACTATAAGCATCCACAAATTTAGGGTAGTTAGCGGTAATTGAATTTGACCATTTGGTTGATAACCAGATGTATTAATAACAAACCACTTCCTGTGCTATTCTATGTTTACAAAAAAGAACCTTAAAATCAAATCAAATTCTGCATGGTACATATAATCGAGGAACTAATATTTTGATTTTCGTTGTCTTTTTAATTGTGCCCATTTCTCATATTGCACTGCTGATAAGCATGTGTTGTCTGCCACACCTCTAGTGTTTAGTGGAGCACCCAGCCAGACCAGATTATGGCTACATGTTTCATGTTTGAGATGCTTTATATGATATTATTAAAATACAGGTTAATCTGATTGAAATGGATGGTTTTGTTAATTCTACCAGAATTATGTTGCTGTTTGAGCTTCATAGTTGGCCATTCTAAGATATCATTTTAAGATAAATTGTGTCGACTATTTAGGGAAAGAGATAAAGACAATGATGGGAAGCTCAATTTCCAAGAGTTCTTCAACGGATTATTTTACTCAATTCGGCACTATGATGATGAAAGCTTAACAGATGACACCGGTGGCTCTGATGCACCAGCTAAAAAGTCATTTTCACACCTTGATCTGGATAATGATGGGTAAATATTACAATTTTCAGTGTTTTATAAGCTGTTTCTATGAAGTTTAAGGAAGGCCTTCTCCGACTGACATGGGAGGCTTTTCTCCATTTTGAAGGCTCTTATCAGCAGATGAGCTAAAGCCTGTAATTGGTAATCTCCATCCATCAGAATACTTCTATGCCAAGCAACAAGCCGACTATGTAATATCTCAGGTAACAGCAGGCTGCATCTTGCTTTACTTGTAGGATGTGTTGATATTCCTTTGTCTCTAATTTCATCATTATGCACTATGGAATATGGACTCAAGGTTTAATTTTTTATAGTGTTTGGGAACAGCTTGGCCTTATTTATCATGATAAGCTTCAATGTGTGTTAAAAAAGAAATTCTTCTAGCATATTATGTTTTCTTAGTCTTGGTAACTTTTACTTGCTACTATAACCCTTTTCTGCGACAATGTAGGCTGACACGAACAAAGATGGACAATTGAGCATGAATGAGATGATCGAGAACCCCTATGTCTTTTACAATGCTTTATTCACAGAAGATGATTATGGCTTTCATGACGAGCTCCGTTAGTTCCCAAGTCAAGTAAGGGCACAAACTTGTACTCTGTTCTTGTTTCTGCATTCGCCAACGGGCCTGTTTGTTTCAGCTTCTGGCCACCAAAAGCTGCTGCGGACTGCCAAACACTCAGCTTTTCAGCCAGCTTCTATAAAATTCGTTGGGACAAAAACCATCCAAAATCAACATAAACACATAATCGGTTGAGTCGTTGTAATAGTAGGAATCCGTCACTTTCTAGATCCTAAGTCCTATGAACAACTTTATCTTCCTACACACGTAATCGTAATCATACTCAGATTCTCCCCACAGCTAGATTTTTACCATAGCCAGATTTTCAGAAAAGCTGGTCAGAAAAAAGCTGAACCAAACAGGCCCAACTTCCATTTGTTCACAACTCTCATACTGTAGCATCACAAAGCTTTATGGAATCACCACTGTAGGAAGTCGGAAGACTTTGTTACGCGCTGCTAAGACCATTTCCATTTTCTGTCGGAAATCATCCATCATTTGACGGTACATCACTTGACCTACCTCTTAGATTTAGCCTCGAATATTTATGACCTGGAGACTTCTGTTTCTTGGCAGGTGATTCCATGTAAAACAAACATGTTTTTAGATGCACCTATTCTAGAAGCTGTGTTCTTTTTGTACTACCCTTGAGCCTTTTTTATAGTTTGTTGTTTTTTAATCATATATGTACGGTGAGGATGTGAGTGAGTTTTGTTCTTTCATCTTCTTGACACGATACAAAACTAGCGTCTTCCAGATTCACAATTTGTAAACCATACAAACCCAGGAAAGCATTACTGTAAGCCATGAATTGACGTTATCTGTAATGATTGTGCAAATCATGAAATCTGCCAAATTCATGCTTTAGTCCCTATACAAATTCTTCTACTGAAGTTATCTACAACACGCCAACACCTTTACCAGCTGTTCAATACGTGCACTCTTCATCATCTCTCTATATAGGTTGTGACATAATCGCAAACAACTGTTACCAGCAGTTGTAAAACTGACATACAGAGCAGTTACAACCCTAACAAACGTTAGTTATGATACAATATTGTAAGAAGACTCGGTTGCAACTCAATTCCAATTTAAGGTACCATTCACTCAACAGTTGTAACTTATGTCCATGTGGATTGTCACATAGAAGCACGTAGTCCAATAGCAACATCATGTTTGCATAAATTGCAACTACAAGTTTCACCCTGAACACAACATCACTTCTCCGGCCATTACGTCCAAATTCTAAATCCACGCGACAGAAATAAATCATGTAGTTGTGAGAACTAATATAACATATTTACAATTTCATATATAAACAAATTGTTAACACATCATATTTTCATAGTTGCAAAACTATCATACAGAGCAGTTGCGATCCCAACAAACATCGATTATGATACAATATTGTAAGTAGACTCGGTTGCAACTCAAATCCGATTTTACGCTACCATTCGCATAATAGTTGTAATCTTAACTTCTGTCGACATTACACACGACAAATTATAAGTATCACATAGAAGCGGAGTTGTAAAATCAAACAGTCTAATAGCAACCTTATGTTTGCATAAATTGCAACTATAAGTTATATCTTGAACACAACATCACTTCTTCGTTCATTGCATCCAAATTATAAACCCGAACTATGAAAATTCATGTAGTGAGAACTATTGTAACACATTTGCAATTTCATATACAAACACATCATATTTTTGTAGTGTATCATCGTTTCTGCTATTAATGAATTACACACGTGTCAACATTTCGTGCGAACCTTACACAACAGTGCACGAATCGGTAAAAAAGACCGAACCATGCACATGTGTAACAACCACATACTCCACACGTGCCAATGTGCATTGCTACGTACGGGCATAGCACACGGGGGCATGCGCGCGTAAATCATTTTCCTTCTGTTTAGACATTACATTAAGTCATTCTGTCATTCTTTTTACGTATCTTAGACATTCCTTGTTATTGGTTCAGTCATTCTAGACAATATTAAATCATTATAGCGTCCAAACAACATTAAGTCATTATAGCGTCAAGACAACACTAAGACATTCAGGCAACGTTAAGTCATTCCAATCAACATTAAGTCATTCTAGTAAATATTATGTTATTTTCAGAAACATTAAGTTATTCTTGTTTTCCAGCAGTCTTTCTGGTTTTTTCTCAAACATTTTTTTGTTATTGGTTCAGTTATTCGAGAAAATATTAAGTCATTCTAGCGTCTAGAGAATATTTAAGTTATTTTAGATAACATTAAGTAATTCCAAAGTCTAGGTAGCATTTAAGTTATTCTAGGCCAGATTAAGTCATTCACTAAACATTAAGTCATTACAGGTAAGGTGGCTCGGCTCACGATAAACGACTGGCTCAACTATTACGGGGTGAGGTGGCTCGCTTGACCGACTGGACGGGTGCGCGGCTCGGTCAGTCGGGCGTGGGGTGGCTCGGTTGGACGCGGGCGTGGGGTGGCTCGGTCAGTCGAGCGCGAGGGTGGCTGGGGTGATAGACTGTTGGGTCTATCACCCTAGGTACATATATATATAGTGAGGAGATATTGGGAGCCTTGTCCTTCCAATAGAATATAGGAAGTCCTAGCCACCCTCGCACCACCAGACCAGCCTGGCCACTAGCCCCCCTCCCGCATGCGTTCTATTCATTGCATGCACGCAGTTTGTTTGCATTTGTATGCACAAGAAATTAGGAAGCGTATCCGTTAACTGTTGCATGCATGGAAACAAAAAAACTGATTTGAATATAATATATACTAATACTAATTATGCTACATGGTGTAGGTATTTATGCAATATGGTACGCCGCGTAGAAAATCAGTTTCCTACTGCATGTGCATAAAATTAGGATGACAAGAATGTGCGTTGAGAGAAAATAAATTGACATGCATGAAAACAAAAAATCTGATTTAAATTATTTATTTCCCACATAAATATATGATCTCTCCAACATCAATGGAGCTAGGCTCGTTGGAACCAATTTATGACATATATTGAAATTAATTATGCTACACAGTGTAAATATTTATGCATTATGGTACACCGCGTAAAAAATCTATTTTCTACTTCATGCGCATAAATTTAGAATGACAAGAATGTGTGTTGAAAGGAAATTGATTGACATGCATGGAAATAAAAAAATCTGATTTAAATGTTTTATTTCGTCCATAAAAGTAGGATATCTACAACGGCTATGTAGCTAGGATTGTTCAAACCAGTTTATGATATATATTGATACTAATTATGCTACACGACATAGATATTTATGCAGTGTGGCACACCGCGTAAAAATCTGTTTCTTACTCCATGCGCACAAATTTAGGATGGTAAGAATGTGCGTTGAAGAGAAATGGATTGGCATGCATGTAAATAAAAATGGATTGGCATGCATGGAAACAAAAAAATCTGATTTAAATGCTTAATTTTCTCCATCAATATAAGGTCTCTTTAACAACCATACATCTAGGCTCGTTAGAACCAGTTTATAATATATACTGAGACTAATTATAGTACACGGTGAAGGTATTTATGCACTACGGTACACTGTGTACAAAATTTGTTTTCTGTTGCATGCGCACAAATTTAGGATGACAATATGTGAGTTGAAATGAAATGGATTGACATGCATGGAAATAAAAATCTGATTTTCAATACTTTATTTTGTCCATAAATATAGGATCTCTCTAAGAGCCATGTTGTTAGGCTCGTTAGAACTAGTTTATGATATATACTGATACTAATTATGCTATATGTGGAAGTTATTTATGCATTGCGATACACTTCGTAAAAATCAACAAACAATTACATAAAATGTGACTAGAAATATCATAAACATACAAAATATGGAAGGAGAGACATGAATTGACAATGTATCATAAAAACCTATTGACGTTGGCATAAATATGTATACAAAATCGCATAAAAAATGGGCCGTCGATCCACCATCGCTTATGCCTAGGGAAGTCTGTCATCGTCGTCGCGCCTAGGGAAGGCCATCGTCGTCGCCGGAGGTGGGACGCCATCGGACGCCACTCCGGGGCGTGCACCTCTAAGGAGCCGACGTTGCACGCTCGCCTCTGGAATTCATCATCGCGTGCACGCCTCCTAGATCCGCCACCGCGCTCCATCAGGTCCACCACCACCGCTGTCGAAGCTTACCGCGCCTCGCACAACCGTCGTCGCCAATGGGCCTGGGGTGCGCCGCCACCGCTCGTCCGTTTTGGGAGCGTCGCCGTCGCTCGATCTTGGGGGAGCGCCGCCGCCGGTCGCCCGCCTCGAGGCGCCACCGCCGTTGGCCCCTAGGATCGCCATCGCTCGCACGCCCGAGGTAACCGCCGCCGCCGCTCGCTCAACCGAGGGGACTGCCGCCCCCACTAAAACCTAATCCCTGACGGCCTAGGGGTGTTTTTATAGCCGTTCGAACCTGGTACGGCTGAACCAGATAGCACCGTTGAGCTAGGGCTTCCTCTAGTTATTGGAAGCCCAGGGCTCCAAATATAATATATATATATATATATAATAAGCCCTGGGTTTTCAATAGCTAGTGGAAGTCCTGGCCTAATGCTGCCATCTGGTTTAGTCGCACCAGGTACGAGCATCTATAAAAGCACCCTGGGATGCCAGGGATTAGGGTTTTAGCGGCAGCGGTTGTGACGCCCTGACCCCTGAGGCGTGAGGGATGAAAGTGGCCCCCAAGGCACGTGAGTCAGCGGTGGCCCCGAGGCGTGTGCGGTGGCCACACCCCTCGAGTATAGATGGCCAAGTGGGCCGGCACTAAGCACGACACAACCCGTAGTGCTTCGGCACGGCACGGGCACGATGCATATAGTGCCAGTGCCGACACAACACAGGTCTAGTGTTGTGCTTGGGCCACCACCCTGGCATGATGGGCTGGCACGAGTATGGCACGATTAAGTGCCTGGCACAATTAGGCACGACTTATACCAATCAGTGGTATATAGATGTGATTGTGATGTGTGCATGTGATTGTAAATTATAATTTGTTATGATTTTAAACATGATAAATTCACTTTATAATGGTATAAATGTTCAAGGTTAAAATTATATATATAATCTTAAAGATCTTCTATATTTTTGAGCTTTTAAAGTGAAATAGTGGCTGAGATGGCATGACACTGTTAGGTGTTAGTGTCGTATAATATCGACATGGCACAATTAGGCACTATAATGTAGTGCCTGGGTCGCTAGTTAGGCACTAGTGCCGGCACGTCACGACACGACAGTCACAACACGATTATTAATAGTGCCTAATAGTGCTAATGCCATATCAGGAGACCTGTTTGGCCATCTATACCCTCGAGTCACGAGTGACGACATCGCCACCCGAGGCTCGAGTAGTGGCAGTCGCGCGTGACATCCTCTGATCCGGCACGGCTAATGCGTCCTCCAGCAACGACCTACTCCGATCCGGTGCGTATCGGGTGTCCTACGGTGATAACCTCCTCTGATTTGGTGGCCTTGAGGGCATCCTTCGGTGACGACCTCCTTTTACCCGGTAGCCTTGGTGGCATCCTCCTCCGACGACCTCATCTAATCCGGTGGCCTTAGGCCTTAGGGGCATCCTTTGGCGTCAAGTTCCACTAGTGTACTGCATGCTAGTTTTTATGCCTACCATAATTTCAGATTTAAAACCAATGAACAAATTGTATCTACCATAAAATCATCCCTATCATAAAATCAGATCACGCGCGCCTGATCAAACAACACCAAATTTCCACCATAAAATCGTATCTGCCATAAAACCGCCCTCAATTTTCATGAGGCTATTGGTTGGGCCCATATTAGAACTTTTTCATCAATTATTGTGTGTAGTGTAAGTATTTATGCAACTTTCTATAAGGATTTATTCTTTGCACGATACATGTCATCTAATTTTTGTGTGCATGTAGTGGAAATGAAAAAACTATCCAAAATTTGTGCACGTACAATGGAAACTCCCATGATCTGCCATAATTTTCGGATCTACCACAAAAATAGGAACTATGCATATAGATGGTGGATGACGCGCACACATGCATGAGCATGTTGTTGGTTGGGCGCGGTGCAGGGGATGACTATGGATTCCTATAAATATTGAAAGCCCTGGGCTCCCAATATATATAGTTTATATATTTTGTGCCCTAGGCTTCCAACAACAACGAGGAAGCCCAAACCAAAAGTGTGATCCTGGTGCCACTTAGCTTAGTCATTGTCAGCACAAACCCATACGCGTGGACCCAACCGCCATTGTTTCCCACACAGAGGTTAATGTGGTCGTAAACCACCTCTACTAAGGCCTTGTTTGATTCCATTAGTCCTAGGACTAAAGTTTAATCCAGCGACTAAACTTTAGTCCCTAGCATGTTTGGTTGTAGACTTGTAGGGACTAAACAAATTTTAAATATATTAAATGCAACACACAAAGACCAAAATACCCCTTTTCTTATTTCACGTCCATTTTCTAGGCATGGGGAATTGGAGTAAATGTTGCCCTTTAGTCGCTTTTATGACCCATGTGAGGGACTAGAGACTAAAGCCAATTAGTCCCTACTTTAGTCCCTCCATTTGGCAAAATAGAGACTAAACGGGACTAAAAACCAGGGACTAAAGATTAATCCATCTAAGGCCTTGTTCGTTTCTACCTAACTAGGCAGGGTTGAGGCTGGATTGGAGCCCATCCAGGTTATATTCCAAGCCTAGGAAAAAATCCAGATTCTAATTTTTTTTGTGTTCGGTTAAGCCTAATGGATTTCAAGCCCATGGGTTTGGGATTTTTGGCTAGAGAAGGTCCTAGATTGGAGCCAAGGCTCCAAGGGTCTAGAACAAATCCCGTGAGCCGAAGGAGTGGCGACATCGCAAGAAGACGGGCCATCCTCCCCGCCGCCGGCGACCTCTGCCCTGCTGGCGAGCTTCTCTCCGGTAGGATCCCTTCTCTTTCATTAGATCTGCTCTCTACCTCTCTTTTGTTCGGCGTTGGGATGGTGGTTTTGGTTTCGCCTGCGAGAACTCTCTTTGCTGCACGGTCCCACTCACTGCCGCTGACTTGATCTCGGATGCTTGGTTTTGCCCGCTCCCTGCCTGGACCTGCTTGGTTTCGCTGCCGCTGACCGGCTTGGTTTCAACCGAATCCCTTTCTCCACACCACTGCTCCTTTGCTTGCTTGCTTGCCCTCTCTCTCCGATAGTCTTGTGTTGCGTACCATGGACTAGTAGCTAGCATCTCTTTCTTCAGGTTGATTTTGGTTGGCTTTCATGCCGTCTTTCTGGTATTCAAGGATGACACATGAAGCCTACCCTGCCCCATCCATGCTGTGCCACGGTCCCCCACATAGAACAAAGTAGATAGCAGAGGGAGAGGCTAATGAAATTAGATTGTAGAGGAATGCTTAGGTCCATACAGAGAAGGTGAATATACAATTTATTTATTTTCACTTCAGTAGTTCAGTACATGGAATTTCCCTCTTTTCTAAACACCGCTGGATGTTTGTACTGCATTCTCTCAGTCTTGTGTGCTACTAGTAACTAGTACATAGAATATGTTCTTACTAATGCTTATATGAACCAATAATTTATTTATTTTTAGATTGCCCCTGCTCCAGCAAGAGTAGGTGAGGACGAGCCTCCCCATCCTGGGTGGTGGTGCCTGACTCATTTTCTCAAGGTACTAGCCAAAACCTAAAGAAACTGAATTATATGAACTACATAACTAGCTTTAGTAATTAGTTTTCCTTATTTCTCTTGATGCTACTTTTAGTTTTGCTATGGACATGAGCAATAGAGATCACCTTAGGAGGAGGGAGGATGATGATGATGACCTCTTCCTTTTGATTCTCCCTTCCCTACATCTCTTGGGCTACCTTGGACGTAGTAAAAAGAAATTGAGGCATACATCAGCGCTAACCGGGGAGGAAAAGGTTCGAGAGCTACTTGAAGGCCATATCAAGAACTGCAGGGTATCATTTAGAATGTTACCTTACATTTTCAAATCCTTGGCCAACTATCTTAGAATGAAAGGATTGGTTAAAGATACAAGAATCAAAGTTGAGGAAAAACTTGGGTTCTTCCTATACATGATTTGCCACAATGCGACATTTGAAGATCTCCAATTCTTTTTTGGTCATAGCAATGATACATTTCACCGTGTCATCAAACATTTCTTCAACATTGTTATCCCTGGCCTTAACATGCGGTTCCTAAAGCCTCCTTCCAATCAAGTTCATCTTAAAATTCATGGAGACAACCGATTTTATCCATACTTCAAGGTGACTTCTTTTAACTCTTATGTGTCCATCTTAGAACATCCTCAATATTAGATCTTACAAGATCGTTTCTTTTTTGCAGAATTGCATAGGTTCAATAGATGGAACCCATGTTCCAGTATCAGTGTCACCCGATCAAGCCACACCATTCAGGAATAGAAAAGGGACCCTTAGCCAAAACGTGATGGTTGTGTGTGATTTTAACCTTAACATAACTTATGTGTCAACCGGATGGGAAAGATCAGCAACAGATTCAATGGTTCTTAGATCTGCAATGAACAATGTTGTAGGAAAGTTTGAAGTACCTTCTGGGAAGTACTACCTAGTAGATGGTGGTTATGACAATACGGCTTCCTTTATTGCACCATATCGTGGGGTTAGATATCACCTGAAATAGTTTGGCCATGGCCATTGAAGGCCTCAAAATCACAAAGAGTTATTCAACCATCGCCATGCCAATACGGCTTTGGGTGTCATAAAGAAGAGATTTCCAATCCTCAAAGTTGCTACCCTTACAAAATGGAAAATCATGCAAAAATACCTATTGCTGTTGCAGTCCTCCATAACTTAATTCGATCACACAATGGTGATGAGAGATAGCTAGAAAATGATCAAGGAAATATCAACCTACAAAGTTCTATCAGCCTACCTGATAGTGACGATGGAAATGATGAGGGGAATATGGAAGGGAATAACTTAAGAGATATAATAACTTATCATATGTGGGCAGATTATGAGCAACGTAGAAATCAATGAATCATTTCTGTAATGAATATTGTGTGATCTATAAATGTCATTTCAATTGGACTACATACTTGTGCTGATATTTTGTAATGGATATTTTGTGATGGCAAATTACTGCTGTTTTGAGAATAATCAAGTGTATTTTTATAAGCTGCTGAATTTTGCTATAATGGATATTTTGCAAATTACTGCTGTAATGGATATATTGTGATGGCAAATTATAACATCTTGTTTGCTAGTGTTTCGGTTGGGAGTGGGTCACAGTTCATTCCTTGTGTCACAAAAATAAAAGTAGAAATGATGCTCATTGTTTCTTTTTTGCTGGTGATTCTGAATAATAGATATGATGTTCACAAGAGGTTCTCCCAAAATTTTGATGTTATCTAAAGCCGCTCAAAAGAAGGTTTCTCCTAAAGCTTCTACATCAAAGAAGTGTGGAGGTACATGTTATTTAATATAAAAGCTTGTACATGTTATTCTTATTGTGTTTCAACTTCAAATGATTAATTGTCCCTCATATTTTTTTGAAATTTATGTGGTGTTCAGAGAGCAACATGGAATTCTGAATTGGAGAAGAGCCTCGTTGATTTGTTGTTTGAGTACAATGTAGTCCAGATGCTTGGAACAAAATTGTTATTAATTTCAACAAGAAGCATGATTTTGTCACATTCAACAAGATTCAAATTCAGGAGGAGAGGAAATTGAAAAGGAGTTACAAGATGTTGAAAGAGGCTAGAAAGCAAAGTGGTGTTTCCTGGAATGAGAAACGATGCATGATTGTTGCTGATCCACCAATATGGGAAAACATCATAAAAGTAAGTTTTTGACTCCAGCTTTATATCTAATTGTGAACTTACCTAGTGTAGTTGTTCACCTATAGTCTTCTGTTCTAACTTTGGTAGGTTTAGTTTAGGAAGTAACAATCAAAGTAGTTTAGGAACTTACTTTTTTACAATGTTTTATCAGTTATTTCCTAGGGCCAAGAAATTTTAAAAGAAGTCTTTCCCTCTCTTTGATGCTCTTGGGGAACTATACGATGGGCACATTGCTCAAGGGACCTAGAACATAACATCTACACAGCTACCACAAGAATGGAATACAATTTCAAATGAAGAAAAACAAGTGAACACCACTAGAATGGATGAGGAAGGTATTATTCAACAACAACCACAAGAAGAGGATTCAAGATTGGAACAAGATGAAGATCCTATAATTGAAATGACTGAACAGAGGGTACATGTAACAACGAGAAGGTCTACTACATCAACAATCAATCAAGCTATGGAAGCAAAGAGGATGAAGAAGGATTCTTTGGAAGGACTTGTTGGGAGATATCTAGATCTAAAATCAAAACAAGTTGAGGATGAGGTTACATAAATGGCGAAAGGAAAAGAATCTGCTCAAGGTAATGACTTCTCCATCATGAGATGCATTTCTATTCTTAGATCCATGAACATGACAGCAGATGAGAAGATAAAAGCAACTGAGGTGTTCGACATACCAAACAACAGAGTGACTTTTATCAGTTTTAGTATTGATGAGCTAGAAAATTGGCCTCCTATGGTTAAGACGGAAGATGGATAAGCTCTAAGGTAATTATAATCTATGATTAGTTTCTTTTAAGTAAAAGGTTGAACTTCTTGACTTTCTAACAGTCTAAGTATAGTCAATTTGCTTTTTTCAAAACAAAAAATCCTTGAATTTTCAAAACTGAAATCATTAGTTTTACTATTGTCATGGTCTCGTTGTGGGCATGCTAAACAAATCCATGTCATTTAGGCCAATGGAGTTCATGTGTGATAAAAGCTCCCAAGATGTTCTTGTTTCATTGCTGTGTAACTGTCTTGAAGTATGTTTATAGCACAAATGCCTAATTCTCTTGTGCTATGCGGTAATAATATAATGCAATCGTCCAACTTCTTCTCTTATGCGAAATAGTTGCTTTTCTTTCCCCAATCCTGCAGGGTGTGGTAGTGTAGCTGCCTGAGTAGTAGGAGTTGTACTATAGTTCTTATCTTTGGGCTACAGTAGTTCAGTAGAAGGAATTTAGTCAACAAATTTTAGCAACATATTTTGGGGAGTAAGCTACCATCTAGTCTAGGGCTTATGAAACTCAATAGTATACAATTTCCGATATAACATATTTGTGAGTTAATTTGTTTTAGAAAAAGATCCTCCTCTTTTTTGGTGGGAAGGGGAGATGCAGCTCCTGCTCCTACAATAGAACATTCCATGGAAGCTATTGTGTGTGTATCTGAACTCTAAAAATATTCTGCTGCAAAGATTTTATGAGCTTTGGCTTCTCTGTTCTCACTTAACCCACATGGACAGTTTGATTAACATTGTTGCTTCTCTGTCGTGTTTTGCAGTTTGGACTTCTGTAGCACCGTCGGTCTGAATCTGAAAATCTACATCGTGCTAGTTGCTAGTTGACGCATTGAACTATGTTGATTTGTGCTCTAGGATCAATGGTGTTCTACGATCTAAGGATAAAGAAACTATGTTGATTTGTGCTCCAAGATCATTGGATGTTTTGTTAACTTGCGTTTTTATTTAATCTAGACTAAAAATGTGTTCAATCGGAACGAAAAAATATATATTGAGAATCATGTGACATGCATGCTTAAATTTCTAGAGAGATACAGTGACATGTTCTATATTTATACTTTGTTGGTTTTATTGGCTTTTGTTGGTTTTCAAGTTTGTGATTTAATCCACATGGAATAAACGAACAAACATAGTTGATTGGATTTTAGAATATAATCCATATGGAAAAAATGAACAAAGATTGGTGGATTAAGTTTAGGGATTTAATCAAGGGATTGGGTGAAAGACTTGGATTCACCCAATCCATATGTGGAGAAAAACCAGCCTAGGAAAAAAAATCCCAAATTGCCGAACAAGGCTAACCAAACGAGGCCTAAATCAATGGACATATACTGCAACCTTCTTTTCGTCGCTCCAATCCAGGCAACCAAATTCTTCGATTCCTTCGCCGACAGAGGTGTCAAACAGAGTGCGTGACCCATCGTCTTCCTTAGCCGCCTTCAATCTCCAGCTCGCGGTTGTGCAACCCACCGCATTGGAGTTCTGGGGTTCTGATTGAAGAAGCATCGTTGTTCGCTCAACTCCGCTCATTTCCGCCGATGCCCAAATCCTGAAGCCTTCGCGCATTGTGAGGGATTTTTCTTGATTCAAAGTCAGCCACCATCAAAATCCTCATACAAGCAATCCATAAGGTAATAGCATCTCCAACAAAGTGTAATATAAAAATGTCCTATAATTTAAAAATGAGTATATTTTATATGATTTAGAGCACCAATAAAATATTCTGCTCCAACAGTAAAGCCCTAATTCTAGATTGTAGGGCAACCCACTATGGTGTAGTATATTTGAGGCACTTGAGAGGGTGCCCTATATGTTTTTGACAAATTTTTTACAAAACGAGGCACTGTTGGAGTAGTGTTTTCTATGTAGAGCCCTATATTTCTATCTTGTTTTTTTGTAAAAACCCCCATCCGCCAATTAGATTACGACTTTATATTGATTCAATGCAAAAAAGTAACAATGCGCGTGTTTGATTTAATGATTACTAGAGAATACCAGCTAAATTATCATAGTATTTTTTACCCTCGACATTTTTTCACATTATTTATGATTATGGTTTACATTATTCATGCACAAATAGGTAGTTTATATGCTATGGGGTCACACTATCAGGAAACTCAACCAATCCAAAACCAGTTTGTATAATTTTTAAATTTTTTCTGCACACGAAATAGTCACATTTCTTTATTTGTTAGGGTTTTGTAGTTTTTTGTATAGTTAGCCGACATCTTTATATGCAGTGGATAGACACTATTTCGGATTCAAGTTAGTCATTAAGTATTATTTTTAGTATCTATTATGCACATTGTTGTTGAACTCTTTTTAATAAATGTAGTAACTATGGTTAGGATTCATAGTTTTTATACAAATGTATACAATATCTATGCAGTTGCTACACATTATTAGGCAATTTTAAATTTAAAATCCAATCTAGTACCATTTTATGCAGTTTTTTCTCACACTCAAAACACTCATAAATTATGTTCTGTGAAGACAACATATATCCAGATCATCTAACCATTGTACATCATTTATTCACTGGTTACATATTTTAGTACCTTCTATGCACAATTTTGTTTCCACTCATTACAGACATTGCATTTTCTTTCTTAGTATTAGGGATTTCATGCAGGTAGAGACGAACACCTGCCTAGTGGATATACATTTTTAGTAAATCAAACAATTCAAAAGCGTACATAGGCCTTTTTCATGCTCAATTCTGCTGCATTCAGTCTAGATATAGCATTTTTGGGTGATTTGTGGTTTTTATGCATGTAGAGATAACACATATGTAGCGGCTATATATTTGTGCATATCACTATCAGAATCTGGCTCTTTGCTGAGTGCTCGACGCTTTGCCGAGTGCTTTCTATCGGGCACTCAGCAAAGAAGTCTTTGCCGAGTGCCACACTCGGCAAAGTTCCACTCTCGGTAACGACCGTGTTCACCGAGAGCGATACTCTCGGCATAGGAAGACACTCGGCAAAGACAACTTTGTCAAGTGCCAAACACTCGGCGAACGACAGCGCTCGGCAAAGGGCCATCAACAGCAGTCTATAGCTGACAGTCGTTATCTTTGCCGAGCGCCAGGCTTTTGGCACTCGACAAAGAAGCTACTTTCCCGAGTGTCCTGCGTCTAACACTCGACAAAGTATGCTTTGCCGAGTGCCATTCTTGGACACTCGACAAAGTATATTTTTTATTTTTTTCTTTCCCCAACCAAACTTTTTGTAGTATGTTTCTACACTATGTAGACCTACATGTTCCATTTTGGCACAATTATAAAAGTGTTTTCTATAACTATTAGATTTAGTTCGTTTAATTGAATTTCCTCGGAAAATTCAGATTTGAACTGCAAGTCACTCGAAACATGGAAAACCGTGCATGCAAAAATGATATTCATGTTATTTAGCACCAGTTACGACCGATTTTAGGAACAGGCCGGAATCTTCGAGCACCATGCTCACTAAACATGACCGTGAACTTGCCATCCAGTCGTTTAAAAATTGTATAAAACACAAATAAAGTCAGAAAATCATGAAACTTGTCCACATGTCATGATATCATATGTAGATGTTGTGATAAAAATTTAAGAATGCTTCGAGAAAGTTGTGATGCACTATGTGTAGAAACCTAGCTGGTCTATATTGAAACTCCATGATTTCAAGTGTAGGCCACTTAGGTTTCTGCACATAGTGCGTCACAACTTTCTCGAAACATTCTCAAATTTTTATCACAGCCTCTACATATGATGTCATGACATGTGGACAAGTTTTATGATTTTTTTGACTTTGTTTGTGTTTTATACAATTTTTAAATAACTTGATGGCAAGTTCACGGCCATGTTTAGTGAGCATGGTGCTCAAAAATTCCGGTCTGCTACTGAAATTGGTCGTTGTTGGGGGCCTTCGTCCTCCGAAGGTCCTCAAAAACATAATTTGACAATGTTTTCCAAGTGAATTATGTGAACAGGTATCTTCGGACTCAGATTATGAACATGGAGTACGATCAGAACGAAGCCTAAGCTAGACGAAGGGGGATTGAGATGAAGGACGGGCTGATTACCAAGCTGTACGGAGGATGGTGCACAGCCGAAGCTATGCGTAGAAAGCTTCGTCGCGATAGCAGAAAGGGGAACCGACTTAAAGATGAAAAGACTACTTAGGCCTTAATAGATTCCCATAAGTCATTAGCAAATGTAATAGGCATGAATGTAATTTCACATGGGCTGCGTCCCACGTCTATAAATAGATGAACAGTACTCCCGTACTGTTCACGCGGACTTGGCATTTTGCTTTTGCGTCATCCTTATACTTTTGCTTTCCTGCATTCCGAAGGTACACTTGTAATCTGAAATCATTTCTACTTTTCTATGATAATAAAATAGAAATGACGTTGTGATAATATTCAAATGTTTATATTACTTCTTATGTTGCATGTAAGTTCTTCATCATCGTTTATTATGCTTACGAAGATATGTTGTTTGTGACCTTCGTCCGGAATACATTATATCCCGAAGGGAAATAATGTTTCAAAGGACGAAGGACTTTATTATTTAACACTTTTTATGTTGCCTTGTTCTCATTCCGAAGCATTTGAGAACAAGTCCCCAACATTGGCGCCCACCTCCGGTGAACTCACTTCCACTCTTTGAGTTTTTGAACACCTTCGGAAGCCATAAACCTTCGCTATGGCGCCGAAGAAAGCTTCAGCAACTGGGGCTGCAGCTCTACAACCGCTGGACCCCAATCAGGAGACTCTCTCTCTTCGGGAGGCCTGAAGCCAGAAGAGGAAGGCTGTCAGCCCAACGCCTCAAGAGGATGAGCTAGACCAAGAGATCAGAGATATGGAGATGCTTCATCAACATGTGCAGAGGAAGAAGGAAAAGATGGCCAGGCTAGCTGAACTGCAAAGGCAGATAGACGAAGCTTCTGAAGAAGTTCGCCATCTTGCTCACGATGAGCAGAACCGAAGGCCTCAACAAAAAGACCTTCATCAGGAGGGTTTCTTCAACGAAGATGACTGGTATGACAATTTCCACCATGGAAATTTTGTTTTCGATGATGCTTCTCCTCTGTCTGCTGAGCTGCAGGCTACACCTTGGCCTCTGTCCTACAAGCCGCCCCAGCTTCCCATATTCGATGGCCATTCAGACCCGAAGCAGTTTTTGATGAGCTACGAAGCAACAGTATCTTCGTATGGTGGCAATGCTACAATCATGGCAAAGTCTTTTGTTATGGCTGTCAAGAGTGTTGCTCAAACTTGGTATTCCTCCCTTCGACCAGGAATGATCACTTCATGGCAAAAACTGAAGGACATGTTGTTAACCAGCTTCCAAGGGTTTCAGACGAAGCCGGTCACTGCTCAGGCCCTGTTCCAGTGCACTCAGGACCACGACGAATACCTTCAGGCGTATGTCAGAAGGTTTTTGCGTTTGAGGGCGCAGGCACCAACGGTGCCCAACGAAATTGTCATTGAGGCCATGATCAAGGGACTTCGGCCTGGACCTTCAGCTCAGTACTTTGCTAGGAAGCCTCCTCAAACTTTGGAGAAGCTGCTCCAGAAGATGGACGAGTATATTCGTGCCGACAATGATTTTCGCCAAAGAAGGGAGGAGGCTTTCAGGTTTTCTGAAATGACCAGGGGCTTCGGAGGAAGATTCTATCCGAGGCATGTCAGGTCAATCCACAACTCCACTCAAAATGATGATAAGGGGAGTCAGCAGCATAGGCCGCAGTGCTCCTCACAGGCTTCGGGGCAACAACAAAGCTTCTTCCGGCCACCAGCTCCAAGAGGCAGAGGCGCCAGGGGCTTCGGCGGAAGATTTGGAGATCAACAAAGGAGAATATTTTGCTTGTTCTGTGGTGAAAACAAGGGCCATACCACCAGGATGTGCCATGTTACCATCCAGAAGCAAAAGGAGATAGCCGAAGCTGCAGAACAACAAGCTCAGCCGAAGCAGGTCATGCATACTGCTTCGTACCATCCGCCTTACATCCCAGAATACGTAGGCAATCACCCTGCAGTTTCTGTTGCTTCGGCGAGTCAACCTCAAGCTTCCTGGCAACAGCCTCCGCCTCCACCACCGCTGCAACAAGGCCAACAACCAGAAGGGAGCCAATATGCTCCACACCAAAGGGATCTCAGAGAACAATCCGAAGCTCGCACAGTCAATAGCACTGTGCTAGAGTCGAAGCACATCTATTAACAAATATCCTACCTTGATAGCAGTCTTTTCCATTCAGTTCTATTCTCTGTGTAATAAAGGACATTTTTCAGTTTTCATGCAATAGTTTCGTTGTTTGCCACAAGGAAAATGTATTTTCTCAGGCTTAAGTTGCTGAAGCTTAAAGATTTGCGATAACAAGGAGGACCTTCGAATTATCAAAAATCCTTCGAAGTAACAAAAAGTCGTTCTAAGGAACGCAGAGTAAGTTGGCTGAAGTCACAAAAAGTCGTTCCAAAGGGAACGCAGTGTAAGTTTTCTGCTCCAAAGTCGTTCCTAAGGGAATGCAGAGCTTACAGCGAAAAGTCAACGCTGATACCGCCTAAGTAAAAGGCGAAGAAGCTCCAAAGTCGTTCCTAAGGGAATGCAGAGCTTACAGCGAAAAGTCAACACTGATACCGCCTAAGTAAAAGGCGAAGAAGCTCCAAAGTCGTTCCTAAGGGAATGCAGAGCTTACAGCGAAAAGTCAGCGCTGATACAAAAATATTGCGTGTTCTACGGGGATATGTGTGTATCTTCGGAACGAATGTCATCTACATAACATAACATCATCACATCATTTTGCATAGCATGAGCATCATACATCATGTTGCATATGGCAAAAGAAGGGGACACAGTATCGACCTTCGGAAGAACACTTTCAGAAAGTGAAAATCGTGCTAAGTCACAAGGGGATACAATATTGGTCTTCGGAATATAGCTTCGGAGAATGTTTTCACGAAGCTTGGATATTCTTCATCAGAGCACTATGGACATTGTTGTGATGTATAAAAGTTTTTCTATCTTCACGAAGCATGAAAAGAAGGGAAGGTGTTTTTTTTCGCCGAAGGCTCAAAAACGGTATGTATGTAAAGTTTCATGCATCGTAAAGAATCGAATCAGTAAAAGCAAATATATTATTCAGGGTTACAAAATGTTACACATATTTCATTTCAGAAGTTTTTACAATAGTGCCTAATCTTCTCTCAAAACAACTTCTGCAGCTTCGTTCAGGAGTCGGTTAACAACTTCATCCATGATAGCTTCAGCCATCTTTTTAATTTCCTCGTCTCCTTTCGGGTGAGGGCCCGGAGACGCTTTAGTAGGATCTGAAGGAGGACAGGATACGGCCACATTGCTATTACAAATTGCGAACGAAGTTTAAAACCAAAAATTACAACACAATAAAAACCATTAGCTAATACCTATTTGCCCTTCGGGCTCTGAGCTTTTGTCAGCGGCCTTAGCTACTTCTCTAGCGTCGTGAATGCCCTTCTCACTTTTCTGAATAATTTCTCGGGCCATTTCTCGGCCACCATTGTCCCAGATGTCGGTAAAAAATTTTCCACCAGCCTGGCTGGCTTCGGCCGAGGGGTCTTTAATATCTTCAGGGGATAAGTTGGCTTCGGATTGAGCAAGAACCTTAACATGATCGCAGCCTTTTTTCTCCAGCATAGTAGCAATCCCCCTGGCACCCGAGAAGGCGCAAATGTATCCACGACTGTTTAGAATTTCTTCGAAGGCTTCAGCTTCGTGGCTGATCCATTCGATCGGTCCTTCTGGGTTACCTCTCACAAAATCTTCTTCACTCGAAAATGCGCCAACGTTGGCGAAGCTGGTTTTTATCTTCTTTACACATTCCATGGATTTTTCGTAGCACCTTTTCTTAGAAGACCGAAGCTCTTCAATGGTTCCTTCCAAATGATTGGCCCATTGGTCGCTACATTCCCGCCTCGTTTCTTCAAGTATGCGTTCTTCTTTAGCTCGGGCTAATTGCTTCCGAAGGTCGGCAATCTCGTGTTTTTGAGCTGCAGCTTGTGCTTTAGAGGCAGCTTCGTCTTCCTTTATTTTATCCACCAATGTAACTAGAATTTTGTCCTTTTCTAAGGCCTCGTTTCTCAGTTTGATAACTTCTGTTCGAAGGTTGTTGAAAGCAATTTCATAGCTCTCGTCTTCGGCATTCTTTTGCGCTCTCAGCGCGTTGCTTAGTATTAAACCCTATATGTAAAAAGTTAGTATAAGAACAAAACAATAGATTTCAAATCATAAAGTTTCCAAATGCGCAGATCTCGTACCTTCAGACTATTATACGCAAGGCTGTCCGCAAGATCGTCCTTTGACATCGCGCAGAGGCCAGCCTCCAGCTTCGGAAACCCCATGCTTCGCGCCATTTCCCGGCAGACAAGTAGCTCTTTGTTATCCGGGAGGCAGTATAGGAAATCTTCTTCATTTGTACCATTGAACACTAGTGCCCCCTTCGGATATTTCAATTCTTTTGCATAGTGATTAGCTTCAAAAATTTCTTCTTCTGTTAACTTCTTCCCCGAAGCATGTCGAACAATATAATCAAGGACTTTGGGGGATGCTTCGGGGCCAGCAGTACTGATCTCTTCAATTAAAATTGGCTCCATCATTTTTTCTTCCTCGGTTTCCAAGGGTTTTACCTTCGTGGGCTCTGAAGGTCCAGCTTCAGTTTCAGATTGTTGCCTTGGAGCTTCACCAGCAAAGATTTCAGTTTCCGTTTTCGAAGTCTCAACAGTCTTCTTCGGAGTTATGTTTGAAGACTTAATTGTCTCCAAAACATCTAGCACGTTCACCATTCTTTTTCTTTTCGGGGTCACCGATGGGCCCTTTTGATTTTTTATTGTCTCAACACTTGCTGAAGGACTTAAGATTTCCAATATTTTTGGTCCTTCAATTCTCGGTTTTTCTGCCTTCTCTGCTGAAGGTGCTTCAGTTTTTTCTTCGATCTTCGGCACTGGAGCTGGTTCTGTAGTTTCAGTGGCCGAAGAGACTTCACCAATAAACTCAGGCACTGTGGCCGGTTCAATAAAACGTGCCCGGTGGGTGAGCACCTTTATCTTTTTTCTTTGCGGCGCTGGCTCACTAGAAGCACCTGAGGCAACTTCTTTTGCAGGAGAAGTATTTTTTCTTTTGCGGCCTAGCACCGGATAATGATAGTCAGGGTAGACAAACCCGATTGCATCAAATACCCGGTTGATTCTTTTCTTCTTTCGGCCTCCGAAGGCTGCTGATAATGCAGTATTCTCGGCCTTCGTGTATACCCCAAGCAGTTCGTCACTTAAGGTTTCAATGCTTTTTAACCAGTCGTCATCCGGTTCAACAAACTTATCTCCGTATTTGAATGTGTATTTTAGTCTGACCAGTCCACCTTTGTCAGACTCTTTGATGGTCTCCTTCGGCATTTCCCACTTTCCTGCAAGAGGCCAAACTCTGAAGGCAATATGCTCTTGGACCAAATCCCTTGTCCCAATAAAAGAGCAGATTATGCCGAAGGCTCTTTGGCATTCTTCGGCCGCTTCATCCATTTCAACCTTCGGCTTTCGGAGTCCGAAGCGTTGCCAGATAGGGCGCATAATGATACCCTTAACATCTTCCTGCGCTGTCAAGTCATTCTTTACATAGAACCATTCTGTCATCCAGGCACCGGGCCACCTCTTCCGAAAGGTTGGCACGGGGCAGCTAGACCCGGAGCGAGCACCGAAGCTGTAACAACCAAAGTTGTTGTGATATTGTTCTTTCCCCCAGGGCTTCGTCTCGTATACCAACTCATGAATTTTGCAAAAGCTTTTAGCATTTGGTTCTAAACCTTGGCTTCTCACAGCCCAGACAAAGATTCCCATTCTTATGATAGCTTCGGGAGTAATTTGGTGGAGGTAGATTTGAAATGTCTTCAGGACTTCCACAACAAAGTTGCTTAGGGGGAACCAAAGCCCAGCCTTGAGAAAGCTTCGGAAGATCACAACCTCATTTTCTTCGGGGGTGGGAGAGGTTTTTTCTCCAGCATCAGCCCTCACAATAGATACATCTCGAAAATATCTCCCTCTCATATTGTCAATATGACTCTGCTTAATAGTGGTTTTCCCGAAAACCGAGTGACTTGGCCGCCATGGTCGATCTTCGGACTCTCCCCCGCCGCTTTATGCATCATAACTGTCGCTGTCATCAGTATCTTCAGATAAACCTTCTAAAATCTCTTTGGTGATCTTCTCTGTATTGGTCTTCGACATTGCTTCAAGAAAGCCCAGGTTCTTCTCTTCAGAGAGACTTAGCTTCATTTCGACAACAGCCTTCTTCTCCTCAGACATCCCTTCGGAAATCTTTCTTCTCGCTTCCGAAGCTTAAAACTAGGAAAGAAAACAAATATTTTTTGGGCAGAAAGTTTTATAAGCAGGCAAAACAGATGGCAAAGAGAGCGTGCCAAATCAAATATGGCGGGCTCATATTTATACACTCGATATGACGGAAACTGTGTGGTCCCGAGTGTCAGTGACTTTTGCTATTCTAGCAAAGGGAAGGTGTTTTTTCGGACCTTCGGCTTAGGGCCTTCGTCCATATCGCAATCTGAATTTATCACTAACAAATTAATATTGCGAGGGGCTACTGTTGGGGGCCTTCGTCCTCCGAAGGTCCTCAAAAACATAACTTGACAATGTTTTCCAAGTGAATTATGTGAACAGGTATCTTCGGACTCAGATTATGAACATGGAGTACGATCAGAACGAAGCCTAAGCTAGACGAAGGGGGATTGAGATGAAGGACGGGCTGATTACCAAGCTGTACGAAGGATGGTGCACAGCCGAAGCTATGCGTAGAAAGCTTCGTTGCGATAGCAGAAAGGGGAACCGACTTAAAGATGAAAAGACTACTTAGGCCTTAATAGATTCCCATAAGTCATTAGCAAATGTAATAGGCATGAATGTAATTTCACATGGGCTGCGTCCCACGTCTATAAATAGATGAACAGTACTCCCGTACTGTTCACGCGGACTTGGCATTTTGCTTTTGCGTCATCCTTATACTTTTGCTTTCCTGCATTCCGAAGGTACACTTGTAATCTGAAATCATTTCTACTTTTCTATGATAATAAAATAGAAATGACGTTGTGATAATATTCAAATGTTTATATTACTTCTTATGTTGCATGTAAGTTCTTCATCATCGTTTATTATGCTTACGAAGATATGTTGTTTGTGACCTTCGTCCGGAATACATTATATCCCAAAGGGAAATAATGTTTCAAAGGACGAAGGACTTTATTATTTAACACTTTTTATGTTGCCTTGTTCTCATTCCGAAGCATTTGAGAACAAGTCCCCAACAGTCGTAACTTGTGTTACCTAACATGGATATTATTTTTGCATTCACGGTTTTACATTTTTTGAGTGACTTGCAGTTCAAATCTAAATTATCCGAGGAAATTCAGTTTAACGAACAAAATCTAATAGTTATAGCAAACACTTTTATAATTGCGCAAAAAATGGAACATGTAGGTCTACAAAGTGTAGAAACATACCACAAAAAGTTTGGTTAGGAAAAGAAAAAAATAAAAAAAATACTTTGCCGAGTGTCCAAGAAGTGTAGTATAAGTTATGTTCTCTAAATTTGTTATAGTGGTAAAATATAGTGGTAAGAATTCTTTGGCTTGAAACGATTACCATTACTGTGAATAAAATCATATAATGTGATGGTGGATATGTTTATTAAAATAGTTTTTATATAATGTGATGGTGGATATGGATGCCGATTAGATGTGATTCGCGGCCATCGTGTCATTTGTATATCTGTGTGTCGGCCATCGTGCTAATACTTTTATTTGTAGGTTTTAGAAACCTCTCCGTGTAGGGGAGGTGCTACCGAAATTTTCTATTGATAGGCTTCTATTAGAAGATGGAGGACCGTGAGTGGATGTACACGGGCCATGTAGGAAGGAATGGTGTCACCCCTGAATGGATTAGAAAGTCCGATGATTTCATTGAACGGGCATATGGCGAAGCTGCTAAAGGAGTGAGTCTAGTCTCATGCCAGTGTAGCAAATGTGCCAACCAAAAAAGAAAATAAAAAAGGCCACGGTAGAACATATTTGAAAGAATGGATTTACGACGGACTATACTCAATGGATCTTCCATGGTGAAGTGCATCGTACGAGAGAGGAGGTGGTGAGACAACGTGTCGAGGATTATGATGCTGATGTCAGGGTAGCGAATATGTTGAACGACTATCATGAGGCATAGTTCGCTGGAGGATGTATGGAGGATGAGCTAGAGCCGATCGCAAAGGCGTTCTACGACATGTTTGACGCGACACAGAAACCCCTTCATGGCCAAACAAAGGTTTCTAAACTGGATGCCATTGGGCGTGTAGTGGCGTTCAAGTTGCAGTACAGCATGAGTCGAGACACATTTGATGGCTTGTTGATGGTTATTGGCAGCCTGCTTTCGGAGGATCACGTTCTGCCAAAGTGCATGTACGAGGCACAAAAACTCATTCGTGCACTCAAGATGACGTTTGAGCAGATACATGTTTGTCTGAAGGGTACACCCTCTTTTTTATTTAGGTATATAACACTGCATAGATATTATTTCTAACTATCTCGTTGGTTTTCTTACAGTTGGCGTCACATGGTGGCCAGCTTTGCTCCATCTTATCGGCGTATGTTATGGCCCACAAGGACAAGGCGACGTCCGATGTCACCTACAACCCAGATGACGGGCCCAAGGTGTATAGCAACCCCACCGTCTACAACCGCCTTCATGAGTACACCGCCATGGCACAGGAGGTCCATGGGCCAGATTACGATCCGAGGATCAAGAACATCAATGGAGATGTCCCCATGAGGGTCGGAGGAGGCAAGAGACATGGGTGGTATTGGATTGCCGATGGGCAATCGACTCGTCGTCCACTCCCACTCTGTCTCATGTGCGAGCAAGGAGCACGAGCTCGAGCCTAGCCATACGACCTCGGTATGACAGCTCACATAATCAGATACAACAACTCTAGGTTAGTGCTTCTGTAACTCATCATTCCTTGAGTTATATACCTTCTCTTTGAGTTACTATAACATTGGATTGGAATATTACAGGCCCAGCTAGAAGAAGAGAGGAGGGAACGGCAGGAGATGAAGGCGAGGATGGCAGAGATGTTCTAGTACATGTAGAGCCTTGGCGTCGCATAGGATTTTGCTCCACCACCTCCGTTGTTCCCCATAGTTGATCCTGCTCAGTTCCATACTCCTGTGAGTATCAAAATTCTAGTCCTGCAAGATATATATTTATCAGGTATAACACATGTAATCTCTTCTCTGTGCAGGGACAATCTAGGGCAGCATCCAACAACCCTTATGGATCGCCCAACCTATCGCCGCACCAGTCCAGACGCCCACCTCGCTGATGATCTCTTAGCTTAGTTGTGATACTTATGTTGGTGAAGTTGTGTGAACTTATGTTGCTGAAACTTGTCATGAACTTATGTTTGAGTTGGTAATACTTATGTTGGTGAAACGTGGTATGAACATAGATATGTTTGTGAAATATGTGGTCTCTATTATGTATGTGATGATTATGTGATATCTGTAATGTATATGTGATATATCTTTTGTTTGTTTGGGTAGACTAGCAAAAACAAATAAAATAGGGGTATACTGGTCACTTTGCCGAGTGTAACACTCGGCAAAGAGGTGCTTTGCCGAGTGCCTAGGTCATAGCGCTCGGCAAAGACGACACACCTAGACACCAGTAAAGTTTTTTTGCTGAGTGCTAAAGTTCTGGCACTCGGCAAAGAAGCAAGCTTTGCCGAGTGCCTCCTAGCGCACTCGGTAAAGAAACTGACAAAGGGCTCGCTGGTGACCTCGTTGTCGAGTGCTAGTCCGGCGGACACTCGGAAAAGAGGGAAACTATCTGTTGAGTGTCACCTCGTACACTCGGCAAATGTGTTGTCTCTGTTATCAGCCGTCGTGACGACGACTTTTCTTTGCCAAGTATCGAGTGACACTTAGCAAAGTCTTTGTCGAGTGCCCGATAAAAAGTACTCGGCAAAGAAGTCGTTGCCGATGTATAGTTCGCCGAGCTCTCTTTACCGAGTGTCACACTAAGCAAAGCCTTCGCCGAGTGTTTTCCAAGCTTTGCCGAGTGCTTCAGACACTCGACAAAGAGGCCAATTCTGGTAGTGTATGCTCATTACTATTATTATGGCATTCATATTATTTTAACACAAATGTATTGAAGTAATTGCCCAATAAATGGAGATATCGTCACCCTTTCCTTTTTATGCCACACCATGAAGTCGGTCGACAGCCCTCCCCACAATCCGAAGCAAATCATGATTGAGTCAAGTCACGAGGTTTTCTCAGTGACAACACCAGACCTACAGGAACCTACAGCAACACAGAATCAGTCGCCGATGTTCGTCCAAGCACTAGTACAGAGAAATTCTATAGTGGCGGTTGTAAACCTATTTATAGTGGCGTTTTTCGTAACCGCCAGTGCTAGGGGCCAGTAGAAATCATCATTTTTACAGGCGGGTAACTGAGGACCGCCAGTGAAAATCGATTTTCACTGGCGGTCGGCGTAATAAAACCGCCAGTGAAAATCGATTTTCACTGGCGGTCGACGTAATAAAACCGCCAGTGAAAATCGATTTTCACTGGCAAGTCGCGGCATTTTTCGCGCAAAATTCGCGCGCTACGCGGTTGTTAGTATTCGAACCGTCGACCTCACCCTCGCGCGTACCCTCCCCTACCACTCCGTCTATGACATGTCTTGTGTCTAGTTTGTAGTTGTTTTCTCCACATATTACAACCATTTGAGTGTAAATTGCTTATTTGAGACACTAAACGAATTCAAATAAAAAAGTTGTCAACTACAAAGATAAATAACTTTTGAAGTTCTACAACTTTTATTTTGACACTTTTTTCATCCGAGGTAGTTTACAAAATTTGAATTTTAAATTTGACATACTTAGATTCAATTTTTGAGAACCGAAATGAGTTCAAATAAAAAAGTTGTCAACTACAAAGTTTCATAACTTTTAGAGATCTACAACTTTTATTTTGGTGGTTTTGTCATACGAGGCCGTTTGAAAAACTCGAAAAATTAAGGATAAAAATGATTTCTAGTGGCGGTTCCTTAAGAAAACCGCCACTAGAAATCGTATTTCTAGTGGCGGTTCCTTAAGAAAACCGCCACTACAAATCATGGATTTCTACTGGCGGTTTTCTTAAGGAACCGTCAGTAGAAATACGATTTCTAGTGGCGGTTTTCTTAAGAAAACCGCCACTACAAATCATGGATTTCTACTGGCGGTTTTCTTAAGGAACCGCCAGTAGAAATACGATTTCTAGTGGCGGTTTTCTTAAGGAACCGTCACTAGAAATAACACAGTCGGTGGATAACCGAATCCGCCTGTAAAAATATATCGTCTCCGCAGGCTTTGAGCCTTTTTCTACTAGTGAAGTCCAGCGCAACAACCACATGAACCCACACAGACACATGTGAAGCAACACATGGATCCCCAGCAAATTCTTGGCCTTTGTCGTTGCAGGAAGGCGTTAGCTGGTCGTGAATTAAAAAATCAAGAAAATATCACTAACATAAGCTCTGATGACGATTTTATGCCTCCACCAAAAGATAAACGTCGCGTCAAATTTTCTGACCCACCAAATTCCCCAACTAAACCCCAAAGAAAAAGTGTCACATAACGTTTGCAGACACCCCACCATCTCAACCTCGACACACTGCATGCATTCCTAAGTCGCCACCAGTTGCGAAGAAAAAATAGAATGTGAAAAAAGCTTCACCCAAGCAGATGACACCCCGAAGATCACAAATTCTATCTTTTTTTAGTTTGAACATTTTTAATATATGTATGTATTCTATTTTGTTGATACAACATCTTTATGCATGTGAACCTTCCTTTCTGTTTTGTAGTATTGGTGCAATTACAATGCAACTGTTATTATCATAAATGGACAATGTTTACACTTAGTATGGAATAGTTGTTATGCAAGTTTTATACATTTTTATCACAAATAGCTTGTCAATATAGTTTAAAATTTATTTTAACATGCAGTTCTATCCCAATATTTTTACTCTTTCATAATACAATTTTTATGTTTACAACAGAAGTTGAATATCTGATGCATCCCCTATAACGTTCTTGTTTCCATATAGATAATGAGCGACTGGCAGCGGGAGGCTGCTGCAGGAAGGGTTTCCTAAGCATTCTAGAAATGAGGATTGATGAATTAGACAATAGATCCCTTATCAGGTGGTTGATGGACAAGCTCGACCCAATGGACATGACAATTCGTCCCGGTCCAAGGAAAAAAACTAAAAATCACAAAAGAGACTGCCCGACTGATATTGGGATTGCCGAGTGGCAAGGCTTTCACTTATTGGTATGGCGAAGTCAACACTATTGTCAAACTCAGATGTGATCTGAAGATATCAAAAGATGAGTTTGACATAGTCAAGTTGTAGGACAAACTTGCCGAGGGAAAAGATGATGAGTTGTCCATCAAATTCTTTTTCTCATATTATTCAATCGTCTATTGTTCCCCACTACTTCTTGGGGTATCACAAACAATGAAGTTCTAATGACTGAAAACATGGACCAGATGGCTAATATCAACTGGTGCTAGCTTATTTACACCAATCTAAGTGATGCTGCCAGTCGTTCGCACAAGAGGAGCACCACAAACATAACCGTGACTGTTTATGGATGCTCCCTCATCATTCTTGTAAGCTACTTCCTGTACAAACAACCACACACAATGCAGTTCATTATTTTTATTTAGTATCATATAAATCCTCATTTGTACATTCATTTTTTGGTATTATGCTCATATTTTTTATGTTATTTAGATCTACTATCTAGATCACCTTCATGACTCTGCATCCCCTCAAAACAAGTACATGGCACCTCGTATAAAGTTTTTTGATAAGGAAACGATAAAAGAATTGACTAGAGCTGACAAGAGGATTCCCTGTCAATTTGGGGAACCTTATGGTCATTGTGAGGTAAATCATTTACATTTTTCTTCATGTAACCGGTGTAAGTGTTGTAGTTAATAGGCACGCACACACTAAGTTGTATTTATTTTATTTGCAAATAGTTCCACCGTAGGACGAAGACATGCTATGTTACTGCGTCAGAACGACCAGTAACTAACATTTTCAATAACTATGTCCCTCCACATCAAGCACCTAATTGCAAGCAAGGTTTAGTGTTTGCCCCCTCCTTGTCGTCCAAGGTTTGAGGCATTACTTGAGGCTCATGACAAGGAGATTAACAATGTTTTTTGCCTCACTTGAAGTCAACCATCGCAACCTTGTATCCAAGTAGATACAATTGTCTGAGACATTTGGAGAAATGATTGACGAGGTCATCTGCATTGCGTCGGGTGCGGAGGCACCTCATGATGACGCAAATGGTAATACTTTCAATGCACATTTTAACATCTTCTACACACCAGTACACATTTTTACTGCTATATCATTTTTATACTACACAAATTTTCTATTTACTATCACACAACAATAATCTATGCTAATACATACAAGTTATACACTTTCTTAGTTTGCAAACAAAGTTTCTACACCTTATTCATGCCACCCACATTCAAAATATATACCACTCACACACAATATTTATGCTTCTAACATCCACTCATGTAGAATATTTATTCCACTCACATACAATATTTATCCCACTCACACAAAGAATTTATGTCAAAATTTATGCACTTTACAAAGCCATACACAACATTCGCACTCCCAACTAACTTCCTACATATACAATAATAATTTTCCAAACAACTAGTTTATGGTAACACAGAAAAATGCACACCCTCAGTTCAACCTACAACAACGACGTCGCCATCCAATGACACACCACGTGGTATGCCTATTGTTGAGACGTATGACATAGACAAAAGATATCCACAGAAGTGATCAGGTGTGTTTTCTCATGTACAGGGTTGGCATGCCATATTTCACTTCTTATTTCAATAATATTAAACTAACCTTTATTACACATATAACAACCACATTATAATGACATGAATTTGAGCGTTCCAATTTTCGAGTCCACGCCAACAACAAATGTATGTTTCATAATCATAAATTCCTATAATTGCATTTGTCATTTCTTGCAAACAACATAAATGTGAATGTTCTTTCTTCCATTTAACATGCCCTCATATAATCACATTACTCATTTCTTGCAAACAACATAAATGTGAATGTTCTTTCTTCCATTTAACATGCCCTCATTATTGATGAGAATAATGGTACAACAGTAACATCGCAACACAAAACTGTGAGTATCTAGTTTTGATTTTTCTTATGATGATATTTTCACCACCAATTACAATGATAGTATAATCATAATTTTTGTGGACCAGGTTGGAGAACAAATCGTTAGAGATGCCCCTCACACTCAGGGCCCACCATTATTTGACCACGCCCAGTTGCACATGTTAGTTTATGACTTTATATTTATATTGCTTCTTGTCATTTTTGTATCATACAACATATCCACCAATCAGACGACATATATTTTTTGTTTTTTACCAGCAAACACACATGGCAAATAAAATAGTTGTTGACCGCCCACCACAACACACATGTTTAGAATGTGCTCGACAAATGCTAGAGTACATATGTTCACAAGATATGCAAACAAGCAGGTATTCACCACAACTCTATAGGTCAATTAACTATTATATATTCTGAATCTATCATTGTTCATTCTTCACAATTTACATATATCACATGATATGTATTTTTACTGCTATAGGAACATTGTAGATTTCGGTGGATACAACGACACAATGCTCGATATTTATGAATCATTTGCCCAGAGCAAGTGCCTTAATAACTTCTTCATGTAGGGCTTCATGGACTGTGTTCGTGCTGATGATGCAGTGTACAATCCTGAAACCATCAAGGACAGGCTAATCCTTGATGTTAATAAGGGGGTAATGCTCTTAACACATCTTTTGCATACACTATGTATATCAATATAACTTTAACCATCACACATTTGTCTATTAATTTTTTTCGAGTCAGGGTATTCTGAATATGGAGGGGCGTGAACAACATAGTAAGATCCCACTGGCTTCACCAGCTTATTACCAAATTTGCTTGCAAGTCTCCTCCCACCCAAAGAACAATTACATGGATGCAAATTGGTATGGGACCCAATTCGTATGCATATTATTCAAAAAAACCATGAATATGTCACACTAATGGACATTTTCTATAACCCATATACACTTTATTACGAAACGGTACACTTTTTTCTTGTAATATTATGCACAATACATATATTATTGCTACTGTCACACAACAACAATTTATGCTATTGCATGACATATAGGATGACAAGTTAATTATGACTAGATAACACTTTATTTATACTACCCACATGCATTAGTTGTACCACTTACTTACAATATCTATGCTTCCAGTATACAAAACTTTATGCACTCCAATACATTATTTTTATGCTAACATCTTAAGCCATGTAAAGCATATACAATATTAGCATTGACAACATCCCTTACATTAGATTTCACATTTTTTGCAATATATAGATCATGGTACCGATGCTCCACGGAGGCCATTGGACTCTATATGCCATTAATTTTCATCTTCATCACATAGACATTCTCGACTCCAATCCATATATCATAGCACTTGGTGGCACCTCATGGAAAAAGCACCATAATGAGCAAGTCCATTCCGACGATAGGAAGTTGCCATGGTCTAGACTTGTTATGAACATACTTAGCCTGTCGCTGCAAGAAGCCCGACCGAATTCTGGGATTCTAAAATTCTGCAAAGTAACTACAAAATTGCCCTTCTTCCTAGCTCCCAACCATGCATGTAGGGTCAAATGATTGCGAGTTTTTATGACTAGTTTCATACGCTTCTACGACTACATTGATGGCGAAGTTCCATAGTTTATAGACCCAGTAAGAACATAAACTTGACATAGGTTTATATACTATACAAATATTCATAACATTATTAAGCTCTGCACCAGATGCACCACTGGACCACCATGCATGTTTGCTGCATTATTTGGCATTTCACCGAAAGAACAAGATTTGCCCTTTCCCTCAAGACCTTGATCGATTAGGATGTGTCCCAAAAAAATGCAAGTGCATGAAGTGTCGTGTCATCATTCGGGAACTGTTGTAGATGAACTATGATTATAATCCTAGCAGTATCATTCTACGTTTGTGGTAGACATTGTTTGCTATTATACAATTAGTTATGGTGTGATAGACACATGTATTTAGCATTCAATATGGACGATACACAATAGTACTATGATAATGCATTTTGTTGATACAGTTGTTTAAGTGTTATGACAATGCAATATAGTTTTTATGTTGTCGACAGAACACAACTATGTTGTTATTATCTGCACCATCGATACATGCAGAGCATATCTTGTTCTCATACCATCATAACCCAATAGTTTACATCTGCACCGTCTAGTGCAACCTTAGTATTGAGTATCCACTACAAGACTATGGACTAATTTTTGGCCATATGCGTGGGGATCAAGTCATTAGACATCTAGTGTCCTATATGGCAAACCACAATGAACTGTATTGACAGACTATTGAATAACTGCAATTGTGCCTAAAGTTTATAACATTGCAATTATATAATCCATACTTGATTTATTCTTCTACAAACACAAGTTGTTTCAAGCCTGAGACACCACAATAGATGAACACTATCTATGGAATTATACTTATACTAACCTCCATATTGACATCATGGTTCAAAGGTTCACCAATCGAATCATCATTGTCGTTAACGACCAGACGCTATTTTTCTACAGTTGTTGTTTCATTCCAATGCAGAGTAGTGGTTGTAGTATTGTTTTTCGAACCTAGGGGACGTCTACTATTGCGATTAGCAAGGCTTGCTAACCTTGCCCTGTTCTCCTCCAAGCATAAACATGTGTGGCTATTGTGGCCATCTGCAATACCACGAATCTGACACCTTCGATTCTTCTTTTTCCCTTTTGCACCAAGCTTCAGTATCCTTTGTTCTCCAACTTTGATTGTTCTCCCTTTTGGTCTTGCTCTATCTGGTCTATTCAGGCTTATACCATTCACATTAAAATCCATTCTCGGCATCATAAAAATGAGTAGCGTTAGCATTGATATATTGAAATACTGCATTATTTAAACAAAAAAGATATTTTTTTGTTTTTCTATTCACCTTCCTTGCCTTCACATATGTTACTTGTTTCATGACGCGGAGAACACGGAACACAATCTATTCGCCTTGGGTTGTTGTTGCCATCCTAAATAGTAGACAAACTACAATAACCTTTTTATTATAACAAATATTTTTGTTGTCGTATTGTACAAGCATATCCCTTTTCCATAGCAATTAAAAACAAGCATCATAAACTATACAACACAACAAACCATACATGTTCATGTATATTAGCATAAGTAATTGCTACATATAGCATAAATACCTATATCAAAACGTTGTCGTGAATTGGCACCAGTTCTAAGGCTGATTGACATCCAATCGTTTCATTAGAAACTACATGTAATGTACACGAAAGGAGGTCCCCATTTTGTAGTCAAATTCATTCTTCATTGTCTAATATAAAACTTAGCGTGCATGAATTTATGCAACAACACATACTCTCGTTTCGTTCACCATTGAATGCATTCGACTACAACTACATGTAGTTTCACCACCTACCACCCCTCATCATTTACTCCATCCTGCAACACTAGAGCATTAAATCATCTATATATCTTCTGATATTCCTTTAATCAAACCACAATAGAAATAAAAACAATATTGTTACTAGGTTTTCTCTCCGTCACTACCACCACAAAACTCATCACACCCAATGTTTGGCTCCAGACACGAGAAAACATCAACAAGCTTGTCTGGCTCCTCAAGTGTCCTATCATATCCTGCTTTCGACATACTAGCATGGAGAACAACCTTCATTGTTTTTGTTAGCAACATTTTATGTCTATACGTTTTTAGTAACTCCATCTCTTTCTTAAAACTTTTATTGGCCCTTTCAAACGACACATCTTGTCTAGCTGAGAAATTGTACATCTACATTACATACTTTTTAGGTATCTTTTATAACTACAGGTGCTTGAAGGCCTTTAGCAGATGCACACAAAGTAGCCCTGCATTCACCATAAAGAATTTTAATAGGTGCATGACACATACAAACTTATCGAATAATAATTATACACCAACGAAATCAGAAACGTAACAAAATCATAAAAGCAACAGACCTATGTGTTTCCACGGTGTGCACTTGCATGTATACTCCCCAGCATCCACGTTTGCCATCACTTCGAATTGGTGTTGTCCCCCCACAATTTTGTTTGATCGTTTAGTCAGTTGTACAACCTAATTATTACACCACCTTCTAGATCTGCCGCTATTCTGTATGTAGTGGCATATTTCATTAACTCCTCAAACCTATTCATAGCAGCCCTAGTGAAGGCCCTCGCAACCCTGGTCTCGAACATATATAACATGTCCTTTGTTTTTGGCCCCTACAAGTTACTGAAATCAACAAGAGATACACCAACAAATGTAGGTTATTATACAACCAAGTCACATACCTTGCTAATTAACGTCTCTTTTGATTCTTTCATCTTCCTGCTATGCAACATCTTCACCACTTGTTTAGCAAACTCATGCAGAGGTGTGTTCGCATCTACATGCGATCTCTTGACTAACTTGTTCATGCTCTCACTACGACATGTAGAAACCATCACCCCACAGAAATCATTTTTAAAAAATGCTGGTATCTGTCCATTGATGATTTCATATAACTTTCTAAGTGTAACATCTTCATGTAGTTTATATCATCTAGCATCATGGCCCATGTAGCTTCGAACTCACTTAGAGTTAAAGGATGATGGATTATAGATTGGAATTTTGTCTTAAAGTTCTGCTCAGCAAACCTTGCATATAATTCATTTAGAAATGACATAAATCTGTTCTGCACATGCCATAGACATAATCTGTGTATTGTGTTTGGGAAGACCTTATGCAGTGAAACTGGTATTGCAGGATCTTGATCTAAAAAACATATCAACATATTATTCTCCAAACATTTACAAGTACATCAAACAATTTTATTTTCAAATAATTCATATTATAAATACAATGTTATGGTATAAAGAAAATGAGAACAAACTTAATGTACATAACACATACCTGTCAGCATAACATGCGGTCTGTCACAAGGCATGCACATTTTGAACGCATTAAAAGCCCATTCAAACATATCCATGGTCTCATCACCCAACAACACAAATCCAAACATAGTACATTGTTGATGGTTGTTAGCACCAACAACACATGCCCAGTGGTTTATCATATAGATTAGTTTTATGAGTCGTATCAAATGTGATAGCATCCCCAAAATCAATGTACTCCCCTTGCATTCTCTCATGTGACCAAAAGATACTAACTATCTTCCCATCTTTATCAAGTTGGAAGTCATAAAAGAATTGTGGATTTTGTATCTTGCATGTTGTAAAGAATCATATTAGTTTAGCTACGTCATCAACACAGTTTTCTCGTTTCCTTGTTGCCCGCCTGTAGATTTTCCAAACACAAACGAACTTAATGTCAATAGAACCCACTCCCACATTGTTAATATGTTTGTTACTCTAAATATCAACAAAAAACATAAAAATCCTTACATGTTCTTTAGGTCCTATGTTGTAACTAGAACGTTTTCAAGCCCATCATGCATGTCTGAAATAAATCACAATGCAGTGTTACGGGAATCTGCTATCATGCATTGCACCAACAAATTGCATGAACTCTAGGTCACGATTCTTGTTGCAACGTAGGTGTTGTTTCTCCATTTCTTCCGTAGTGAATTTATGATTATGCTTTAGGTTCACCAAAACAATCTTTGCAGCTATCACGTTCTTTTTATCACCATCATAGATTTTTCTAAGTTTTATTCCAGCCTTGTAGTGTGTTCGTTCAGTGTGCTTATTGCGCATCCTAGGGGTATCATTCGTCCTAGCTACACATTTTCCTTCACACGAACAATTCAACCACTTATAGTGTCTTCTCTCTGTATTTCTTCAATGGAAAACTAACTTCATATGCATATCTTTTATAAAACTTATAAGAATCATCAATATCTTTGAACATCATCCCTACTTTAGGAACTATACCCAGATCAACCGTTCTAGATGCAATTTTATAACATCATACCATAATTATGTACATAAACTACATTCAAAACACATAAGATATTCACACGGGGTAGCACATTGTACGCATGGGGGGATAATTTTTTACATATAATATAATAGATTTGAACACATACATGTGACAGTAGCACTTGGGTTGTATCCATCTCTCGTGAACTTATAGTTAGCATAGGAGGTCGTACAATCACAATTTGACCTGCTCCACCATCCCTGGCCTCGTCGCATCCAGGCCCTCGCAGAACTGCCGATGAGGTATCCATCAAAGTTGGAGTAGACATAGATAGGGTTTCTTGATGCCCTTAAAATGCTTCATTATTTCCCATTGACGATGCTGCATCTACAGCGCCATTACGTCGGACCGACAACAATGGTGGGGTGATGGCGTTGGGGCGTTACCTGAAACGAGCAATGGTGTGCGCACTGGTTGGGGTTGCAGCATGTTAGGGGTTCTAGTTGATTGATAAGCATACTATGGATGGACCCACATATGTGCATAGCCGATACGGTACCAATCGTAAAGAAATCCACTTCCATATTACATTTTTTTAACATTTATGATAACAAGTATAAGTATTTATGCATATCTATGTCAGTTTTTATGCTACGTTGTTTTCTTCAATGTTGTTTCGTAAAATAATCCCCAATAATATTGGGATCACCATTTTATGATATAGTTATAGAGTTTATATACATTAAGGTCTAAAATGCATAAATTACAACTTCCACCATTAGATTCTATGGTAGTTTCTTCCAAAACAATCTGTTATGCGCCCCATGCCCATTCCCAAATTTTTAAAAAAATCCCTTAATCAATGAAAGACAAAATTTGTCATGGATTACAAAAAACCCGTCATGTAATGGGGGTCACAAATTGTAATATGTGACGGCCTCTTCTAATGTGGGTCATAAATTTGTCATGGATTAGCAAAAAAACCGTCTCAAGGCCATGTTCATGACATTTTCTAATTACGTTACCGAGAATTCGTCCTAGATTAACGGATTTCTTGTAGTGCATGCAGTGGAACTGATTTCTCGCGCATGCAACGGATCCAATTTGGCGCATGCAGTGGAAACTAATCCCAAGATCTACAGACACAACTATTTAAAGTGCGCACTGATCAAGTGGTGGTTACGACTTGTACCACGATCGGATATGGTTTAAGTCAGCTCGTGCGCATGGTGGGGAGCCGTGGGGTGGTCCAGGACGTCGGGCCGGTGACCAACCGGGTCTTTTTTAGTGTCCGAAGCGCAGGGCTTCCAATAGTTACAGCCGCGCCCAACCAACAACTAGGCGCATGCATCATGCGAGCACATCCCCCACTAGCTAAATGCATGTTTCTTATTTTTAGGGTAGATCCGAAAATTATGGTAGCCACGAGGCGCATGCATGCGGTTTCTATTTTATATTAGATTCGATAATTATGACATGTCGTGGGGGTTTCCATTGCTAGCGTGCAAATTTTGGATGGCATTTTTATTTCCATTGCATGCACGCAAAAATTAAATGGTAGGCATTGTGTAAAGCATAAATCCTTATAAAAAGTTGCATAAATACCTACCGTGCATCATAATTTGTGAAAAAGTTCTAATATGGGCCCAACCTACATCCCCGTATGCCATATACGATTTTGTGGCGGAATTTCGGGGCATTTTGAACAGGCATGCATGTTGGATCTGATTTTAAGACATGGATGATGTTTATGGTAGGTACAATTTGTTTATTGGTTTTAGGTACAACAATTATGGTAGGCATAAAAACACGCAAGCGGTACACTTGTGGATGCATCTCTATGTTTGAGAGTAAAAACATTCGGTTTTGAGTGTAAAAACCCTCAGTTATGAGCGTAAATACCGAGGCAACGTGAGAGATGTTGATAACTCTGATGTGTTGTGTTCATGATCGTAAAAATCCTCAAGTTTGAGAATAAAATAGTACCAAATATAGCGTAAATGTTGATTCACTCTGAATCAATAGCCCCCACGTCCATGCCGCGACCGTAAACACGGGGATTTGATTAGGAGATTTAATTAGGTGAATTGATTAGGTAATTTTGATTTTTTATAGCAGTCACGAACACCATTAATCAAGGGATTCCTTTCCCACTGTGCATGTGAAAAATATGGCATGCGGTATGAGGATGGACGCACTCCAGGTGTGATACCCAATTTTCTGAAAAGAAGTTAAATGTATTTTTCCTTCTCTTTCGTGATCTGTGTAGTTGGGGTTGGAGTTTATTAGGAAGCATTCACCAATAAAACAGTAGAATACTTGTTGGATTTGTGCGCTGGGGTCGGGAGCAGACGTGAGAGCGAGTTTGGGCCATGGATCTCGATCCGGCGGTGGGGAGCCCATTAGTTTCCCCCCCTTAACCCTAGCCGCCCCCTCCCTCTCACTCCCCCACCCCTTTGGCCGCCCCTCCCCTCTCTCTTCCACTCTTGCAGCCGCCCCAATCCCACTCCTTCTTCCCCAAGTGATTGCAGCGCCACCCCTCAACCCTAGCCCCCCCCACCTCTTCCTCATCAAGGTGGATCCTCCCCGCTTTGTGTCCGTCGTGTGGGTGCGAGTCTTCCATGGGAGTTCGGAGGGAGGAAGGAGGAAGAAAAGAAGGAGAAAAGGAGGAACCCAAGGTGATTTTCGTGATCATTTTGTTGTATTTGTGCTGCAATCCAATTGGTTACATGTTTACCTATGCGATTTGGTAGAGGTGCTGTCCAGAAATTTAGTGGGTGGACGAACAGCAGTAGTTCTAGGGATTTCTGGGAACTTTTCGTGGGCAATTAGTGGGGATCAGTGGGAGAATCATGTAGAGTTTTGTCATACCTTTCCAACGAGTACTTATGCGCTCAATTTGGAGTTATAATTTAGGAGATATCGTTGTTTGAATCCGGTTATGTTGCTGTCCAAAAAAACAGATTTTTCAGTTGGGTGAACAGCAGTAGTATTAGCAGTTTCTGGGAATTTTTCGTGGGTAATTAGTGTTAACCAGTATGATAATCATGTAGGGCTTTGTCTTATCTTTCCAATGAGTACTTATGCGCTTGATTTGGAATTATATTTTAAAAGATATCGCTGTTTGAATCCGGGTATGTCGCTGTCCAAAAGACAAAAAAACAGATTACAGGGTTCATCTTGTGGACTGTTTTAGGCTAATCAGATGTTGGAATTTAATTATAAATTGTATACAAAACTTGTGGGGAATTTCATGTAGATGCCTCTGGAGTTTTTGTTTGTTACCACTGCTGTCATAATTTTAAAGTTATAAAATTATTAAGCAGCGCCGCTGCAGTTTGGTGGGTGTGGGGAGAGATGTAACCCGCGGCGGGGTTTGAGTTTGTGCGTAGGTGCGGCGTCGTTTATGACCCTGATTATGTGAAATTGGTGCACTAAGTTGTGTGTCAAAAACAGGTGGTGGACTCCCCGATCGTACTTAGGGATTTCCCGAACTTCCGGTAAAGGCAAGTAAATACAGTGGTGGTTGCTACCGTTTGGGTTGCATCCTATTCCCTGACATTGAGTATGCATAAGTTTCAATTATGTTAATCATTGAATTCTATGATGAAGTTTATTTGTTTGGAAGTATTAATTCTCAATTGTCTAATATTGTGGATGATCATAATTTGGTAATGATATATGTGGTTGATTCCCATCTTGGATGAAGTTGAAGTATTTTTTTTGAATCACGTAATATGAAGTGTTGTAGGCATGACATGCTCATCGCATCATCCATCTTGCATTTTGAAGTTATGTCGTGATCTTATGGTCCGACCATACCGGTACATTTTTTAGCATCGTACGTTGCCCGAGGAGGGGTACGATGCGGCTTCATATCCTTAGAGGTATGAAGGCAGAAGTCATCCTTGCATTTGCAGACATTTGCACTCATGAGGTATATATGAAGTGTGATATTACTATGTTACTATTGTGGTTTCTACCTGTGAGGTGTGGTGACTAGGTGTGTTGTACGTTGTATACGTGCTGCACCTTCGTAATAAGAAGGTTGTGGAATCAAGTGGAGGTAAAACAATGTTCTTATGTGGTTAAACAGTTTGATATTATTTTACTTGCTGAGATGTGTCATCTCACTCTTGCATTACTCAATGCAGGTACTTGATACATGTTGGGACTGAGGGGAGTAGCAGCACGTCCACTTTCACTCTCACAATAACGCTGCCCAGGCGCATCCATGATTTAATTAGAAACTTATTGTCAAAGGAAGTTTTTTTAACTAGTCGTGCGCACTAGTTATTTCACTTCATGTCGTATGTTTAACTTCTCTTTGCTAGCCGATTAATAATACTTAGTATGTTTTTGTCATGATATATGTTTATACACTGTTGCCCCCTCATTTATGCAATTTTGCAAGGGAGATGCTGCCGAAATATTATATATAGATGTCAGAAGTGTTGTTCAGTAGCATTCCGGGGTGTTGGTGGACCCCGGGGTGTTACAGTTGGTATCAGAGGATAGACTTTAGATTCTACGCAATTTGAAGATAAATTTGACACACTTGCACATATAGGAAGGGTATGGGTTCGTATCTCTTTCATATTAGTATTTTATTGTATAGATGACTAGAACTTCCTTACTCCAAATCCCTTTATGGTTTGATGGGGTATGTCGTTAACGATGTAATGCTTTATTTGATATGTTACTTCCATTTAGTATTGGTTTCTTGATGTGGTTGTTATTGAAGATATTATGCAAGTGAAGCTACTAATGTACTTGTTTTATATACATATCGTCATGATGTTTTTTTTGGGATGCAATGTTTTCAAATCTCTGAGCTATTACCATCATATATTTCTATATGCTTGATGGTGGATGTTTTTTCCCAAAAGGATTCTTGGGTTCTTGTACTTATAGGACCGATTGTTTATTGAGCTTGTGTATAGTGGGTCTAATCCGACTTGGTGTAGTGTGAAAACACTATATAATGTAGTTTTATGGTGTTGTTGAGTTTGATTGACTGTTGGGTTACAACCCAACTTATCAATGTAATATTTCCATGGGTGCAATGCTTTGCGCCTCACTTTTTTTAGGCTAGTGTGGCTACTTGCTAACTTGATCTTAGTATAAAATTGGTTTGTCTCTATAGAGCAGATGCAACGTTGTTATGTCTATGAAATCTTTAGACTGGTAGAACTCGAGTGAATTTGTGAGATGACGTAGATTGATAAGTCCAACCATGTCTACCTGATAGGTTTTCTTATTATGTGCAACCTTATTTTTAACAATAAATAGGGTGGTTTCAAGTGGATTTTATGTCGTGCATGTTTTCCTTCTATGGCTTGTTTCAATAGCCATAAAGGCTATGCATATTTTTTAGTTGTTGCAGGCTAGTCATGTGGGCGATATTGACAACCCGTTTTATATTTTTTTGCCAACATTGTATGGCAGTTTGATTTTTTTTATGAGCAGTTTCTCTATGCATGCTTGTTGAATCATTATTTGGACCGCTTTATATTAAACGAAGTCAATGCTTAACTGGGAGTTGCTTATGTTTGTTAGTCATCGATCTCTTTAATGATGGGGTTGTTGCATCATATTGAGATTTTTCTTATATGAATGATGGTTTGATAGATCATGTATGTCTACTACTTTGAATGCATCATGTGATATCACGAAGTACAAATTGTTCAAGTGCAGTAATAGTAGGTTTTGTTGTATGTGAGGTTAATCAAGGTAGTTTGGTTATGTGGATTGTCTTATTGACGTCCAATTACTCCTGTTGAGCATAGTATTGTGTTATTATTTTAGTATTGAAAGTAATATTTATGAAGCTTTTGCATGAGTCTGTGTCAAGAAGTACATTAGTTTTTCTTGTTATCCCTCCATTGCTTTATGAGTATTGCAAATTTTATCTCTTTTGAGAGGAGGAAAAGACGTTACTTGACATGAGCACCATTTGCTTCACGTCAACAGAATAGTTGTGGAGAGCTCTAATAGTTGGAGTCTAGTGTAATAACAACCATGTTTTATAGTGCTAGAGACGGATATGTCAGGTGTTTCATACATTGTCGATACATGGATGTTTGACCTTAGTGGCATTAACAAATGAGGTTGTTGAATTCGTTGATTGTGGTGCTTAGTGTTCTAACCTATTAGGTAAAGTGTTGCTTAAAGGCTTTGGGGAGTTGCATCCCCATTTGGTAGTGGAAAATCCTAATGTTGGTCGCACCTGCCAATGCCTTGGGTTTTATTTTATATTGTTTTTTATTATGGGTAAGGTGTTGTTTTGTTTTGGGAGTCATTTTAAATTAGTTGGAGGCTGAATCAGGCTTCGCTTATCTAGAATGTTTTGTAGTAGGTTTCTTCATCTTTGCATAGGATGCTCAATCACCCAGTTTGGTCTAAACATTTGAGAGTTATGGGTTTCCTATAGCAGCCTTAATTTTGTACGGAAGTATAGACATTGAATACGATAAATTTTGGGTTTTGTTGGATTATGAAAGTTTTAGTAATTTCATGATCTTCCCAAAGAGTATTGGTTTGTAATTTTCATTGCATATAATTGGAGTTAGGCTACTCTGAAGTTTTTGCACCGTTGTGTCTGAACATTAGGTGTCGTTAAAACCACTAATAAATCGACCGCGTTTTGATAGTTTCAGAGCCCAAATTTGGGAATTCTCTTTAAGAAAAACTTTTAGTTTTTCTTAGTACCTTTTAATGGGTATTTACTTGTAATTGTCTGTTAAATAGATTGGGAGAGGTGGTTGTCCAGATATAAGTCGAATCTCTGATGTGCAGTATCTCAGGCTGAGTTTAGTTGTAGGTCATGCAGAGTTGAGGGCTATAAAGTTAAATTTGGCTGGAACTTTATTGCAAAAGTCGTGGACAATTTCCAAACTTTTCCAACGCTTGTTCATTGTAGTTTTAAGTTGAGTATAGCAGGAGTTATAGTATTTTGAATTTTAGTTGTCCATTGTTTCTAACCTATTAGTTTTGCAACAAAGCAGTTGCATTATTTTATCGGTTTGGAAACCAATTCTGAGACACTCATTATAATAAAAGTTTTAGGGAATGTTATAATATTTTCAATGAGTTTATATTTGTAAAATTTTGTTAGATGTAGAGAGTTATGAGGTTTTGAATTTATGGGTCATGTTCCGTCAGGTTCTGGTGGCAGATCATGTATGTCACCTTACAAGTCAAATTAAAAAAAATGGAGATAAAAAAAACTTTGTTTATCCTTTGAATACAAAAGTTGTAGGTCATGAAGTTTAGATGATTTTACAATATTTCTTTGTTATCATTGCTTTTATAGTGAAAGAGGTAGAGACAGAATGAGCATTTGTGCTGTTGATTGTCAATTTTCTATTTAGGGATATTTCTTTGGGACTTTGGTTTAGTTATGGTGAGCTCTTTCGCAATCCATGTTAATTATGTTGTATGGTGGGAGGGAATAGATGTAGTGGTTGTGATAGTTATCTTGTTATTGTATATGTGGAGCGTGGGCTGAAACAGACAGATAGCGAGGGATATTTGAATAGGCCAGTACGTATTGTTGTGAAGCCATGTTTTCTGGTCTTGGCGTGTTTGCGTAAGTATGAAATAGTTACGTCGTGTGAAGTCTAGGTGGAGATGCAGATTGTCTGAGTTATTGGATGGATATATGGGCAGGCATAGTATACTTAAATTGATTCTTGCTTGCATGATGTGAGATCAGGCTTAAAATGATTTAAAAAGTAAGCATATTGCTTCTACCCTTATGTTGGCTCTAAGTGTCTCGTAATGAAGAACCTAAAGTTATTAGTCCTCTGATGAACGCTTAATCTTAGAAGAGTATAGAACATGAATAAATCTATTGCTTGCTGTTTGGGACTACATGACCAGTTTTGGTTATGCCGCTAGTTCAATGAATTACACCATGTTTTCGGTAGAGGTGTTGTATATAAAAAGTTGTAGCCAACTTCTTCATCTTACTTGTGTAAAATTTCATGACCATAGATCTAGTAGTTTGGGAGTTATGATTTTCTCAAGTCTAGTCTTGGAATCTGTCCAGATTCTGTACAGATTTTGAAACTGACCTTGTTTGCCCAAGTTAAACTTCGAATCAGTTCTAATAAATTATAAAGAAGTGGTAGTACTTTCCTTAAGCTTTCCAACAAATTTTGGATCACCCTTTTTGGTGACCTATAAGTTAAGCTACATCTGTTTTAATTGGAATCTTTGAATCTGTCCAAATTTGGACAGCAAAGCCTTTCTTATGTCTTTTGATCTTGATATGCATTGAATTAACCTGATAGGTTTATAAATGAAATATAGACAATTTTACTGGCTTTCTAAAATGTCTAGGAGTGCCTGAATGGGATGACTGAGACTCCAATTATGGATTTTTGAAGTGAGTAGTTGAATTCTGTTCAAGTCTGGACAAAATTTATGTTTCACATTGTTTGGCCTTTCTAAGTGTCAAATCTTGTGGTGATGATAATACCAAGGGTATAGTGGACTTTGTAAGCTTTCCATAAAGTCCTAGTTTACTTCTATTGGATGCATATTTTGTGAGTTATGAGGAAAACAAATAACCATTGTGCCGCTGTCTAGAAATATGCAAGCATTAAATTGATCTTTTGAAGTTACTCTTGTTTGGATAGGTTTGGTTTAGGCTATTTGAGCACAGTATGTATTGCATTCATATATATATATTCATTGAAGTACTTGCATGTGTCAATGTTGATTTGGTGTCAGGAAAGCTTTGTCCGAGTTATATAGGACTGTCTACTATCTTAGCCCGAGTTGGCAGCTTGGCTTAGCACCTACAATTGTTGGAGTCTATGATCAGAGTACACCATGTATTCCATGTCTTTATGTTGAGGAAGTATTTGCGGAATCCAGACCATCAAATCGAGCTAGAGTCGATTCCTGTGTAGCAAGACCAAACTCTAGAGTGTCGTCTGCTGCGTATCTTAGAATCCTAGGAGCTTGAGAAGCTGATGCGGTAGAAGTACCCGAACCTTTCTTTATGTGTGAGTTTTGTTGATTCATTGATCTTTCCTTGTCGTTCCGATAGAAGCGTCGGAATTCGAGGTCGAATTGTTTTAAGGGGGTAGAGTGTGATACCCAATTTTCTGAAAAGAAGATAAATGTATTTTTCCTTCTCTTTCGTGATCTGTGTAGTTGGGGTTGGAGTTTATTAGGAAGCATTCACCAATAAAACAGTAGAATACTTGTTGGATTTGTGCGCTGGGGTCGGGAGCAGACGTGAGAGCGAGTTTGGGCCATGGATCTCGATCCGGCGGTGGGGAGCCCATTAGTTTCCCCCCCCTTAACCCTAGCCGCCCCCTCCCTCTCACTCCCCCACCCCTTTGGCCGCCCCTCCCCTCTCTCTTCCACTCTTGCAGCCGCCCCAATCCCACTCCTTCTTCCCCAAGTGATTGCAGCGCCACCCCTCAACCCTAGCCCCCCCCCACCTCTTCCTCATCAAGGTGGATCCTCCCCGCTTTGTGTCCGTCGTGTGGGTGCGAGTCTTCCATGGGAGTTCGGAGGGAGGAAGGAGGAAGAAAAGAAGGAGAAAAGGAGGAACCCAAGGTGATTTTCGTGATCATTTTGTTGTATTTGTGCTGCAATCCAATTGGTTACATGTTTACCTATGCGATTTGGTAGAGGTGCTGTCCAGAAATTTAGTGGGTGGACGAACAGCAGTAGTTCTAGGGATTTCTGGGAACTTTTCGTGGGCAATTAGTGGGGATCAGTGGGAGAATCATGTAGAGTTTTGTCATACCTTTCCAACGAGTACTTATGCGCTCAATTTGGAGTTATAATTTAGGAGATATCGTTGTTTGAATCCGGTTATGTTGCTGTCCAAAAAACAGATTTTTCAGTTGGGTGAACAGCAGTAGTATTAGCAGTTTCTGGGAATTTTTCGTGGGTAATTAGTGTTAACCAGTATGATAATCATGTAGGGCTTTGTCTTATCTTTCCAATGAGTACTTATGCGCTTGATTTGGAATTATATTTTAAAAGATATCGCTGTTTGAATCCGGGTATGTCGCTGTCCAAAAGACAAAAAAACAGATTACAGGGTTCATCTTGTGGACTGTTTTAGGCTAATCAGATGTTGGAATTTAATTATAAATTGTATACAAAACTTGTGGGGAATTTCATGTAGATGCCTCTGGAGTTTTTGTTTGTTACCACTGCTGTCATAATTTTAAAGTTATAAAATTATTAAGCAGCGCCGCTGCAGTTTGGTGGGTGTGGGGAGAGATGTAACCCGCGGCGGGGTTTGAGTTTGTGCGTAGGTGCGGCGTCGTTTATGACCCTGATTATGTGAAATTGGTGCACTAAGTTGTGTGTCAAAAACAGGTGGTGGACTCCCCGATCGTACTTAGGGATTTCCCGAACTTCCGGTAAAGGCAAGTAAATACAGTGGTGGTTGCTACCGTTTGGGTTGCATCCTATTCCCTGACATTGAGTATGCATAAGTTTCAATTATGTTAATCATTGAATTCTATGATGAAGTTTATTTGTTTGGAAGTATTAATTCTCAATTGTCTAATATTGTGGATGATCATAATTTGGTAATGATATATGTGGTTGATTCCCATCTTGGATGAAGTTGAAGTATTTTTTTGAATCACGTAATATGAAGTGTTGTAGGCATGACATGCTCATCGCATCATCCATCTTGCATTTTGAAGTTATGTCATGATCTTATGGTCCGACCATACCGGTACATTTTTTAGCATCGTACGTTGCCCGAGGAGGGGTACGATGCGGCTTCATATCCTTAGAGGTATGAAGGCAGAAGTCATCCTTGCATTTGCAGACATTTGCACTCATGAGGTATATATGAAGTGTGACATTACTATGTTACTATTGTGGTTTCTACCTGTGAGGTGTGGTGACTAGGTGTGTTGTACGTTGTATACGTGCTGCACCTTCGTAATAAGAAGGTTGTGGAATCAAGTGGAGGTAAAACAATGTTCTTATGTGGTTAAACAGTTTGATATTATTTTACTTGCTGAGATGTGTCATCTCACTCTTGCATTACTCAATGCAGGTACTTGATACATGTTGGGACTGAGGGGAGTAGCAGCACGTCCACTTTCACTCTCACAATAACGCTGCCCAGGCGCATCCATGATTTAATTAGAAACTTATTGTCAAAGGAAGTTTTTTTAACTAGTCGTGCGCACTAGTTATTTCACTTCATGTCGTATGTTTAACTTCTCTTTGCTAGCCGATTAATAATACTTAGTATGTTTTTGTCATGATATATGTTTATACACTGTTGCCCCCTCATTTATGCAATTTTGCAAGGGAGATGCTGCCGAAATATTATATATAGATGTCAGAAGTGTTGTTCAGTAGCATTCCGGGGTGTTGGTGGACCCCGGGGTGTTACACCAGGTTCGAGTATAAAAATCTTCAGTTTCAATCATAAATAGTGATAATAGTAGGTGTAAAAATTTCAAATGTTGTTACAATGGTCAGTGTGATGTCACAAACGTGCACAAATCTAGGTGGTTACTGTAAAAAATTAAGCCACATGAGAGACATCGTATTCATCGTCATAAAACCCTAAATAGAATGCATAAACTAGTGTAGTAGTAGGTATAAAACACAATTATGGAAGGCATAAACATGGATCGGAGGAGGTTGGCGCCGATGATGCCTCCGAGGCCACTAGATTAGAGGAGGTCATCGTCAGAGGACATCCGAGACGCGCCAGATCAAAGGAGGTCGTCGTCGGAGGACGCACGAGCCGTACTGGATCAGAGGATATCATGCGCGAAGCCTGTAATATCCGAAAAAAATGTTGACCAAAAGTTAATCTTTGGAGCGTGGATGAGGTAAAGGGTTGTGGGCCATTGGATGCAAAGATAGAAGTCATCTGAGGCGTCGTTTCTTTCTCCCACAAAAACCCTAGGTGGCCACCCCTTTTTTTCCCTTCACCCCCTCTTGGCCGCCACCCCCCTTTCTCCCCCTTGGCTGGACGCCCCCTCCCCCTATGGCAGCCATCCTCCATTGCTTCCTCATTCAAGATCTCCCCCTACGCAGCAAGGATCGAGAAAAGGAGGGGCACGTTGAATTGAAGAGGGAGAGAGGATCAAGGAGATGTTCTTCCCCATCTCTTCTTGAAGATTTCTTGGGGAAACCCTAGGTATGGATGAGATCCTTGTTCCTCCCTGTAATTATATGCTTTTGAAGGTTGTGGATCATGGGAATTAAAGGATTAGAGGTTGGATTTGATGTGGGGGTTAGGTTTTGATCTCGAATTTAGTTTTCTGCAGAATGGCAGATTCGACAGTTTCTGTTCATGCCAGTTTTCCGTGGTCTTAGTGGCCTCAAAAAAATGAAAAGTCTATGTATGAGTCGTAGATAATTTGTAGATCTTTCCGTGGCCGCGAAGAACACCTCAATCGGACATCCGACCAGAAAGTTATTGCAGTTTTACTATAGCAGTTTTTCAGTCTCATAATTCTGTGCAGAATCTGTTCTCTTAAGATTTAACCAATTTTATCAACAGAATTAAACTGTGGGTTGGTAAAAGAAGTTGTAGATAATTTCATAAGCTTTTCAGATTGTTAAAGAGTGCATTCATATGATTTGTGAAACTCTAGTTATGTTTGTTTTACTGTGGCTGTTCCTGTTTACCTCACAAAAATGAGTGAGTCTGTTCACTGGTGGGTTTCATCTAGTAAATGGCCGAATTGGCTCTTCCAACTATGGAGACTTTTGTAGAGGGATAAATGTTCTTACTTCCAGCAGAATTTCATAATTTTTGGTTCTGTAGTTTGGGAGATATCGAATTTTAAAGTTAACCATACTGCTGTCTAAAACAGATTCAGTCAGTTATCTTGTCAGTTGTTTTAGAACTTGTAGATGGCAGAATTTAATTATCTATTGAATACTGAAGTTGTAGAGTATTTTGTGTAGATACTCCTAGAGTATTTGTTTGATATCACCGCTGTTTTAATTTTAAAGATACAAAATTAACAAACAGCGTTGCTGTTGTATGGCATGTGGTTCAGGGTGGGAGTCTTTCCACTGGGTCTTGGTTTCAAGTGTAGGAGTGTTTTGTTGATTGATGGCAAATGTTTGTGAAATATTTGTACTAAGTTTTATGCCCACTAGCAGGTGGCTACACTCCAGATCATGTCTAGTACATTTCTTCTTCTTCGATGAAGGCAAGTGAATGTAGCGGTGGTTGCTTCCGTTCTGACCTGTTATTTCTATGGCCTACACTCTAATATTTAGAAGTATCAGATTCTTTCATAATTGGACTCTATGGTGATGCTTTACTTGCTTGCATTATACTGATGCTCAATCATATATTGATGATGATTATGATTTGAGTATGACTCATGAGATTAATTCACACCCCTGAAGGTAAATGAAGTATTAATTGAGGTTGGTATTGTATCTGAAGGTAAATGAAGTATTATTTGAGGTTTGTGTTGTATCTGAAGGAAGTGAAGTTTATTGATAAATGTAGCATGCCATATACATTGCATGACTCATTTGCATATGAAGCTTTGTCGTGACCTATGGTCCGACCGTACCGGTACAACTTAGCATCGTACGTTGCCCGAGAAGGGGTACGATGCGGCTTCATACCCTTAGAGGTATGAAGGCAGAGGACATATGCATTGCATTCATATGCATTCATTGAAGTGATATTTGCAGATGATGTGGTTTTATACCCCCAGAGGTATGAAGATAGAGTACCTACACATTGCATTCCTATGCATACATTGAAGTGATATTTGCAGGTATTGTTGACGCAGGGAAGTGTTATAGAACCTATTGTGGTTGTTCGAGGAAATGAGATGGTATTGGTTGTAGTGGGACTACTGAGTTCTATATCTACAAGTATTTCTGATTTTTAAATGTGACTCTTTTAAAATGTTGATGAATTCAATTTGTGGTTTAAATATCTCGTCAAAACAATTAGCTTGCTGAGATGTTTCATCTCACTCTTGCATTACTCAATGCAGGTGCTTGTTGCTCATCAAGGGGAGTGGGAAGTAGCAGCACATCCACCTTCACTCTCATAATAATGCTGCTCAGACACAGCCATGATTTAATTAGAATCTTCTTGTTGATGTTTGTTTTTAACTAGTCGTGCGCACTGATTAATTCAGTTCATGTTGTTATGGTTGTCTTCCCATTGCTAGCAGATTATTAATGTCTTATATGTTTTCTTATCATGATATCTATTTATACTTTGTTGCTTCCCCCGTTTATGCAATTATCAAAGGAGATGCTGTCGAAATTTTATATATGAATGTTAGATGTGTAGTTTAGTAGCATTCTGGGGTGTTTGTGGATCCTGGGGTGTTACAGTTGGTATCAAAGCATAGGCTTTAGATTCTTGGCAATTTGAAGATAAATTTGACACACTTGCACATATAGGAAGGGTATGGGTTCAAATATCTTTGATATATATTAATGTCTTTGGAGTGCAGATGACAACAATTTCACCCCTCCCTATTCCTTTACGGTGATGTGGTAAGTTGTTTATGGCTTAATGCTTGGTATAATTTATTTCTGAAATTTTGATATTGTTTTATTAATGAGGTAGATATCGCTGGTCATTTGTGAGAATGAAGTTGTTATTATGCTTGTGATATACAAGTATGCCTATGTTGTTTTCACCATGTTTTTCATGGTTGAGTTTTATTACAATAATATTGTTATATATGCTTGATTGTGGATGTTTCTAAGAGGAGTGTGAATTGCATGTTTTGGGGTACAAGGTAATCATCAATTTGAATTTAAGTTGTTGAGCGGTTGGTGGATAGCTCCAACTATCATTGCAAAGAATGATTGTTTATGTTGAGAAACCAGTTTTGAAAGAAATGAATATTGGTACTTTATATGGATTTTTGGGGGAAGTCTGTTCATAGCCAGAATGGCTTACATGTCTCTCTCATATTGTGTGTTTTAGTTGCCACAAAGCCTAGATGTGGTTTAAAGTGGTTGCCTGTTAGTCATACTAATTGTAGAATAAATCTTTGATTCTCTTGATCCATTGATTATGTATTGATACATTGAGGATCTGATGCTTCCCTTTTCGATGCTTGCTTGTGGAGCCAGTTTTTTAGACCACCTATCTATTGGTTTGAAGGAAGTCATTGCCTAGCCTAGAGTTGGTTGGGTGTGGCTAGTCACCTACTCCTAGATGATGTGGTGTTTACATCAGCTTAATATGTTTGTCAAATGTGTGAAGGATTAGGGGTTATTATTGACTTTGTATGTCTGGTACTTTGAGTGCATCGTATGATAGAATGAAATGTAAGTTTCTGAACTACAGTAGATGAAGACTTATATTATGTGTAGGTTATCCTTACTAGTTGGATATTTTTCTTAGTTGAGATGTTGAATGAAGTATAGTGACATGGGTTAAGCAAGTATTGTGTTGTTGATGGGCTATCAGTGCTCTATGTAGAGTTTTTGGCATTTCTTCGATGAACTATGCCGCACAAGATATTATTGGTTTCTTTCGGCTTTATTGCTCCATTAGTTCTATAGATTTTCTCCCTTTTGGTGGGGTGCAAGGAATGTTAGATTACATGATTATCTTTTCATGATGGCAAGAATAAGGTTTAGGAAGATTAGGAGTTTTGTTTCAATAGAACTACTTGTTTCATGGTGCTTTAAGGTGAGGTGTTTGATCTTCTTATACATTCGTCGGGTGTAGATGTTTCACCATTTAATTAAAATTAATTGTTGAAGTTGGTAAGGGTTGTGCTTGGTGCATATTACCCCTTCATAAAAGAGTGTTGTCTTAAGACATTGATGTTGATGTATAGCTGCATCCAAATTTGATGGTGTGAAATTGTAGTGTTGATTGCAACTATGACTTGCTTTGAGCTTCATTACATGTTGTTTCATGCTTGATGTCAGGTCGTGTAGTTTCCTTAGACAATTAGTCCAAGGTAGAAGTTCTTGTGTTAATTAAGACCAATAATGGACCCATGTTTTGAATTGTGGTGCTATATGGGGTACCTTGGGTGTTTTGCTTGGAGTGGCCGAATTCGAGGTCGAATTCTTTTTAAGGGGGGTAGAGTGTAATATCCGAAAAAAATGTTGACCAAAAGTTAATCTTTGGAGCGTGGATGAGGTAAAGGGTTGTGGGCCATTGGATGCAAAGATAGAAGTCATCTGAGGCGTCGTTTCTTTCTCCCACAAAAACCCTAGGTGGCCACCCCTTTTTTTCCCTTCACCCCCTCTTGGCCGCCACCCCCTTTCTCCCCCTTGGCTGGACGCCCCCTCCCCCTATGGCAGCCATCCTCCATTGCTTCCTCATTCAAGATCTCCCCCTACGCAGCAAGGATCGAGAAAAGGAGGGGCACGTTGAATTGAAGAGGGAGAGAGGATCAAGGAGATGTTCTTCCCCATCTCTTCTTGAAGATTTCTTGGGGAAACCCTAGGTATGGATGAGATCCTTGTTCCTCCCTGTAATTATATGCTTTTGAAGGTTGTGGATCATGGGAATTAAAGGATTAGAGGTTGGATTTGATGTGGGGGTTAGGTTTTGATCTCGAATTTAGTTTTCTGCAGAATGGCAGATTCGACAGTTTCTGTTCATGCCAGTTTTCCGTGGTCTTAGTGGCCTCAAAAAAATGAAAAGTCTATGTATGAGTCGTAGATAATTTGTAGATCTTTCCGTGGCCGCGAAGAACACCTCAATCGGACATCCGACCAGAAAGTTATTGCAGTTTTACTATAGCAGTTTTTCAGTCTCATAATTCTGTGCAGAATCTGTTCTCTTAAGATTTAACCAATTTTATCAACAGAATTAAACTGTGGGTTGGTAAAAGAAGTTGTAGATAATTTCATAAGCTTTTCAGATTGTTAAAGAGTGCATTCATATGATTTGTGAAACTCTAGTTATGTTTGTTTTACTGTGGCTGTTCCTGTTTACCTCACAAAAATGAGTGAGTCTGTTCACTGGTGGGTTTCATCTAGTAAATGGCCGAATTGGCTCTTCCAACTATGGAGACTTTTGTAGAGGGATAAATGTTCTTATTTCCAGCAGAATTTCATAATTTTTGGTTCTGTAGTTTGGGAGATATCGAATTTTAAAGTTAACCATACTGCTGTCTAAAACAGATTCAGTCAGTTATCTTGTCAGTTGTTTTAGAACTTGTAGATGGCAGAATTTAATTATCTATTGAATACTGAAGTTGTAGAGTATTTTGTGTAGATACTCCTAGAGTATTTGTTTGATATCACCGCTGTTTTAATTTTAAAGATACAAAATTAACAAACAGCGTTGCTGTTGTATGGCATGTGGTTCAGGGTGGGAGTCTTTCCACTGGGTCTTGGTTTCAAGTGTAGGAGTGTTTTGTTGATTGATGGCAAATGTTTGTGAAATATTTGTACTAAGTTTTATGCCCACTAGCAGGTGGCTACACTCCAGATCATGTCTAGTACATTTCTTCTTCTTCGATGAAGGCAAGTGAATGTAGCGGTGGTTGCTTCCGTTCTGACCTGTTATTTCTATTGCCTACACTCTAATATTTAGAAGTATCAGATTCTTTCATAATTGGACTCTATGGTGATGCTTTACTTGCTTGCATTATACTGATGCTCAATCATATATTGATGATGATTATGATTTGAGTATGACTCATGAGATTAATTCACACCCCTGAAGGTAAATGAAGTATTAATTGAGGTTGGTATTGTATCTGAAGGTAAATGAAGTATTATTTGAGGTTTGTGTTGTATCTGAAGGAAGTGAAGTTTATTGATAAATGTAGCATGCCATATACATTGCATGACTCATTTGCATATGAAGCTTTGTCGTGACCTATGGTCCGACCGTACCGGTACAACTTAGCATCGTACGTTGCCCGAGAAGGGGTACGATGCGGCTTCATACCCTTAGAGGTATGAAGGCAGAGGACATATGCATTGCATTCATATGCATTCATTGAAGTGATATTTGCAGATGATGTGGTTTTATACCCCCAGAGGTATGAAGATAGAGTACCTACACATTGCATTCCTATGCATACATTGAAGTGATATTTGCAGGTATTGTTGACGCAGGGAAGTGTTATAGAACCTATTGTGGTTGTTCGAGGAAATGAGATGGTATTGGTTGTAGTGGGACTACTGAGTTCTATATCTACAAGTATTTCTGATTTTTAAATGTGACTCTTTTAAAATGTTGATGAATTCAATTTGTGGTTTAAATATCTCGTCAAAACAATTAGCTTGCTGAGATGTTTCATCTCACTCTTGCATTACTCAATGCAGGTGCTTGTTGCTCATCAAGGGGAGTGGGAAGTAGCAGCACATCCACCTTCACTCTCATAATAATGCTGCTCAGACACAGCCATGATTTAATTAGAATCTTCTTGTTGATGTTTGTTTTTAACTAGTCGTGCGCACTGATTAATTCAGTTCATGTTGTTATGGTTGTCTTCCCATTGCTAGCAGATTATTAATGTCTTATATGTTTTCTTATCATGATATCTATTTATACTTTGTTGCTTCCCCCGTTTATGCAATTATCAAAGGAGATGCTGTCGAAATTTTATATATGAATGTTAGATGTGTAGTTTAGTAGCATTCTGGGGTGTTTGTGGATCCTGGGGTGTTACAAAGCCAGTCGCGCTCTCGTATGGCCGCTGTCGCTTGTAGCCGATCCTTGCCGCCATGCCGACCAACGACCCTCGCAGCCCGCCGCTGCCACTCGCGTCTCGGGTGGCGCTGCCACCACGATTGCAAGCGCCTTGGGGGTCCCCATCATCACCATCGCACACGCCTCAGGGGCGCCACCGTGCTAAAACCCTAATCCCTAGTAGCCTAGGGTGCTTTTATAGATGCCCAAGACTAGTGCGGCTGAACTGAATGGCAACATAGGTGTGGGCTCCCTAGTTATTGGAAGCCCAGAGCTCATAATATATATTTGTCATCCTAGATGAAGCTTCACTTTGTCAGTACTTATTGAATAATACTCAACATTTTCTGGTAATGACTTAATATCGTTCAGTCATTACCGGTAAATACTAAAGATCATTGATTAGGTGAAGTTTTATCTAGGATGATGAATAGTATATATATACTAGGTGAGTGCCCGTGCGTTGCGACGGCACACAAACATATTTAATATCCATAAAATAACAAATAAATTTAATATCAGAGTGAACATATGGTTCACATATCAGATATTAAACTGATAAGCACAAATATTACACCTTAGCTAAAAGGCTGAGAAATGTATGAGACCCGAGGTGGTGGTATGTGGGAGCGTTGCACTACGTGTAGCTTCCTATCGTGTTAGACAGAAATAGGACAACATCCTCAGTGTTACAACAGCACTACATTGCTCGGCAGTAGCAAATAGGGTAGCCTGAATAGTTGACTCAAAGATTTCCTTATAGAGCCTTTGAGAGCAATCGTACATATTGAAAAGCTCTTTTGCAGTTAGTACAGAGAAAGGTACCAACAATAATATGAGAAAGATAACTCATTCTCAAGAGATGTAGTAAAAGTGACACATACACTAATATGAACTAACTGGATAGACAACAGAACTTCCTTACTTGCATCATATTTCCTCCAAGCATGTCAAAGTCAATGACTGGATCAAAGCAACACATAAGTGGTTAGCAAGTGAGTTGATTTTCAACAAAAGGTTAACAATTTAACACAGGTACCTACAGCTATGACAGGAATTGTTGCCAGCCTATCAATTAAAGGAAGATTAGGGAACTATAAATGTAATTCACAGGGATTGTCCAAATGCTTACTTGAGAGGAAGTGATCACAGCTATGCCCATTCTAGTTGCAAGTCTGTACAGATGCTCTTCAAGATCAACGTTTGTAGCACTGCAATCAAGTAAGAATTTAGGACCCACAACAATCGATAAGGAAAGAGAAGGAAATGCAAGGAATCAAAAGGAGCACTGCGACCACATACTTGGTGCACTCATCGAGGATACCAAACATAGGATGATGGAAAAACAAACAAGCCTCGCAAAAGGAAGAGAGTGACTTTCACTTAATAGTGTATAGAACTTCTAAGGCTGCACTGATGGCATTAGGTGACACCATAGTAGCTCAGGGGACAATGACTTTTTAAAGCAAGCTCATAATAACATTTTTTTCTCAAACAGTTCCTATTTTGAACACTAACAACAATAGATTCAAGGGTTACAACATCGAAATCGACTTCATCGATGGTTAAACGAATGGCAAGATCCTCTAGAAACTATTGGCAAAAAATAGATGCATAAGGTTTCTATAAAGCCTAGGATCAATAGCCATTAGCCCATCTTATGATCTTTTCAATAGAAAAAGTTTTTAAGTAGTAGTTTAACTTGCTTGCATCTTGGAAACCAAACCAAAGCAAAAATCTATAGTAACTTTAGTTGCATAAGATTTCTATAAAGCTTAGGATCAAGAGTTACTATCTAAATCATCCATGCAAAAATATTTCCTACCCATTTAGATGTCTATTTAGATATACAAACTCTGCAGTAACTCTTAGATAGCAATATTAATGGTCGAGAAAGCATATGTTTCAAGAATTCTTATCCATTCTAGCAAGTCGATAACCCATTTTGGAATAAGATTTATGGTCAACCTTTTGCATATATCCTCACATCATAGAAATCCCTGTGGCGTCACACATAATCTTTTGGACAATAAAAGTGGCCACCTGCAAGTATAACTTGGCTTGGTTAAAGAAGTTGAAGCAACAGATCCAAATGATCACGTTAAATTCAGGACATCATAAATGTTACATTTCAATTTTCAAGAGACAACTATGATAAGTATTGAATAATGAAATGAAGTCTTGCAAAGTGTCAGCTAGAAAAGTAAAATACGTTTGCAACATGGTCCTAAACTCCTAATCACTGAAGTAGCTTGCCATCTCTCAAATAGTGAACAAGATATATGGAGAGTAGTATAATAAAAGAGTGTGCCAATTGAGTAGTCAGCATAAAAGCAAACATAAACGACAATTATGTTTTGAGTAATGGTTGAGTAGGTTGGTAAATACCATTTTCAAAATTCACTGCCCATAACAATAGCACACAGATACAAAAGGAATTATTTTAGAACACAACAGAATCACAATGACTTCATGATCATCAAACTGTATATGCAAAAAAAGGTTTATTTTTAAAAATATATATGGTATAAAAGAAAATGAATGAATTTCAAGCCTTCAACAAATTACAACACTGTTCAACTCTTCAAACGATCATATTGTTTATATAGAATCCATAGGACTTGAAGTCCCAATCAGATTATTATAGACAAAATCTAAATTGATAACTTGCACACCTCCCACCACTCCAAATAGAAATACATAGCCCTTCTTAGTTGTCTCTTACCTTCACAAAAACACCGATCACACCCATGCTAGTAAGCCTCAAGAACTCATATTCTCTTGTTTTGTAGTCAGTGTTCAAGAAAGGGTAAAAGTACAGTGGAACCAGTGCTGCAAGAGGAGATCAGGAAACAATTACTGAAAAGTGTAAGTTATAAAGCAAAAGGCTGAAAAGTAAAATCAGTACAAGTGAAATTTTCTATAGGAAACAATATCTAAATGTGATGAATACCTTCTACTTCTTATAATCTAGTGAATGCTTAAAACAAAAAGAAATTTGGGACGATAGGGACATATTATTAAAGTACACCAACATAAGGACATCACATTTTTGTAATAAACATGGTAGCAGTCATGACCATTTACAAATGTCATCCTAAAATCAGGGTACAATGCCACACACTACAGAACATGCGATAAAAAAAGGAAGTTAAGGAAACAGATTGGCGGACAAAATTTAATATCAAAATGAAATGATAGGAGTGGAGACTAAACACAATTTATAGTTAGGGTAATGCTATAAGTTCACAATAGAAAGTTTCATATATACATTATTTTGGTTAATATCATATACTTATCACCTAAAAGGCTAGAAGTCATATGATTCATCATGTGGTTCCCTGATAATATGTGTCAGCATCTTGAATAGCATCAGCCAAATCCTTAATTGTAGAGTCCTCAGTAAGCATAAGCCCCCCTTTGAGAGCTGATGAAGAGAATGGGTTTGATAGGAACTACTCTAGCATGAAATTCTTGGGAATGCTACAAGTCATAATAGAGAGGACAAAATCTCATAGTAGTTCACAACTAAAACATAAAGAGGTGTTGGTGGAAATAAAGCAAGTGATTCATCACATTTGTTATCAATCCACGAGCGCAATAGTTTATGTCTAGAGTCTAGCTTTAGGATGAAAATAGCAGCAACCTTTTCATGTTATAGCATCTAGCACAATGTTAGTCCATCCTCTTCTTGCGTAGTTAACGAGACTAATAACCTGAAGAAAGCAAATAGTTATCAACCACAGTAAAAATAGATAGGAAGTTATACTCAGCGGCCTGCTCCCTGACGATCCACGTAGCATGCGCCTCCATGAGCCGCATGCCCCGACCGGTCAAGGCAACCGTGAACTCACGTTCCTCAACGGCTAGCAAACTGTGGCCACATGCCCTCTGCGAGCTGCGCGCTAGAGTAGGACATTGTGATGCCCCCGTCACCGTGCTAGAGTAGGACATTGTGATCATCCACTCCTATTGACTAAGAAAGGTGTTGAGGGTTCCCTTGTATTATCTTCTAAATGTAACTTGGATTCGCTATAAAATCTAAGTACAAAATCACCTTGGATAAAACTATAGCAATCTTATATCCTAACATCCATGTAACTGCACCAGGTATTCTAGACTACAGATTCCAAGGTTTATTTAGTGCCACAATTTTACATATAATAACCTAGATAAAGAGTGCATAACATTACCTCACAAATTTCTTGTTGGCCACATATTAGATAGTCAAGTTCTTGAGGTGAAAATATGAGGAGGGATGACATGCTAAAAACCTATGAAACATTAAAATACACAAGAATTATTGGAGTTAACTGAACAAAACAAAATCAGAACAAGTGGAATTAATATAGATTGTATTAAAGCAATGCCAATGAGGTTGTAATTGATTAAACCCTGATCTAAATGCCTCAACTTGTCACTTTATCCCTGCCTAAACTGTAGCATCCACTACCAAAGTAATATATGCTTCTAAATTATAAATATTGACCTGCAAATGATACTAATAGATTAAAAAAATGCAAAGTGAAATCATCAAGATAAATACACGCTAATATGGAACTTCATCACTTACAATTGTGCCTCCTTCACCCTCTTTAAGCACATAATCAGGATAACCTGGATACGTAAAATTTAAACACAAATCTTCAATAAAAGTATCATGGAAACACAAATCTGCAACTTGTAGCTGGTTGATAGATAATACATACTTCATAGTATTATGGAAAATACAAAATTAATAAACCCACCAATTTCTGCCTTAATCCTAGGACCAAAAAAAGGAGGTGAATTTAACCTGCAGAAAAATATGTGCAAGGCATCAGTACTCAGATATACTACATACTTAATTCTACTATTATGGAATGCTTGAAACTGTGCAGATGTGTTAGGGTAGCTTCTGACAGAGCACTTGCTTCTGATAAACGCTTCTGACAGCTCGCGTTGATTCCTGTTGTTTTGGTGGTGTGTAGACCATCGCCTATAACTGTGGTCAGCTGCAAAGAGCTATGAGCGGGTGGGTGGGTGACGCATGTGTCGTCGTCGAGGTAGGTCACCTCAAACTCGATGCTCCCAATGTTGGACGACGGTCGAAACAATCACGATCGCATCATAGAGACCCTCGCCCTCTCCTCCACCTTCGTTGCCCACTTTCTCCACGACCACTACCGGCGGCGGCTTCTCCGATGCTAGCGTGGCTCTTTTGAACCCACTGACATCGCATGTTAAGTACCCACAACGGATGGCTGTACACCTCCAATAGCAGTATACAGTGCAAGATTTCCCAAGGAATTCCCATGCTTTATACACATTTCACATAGAAAAGATTAAACTCTACACTTAACCAAAAAATAGATGCACAAATGATCCCACACAGAAAAGGTTATAAGCAACAAACTCCATAGTTAGCCAAAAATTCAGATGCACGAATGATTCATGAAGCAAAAAAGGTTGGACAATAAAACTAACCTGACAACCTAGATATCTCAGGCCTAAAATGTGCTCACCATTGTTGACCACAATAACATGAATACTCTTCTTTGTCCAGTTCCTCAGTGCCTCCAAGATTCTTACCCTAGCATGATATAAGCAATTACTATGAGGAGAGGTGGAGGGATAACACACTTCTCCTTGAGGCGGATGTATAAACCCTGTAGTCATCTGAAGATCGACCCATATTTCTGGCAAGCTTCCCCCACTGTTGGTTTATACACAACAGGAAATAGTTCTTTGACATTGTCAATCAAGAGTTTGTAAAATAGCATATCATTTCTCTCCTAGAAAACAAATGCAACATTCAACAAACAAAAGCACTCACGACTGAAATTATAATCTAGCTACCTGCAACTAAATTTGAGAAATTAGATAATCCCATTATAAGAGTGGACTATAGTCATGGAAATTATGCCAAGTGCATCATGATCAGAATCCTTTGACCTATAGAGGTTCATTATAAACTCCTGAACCTAGTTATCTCATTTATTTTTCTCAAATCATGCGCTATGTCAGAAAAAGCTAGATTTCATACTGAAATCTTTAGTGGCGAAATTTTTGTTGTACCTAAAATTTCAGACACTCTTGAGGTTTGGCAATACATTAATTTTTGCAGCAGATAACTGGGTGTCGTGTTCCCTATACTACTTTATAGAACAACAATCTGAATCCTATCTGGAATGAGCACTTTTAGTTTACTGTTGAAGATGCTGATACACAGAGTGTAACCGTGAAGCTCACTAACAAACTAATGCAAGTGTATTGTGGATCACCACCTAGCAGCCTAGTACAACCTGTAGCTTGCTCATATGTATACAGTTGTAGTTCAGGTCCAATGCAAGCAAGTAGTAGTATGGAGTCCCATGGACTCAATAACAAGCTTAAATGCTAGTCTGTTTGTTGCCTTCTATTCTAGCAGGTTTCCATGTGAAATTTGTTTAACGTCACCTGGTTCAAAATTTGAGAACCCAAACCTAATACTCTTTGACTGATGATTTCAAATGAAAGTGTTACCAACTAAAAAGATATAGATGGCTAGAGAGAAGTATTTTCTACAAAATTTATAAAACCAGAGAAAATACTTAGTATAACAGATCTAGTATTAGAAGCATCAATCTAGAGTTGCATCTCTTCTACACCATCACGACAGAATATGAATCGTGGCCTAGCCTAAAACAGAGCAAAGCATTCATAAACTCCAGATTGCGAGCCTGTATGGCATCTATAGCCTAAATAAACTCCACGAATGAACTCCAGATTCATCACCTACCGAAGAATAAGAAGAAGTCACCTTTCTTCTAGGGCCTCTCCTGCTCTTCGACCATGACCACCGTCATTGCATCTCTTTCCACCAATCGCCGGGTAGCCTTCTCTAGAGCAATTACAATAATAAAATTTGAATTTGACAGGGGGACACGTGAATGTGAGGACATACAAACCCTAGCCGCACTTCAGTCCCAATGTCCATTTAACTGTGGCTGTCGCGGCAGATCTCTGGCGAGCGGGTTAGCGCCGAGGACGGGTTGCCAGCGCAGGGGGCTTCGCGTGTGCCTGGGCAGGGGCTAGGCCATGCCCAGCAAGGGCTCACCGGGGTAGGACCGCCGACCGGCTAACCACGCCTTGTCATGGGTTATAGGCTGACACACCGGGCTGCTTAGGGGTTGGGGGCGAGAAGACCAGAAGGGGCGTGTGTGCCATGGCGTAGGGCCCATCCCAGGCACGACAGGGGCTCACCTGGGCAGGACCGCCGACCGGCTAGCCATGCCTTGCCGTGGGTTATAGGCCGACACGCCGGGCTGCACAGGGGTTGGAGGCGAGAGGATGAGAAAGGGCGTGTGTGCCATGGCGTAGGGGCGGGCTGGGGTGCTATGGTCGCGCCTGGGATGGGCGGCGCTGGCCATCGAGGCTGGGGAAGGGGCGCGATGAGGAGGAGAGTCAAGGGTTGAGGGAGCCGATGATGGAGCAGGATCCAATCTGGGGCGGACGGGGGTCGGGCGACATCGATGGCATCTTGCGTGATTGACGGAGCGCGGGCGAGAGGGCGTCGGAGGCAGAACATGGGTGTGGACACCTACGCTACATGCTTATAGAGTAGTAGAGATTATAGAGTGAGAAAGGGAGAGAGAGTTAATTAATGATACAAGGTGATCATGATGTCGTCGTTGGACATGTAATGAGATCCGTTTGGTGGCACCAAAGAGGCGATTAATCGAATTGAATCAATCTGGTTGTGTCGCCTTTGTGGACGGTGGTGATTAATTGGATCTGCATAAAAATAGGAATAACATGCATATGCGTAGTGGTTGCCATAATTTTCGGATCTGTATAAAAATAGGAACTGCATGCATGTCGGATCAATACTTACGCTCATAACTGCATGTTTTTGGCACAAAACTGAATATTTTTACACCCAAACATGCACTACACGACGGTTCACTTATAGTGACCTACGGTTGGTTGCTAAACGGCCTTCAGCGACCTACGGTTGGTCGCTAAAAACTTTTAGCGACCCATAAGGATGGTCGCTGTAAGTGTCGTCGCTAAAGGCTTTAGCGACCGACATCTTTTTAGCGACCGACCGCCCGTTGCTAATATTGTATATTTAGCGACCAACCGTGGGTTGTTGTACTATAGATTTAGCAACCAACCGTAAGTCATCATACTATACATTTAGCAACCAACAGAAAGTCACCCTTTTTACAGTTGTTATTAATAATAATATACATTTAATTAAGCACCACAAATCACAAATTTTTATACACAAATCATAAAGAAATACATAGTTAATCAGTATACCACAGTCATTGATCCATCACATAAACACAAAAGCAGCACAATTATATATTCACAAAAGCATCACAATTATAATATAATTCACAACTAGATCATTTACAGATAGCTAGCTAGATCATTCACAAAAGCTCCAGAGATGATCAGTCACAAAAGCACCACAGCGACATCACTCCAGCTTAGCAGTTCAAAAGCCCACAACTACATCACTAATGTTTCATATCGCTCCAGCTATTATTCAAAAGCTCACAACTACATCACTCTAGCTGCTCCAGAGCTGATCAGTCACAAAAGCAACAAAGCTACACTAATGCTTCAAGCAGTTCAAAAGCCTTCAGACAACCACTCCAGCTTCTTGTATCCTCCTGTTTTAAAGTACAAGCTTTCTTTGTCCAGAACACCCTAGAAAAAAGTACATCAAATTAGTATATTGTTGCTACATTTGCAAATAAAAATACAGTTTTGATGCCTTATCTACCTCCATTAAACGGTGTTGCAGCCTTATGCACCAACTTCAGCTGGTGCAATCAAGGTTAATCATCATTAAGTTGATGGCTCATATAAATCTAAACATAAACAAGATAAGATATAGACTATTACACCCACAAATTGTATTGTAAGACACTATAGCTGTCCAATATTCAAACAAAACCTTAAACCCTTTCCTATAAGTATTGAGAGAAAATAGAAACATGGCCACACAAAAGAGAAATTCAACAATTGAAAAGAGAGACTCAAAATAAGAAATAATACCTTTCTGTTTAAATTACTTGGTAGCTTGTAACAAAGTGCTACAAAGGAACTAACTTGCAATCACAATTGACAAATATGTAATACAACAATTCAGCAAAAGAGAAAAGGGGAAGGTATTGAAAAGCATATGATAATATGACAAGTCAGGTCTCTCTGCTCTGCAACATATGCATTCTAGCAATTTGTATATTAAATTCCAGCATGATGTCATGGTGTGATAGTGGAAACATAGCAAGAATAACTATACCTTGCTAAGAGCATAACCACGCCGAAGTTCTTCTTTGATTTTGCTGAAAGTACTTTCTGTTGTACTAGAGGAGCAAAATTCTGGTGGAATACAGGGCAACATTATGGGCATGAGAGAGCACCCATCAGGACCTCCACAAAGAACTGGCGGATCAAGCAAACTCACTGGAAGAGGCCACGACCAGTGAACAAAAATATCGAAGAACAAAGACAGCAGAGTATTTATACTAGCATTTGGATGTCTGCGGCAAACAAATGCAGCAAGAATAGCCAAATGAATTCCAGCAAAGAAGCCAAGTAGCTGAAATACCATCAGGCAATCAATAACAGCATAGTTGTAGAAACATAATTTACTATAGACAAATCACCTACATGGCAATCAAGTCCTCCTTTTCTTGCCCATAGTTTGAGGCACCGCAATAGATATTGAAATTTCTGCATGGATACACCATAAAAAGGGGAAATTAAAATAGGAAGAGTGGTAGCAAGAAAGCTTGAAGTCATAAAAAGTGCAACAAACTTCAACAGTGCTAATAAAAAAGGACATCTGATTCGGCATTGACAAAACACATTAAACGAGACCAAACTGCGCGGACGTCGAGGCGGATGAGCAGGGCGCTGCTGCGTAGACGCGGGGAAGCCGGGGTGTCGGGCTGGGGCTCGGCGCGAGTCTGGATGCCGGTCGGTGGCGCGCTTCACGGTACTCGGCTGGCGGGGCTCCAGGCGTGTCGAGTGCAGGGAGGGGCAGGGTCGGTGTCGCGGCTGCGTCGGGTTGGGCGCTCGCTGCACGGGGTCGCGCGGGGTCGGGACAGGGCGCGGCGGCCGGTATGCGCGCCGGTGGCTGCGTGGCCAAGGCCTGGCGCGGGTCCGGAAGCAGGGCACGGAGCGCGACCGTCGGGGTTACGGACGCAGGGGCATCGAGACGGCTCGGGGCGGGTTTCCTGGCGCGTCGCGCTACAGGGGCGCGGGTGCTTCCGGGGTCCTGGCGGTGTTCGGCGGCTGGGCGCGACTCCATGGCGTGAGGAAGCTGCAGGGGAGGGAAGCGAGGGAGAGAAGCTAGAGGAGAGAGGAGGGAGAGGGAGAAGGGATGGCGGCGGCTGCTAGGAGCCAGGGGTGGCGGCTTAGGGTTAGGGAAGGGGCAGGGGGTGGCTGGCTCATGGGCCTAATGGGACAAGGGTTAGTTAGGTTAGTTTTTTTCTTTTTTTCTATTTCTTTTTTTCTAAATTCAAAATCATATTTTAAATAACCCTAAAATTCATAATAATTAAACCAAAATTATTTTTAAATAAAATATTAATTTTTGGACTAATTATTATATTATTTATTTTTCATTTTAAAAATGATATTCAATATCCAAAATCCATTACGAGCAATCAAAAATCATTCCAAATACAAAAAAATAACAAACACTTAAAATAAAATTTATTACCATTAACAACTAAATGTATTACTTTTATTTGATGATTTTTTTATGGTGTCACAGGCGAGCACCAGGAAAGCCATGAGCTTGGCCGTGAGGGAGATGGCGGCTAGGAGGATGAGGCTTGGCGTGCGTAGGGGATAAGGCTGAGAGCAGCTTGAGCGGTGAGTAAGAGAAAATTTCTAGTGGGAATCAAGATCGGTACCACTCCAACGCCGAACACCGGAGACGAGCCCGGTAATGTCTGCTCGCCCTAGAAGGCGGGTGTTCGATGGCGCGAGACGGCGAGAGCCGAGAGGAGATAGACGGTGACGGGGATAATTCTTCCGCCGCCGCTCCGTCACCTCCCTCGAAACCAATGAGGACCGAGCGTAGGGGCACGACAGGGCTAAGGGCGAGCTCGGCGAGCACCAAGGGTGAGGTGGTGGCGGCACCCTCCATGGCTGAGGGAGGGGGCGGCCATGGGAGAAGTGACGGCGGCTGCGCGCGTGGAATAGGGTTCGTTTGTTTGTTTAGTAGGCCTTTAGATGGGCTTTGGTGAGTAAATAAGAAACATAAAAATCACATACCCCTATAGCGACCCACCATCAGTCACACACTTACCTCTATAGCGACCGACCATAAGTTGTTAAATTTCTAGACTTTTAGCGACCCACAGACCGTCGCTATAAACGCATTTAGCGACCAACCATCGGTCCATAACTTTTAGCGACCAACCGTCGGTCCCAAATAAGGGTCGCTAAAGATCAACCGTCGTGTAGTGATGGAGATGCGTCCACCAATGAACCATATGCCAAATTTATACCATGTACCACATTATATAAATAACTACACCATGTAGCATAATTAGTATAAGTATATATATCATAAACTGGTTCTAACGAGACTAACTGCATGGTTTGTGTTACGATCATATATTTATAGAGGAAATAAAATATTTAAATAAGATTTTTGTTTACATGCATGTCAATACATTTCCTTTCATCGCACATTCATGTCATCCTAAATTTGTGCGCTTGCAATAGGAAATAGATTTTGCATAGTGTATCGAATTGAATAAATATCTACACCGTGTAGAATGACTAGGATCAATATATATCATAAACTAGTTCTAACGAGCCCAGCTGCATGACTGTTGGAGCGATCCTATATTTATGGAGCCATCCAATTTTTGCGCACACGCAGTGGAAACGAAAATATCATACAAAATTTGCGCACATGCAATAAAAACTTACACGATCTGCCATAATTATCGGATCTACTATAAAAATAGGTTCTACATGCATGCGCCTGCGCGTGTGGACGTGGTCCAGTGGCTGGACGGGGTTTTTATGTTATCGTTATAAACTATTTACGCTATTTATGTGAACTATGTACGTAAATTACGCAAAAAAAGACAGAACTGTAATTTACGTTTTGTGTCCCACGCAAGGGTTCGTTGTTTGACTAGGGGTTTAACTGAAGCTCGTGGTAAGGTTTGATCTGGTGCATGATAAGGTGACGCGTCCGACCGCATGCACTTGGTCGTTGGTATGGATCAGTGGGACGGCTAGGGCTTCATGTAACTATTGGAAGCACTTGCTCACAGTATACTGACGCTATATATAGAGAGAAAGAATTAATGATACAAGGTCATCAATCCATCATGATGTCGTCGTTGGACTTGTAATGAGATCCGTTTCCGGGCACGAACGCAGCGATTAATCGAATTGAATCAATCTGGCTGCGTCGCCTTCGTGCACGGTGGCAGCCTTGACAGGATCACAATGGAGCCCGTGGCCGTGCGACGTCTTCCATGAATGACGTGCGTGCATGTGAAGGGAGATGGTTGGAGAGGAGCACGTTCTTATGATGTAAAGATATTTTTCTAGACCCGAGGACCACCACAACATCGATCAGCTGATTCTGATCGTTCGTCTGTCTGGTTTGTGTGGTAGGGGGTGTTTGGTTTTTCTAGGTATTGTTGGAGAAATAGTCATTTTCAGTTTTAATTTAATTCAGAAAATTACGGTTATGTATGTGGCGACATGTATATATATTTATGTATCACTACTCACATAAACAGTAAACAACAGTAAAACATACACACTTACTAAGAACAGAATGTATCCTGCGGAGGGACTGGTGCTCAAGGTATCAGTGACTCCATTCACACGAGACATATCGTGTGTATGTTCGATGTAGTCGTACGTTGTCGATGCAGGCAGATGAACGCACTGCAGTCCCACGAACGTCGCCGACGACAAAAAACTGGATCAGCACTGGTCGAGCGGACGGAGCGAGCAGTCGCGAGTACGCTCCCTAAGAACCTGATTGCCCGCACACCCGTGAAAGTGTTGCTCTACGGACGGCGATTTCGGAGGCCTGCTCTCCCATACTTTCTGAGTCTCTGTGCTCGCAGAAGGTGAGACGGGGATGGGCTGTAAGCAACACGTCTGAGAATGTCGTACGTGTGTTCTCTCATAACTAGAAGCAGTCTCACCTCCTCCATATATATACACGCGCAGAGGGAGGCCAACAGACAGTAACGGTCGTGATCAGAGCTACTGTTACAGCCAGCCAGAAACTGACGCCATCAGTGATGTCTGTTAATAGCTGACAGCCAATACAACTCGTCCGTTACTAGGCATAACACAAGAAACGACCAATAACGAACGACAGTAATGGACAGTCATCACTCGAGGCAAAATGTGCAACCATTAGGAAGGAATATTCGGACCAAGGTCCGATCTATCATGGCAACGGCCCGGCAGGCGGCGCGCGCGTGTGGCAGTCCTTCATCTTTTTCTCAGCTTCTCAATAGATGCACCAACGGTCCACCAGAAGCAGCCTCACCTCCTCTGCGCGTGTGGGACGGGGATGGGCTATAGGTCATCTGTTACTAGCCATAACACAGGAAACGACCAATAAGAGACAACAGTAATGGACGATCATCACTCCAGGCAAAATGTGCAACCGTTAGGAAGGAATATTCGGACCAAGGTCCGATCTACCATGGCCACGACCCGGCCCAGCCGGCGGCGCGTGTGCCTGTGGTAGTCCTTCATCCTTTTCTCAGCTTCTCAATAGATGCACCAATGGTCCACCTATTTAAGTTGATTGAATTGTCCAACTTCCGGTATGGTACTAAAGTATTAGTACACCGTAGCATTAAAGTGAGCCTCTAGCATTGACTATTATTGAATATTAATATGGGCCAGGCCCACATTAATTTAACAGGTATTAATTTTTAGTACTTATATTTATTCGATTTTAGTCTCTAAATTATTAAATATTAAAACTAAAATAGAGTTTTAGTTTTTATATTTGGTAATTTAGTAACTAAAATAGAATAAAGTAGGAGGACTAAAAATTAGTCTATAGAAACTAAACATCCCCTTAGTATACAAAATTAGGGAAGCTAATGCCGGCGCTAATATGTTTGGAAACAAAAAGCTAGTTACTAGCTATTTTAAAAAGTAGCTTAAAATTAGCCCTAAGGTATCCAGTCTATATAGCGATGCGGTACAGTCGGTGCCCTAAAATCATCACGACAGCAACCCGTAGCTAGTACAGGCATGGAGTAGCATGTGGCTTACGCGTATGTGGTGAAAACAAGACGGATACCTGTGGATACTAGATCATCTCGTATTCTATTTTAATATAATTTTCTTAAATACATGATCGAATACGGATAATGAAAATCCGGGATGGATACATAACGGGAGCGAGTAATAACTGGGGCGAGTAAGAAATGGATATCGGATATTATCCGGATAGGTAACGGATATTTGTCAGATAATTCGATAATTCGTCCTGGTGATATTAGTTGCCCAACCATGAAATAAACGAATAAAATAAGAAAAACATAATTATGGGCTTGTTCGCTGCGGCTGGATTAAAGCCGTTTGGACTGCTGCAGCTGCAATCCATAGAGAGAAAAATACTGTAGAAGCCGCAGCCGCAGCCGGATTAAAGCCGCAGCGAACAAGCTGTATGTATATGATAGCTCAAATATAGAAAAAAATACAAAAAACTGACACCATACAATTCAAAGTTACTAATCACAAATTCATTATAGAAACAAAAACACAATTAAAAAATCAGCAGCATATCCTCTCTTTTAGACATAATCCACAAGTATATAACAAATATTAGATAGTTCAGATAATTTCATTATAGAACCAACAACACAATTTTAAAAATTCAGCAGCATATCTCTATTTTAGACATCATCCACAAGTCTACCAGTCCCTCTTTTAAGCATAGCCTTGTGGCGTGTGGCGGACTGGTGGCTGCGGCTCCCCTAGGGCTTCACGATCATGGTCTCATGGACAGATGCACTCACGCATGGCGGCATGGGCCAGTGGCCATGAGCCCACGTCCCCACAAGTTGACGAGATTAGTGGATCACAATTATTAGACACACTCGGTCATTTAAATATTATTAATTTAATATATAATATCTCTACTACTTATTAAGTAAGCAATAGTAGTCTGCCGTTCTGCCGTTCTGCCCTCCCCCGTTCCGCGCGCAGAAAAAAAAAATTAAACAATGCCTCCTCAGGAATCGAACCTTGGATCTATTAAGCACCAGCCAACATGACTCATGTTGAATTGTGTACAACTTCAACTAAGACGTCTTTTGTGTTTAACCCGCCGTCCACTCTGTATGGTCACTGAGTCTAGAAAAACATTTATAGCTTAGCCCCTGATCTTTCTGAAATTTGGGACGCAGTCCAGGAAATAAAGAAAATAGGGAAAAGGAATTTAGAAATTGATTTTTAGTTTAAAAATAATTGCAGAAACCCATTTAATTCATGAAAATTTTATATTAAATCCAAATGAGTTCATTCCAATTTCTATAATTCTATAATATTATTTTTATCACATAATACCTCTGTTTTGTCATGAAAACAACAATAAAATTGATTTCCTAATTAATCCTATATCATACATAGAAACTTTGGAAATTCGTAACTTCCCCATTTTAATTCCAAATTGAACCGTTCCAGTTGTGTTAGTCTCGTATGAATATTTACTACACAGTAACAACATTGATTATATCATGTTTCATACTTTTATAATTAGATATTTATTTATCCTATGTTAATTGGGTTAATCTATGTCTATTGGATTAATTTATTTAATATATTAATATAGTATTCTAACTTTATGGTTATACGATGTTTGACCATTTGTCTTGCAAACACACACTTACCTTTTTGTTTAAGCAAAGGCGTATGGTGGTACGTGTCCGATGACTAATGATGTACGAGGGAATTTCTTCCGGTATGTGTGAAACGTGCTCTCCAATAATGAGACCATGCAAATTGTGACATATATCGAAGTCTGCATGATACTGATGGTTGCAATGTAGTGATGAAACAGATAGATTATAAATAACAAAATTTATGTATGGCCAGAATCACAAATTGATTATGAAACATTTTCTCATAACGGTATAACACATATTTTGTATATAAGTTATCGTAGTATACTGGTATTATATATTCCCGTTGCAACGCACGGGCATTCAGCTATCATGTATAGAAGTCTGCACGGTATTGTTGGTTGCAATGTAGTGATGAAATAGTTAGATTGAAATAACAAAATTTATGTATGGCTAGGATCACAAATTAATTACGAAACATTTTCACATAACAGTATAACACACATTTGTTCATAAGTTATCATGATATTAAATGTTTCTGTTGCAACGCACGGGCACCCACCTATATGTGTTTATGTCTACATCTATGACAGGAAACACATCTACTACATCTCTCTCCAAGCTCACTTGCTACCATTGCACAATGCGTAGTAGTAGATAAGTATCACCGAGATTCTTGAATTATATTTTTGGATGGAGGTAATATTATTTAAAGAAGAGCTTTGCATGCTATTTCTTTTGTTTGAATAATGCATTATACTTAAATTCCCTTTTTTGCATGTGTGACATTTTTTCTTCGTAATATTTTTTCCATGGATCAGACTTGTGAGTCATTTTCATAAACCAGCGCCAAGCATGAATCCATGTTTCCTACTTCAAACCCCGAACAAACTCCATGAGCAGGAGGCACTCGCGTTGTCGTCGCTCATCGATGACGAGAAAAAGCTTGGCGACTGTCAGTTCGACCTCTAAAAGCAGTCTTATGTGGTCGCATGCGCTGCTGTGTACGACAAGCTCCCTCGAAGCCGCCGCTTGGACGCGGTCCAGAGCAGCTGCACCGCGTTGTCCATCGTTAAGCAGGGGGGCCTCATGGTTGTCGCCAACGTCGATGACTCTCGGGTTGTTCTGGACACCGCATCCGATGACGACGCCATCACACCGTCCAGCTCATCGTCCACCTGAAGCCCAACCTGCCACGTAAGTCGCTACTGACCGGACATGAATTCTTGTGCGCTGGGACGATGGACGTTGCTGACGTTGTGTGAGTGTCCTCGAACATGATGTATGTAGTGGAATAACGCATCCGGTGGTGCAACGGCCAGGGGTACTACCTCGCTGATGAGCCTGGGGTGCACTTCGTTTGGCAGCTCAACCAAGAGTCATCGGTACTCGTCATGTCGCGTGTGTTCGATGACTACTATATCGAGGATTGTAGCGTCATCTTGGCGCCGAAGGTGACACAGAGGAGGATCGACAACAGTGACCAGTTCGTCATCCTCGCCACCGTCAGGGTAGCTTTTGTGTCGGTCTGCCTTTAATTCTCTTCGCAAACACATACACACTTACCTTTTTGTTTAAGCAAGAGCATATGGTGGTGCGTGTCTGATGACTAATGATGTACGAGGAAATTTTTTCGGCATGTGTGGAACGTGCTCTCCAATGATAAGACCATACAAATCGTGGCATGTATCGAAGTCTGCATGATACTGATGGTTGCAATGTAGTGGTGAAATAACTAGATTAAAATAACAAAATTCATGCATGGCTAGGATCACAAATTGATTATGAAACATTTTTTCATAACAATATAACACACATTTTGTATATAAGTTATCGTTGTATATTGATATTATATATTCCCGTTGCAACGCACGGGCATTCAGCTAGTAATTATATTAATTAAGGTGTGGCTCGTCGAGAGTCAACTTGAAAATCGAGCCTCGTCCTTGAGCTTGTGCGAAGTCGATCATCCATCGAGGCGTATCGAGGCAAGACGAGCTTGACCCTGGCCCCTGTAGTTCGCGGGAAGCTAAAGCATGGTTGGAGAAACACGAAGAGGGACGGTACCGGCCCGTCGTGGGGCCTGTGTTTTTAATTGGCCCAAGATATTTCACAGTCTCGTTACTCTCGTAATAAAACCGTCTCGTACTGCCATACTGATCGATGACAACAGTGCCTCACCTGTGACCTGTACTGTAGGTACGTGTTGCTACCACAGCAGCACTGATGGCTGATGCCCAAACAATGGATACTAGCGATCTGTTTGGTAGTCCGTCCCAAAGCTAGGAGCTAACCCACCTTAAAAGTCAGAATTTAGTAATGCAACTTTAATCCATATAGGCTTCTATTATTTTTATAGTGTTTTGTCTTTATAGATTACAACTATAGATTTTGTCTTGGAGACGGTAGGAGGCACGGGGGTAATGTCTCTCCTAATAATGCTTCCCTAATTCTATAGGGTCTATTAGTTTCTTTAGCTAATTCTCATGTAAACCATAAAAAAAATGCTTCTAACAGTCCCTCTAATCTAATCCGAAATGAACAACCTGTTATTGGGTTGCTAGGACGTACATTGAGGCAGACTAAACAAGCATATCTTGCACACGTGGCGGCCTGGCGTAGGGTTCATGCGGATTACCAAACAAACCCAACGTGCTAATGAGGAGGGGGAAGTAATTTCTCCATTGCAACATGCATGTATGTCCATTCTCAACTCACATGACTGGCTGACGTACGATTCAGTTTTGGAAAATAGAGTTCATGGTTGTGTTATATACATGTCATCCAGTGAGGCTATAGATTATTAATGGCTTACGGTCAGTTGTACGTAGGAGGGAGAGCGGCAGCCGGGCAGGTCTAGCGGTGCGTCTGGCTCGCCCCTTCCAACGTCGTCGCACGCTGCCGCCGCTAGATCAGGCTGCAGGACGCCAGGACATCAGCACTCAGCAGCGGGCTGGCGACTCCACCTGCAACTGCAATGCTCGGATCATAATTAAGACACTGTTTGTTTCGGATCATAATTAAGAGGCTGATGGTCACCATATATAGTCCACCTGCAACTGCAATGCTCGGATCATAATTAAAACACTGTTTGTTTCGGATTATAATATCTTCCGATTATATAATTCACCGTAAATAATCCATCGCAGTTAAACAAACAACTAGATTATAGATTCAGATTATATAATCTAAAGTTCAGATTATGATAATCTCAAAATCTTCTCAAGAGTAGCTTATTTGAGATTATTTTTGACAAAGGACCCACTATCCATGGTTATATAAATAGAAATTATAATATATGTCATCCTTCTTTTCTCAACTCAAATAAACAAACAAGGTTACTGTTGTCTTTATGAATAATCTATATTTGTATAATTTAGACTACCAAAAAAGTATATGTAGATTATAATATGTCTAAATTATAATCTGGATTATATAATTATCTATAAGCTGAAATAAACAGACCTTAAATAGGTGCCTAACAGCAAAATTTGAAAAGATTTATAGTGCACACTTTTAAGGCGTTTGGTTTTAACAAATCATATTATTTCGTCAATTATTTTGTTTGGAGGACATTGATCGATTGGGCCTTCACAGCGCCGCCGCCGCTGGATTTTACTGTTTATAAGGTGTATTGTGTGTGTGTCTTCAGATAGCGCCAGCAGCAGCTCCACCGACTAGCTAGGCCAACCGAACAGGTTACCGCGTCATCAATTATAAGCTGATAACTATTAAGTAAAGTAGCATATAATTTCTCATTCATCTGGTGTTAAATTAAACGTAGGTCTGACCCATATTAATATTCAATAATAGTTAATGCTAAAAGTCCACTTTAATGTTATGGTGTACTAGTATTTTAGTACTATACCGAAAATTTAATTGACAATTCACTCAACTTAAATAGGTGGACAATTGGTACATCTATTGAGAAGCTGAGAAAAGGATGAAGGACTGCCACACGCCCGCGTGTCGCCGGCCGGACCAAGGCCGTGATAGATCAGACCTTGGTCCGAATATTACTTCCTAACGGTTGCACATTTTGCCTAGAGTAATGACCGTCCATTACTGTCGTATATTACTGGCCATTTCCTGTGTTATGTCTAGTAACGGACGAGCTGTAATGGATGTCAGCTATTAACGGACGTCACTGATGGCGTCAGTTTCTGGTTGGCTGTAACGGTAGCTCTAATGGCGGCCGTTACTATCCGTTGGCCTCCCTCTGCGCGTGTTAGTTTCTGGCTGGCTGTAACGGTAGCTCTAATGCTGACTGTTACTGTCCGATGGCCTCCCTCTGCGCGTGTATATACACAGAGAAGGTGATGCCGCTTTTGGTTACGAGAGAACACACGTACAATTCTCAGACGCGTCGCGTACAACCCATCCCCGTCCCACCTTCTGCGAGCACAGAGAGTGTGGGAGAGCAAGCCTCCGAAATCACCGTCCGCAGAGAGACACTTGCACGGGTGTGCGAGCGTTCAGGTTTTTGGGGAGCGTACTCGCGATTGCTCGCTTCGTCCGCTCGACCAGCGCTGATCAAGTTCCTCGTCACGGGCGCCGTTCGTGGGACTGCACTGCGTACATCTGTCTGTGTCGACTGTGTACGACTACATCGAACATACACACGAGATGTCTCATGTGAATGGAGCCACTGATGCCTTGAGCATCGGTCCCTCCACAGGGTACAATCTGTTCTTTGTATTTGTGCATATTTTACTGTTGTTTACTGATTATGTGAGTAGTGATACACATATGCACATACATGTCGTCACATACGTCACTGTGATTTTGTGGATTAAATTAAAACTGAAAATACCTATTTCTCCAACAATCCAAAAACCTGATACTAGGCATTTTTCTGTTAGTGGTTTTGCTGCTGCGTTAAAACCAAGTGAACCTTTTGATGGGACATTTTACAAGAGGTGGCGCAGTAAGATGATACTGTGGTTGACTGCAATGAACTGCTATCACGTCGCACAGGGGAAACCCGAACAGTTCACTGCTGAGGAGGAGAGAATGTTCGACGTTGCCGATAACCTATTTTGAGGCGGCGTGATTGACGCTCTTGCCAATAAGTATGTTTATTCTTATCTAACGTGCACATCTGCAAAAGAGTTATGGGATGCATTAGATGAGAAGTTCGGTGTTTCTAATGCAGGTAGCGAGCTGTACATCATGGAACAACTGTTTGACTACAAGATGGTTTAGAACTGTCCTGTAGTTGAACAGGCTCATGAAATATAGGCACTGGCTAAGGAACTCGAACAGTTCCTATGTGTCTTGCCTGACAAGTTCATAGTTGGCGGTATTATCGCTAAGTTGCCACCTTTTTGGATGGATTTTGCTACCACCGTAAAACATAAGAGACAAGAGTTTAGCGTGGCTGAGCTTATTGGGTCTCTTGATGTTGAGGAGAGGGAGAGAGCAAAAGACACTCGTGAAAAAGGAGTTGAGACTTCTAGTGCCAATATGGTACAAAATGAAGAACATGCAATAGAATGCCATGAAGCCCAAGCAGACAACCTCGTTTCAAAAGAAGAACAAAGGAGCTGGTTGTTTGTTTGCGGGAGTACCGATCACTTAGCAAGTGCATGTCCAGACCACAAATTTAAGCAAGAGAAAAAACCAGCTCAAGAGAAGAAGATGCACTAGTATTTGCGGTGCTCGTCATGGAGAAGAGGCGCTAGTATCATGAGCTGAAATACATCATCTTGAAACTGATCATTATTTGAAACCATGGAGAGGTTATTCCATCAACGACTTGCTGCAACAGCAGGTAGAAGGGCTCCACGACATCAATATGACGATGAAAGTGGTGATGGGTGTGATTTTCATGGCCGCTTCTAGGGTGGTCGTGGAGGTGGACGTTGTGCTGGTCATGACGGCTAGCGTGAACGAGGGTCCTCTCATAAGCGTAGTTTTGGCCACAGCGTACAATTTTATGATGATGCAATTCATGATAGTAACCATGCATGATGACAAGTATGATGATAATGAGAATCCTTTTGCAAACTATGGGCAGTTTGGACAACAACAAGATCATCGTCCAAGTGCTGCGACCCCTGATGATGCTAATAATGCTTGGGGTCGTTGTCATAGGGATGACGATTATGGACAACACTGCTCGAGTCAAGTCGACTATTCTAAAGTTTAACAGTAAGATCGATGTAGTGGATGCATATCTAATAGTTATAGCAAACAATTTTATAATTGTGCCAAAATAGTACATGTAGGTCTACATAGTGTAGCAACATATCACAAAAAGTTTGGTTGGAAAAAGAAGAAAAAAATAAAAATATACTTTGCCGAGTGTCAAAGAATGGCACTCGGCAAAGCATTCTCTACCGCGTGTCTTACGTCTGACACTCGGCAAAGAAGCTTCTTTGCCGAGAGCCAAAACCCGGCTCTCGGCAAAGATAACGGCCGTTAGCTATAGATGGCTGCTGATGGCCCTTTGCCGAGCACTGCCCTTCGTCGAGTGTTTGGCACTCGGCAAAGATTTCTTTGCTGAGTGTATTTCTGTGCTGAGAGTCCTGCTCTCGGTGAACGTGGTCGTTACCGAGAGCTGGACTTTGTCGAGTGCGGCACTCGGCAAAAGAAGTCTTTGCGGAGTGTCCAACATAAAGCACTCGGCAAAGCGCCGAGCATTCGGCAAAGAGCCGGATTCTGGTAGTGTGATGATGAAAGTGGTGATGGGTGTGATTTTCATGGCCGCTTCTAGGGTGGTCGTGGAGGTGGACGTCGTGCTGGTCATGACGACTAGCATGAACGAGGGTCCTCATAGGCGTAGTTTTGGCCACCATGTAAAATTTGATGATGATGCAATTTATGATAGTAACCATGCATGATGACAAGTATGATGATAATGAGAATCCTTCTGCAAACTATGGGCAGTTTGGACAACAACAAGATCATAGTCCAAGTGCTGCGGCCCCTGATGATGCTAATAATGCTTGTGGTCGTTGTCATAGGGATGACGATTATGGACAACACTGCTCGAGTCAAGTCGACTATTCTAAAGTTTAACGGTAAGATCGATGTAGTGGATGTGTATCTTTGTTGTAGGAGCAATGTGACCAGATTCTTCGAATGCGTAATCTTTCTAATTACTAGAGGCATATGTAAATATTGCTTTCCATAGAGTTCTCTGGATACGCACTCGATCATCTGGTGGAATAATCAGATAGATACAAGAAAAATCAGCTTGTGCTGGACCATACATGCGAGCGATGAGATGAATGAAGCGTGTAACAACGAGACACTTTGTTCGTCCATAAAGCTTTCACGAGGCCTTCACAGTAGATTTGCAAATTTTGAGGCAGCAGGGATCTAAATTAGTCGATGACTATTATTATAAGAAGACGAAATTACTTATGGCACGTTCTGGGAACTCGAGAAGATCGAGTCCCCAAATCCGTGCTCTAGACCCTTTAGATCTTTTGTGCGGATTACTCCTAGTTCGTGGCAGGGTTAACAGTTTTTGGAAAGGGAAAAATCGACACCCACCGAAATTAGGGAAATTTTGGAAATTTCAAGACAAATTCAAATGAATTCAATTTTAAAAAAAATGCCAGAATTTCCCTATAAGTTATGTCTAATACATCTGACATCACAATTGCATATATATAAGATAAAAATATGACTAAGTATCACAACTTACAACATTGGCATCAAACCACAAACCACCTAGTGTCCAAATATTATAAGTGCATATAGCATAGTTTATCAAAATAATAGAAGTCCAAAATACTACATTTTCAAGCACATGTCATCAACAAAAGCACTTGAAAATCAATTCATGCTTTCCAAAATAAGAATCCCCAACAAAAGTGATCATGATGTCCAAAAGTGTGCCATGTTCCGGTGGCCATTTCTCTTCCACATCCTGCACAACAAATACAAGAATTTTAGGAAGATTAGAGCTAGTGGCAATCAAGGATGTTGCACAGCCTTAAACTACATATAGCATAGATTTTGTCATGCTTTAACTTAGCAAAGTTCTCAGCTTGAGCAGATAGCATGTTTGGAAGAAAGCCAGAAATGGTTCCATTTTTCTGTTGGTCAGCAAATCGAAGCACATAATAGAGTGGTGTCATAGTTTTCAGCACCATTTCAACCTTCTCCCACCATATCCTATCTATCAAACAATTGTAGGTGAATTTATGGTCTTTCTCATCTCTCCAATCATTATTTTTCCAATCGCTAGACACCATCTATGCTTGGAACTTGTCTTGTCTGTCCCAAAAACTCTGTAGGAACAAAAAAAAGTGTGCCAAACCTCATGGCATTCCATCTAACAAGCGACCCCAATCTTCCTTGTATTGGTCCACACGAGTCTGTAGGTCCTCATATAGTTCATATTTAGTAATGGCCCATCTATATCTCTTCCCTTTGGAACAGCCACTCCTTCCCCAAGCTTCTGAGATAGTATTACTGCTGCTACAAAATATGGTCAGTCTGCTTTCCTTCCAGGAATATCATTGGCATGGAACCATTTTACCCAAATTTTTCAAGTCTCTCTTTGGCACCCCCATGCAACATAATGTCTATCCTAGGCTGTGTTGACATCTTACTGCATTGCAAATCTATATCACATATGTCCTGAGTCACACTTGGACTCCGATAGTACCTATCCATCCTACTCTGCCTATGAGAGCCTGCAACTAATGGTGGGGTGGTATTGCTTGTCCTAGTGCTACTTGAAAGTCGCCCAGAGGGGGTGAATAGGCGAAATCTGAAATTTACAAACTTTAAACACACACTAGGTCCGGGGTAAGCGTTATAATTAAATTCTAGTCTGAAAGATCGTTTCTCTTGCTAAGAGTTGCTCAAAGGATGCGGATGACGTATGGGAGCAAACTCAAATCAATACTAGCAAGGAAACGTTAGAGAGAGGAAAGAGGGCAAACAAATCAAGCGAGAATCAAAGCGAGTAGACACGGTGATTTGTTTTACTGAGGTTCGGTTCCAAAGAACCTAATCCCCATTGAGGAGGCCACAAAGGCCAGGTCTATTTCAACCCTTTCCCTCTCTCTCAAACAGTCACTTAGACCGAGTGAGCCTTCTCTTAAACACATGGGTCACTAAGACCAGGACCACCATATACTTGGTGTCTTTTGCTTAGCTTTACAAAGCACTCAAGAATTAGAATGAGAAAGGAAGAAGCCAATCGAAGCGACAAGAGCGCAAATGAACACAAAAACTCTCTCTCTCAAGTCACTAAGTGGTTGAGATGAATTTGGTACTTGGAGAGGATTTGATCTTTGGAATTGTGTCTTGGAGTGAATGTTATAGCTCTTGTATTGAATGTGAACTTCTAAAAAACTTGGATGCCAATGAATGAGGTGGTTGGGGTATTTATAGCCCCCAACCACTTCCTAGCCGTTGGCAAAGGCTGCTGGCGATGGGCGCACCGGACAGTCCGGTGTGCCACCGGATAGTCACTGTTCACTATCCGGTGCGCGCCACGTCAGCGCGTCTGTTAGGGTTTGGAGCACTTGACTGTTAGAGTGTCTTGTCATCTTGCTGCACCTGACAGTCCGGTGCCATACCGGACAGTCCGGTGACCTCTGACTTCTGCGCTCTGACTTCTGTCGCGGCACTGTTTGTCACTGTTCATCTGACGAAACGACCATTGGCGCATAGGGAGTTGTTGCTCCGCTGGCTCACCGAACAGTCCAATGAATTATAGCGGAGCACGCCTCTGAATTCCGGAGAGTGGCTTGTTTGAAGGGCGCCTGGCCTGGTGCACCGCACAGTGTCCGGTGCACACCGGACACTATCCAGTGCACCAAAAATCAGCACACTCTATGTCTTGCTCCACTTTTTGATTGAGTCCATAACTGAATTTCTTTCTTGGTTTGTGTTGAACCTTATGCACCTGAGAAAAATAATATCTAGACAAACTAGTTAGTCCACGTGGTTTGTGTTGGACATCAACCATCAAAATCGATTATAGGAAATGGTTAAGTCCATTTCCCTTTCAATCTCTCCCTTTTTGGTGATTGATGCTAACACTAACCAAAGCAAATATGAAGTGCAGAAATGTATCTAGTTTGCAATTGAGATAGTTGTGCATATGTTACTTGGAATTAAACCAATGAAAGACTTTATGCATATAAATGGATTGCTTTTCTCTTTTTTAACATTTTGGACCACATTTGCACCACTTATTTGTTTTTGCAAATCTTTTTGGAAAAATCCTTTCAAAATCTTTTGCAAATAGTCAAAGGTATCGGAATATGATTGCAAGAAGCATTTTTAAGATTTGAAATTCCTCCCCCTATTTCAAATGCTTTTCCCTTTGACTAAATAAAGGCTCCCCCTGAATGAATTCTCCCCTTAGCTTTCAAGAGGGTTTTGAAATAGATACCAATTTAAAAAACAATTTTTGAAATACCAAATGAGATACCATTTGAAATTTCACTTTCACATACCAATTAGATACCATTTGAATATTCATTGTGAGGAAAACTGAAATCCCAATTGAAATAAACTTTTGTGAAAATTTTGAAATGGTGGTGCAGTCATTTTGCTTTGGGCTTAATACTTTCTCCCCCTTTGGCATTAATCGCCAAAACGAAGAACTTAAGAGCCCTCCTTACATTTTATCCCCCTTTGGGGCCGAATACTTTCTCCCAAATGGTAGTAAATATGAGTGAAGGGTCATACCAATTGAAAGATGCATGGGTAATGACAAAGGGTAAGTGATACCATCAGAGTTGGAGTGGAAGCCTTGTCTTTGTCGAATACTCAATTTCCCTTTCAATCTAAGACTAATCATAGAGATATTCTTGAAAACATATTAGTCTTAGACTTGGCACAAGAAGAATAATAAATATGCATTTGTATCACATGAAAGAGACAGGATCAAAGGTATATACATGAGCTATGTGTGCAATGTTTCAATCAAAGTTTCGAGAATCAAGTATATTTAGCTCATTCCTAAGTTTGCTAAAAGTTTTCTCATCTAGTGGCTTGGTAAAGATATCGGCTAATTGGTTGTGAGTGCTAATATAGGCAATTTCGATATCCCCCTTTTGTTGGTGATCTCTCAGAAAGTGATACCGGATGTCTATGTGCTTAGTGCGGCTATGTTCAACGGAATTATCCGCCATGCGGATTGTACTCTTATTATCACATAGGAGAGGGACTTTACTCAATTTGTAGCCATAGTCCCTAAGGGTTTGCCTCATCCAAAGCAATTGAGCACAACAATGTCCTATGGCAATGTACTCGGCTTTGGCGGTGGAAAGAGCTACGAAGTTTTGTTTCTTTGAAGCCCATGACACCTGGGATCTTCCAAGAAACTGATAAGTCCCTAATGTGCTCTTTCGATCAAATTTACATCCAACATAATCGGCATCAGAATACCCAATTAGATCAAAGGTAGATCCCTTGGGGTACCAAAGCCCAAACTTAGGAGTGTAAACTAAATATCGCATGATTCTTTTCACGGCCCTAAGGTGAACTTCCTTAGGATTTGCCTGGAACCTTGCACACATGCATACAGAAAGCATAATATATGGTCGAGATGCACATAAGTAGAGTAAAGAACCTATCATCGACATGTATACCTTTTGATCCACGGACTTACCTCCCGTGTCGAGGTCGACATGCCCATTGGTTTCCATGGGTTTCTTGATGGCTTTACCATTCTTCATTCCAAACTTCTTAAGTATGTCTTGAATGTACTTAGTTTGGCTGATGAAGGTACCCTCTTGGAGTTGCTTGATTTGGAATCCAAGAAAATACTTCAACTCCCCCATCATAGACATCTCGAATTTCTGTATCATGATCCTACTAAACTCTTCACAAGATGACTTGTTAGTAGACCCAAATATAATATCATCAACATAAATTTGGCATATAAACAAGTCTTTTGCAATAGTTTTAGTGAAGAGAGTGGGATCGACCTTTTCGACTTTGAAGCCATTAGTGATAAGGAAATCTCGCAGGCATTCATACCATGTTCTTGGGGCTTGCTTGAGCCCATAAAGCGCCTTTGAGAGTTTATACACATGGTTAGGATACTCACTGTCTTCAAAGCCGGGAGGTTGGTCAACATAGACCTCTTCCTTGATAGGTCCATTGAGGAAGGCACTCTTCACGTGCATTTGATAAAGCTTGAAGCCATGGTAAGTAGCATAGGCAAGTAATATACGAATTGACTCAAGCCTAGCTACGGGTGCAGAGGTTTCATCGAAATCCAAACCTTCGACTTGTGAATATCCCTTTGCCACAAGTCGGGCTTTGTTCCTTGTGACCACACCATGCTCATCTTGCTTGTTGTGGAATACCCACTTGGTACCTACAACATTTTGATTAGGACGTGGAACTAAATGTCATACCTCATTCCTCGTGAAGTTGTTGAGCTCCTCTTGCATAGCCACCACCCAATCCGGATCTCTTAATGCATCCTCTATCCTGTATGGCTCAATAGAAGACACAAAAGAGTAATGTTCATAGAAATCAGCAACTCGAGATCTAGTGGTTACCCCCTTGTGAATTTCACCAAGAATGGAGTTGACGGGGTGATCTCTTTGAATTGCTTGGTAGACTCTTGGGTGTGGCGGTCTTTGATCCCTTATTTCTTGATCATCTTCCTTATCATCATTGTCTTCATCTCCCCCTTGATCAATGTCCTCCTCTTGAGGTGGCTCATCGTCTTGATCTTCGTCTTCTTCTTCTTGAGCCTAATCTTTTTCTTGAGTTGGTGGAGATGCTTGCATGGAAGATGATGGTTGATCTTGTGCTTGAGTGGGCTTCTCGGATTCTTTTGGACACACGTCACCAATGGACATGTTCCTTAGCGCGACGCACAGAGCCTCTTCATCATCTAGTTCATCAAGATCAACTTGCTCCACTTGGGAGCCATTAGTCTCATCAAACACAATATCACAAGAAACTTCAACTAATCTAGTGGATTTGTTGAAGACTCTATATGCCCTTGTGTTTGAGTCATAACCTAATAAAAAGCCTTCTACTGCTTTAGGAGCAAATTTAGAACTTCTACCTCTTTTAATAAGAATAAAACATTTGCTCCAAAAGACTCTAAAATATGAAACATTGGGCTTTTTACCAATGAGGAGTTCATATGATCGGTGGACATATAACCGGTTGATGGAGTAGCAGGCAGTGTTAATCGCCTCAGCCCAAAACTGGTCCGGAGTCTTGTACTCATCAAGCATGGTTCTTGCCATGTATAATAGAGTTCTATTCTTCCTATCTACTACACCATTTTGTTGAGGTGTGTAGGGAGAAGAGAACTCATGCTTGATGCCCTTCTCCTCAAGAAATCCTTCAATTTGTGAATTCCTGAACTCCGTTCCATTATCGCTTCTAATCTTTTAAATTCTCAATCCAAACTCATTTTGAGCCCGTCTTAAGAATCTCTTTAAAGTCTCTTAGGTTTGTGATTTTTCTTGCAAAAAGAATACCCAAGTGAAGCGAGAATAGTCATCCACAATAACTAGACAGTACTTACTCATGCTAATGCTTATATAAGCGATTGGGCCGAATAGGTCCATGTGGAGTAGCTCAAGCGGCCTGTCCGTCGTCATAATATTCTTGTGTGGATGATGAACTCCAACTTGCTTTCTTGCTTGGCATGCGCTACAGATCCTGTCTTTCTCAAAATGAACATTTGTTAGTCCTAAAATGTGTTCACCCTTTAGAAGTTTATGAAGATTCTTCATCCCAACATGAGCAAGTCGGCGATGCCAGAGCTAGCCCATATTAGTCTTACCAATTAAGCAAGTGTCTAATTCAGCTTTGTTATCATTAAAATCAACTAAATATAGCTGACCATCTAACACTCCCTTAAATGCTATTGAATCATCACTTCTTCTAAAGATAGTAACACCTACATCAGTAAATAGACAGTTGTAGGCCATTTTGCATAATTAAGAAACAGAAAGCAAATTGTAATCTAAAGAATCTACGAGAAAAACATTGGAAATAGAATAGTCAGGAGATATAGCTATTTTACCCAAACCTTTGACCAAACCTTGAGTTCCATCCCCGAATGTGATTGCTCTTTGGGGATCTTTATTTTTCTCATAGGAGGAGAACATCCTTTTCTCCCCTGTCATGTGGTTTGTGCATCCGCTATCGACTATCCAACTTGATCCACCAGATGCATAAACCTACAAAATAAATTTAGGCCTTATTCTTAGGTACCCAAACGGTCTTGGGTCCTTTGACATTAGAAACAAGCACCTTGGGCACCCAAACACAAGTCTTTGGACTCTTGTGTTTTCCCCCAACATATTTGGCAACTACTTAGCCTGATTAGTTAGTTAGAACATAATAAGCATCAAAAGGTTTAAATGAAATGTTGTGCTCATTTGATGCATTAGAAATTTTCTTTTTAGACATTTTAACATGAATGGAATGCCTAGAACTAAAAGCCTCATTTTTATACATAAAAAAATGGTGAGAAATAGTATGAGGTTTCATAGCATGAATTTTCCTAATCTTATGCTCAGGATAGTTTGCAGGATATAAAATGTATCCGTCACTATCCTGAACCATGGGAGCCTTGCCCTTTACAAAATTAGACAATTTCTTAGGGACATTAAGTTTGACATTGCTTTGGTTCCCTTGTTGGAACCCAATTCCATCCTTATGTCAGTGTGTCTCCCATTATATATCATGCTTCTAGCAAATTTAAATTTTTCATTTTCAAGTTCATGCTCGGCTATTTTAGCATCTAATTTAGCTATATGATTATTTTGTTGTTTAATCATGGCAAGGTGATCATCAATAGCTTCTATATTAACATCTCTACATCTAGTACAAATGGTGACATTTTCAACAATAGATGTAGATGGCATGCAAATGTTCAATTCATTAATCTTAGCATTTAGACTAGCATTCTCATCTCTAAGACATGAAATTGAATCATTGCAAACATTTAATTTTTCAATCTTAGAAACTAAACTGGCATTTTCGTCTCTAAGACAGGAAATTGAATTATTGCAAATGCTAAGCTCCTTGGACAAGTTTTCACATTTCTCTACTTCTAGAGCATAAGCATTCTTCAATTTAACAAAATTTTTATTTTCCTTAACGAGCAAGTCCTCTTGGCATTCCAAGAGATCATCATTCTCGTTAATGGTTTCAATTAATTCATTAATTTTTTTCTTTTGGTCCATGGTGAGGTTGGCAAAGAGAGAAACTAAATCATATTCATTATCACTAGAACTACCCTCATCACTAGATGTAGTATATTGGGGATACTTCTAGAATGTACCCTCTTCTTTTGCCGTCCTTTGCCATGAGACATGTGTGGCCAACATTGGGGAAGAGGAGGCCCTTGTTGACGGTGATGTTGGCGGCGTCCTCGTCGGTGGAGCTCTCATCGGAGTCCCACTCACGCCCCATGTGTTCCTCGCGGCCCTTCTTCTTGTAGTATATCTTCTTCTCCTTCTTCTTCCCCTTCTTGTCTTCGCCCCTGTCACTTTCACTAGAATATGGACATTTAGCGATAAAGTGACCGGACTTACCACACCGGTAGCACACACTTTTGGAGCGGGGCTTGTAGTCCTTCCCCCTCCTTTGCTTGAGGATTTGGCGAAAGCTCTTGATGATGAGTGCCATCTCCTCGATGTCGAGCTTGGAGACGTCGATTGGAAGCCTACTTGGCGTAGACTCCTCCTTCTTTTCTTCTGTCGCTTTGAATGTGATAGGTTGCACCTCGGGTGTAGAGGTGGCGTCTTGCTCCAAGTTGACAATATGTTTAGAATCTTTGATCATTAGTTCAAAACTCACAAACTTGTCAATAACCTCCTCGGGAGACATCTATTTATATCTAGGGTCTCCACAGATTAGTTGCACTTGAGTGGGATTATGAAAAACAAGTGATCTAAGAATAACCTTGACCATCTCATGGTCATCCCACTCGGTGCTCCCGAGGTTGCGCACTTGGTTCACCATTGTCTTGAGCCGGTTGTACATAGCTTGCGGCTCTTCCCCTTTGTTGAGGACGAATCGACCGAGCTCTCCCTCGATCGTCTCGCGCTTGGTGATCTTGGTCACCTCGTCCCCTTCGTGCGCCGTTTTGAGGACGTCCCAAATTTCTTTGGCGTTCTTCAATCCTTGCACCTTATTATACTCCTCTCGACACAAGGAGGCGAGAAGTATAGAAGTTGCTTGGGAGTTGAAGTGCCTAAATTGGGCGGCCTCATCTGAGTCATAGTCCGCGTCCCTCACTTGAGGTGCCTGCGCTCCAAACTCAACAATATCTCAAATACTTTCGTGGAGTGAGGTTAGATGGTGCCTCATTTTATCACTCCACATGCAATAATCTTCACCATCAAAATATGGTGGTTTGCCTAGGGGTACAGAAAGTAATGGAGCGCGTTTTGAAATACGAGGATAGCGTAGGGGCATCTTACTATACTTCTTGCGCTCATGGCGCTTAGAAGTAGTGGACGACTCGGTGCCGGACATGGAGGGTGATGAAGAGTCGGTCTCATAGTAGACCACCTTCTTCATTTCCTTCTTCTTCTTGTCACCCCTTCGATGTGACTTGATGGAGGAAGAGGATTCCTCCTTATACTTGTTGCCGGACTCCCTTGAGAGAGTCTTCCCCAAGCTTGCGGGCTTTTCGCCGGTCACGATCTCCCTCTTGGCTTGATCTCTAGACATCACTTCGAGTTGGTTAGACTCTTAATGAAGCACTGGCTCTGATACCAATTGAAAGTCGCCTAGAGGGGCGTGAATAGGCAAAACCTGAAATTTATAAACTTTAAACACACACTAGGTCCGAGGTAAGTGTTAGAATTAAATTCAAGTCCGAAAGATTGTTTCTCTTGCTAAGAGTTGCTCAAAGGATGCGGATGATGTATGGGAGCTAACCCAAATCAATACTAGCAATGAAATGTTAGAGAGAGGAAAGAGGGAAAATAAATCAAGTGAGAATCAAAGCGAGTAGACACGGTGATTTGTTTTACCGAGGTTCGGTTCCAAAGAACCTAATCCCCATTGAGGAGGCCACAAAGGTCGGGTCTATTTAAACTCTTTCCCTCTCTCTCAAACGGTCACTTAGACCGAGTGAGCCTTCCCTTAATCACATGGGTCACTAAGACCCCGCAAGGACCACCACACACTTGGTGTCTCTTGCTTAGCTTTACAAAGCACTCAAGAATTAGAATGAGAAAGAAAGAAGGCAATCCAAGCGACAAGAGCGCAAATGAACACAAAAACTCTCTCTCTCTCTCAAGTCACTAAGTGGTTGAGATGAATTTAGGACTTGGAGAGGATTTGATCTTTGGAATTGTGTCTTGGAGTGAATGCTATAGCTCTTGTATTGAATGTGAACTTCTGAAAAACTTGGATGTCAATGAATGAGGTGGTTGGGGGTATTTATAGCCCCAACCACTTCCTAGCCGTTGGCAAAAGCTGCAGGTGATGAGCACACCGGAAGTCCGGTGCGCCACCGGACAATCACTGTTCACTGTCCGGTGCGTGCCACATCAGCGCGTCCGTTAGGGTTTGGAGCAGTTGACCATTGGAGCATCTTGTCGTCTTGCTGCACCGGACAGTCTGGTGCCACATCGGACAGTCCGATGACCTCTGACTTCTGCGCTATGACTTCTACCGCGGCACTGTTCGTCACTGTTCATTTGACGAAACGATCGTTGGCGCGCAGGGAGTCGTTGCTCTGCTGGCTCACCGGACAGTCCGGTGGCACACCGGACAATTCGGTGAATTATAGCGGAGCGCGCCTCTGAATTCCCGAGAGCGGCTTGTTTGAAGGGCACCTGGCCTGGTGCACAGGATAGTGTCCGGTGCACACCGGACATTGTCCGGTGCGCCAAAAATCAGCACACTCTATGTCTTGCTTCACTTTTTGATTGAGTCCCTAACTGAATTTCTTTCTTGGTTTGTGTTTAACCTTATGCACCTGAGAAAAATGATATCTAGACAAACTAGTTAGTCCACGTGGTTTGTGTTGAACATCAACCATCAAAATCGATTATAGGAAATGGTTAAGTCCATTTCCCTTTCACTACTTCTGTCTAAAGGTGGGTTATTGACAGATGTCCTTTGACCCAACAATGATTCCCTTAGTGTCTATGCCATCTGACCAGCTTCATCCCTAGGTATTTGTTCTCTTCTAGCATCACTATATGCTAGATCCATAATTGCCTTATCCACAAAGAGTTTATGCTCTTTAGAATCTGTCCTCCTTTTTTCCCTCTTGCATAGTCATTCAACATTACCTCCCTTACACGCTTTGGTACATTCAGGCATGACTTGCTTTGGTACATTCAGGCATGACTTGCCATCTCCTGACAAACCAGCTAGATGGCACCTTAGACGGGTCTTACCTCCACTCTCCTTAGCACACCAGCAATAAGCACACTTGAATCCTTGTTCCTTCCACTTCTCACCATGACTCCATGGGTCATCAATTGAACCTTGTAGTTGTTTGAGAGTTCCTAGTAATAAAAAAATAAATGACGCAAAACAATAAACAAAGTTATGTGGCATGAAATTAACAATGTAATTCAGGCATGACTTTCCACTAGAGAACTAAAATTTCTACTTCCAGATTGCATGTGAGAACTCAATAGTGCTAATCTAATGCTAGAAAGCCTTACCATCGGTAGTAACCACTCATTCATAGGCTGCAGCAGATGATGATTCACCAATACATGGGTCTTTTCCCTTGCCCCGTACACTGCCTCCTTCCATCACAATCAAAACTGCAAACAAGGCATTTCCATCACAACCAAAACTCAAACAAGGCATTTTCAATTGTGTAGCTAACTATATTATTAAAACAAGGCATTTCCATTCTTGCAGTAGGAGGAGGAGCATGCGACAACGAGGACCTGGAGGTGAAGCAGTGGGCGTGTCCGCAGGACGCAGTAATGCAGCAAAGGCAGCAAAGGAGCGACGGCGGGATGCAGATGCAAGAGGGAGCGTGTGGGGGAGAGAGTGGCCGTGGGGAGGCGAGCGCGTGCTACGGTGTGGGGACTGGGGAGAGCAGAGGAGCGCGACCAGGCGAGCAGAAGATGGAGCGCGTGAGCCGGCGAGCGTCGAGGGGTGAGCGCGCGAACGTCGAGGGAGCAGCACAGGGAGCGTGTGCGAGTGGCGAGGGAGCAGCAGAGGGAGCGTGTGAGCGTCGAGCCGTCAAGGGGCAAGCGCACAAGCGTCGAGGGAGCAACAGAGGGGCGAGGGCGCGAGCGGGCAAGCACGGCCGAGCAGATGAGCGCTGGGCCGCCGACCGCTGGCAGAGGTGAGCGCTGTTGGGGACTTGTTCTCAAATGCTTAGAGTTAAGAACAAGGCAACATAAAAAGTGTTAGGTGTAAAAGTCCTTCGTCCTTCGAGACATTATGCCCCTTCGGGAATAATGAGTTTCGGACGAAGGTCATGAAAAACATACCTTCGTAAATATAACAAGTAATGACGAAGGGTTCATATAAAGCATGAAATATAATTTAGACATCATCATAGAATCATTTCTATTTTATTAACATGAGCAAATAGAAATGATTTCAAATTACAAATGTACCTTCGGTCCTGAGAGAAGGTAGAAAGTACAAGCGTGACGCAAAAGCGAATATCCAGTCCGCGTGAACAGTACGGGAGTACTGTTCATCTATTTATAGACGCGGGACGCAGCCCACGTAAAATTACATCCATGTCCACTACATTTGTTAATGACTTATGGAAATCTGTCGAGGCCCACGTAGTCTTTTCATCTTTAAGTCGGTTCCCCTTTCTGCTATCGTGACGAAGCTTCCTTGCACACAGCTTCGGCTGTGCATCTTCGTAGAGCTTGGTAATCAGCTCGCCCTTCGTCTGGTTCAGGCTTCGTCCTGACCGTGCTTTATAATTTTGAGACCGAAGATACCTGTTCACATAATCCACTTGGAAAACATTGTCAAATCATGTTTTTGAGGACCTTCGGAGGACGAAGGCCCCCAACAGTAGCCCCTCGCAATATTAATTTGTTAATAATAAATTCAGATTGCGATATGGACGAAGGCCTTGAGCCGAAGGTCCGAAAAAACACCTTCCCTTTGCTAGAATAGCAACATTCACTGACAAGCGGGACCTTTCAATTTTCAACGCCCTGGGCGTATAAATAAGATCGCACCGCAAACTTATTTGGTACGCACACTTGCCATCTGCTTCGGCCCACTAAAAATTTTAGCTCTTGTGCACTAAGATTTGCTGGTCTTTTTGATTTTGAAGCTTCGGCCTCGGGAACAATTTTTTAGCGTTTCCGAAGATGCCTGAAGGCAAGAAGATCCCTGCTGAGACGAAGCTGAGTCTCGAGGAGGAGAAGAATCTGGGGTTCCTGATAGCGATGGCAGAGACGAATACAGAGAAAATCACCAAGGAGATTCTCGAAGGTTTGTCCGAAGATACTGGTGACAGCGACAGCTATGATGTGGAGAGTGGTGGTGAAGAGGCCGAAGATCGTCCATGGCGGCCAAGTCACACGGTTTTCGGGAAAACCACTATCAAGCAGAGCCATATTGATAATATGAGGGGGCGGTATTTTCGAGATATAACTATTGTGAGGGCTGATGCTGGAGAAAAGACTTCTCCCACCCCCGAAGAAGATGAAGTTGTGATTTTCCGAAGCTTTCTCAAGGCTGGGCTTCGATTCCCTCTGAGCAACTTTGTTGTTGAGGTACTGAAAACATTTCAAGTCTATCTTCATCAACTCACTCCCGAAGCTATCATAAGAATGGGGATTTTTGTCTGGGCTGTGAGAAGCCAAGGTTTGGAACCAAACGCTAAAAGCTTCTGCAACATTCACGAGCTATTGTACGAGACGAAACCCTGGGGAAAAGAGCAATATCACAACAATTTTGGGTGCTACAGCTTCGGCGCCCGCTCCGGGTCAAGCTGCCCTGTGCCGACCTTTCGGAAGAGGTGGCCCGGAGCCTGGATGACTGAATGGTTTTATGTGAAAAATGACCTAACAGCGCAAGATAATGTCAAAAGTATCATTATGCACCCAATCTGGCAACGCTTCGGACTTCGAAGGCCGAAGGTTGAAATGGATGAGGCAGCCGAAGAGTGCCAAAGAGCCTTCGGCGTAGTTTGCTCCTTTATTGGGACAAGGGACTTAGTCCAAGAGCACATTGCCTTCAGGGTATGGCCACTTGCAGAAAAGTGGGAAATGCCGAAGGAAACTATTAAAGAGTCCGACGAAGGCGGACTAGTTAGACTGAAATACACATTCAAATATGCAGATAAATTTGTTGAACCTGATGATGACTGGCTGAAGAGCATTGAAACTTTAAGTGACGAACTACTTGGAGCATATTCGAAGGCCGAAAATACTGCACTATCAGCAGCCTTCGGAGGCCGAAAGAAGAAAAGGCTCAACCGTGTGTTTGACGCAGTCGGGTTTATGTACCCTGACTATCACTATCCGGTATTGGGTCGCAAAAGGAAAAATACTTCTCCTGCGACAGAAGCTACCACAAGTGCCCCTAGTGAGCCAGCGCCTCAAAGAAAAAAGATGAAGGTGCTCACCCATCGGACACGCTTTATTGAGCCGGCCATAGTGCCAGAATTCATTGGTGAAACTTCTTTGGCCTCTGAAGCTACAGAACCAGCTCCAGTGCCGAAGATGGAAGAGAAGACTGAAGCGCCTTCAGCAGTAGAAAAGCCGAAGATTGACGAGCCAAAAATTTCTGAAATCTTAAGTCCTTCGGTAAATGTCGAAGTAATAAAAAACCAAAAGGGGCCATCGGTGACCCCAAAAAGGAAAAGAATGGTAAACGTACTAGATGTCTTGGAGACAATTAAGTCTTCAAGCACAACTCCAAAAAAGAGTGTTGAAGTTGCTGAAGCTTCTACTGAAGCTTCGACGCAACAAGCTGAAGCTGAAGCTGGGCCTTCAGAGCCCTACAAAGAGCAACCTTTGGAAGCCGAAGCAATAAAAATATCAGAACCAGTTGTAGTTGAAGAAATTGACTCTGCCATCCCCGAAGCTCCTGCCAGCATATGCGATTACATTATACGACACGCTTCGGGGAAGAAACTATCTGCAGAAGAAACTTATGAAGCCAACCATTATGCGAAAGAGCTAAAATATCCGAAGGGGGCAGTAATATTCAATGGGACAAATGAAGATGACTTCCTATACTGTCTACCTGATAATAAAGAACTATCTGTCTGCCGAGAGATGGCCAGGAGTATAGGCTTCCCGAAGCTCGAAGCTGGATTAAGCGCCATGACGAAAGAGGATCTCGCAGACAGTCTTGCATACAATAGCCTAAAGGTTTGGGAATTAAGCGTTTGGAAAAACTTTTTTAATACGTAATTCATTTCTATATTCTTATATGAATTCTTTTTCGTACAGGGCTTAATTCTAAGCAACGCATTAAGAGCCCAAAAAAGCGCCGAAGATGAAAGCTATGAGATTGCGTTCAACAATTTGCGCTCCGAAGTTATCAAACTGAGAAACGAGGCTCTGGAAAAGGATAAAATTCTGCTTACGCTGGTAGACAAAGTAAAGAAGGACGAAGCTGCTTCAAAAACCCAGGCCGAAGCCCAAAAGCGTGAAATTAAAGATCTTCAGAAACAGCTGGTTAGAGCTAGAGAGGAGCGCGTGCTTGAGGAAACAAAACGAGAACTCAGTGATCATATGGTCAACAAATTGGAGTTAAGAGTTAAAGAGCTTCGTGCATCTCAGGGAAAATGTTATGTTAAATCTATAGAGTGCGTGAATAAAATTAAAACCAGCTTCGCCAGCGTGGGCGCCTTTTCCAGCGAAGAGAATTTCTCTCGAGGCAATCCCGAAGGTCCATTGGAATGGATTAGCCACGAAGCAGAGGCCTTCGAGGAGATCCTGAGCAGTCGCGGTGATATCTGCGCTTTTTCGGGCGCCAGAGGAATTGCTTCTGTCTTAGAGAAAAAAGGTTGCGAGCATGTAAAATTTCTAGCTCAGCCCGAAGCTACCTTATCTTGCGAAGACATCAAGGACCCCTCGGCCGAAGCAAGCGTGGTTGGTGGCAAATTTTTTACTGATATCTGGAACGACGGCGGCCGAGGAATGGCGCAAGAAATCACCCAAAGGAGCGAAAAAGGCATCCACGATGCTAGGAAAGTGGCAGAAGCTGCCGAAAAAAGTACGGAGCCCGAAAGGCAATTAGGTATTAATTAGTCGTTCTTATTGTGTTGTAATTTTTGTTTTAAACTCTGCTCACAGTTTGTAATAGTAATAAAGAAATGTTCTCTTCCCTCAGAAGCTGCTGGGTCGACTGCCGACCCCCACACAAAAGGGGACGATGAAATTAAAGAAATGGCCGAAGCTATTATGGACAAAGTTGTTGATCAACTTCTAAATGAAGCCACCGAAGCAGTACTAAAAGAAGACTAGATGCTATTTAGAAAAAACATTTAAATTGTGATCTATGTAATATTTTGTACATTTGGATGTAATATACAAGTTTCTTTTCATTATTCAATTCTTTACGATGCATGAAACTCTACCTACATACCTTTTTGAGCCTTCGGCGAAAAAACACCTTCCCTTCTTTTCATGCTTCGTGAAGAAGACATTCTCCGTTAAAATTATTCTGATGAGACATGTTCATGCTTCATGATAACATTCTCCGAAGCTATACAATTTCGATACTGCTCTGATGAAGCTTGTCCATGCTTCGTAAAAACAGCCTCTGAAGCTATTTTCCGAAGATTATCATTGCATTCCCTCGTGACTTTGCACAATTTGCACTTTCTCAAATCATTCTCCCGAAGGTTAATACTGTGTACCCTTCTTTTGCCGCATGCAACATGATGTATGATGCTTATGCTATGCGAAATGATGTGATGATGTTATGTTATGCAAATGACGTCTGTTCCGAAGATACACACAAAATACATTCGCAAGCTCTGCATTCCCTTAGGAACGTCTTTGGAGCTTCTTCGTCTTTTACTTAGACGGTATAAGCTCTGCATTCCCTTAGGAACGTCTTTGGAGCTTCTTCGTCTTTTACTTAGACGGTATCAGCGTTGACTTTTCGCTGTAAGCTCTGCATTCCTTTAGGAACGACTTTTGAGCAGAAAACTTACACTGCGCTCCCTTTGGAACGGCTTTTTGTGACTTCATGAACTTACTCTGCGTTCCTTAGAACGACTTTCTGTTACTCCGAAGGATTTTTAATACTTCGAAGGTCCTCCTTGTTAATACAAAAACTTCATCAACTGATTTTCCTCGTGGAAAACAGCGAAATTATTACATGGAAACTATCAATGTTTTTTGCTACAGAGAATAGAACTGAATGGAAAAGACTGTTATCAAAGGTAGGATATGTGTCAATAAATGTGCTTCGATTCTGGCACAGTGCTGTTGACTGTGCGAGCTTCGGATTGTTCTCTGAAGTCCCTTTGATGTGGAGCATATTGACTCCCTTCTGGCTGCTGGCCTTGTTGCAGCGGAGGTGGAGGCGGGGGCTGTTGCCATGAAACTTGAGGTTGACTTGCCGAAGCTACGGAAGCTGCAGGATGGTTGCCCACATACTCTGGGATGTAAGGCTGATGGTACGAAGCAGTATGCATGACCTGCTTCGGCTGTCCCTGTTGCGCTGCAGCTTCTGCCAGCTCCTTTTGTTTCTGGATGGTAACATGGCACATCCTGGTGGTATGGCCCTTGTTCTCACCGCAGAATAAGCAAAATGTCCTCCTTGGTTGATCTCCAAATCTCCCGCCGAAGCCCCTGGCGCCCCTGCCTCTTGGAGCTGGTGGCCGAAAGAAAGTCTGCTGCTGCCCCGAAGCCTGTGAGGAGCACTGCGGCCTGTTCTGCTGACTCCCCTTATCATCATTTTGAGTGTTGTGGATGGACCTGACATGCCTCGGATAGAAACGTCCCCCGAAGCCCCTGGTCATCTCAGAAAATCTAAAGGCTTCCTCCCTTCTTTGGCGAAAGTCATTATCAGCCCGAATGTACTCGTCCATCTTTTGGAGTAGCTTTTCCAGCGTCTGAGGAGGCTTCCTAGCAAAGTATTGGGCTGTAGGTCCAGGACGAAGCCCCTTGATCATGGCTTCGATAACAATTTCATTGGGCACCGTTGGTGCCTGTGCCCTCAAACGCAAGAACCTTCTGACATACGCCTGAAGGTATTCCTCATGGTCCTGAGTACACTGAAACAAAGCCTGTGCAGTGACCGGCTTCGTCTGAAATCCTTGAAAGCTGGTTAACAACATATCCTTCAGCTTCTGCCATGAGGTGATTGTCCCTGGTCGAAGGGAGGAGTACCAGGTCTGAGCAACATTCCTGACGGCCATAACGAAAGACTTCGCCATGACTGCAGTATTGCCCCCATACGAAGACACTGTTGCTTCGTAGCTCATCAAGAACTGCTTCGGGTCTGAGTGACCGTCGAACATGGGAAGCTGAGGTGGCTTATAGGATGGAGGCCAAGGTGTAGCCTGCAGCTCAGCGGACAAAGGAGAAGCATCATCGAAAACAAAATTTCCCTGATGGAAATTGTCATACCAGTCATCTTCGTTGACGAAGCCCTCCTGGTGAAGGTCTTTCTGCTGAGGCCTCCTGTTTTGCTCATCATGGGTAAGATGGCGGACTTCCTCAGAGGCTTCGTCTATCTGCCGCTGCAACTCAGCTAGCCGGGCCATCTTCTCCTTCTTCCTCTGCACCTGTTGATGTAGCATCTCCATATCCCTGATTTCTTGATCTAGCTCTTCCTCCTGAAGCGTCGGGCTAACGGCCTTTCTCTTCTGGCTTCGGGCCTCCCGAAGAGAGACGGTCTCCTGGTTGTGGTCCAGCGGTTGCAGTGCTGAAGCCCCAATCGCTGAAGCTTTCTTCGGCGCCATAGCGAAGGTCTATAGCTTCCGAAGGTGTTCAAAAAAGCTCGAAGTGGAAGTGAGTTCACCGGAGGTGGGCGCCAATGTTGGGGACTTGTTCTCAAATGCTTAGAGTTAAGAACAAGGCAACATAAAAAGTGTTAGGTGTAAAAGTTCTTCGTCCTTCGAGACATTATGCCCCTTCGGGAATAATGAGTTTCGGACGAAGGTCATGAAAAACATACCTTCGTAAATATAACAAGTAATGACGAAGGGTTCATATAAAGCATGAAATATAATTTAGACATCATCATAGAATCATTTCTATTTTATTAACATGAGCAAATAGAAATGATTTCAAATTACAAATGTACCTTCGGTCCTGAGAGAAGGTAGAAAGTACAAGCGTGACGCAAAAGCGAATATCCAGTCCGCGTGAACAGTACGGGAGTACTGTTCATCTATTTATAGACGCGGGACGCAGCCCACGTAAAATTACATCCATGTCCACTACATTTGTTAATGACTTATGGAAATCTGTCGAGGCCCACGTAGTCTTTTCATCTTTAAGTCGGTTCCCCTTTCTGCTATCGTGACGAAGCTTCCTTGCACACAGCTTCGGCTGTGCATCTTCGTAGAGCTTGGTAATCAGCTCGCCCTTCGTCTGGTTCAGGCTTCGTCCTGACCGTGCTTTATAATTTTGAGACCGAAGATACCTGTTCACATAATCCACTTGGAAAACATTGTCAAATCATGTTTTTGAGGACCTTCGGAGGACGAAGGCCCCCAACAAGCGCGACTGCGCAAGTGGTGACGGGATCGCCGCCGCCGCCAACAAATCGGGTGGGATGGGTGGCTGGGAGGGAGAGTGAGTCACGATTTAGGGTTTGTGGGATTTGTGGGCTGTTTTGCAGCCCGTTTTGACGCGGAGCCCAAATTTACATGAATTTCTTTTGGCCGAAGCGATTTTTTTTTCGCCCCCAGCCGAAAAGAAGGAAATTTCGGAATTTCCGTTCCGAAATTGCGAACCCTGGTTTGTGGTTCTGCGACGGTTCAAAGAAGTACACGTGTCTCTCACCATGTCACTTGAAGAATGATCACATTCCACCCTGTGGAGTGTTGGTAGGTATAAAGGTATTTATCTCCTCAGTTTGCAGTAAACATCGCTAGATCTTTCTACTTACTGCCACGGAGTTCGTTAATAGTTTAGGACGAAACCTACTGGAGTCTGGAATCGATACGATACTGGACTACTGGAGAGAGACCGATCATCAAATATCCTCCATTTTCTTGTAAAAATTCGTGCTGTCTGTACAGTACTACATACTCTAAAACCGCCAAGCAGCAAAGCTGCGACGGCAGACCAGTGGTCGTCTCTAGCTAGCCACCGCCGCCGGTTTTTGTCCGCGCCCAGGTCGGCAGAGGCGAAGAACAGGTCTCGCGGCCCTCGTTCCGCGAGCTGCACAAGTTGCCGGCAAAACCTCGGCTCGCGGTGTGGCGGACCGATGGACATGTCTGCCGAGCATGGTTGTGGAGCTGCGTGCTCTCTCGTTGGCACAATAATGGCCGAGCCCGTCCGTCGTCCGTCGTCGCGGATACGCCTTCCATCATTATTGATGGGCGTGGCCGTGGAGCCACTGTCAGCATCAGCATCAGGTGGAGGAGGTGGGGGAGACGGGGGCGAGAATTCGCAGCTCTCGTCGTTTTCATAGCAGCTCCACTGCACGCCGGCCCAACCGCCCCCCAAAGCAACGCAAATTAAAGTGCGGGCGGGCACACGGATTGCTGAGTGAGGAGGTAAAGCGCCAGTTGTTTCTTTTTCTGATCTTTCGATCTCCGACCCTTTTTTCTTTTCAAGCAGTGGTAATCTTTTCGTGTTTTGGAAAACGGCAAGTCTGGCGCCCCTTATATATTATTACGCTATCCACCGAAGGCAATTCACTTCACGTACAAAAAAAAAGGAATAATAACTCGTTGTATATAATCCGGCGCCCGTCCTTTATTATTACGGATCTTTCAGCGCGCCACGTTCATGGCACGATCGAGTTCCATCGTGCCGGCCGCCACGGGCATAAGTTCGCTTTGCCCACCGCACAACGCAACGTGACAGGGCCGGGCACATCCACTGGCGAGACGTGTCGCGCTCTCGGTCCGAGGCTTCCGGCTGGCCGGTTTCGCCGCGAATCCCGTTGGCTGTAGCTTTCCTTGCTCGGCTCCTGCTCGCTCGATCGGCCATATCCTTCTCCTTTTCACGTTTCATCAATGCCGGCCGGCCGGCCCACGACGACAGGCACGGCCGCGCGCCCGCGCAGGTGGTGGTCGATCGGCGCCGTTGTCGCGCCGGTGTGGTAGAGCGCTGGACCACCAGCCCGATCGAGTCGAGAGTGCGATGCGAATGCGACCTCTCGCGCGCAGCGCGGGCAGCCAAGGCCGGGGTTTGCTTGCCGGACGCCGGTAATATAACGGCTGATTGGTTCCGTCCGTGGCTGCATGATGGCCCGAGTCTAGCTGGTCGGATACGGGGCGTTTTGATGGTACAAGTGCATACAGGCAATTGACCTTTAAATAGCTTGTTTTGTATCGACTTGTGTAGCTCGCGTCTTTTACGTGCAGTCAACTAAATATATGCTCAGACAAAGTTAATGTACACAGTGGTCCTGTTAAGCACCATTTTAAGCTGGCGGACAGTCCGGCTCTGAGGCCGGACGGTCCATGGTCCGTACAGTCCGTGCGTGCGCAGAGCGGTTTCGGGTTCCGAGTTTTATGCTACGATTGTTAGCTAGATTCGCGAAGATAGCTCGGAAATTAGTTTGTAAAGGGTACAGTCCCCCTCCTTTATAAATAGAGAGGTTTACGGTCGATTTGTAATCATCAATTGAATAAATAACACTTTTGTTTCGCATTTATTTCCTGTACAATTATGAGTAGTTCTAGTCTAGTTCTAGTTTAGCCTCTCAATCCCCAAATTCTCCGTTTCTCTTCGACTCTACGTCGATTAGAGGAATCTAGGTCGGCCTGCTCGAGCCTAGACAACTCTTAGGATCTCTCCTCCCTGACAGGGTTCCTCCCGGGAGTGAGATCCAGGCGCCGTCGGTGATCCTCCGCCGCCCCTGCGCACGCGCGGACCGTCCAACCGTCAGGCAGGAAACCCTAGCCTCGCGCCAGGTCACGGACCATCCGGCCCTGTGCCGCGGACCGTCCGCGCCTGACCAGAGAGCACCGCCGCTGGTTTTTATTGAGTGATTGGCGCCCTAAAAAGGTGTCAACACACTTTTTGGTGACTCCGCTGGGGACTACATATCTAGACTCATCAAATCGGCCCTCAATGGCCGGTTCAAGGGATAGCTCTGATATTTCCCCAAGCAACATCATAGAGCCGACTTGGGAGACCTTGTCGGCCGACGAATAGCTCCAGTTCGAGGAGCACAAGGAGCAGATGATCCAGGAGGCAAAAGTAAAGTTCTTGGCCAACTTCAAAGTGGACAGGAACAACAAGGTCGTCCGACATCGGGCGACGGATCTGGCTTCGTTCCGACCTACACCAGATATCCCCAATGTAAGTAATACAAACGAGCTACAATCTCTTAGAAATTATGTAGATGAACAGCGAGAACAAATGCAAAATATCATAGGGGTATGCAAAATGATTATAGGAGACTAGTACATGCATTTGATAAATCTAGTACTGCAAATTTTCCTTCACACGAGGTCAAATTAGGGGAAAACACACGTAACACATCGGCTATAGGTTGTCTCAACCAGTCACAACTCCTTTATGGGATGCCGATGGAAACATACCCTGAGCAACCGCAAATCGGCAGTAAATCAGCCGATCTGCACATGCCCGGACCGTCCGCACGTGAGCGCGGACCATCCGGGCCAGCAACGGCTGGGCCCATTTTTAATGAATTACCAACACATGTGCCTGAGCCACATCGTTTTGCGCAAAATTCAAACTACCTAGTTAGACCGTCTGCATACCACGACGGACGGTCCGTATATAATCACGGACGGTCCGGGCCAATGTCTGGACAGTCCGCGCATGACTTTTTTAAGGAGGATTGTTACCCGAATCCTCACCCATCCCAGCAGCACTTCCCATCACACTATGCAATGCACCAGCCCATTAATACAAAATCCAGATCCCATGAAAGCTTTCTGACCCCGCCTAGAAAGCCGGAAAGGAACGATCAATCCTATGAGCCATATAGGGCAAATGGCAATGCACCACATAGTTCAAACCAATGGGGGGAAGACAACATGCCAATATCCAGCCAAACCCACCTATGTTTGACCAGAGAGCCAGTGGTCTCGCACCGGCTGCCATTGATATAGTGAGGGAAGAGATAGCTGGGGCGTTCCGAAATAAGCTCGGAGTAAGCATGGTTCCTCGGGAGCAATCATATCGGAAACCGTGTGACAGCCGATTTGATCACCACCCATACCCACAGGGAACCAGGATACCCGAATTTGCAAAATTTTCGGGTGACCAAGGAAAAAACACGCGCGAACACATAGGCCAGTTCTTAGCACAATTAGGGGAATTGGCCGACACAGAAGCATTTCGCGTACGTTTATTTTCATTATCTTTAATAGGAACCGCGTTCGCATGGTACGCTACATTACCTCCTAATTCTATTTCGTCATGGGGGGATTTAGAACAAAAATTCTATGACCACTTTTTCTCTAGTGACTATAAGTTAGATTTGGTAGACCTAGTGGCCTTGCGACAGGGGAAGGACGAATCGGTTAATGACTATATTCGGAGATTCCAAGATACCAGAAACTGATGCTTCCAAATTCATTTCGCAGAAAAGTAGTTAGCAGGACTAGCTTTTAATGGATTACGATATTATTTAAAAGAAAGATTAGAAGGCATTCTATTTTTCACGCTAGCACAATTACACCAAAGAGCTTTGGCCTGTGAAAGCCGAAGCAAAGAGACTGCCAAAACTATTCGTCACAATGTCCATATAGTAGAGTGTGACCAAAGTAGCTCGGACGTCAAATCAACAGAAATTTATGCTGCTGAAATGGTTTGGCCAAAGCAGGCCAAATCTTCGGCTTGTTCCTCCTTGCAGCCGGTTCAAAAGAAACGGCAAGAGGAGGTTAAGTTTACATTTAATGTGGGTAAATGTGATAAAATATTTGATGAATTACTCAAGAATGGCAACATTAAAATAAATCACACTGTTCCATCCGCTGACGAGCTAAAACATCATGCATACTGCAAGTGGTATAACTCATTTTCTCATGCCACCAATGATTGTAATGTGTTTCGACGACAGATTCAATCGGCCATTAACGAGGGACGATTGAAATTTCAGGAAATACAGGTGGATACAGAGCCCTTTCCGATGAACATGATTGACTTCGAGGGCAAAAGAGTCTTAATTCGGCCCAGCACAGTCGATAAGGGAAAAGACAAAGAAGTCATCATCGGCAACGCACGGGAGGCCGATGAAAATAATAAAGTTTCTTGGAGGAAAGTAGTGGCAGAAAAGACTCCTGATGGAGGGGAGACCCTGAAGGTGACCATCACAGCCTCTAGCGCTGGGGGGCAAGCACAGACAGGGAGACAGGCACGGGAACCCATGTTGCGCATCATGGACGGTCCGCCATCCAGACGCGGATGGTCCGAAGCTTCTCCGAACGGTCCGAAGGCTTCCGGCAGACGGTCCGGCTACACTCAACAACCACGTACGTTCAAACCACGACGACCAGAGATAGGTACGTGGAAGACAAATACATTTAAAGCAGCTGGCCGGATGGTCAAATCCGGCCCGACTTTCGATCAATTATTGTCCAAATATGTGAAAAAGAAGGCCGACCCTAGTAACCGGCCAGCAAAGCGACCCCGCTCACCCATTCATGAGCAACGTCAGGTAAGGCCGATTGGACCACCCCACCAATCGGAAAAAATGAAAGGTAATATTGTACAATTGAGACCTAACATACCTACATGGACACCTCCACCCCCATATCCACCTATGCCATATCCATACGCATGCATACCTCTGCCATATGTCCCAAATCAAATGTGGGGCATGCCACCATATCCATTTGGGATGCCACAGTACCCCACTTGGGGGCACCCCAAACATCTGTATTCAACAGGTTGGCACCTCCAGTACAAGACCGATTGAGCGCCACTCAATCCGATCACCAGACATAGGCCCAACAAGATTGCCGGAGTACTCGGCCTCAAAGGCCGACCAATCCGGCAGGCGGGCATATACCTGCAGCGACCGAAAGAGCAACAAAAAAGGATATCATCAAAATAGGCACTGCAGATGTCATCATACAGGAAGATAATGAAGGGCCAATGATTTTTGGGGAATCAGGCAAAAAAGAAGATATGGCTAACATCAAAACAGCCGATCCAAAATACTCCATGCCTCGATGGTGCCCAGCGGGATTGACACGGTCCCAAAAGCGAAAATTACAACACCTAACAGCAAAAGAAAACCAGGAAAAGGAGGCGGAAAAGATATTCAATGACACACATCCACAATACCCGCCACAGCAAAAGAAATGGAGACCAAAGGCCGTTGAGGAAAAGCAAACAGCCACAAAAATAGAAAATGAAACAACACTTGTGCAGCATCCTGCAGGTATGGCAGACAGCTTGGCTAACAAGGCTGGACCATCTGCACCAGGCGTGGACCGTCCGACCCCTGAGTCTGGACCGTCCGCAACACGCCAGGACGACTCCGACGACGCACCAACACCAATGGAGGAGGACGACCTACTGGGAGAAGACCTAGTCAACTACGAGGCTTCTCCAGAGCGTCCAGGTATGGATGTAAATATTATTACATTTTCCGCCGATTGTACTATTGTCAGCGACGATGAACCTGTTGTTGCCCAGTTTGATTTTGGTCCTAAAGAAGCCGCCTTTACTAAACCAAAAGAATCGGTAAATCATTTAAAGCCGCTCTTCGTGCGCGGTCACATTGATGGTATACCGATTGCTAAAATGTTGGTAGATAGAGGGGCGACTGTGAATCTAATGCCTTATTCATTATACAGAAAATTAGGTAAACAAGATGACGAACTTGTCAAAACCAACATGACCCTCAGCGGTGTTGGAACTGATAGTTTGATCAAAGCCAGGGGAGTCACGTTCGTTGAATTAACCATCGGGACTAAGACCCTTGCTGCCGCATTCTTCGTCGCCGATGTAGAAGGAAATTATAGTCTAATCCTAGGCAGAGATTGGATTCATGCCAACCAATGCATACCTTCTACATTATATCAAATGTTAATACAATGGGTAGGCGATGATGTAGAACAAGTACATGCTGATGTATCGGCCTGCATCGCTGTGGCCGATGCCCCTGTACTCTGGACTTATGAGACTGCTACATGTCTTACAGGGGTAGATTTTTCTGATTACCAGTTCATAAGTATAGATAAGAAGGGTTTCATTCCTGTAATGCTAGACCTGATGGAGAATCGACTAAATCCTAAATAAAGTTTAAATGATGAGTACACACAAAATTCATGAGTCTTTGGTCACGGGCAGTTCGGCTTCTCAGGCCGGATGGTTCGGTCTTTCACAAAATAGTTCGGTCTATAAGACCGAACATCTACCACACCATAAAGACAGTATTATGGATGATCCGGCCCCCGAGACCGGAGAGTCCGCCATCACACAAATATCATCTGATTCCTCTGTGGGAGATATGATAGAGGAATTCAGAGATCTCGATAAACTAGGACAGGGGTTTACATCGGCCGATCCTTTGGAGGAGATCGACATAGGAGACGGTAAAACTCCAAGGCTGACTTTTGTGAACAAGACCCTGAAGACCGATCCTAGAAATGAAATGATCGGTCTATTAAAAGAATATTCGGATTGCTTTGCTTGGAATTACACTGGGATGCTAGGATTAAGCCATGAGATTGTTGGGGGCCTTCGTCCTCCGAAGGTCCTCAAAAACATGGTTTGACAATGTTTTCCAAGTGGATTATGTGAACAGGTATCTTCGGACTCAGAATTATGAACATGAAGTACGGTCAGGACGAAGCCTGAACCAGACGAAGGGGGATTAAAATGGAGGACGGGCTGATTACCAAGCTCCACGAAGGATGGTGCACAGCCGAAGCTGTGCGCAGGGAAGCTTCGTCGCGATAGCAGAGAGGGGAACCGACTTAAAGATGAAAGGACTACTTGGGCCTTGACAGATTTCCATAAGTCATTGGCAAATGTAATGGACATGAATGTAATTTTACGTGGGCTGCGTCCCGCGTCTATAAATAGATGAACAGTACTCCCGTACTGTTCACGCTGACTTGGCATTTGCTTTTGCGTCACGCTTGTACTTTTTACCTTCTCTCAGGACCGAAGGTACATTTGTAATTTGAAATCATTTCTATTTTTCCATGTTAATAAAAATAGAAATGATTCTATGATGATGTCTATATAATATTTCATGCTTTATATGAATCCTTCGTCATTACTTATTATATTTACGAAGGTATGTCTCTTGTGACCTTCGTCCGAAACTCATTATTTCCCGAAGGGACATAATGTTTCGAAGGACGAAGGACTTTAATACTTAACACTTTTTATGTTGCCTTGTTCTTAACTCTTAGCATTTGAGAACAAGTCCCCAACATTGGCGCCCACCTCCGGTGAACTCACTTCCACTTCGAGTTTTTTGAACACCTTCGGAAGCTATAGACCTTCACTATGGCGCCGAAGAAAGCTTCAGCGACTGGGGCTGCAGCACTGCAACCGCTGGACCCCAACCAGGAGACCGTCTCTCTTCGGGAGGCCCGAAGCCAGAAGAGGAAGGCCGTCAGCCCGACGCTTCAGGAGGATGAACTAGACCAAGAGATCAGGGATATGGAGATGCTTCATCAACAGGTGCAGAGGAAAAAGGAAAAGATGGCCAGGCTAGCTGAGCTGCAAAGGCAGATAGACGAAGCTTCTGAAGAAGTTCGTCATCTTACTCACGATGAGCAGAACCGAAGGCCTCAACAAAAAGACCTTCATCAGGAGGGCTTCTTCAACGAAGATGACTGGTATGACAATTTCCATCATGGAAATTTTGTTTTCGATGATGCCTCTCCTCTGTCCGCTGAGCTGCAGGCTACACCCTGGCCTCCGTCCTATAAGCCACCCCAGCTTCCCATGTTCGACGGCCACTCAGACCCGAAGCAGTTTTTGATGAGCTACGAAGCAACAGTGTCTTCGTATGGTGGCAATGCTGCAGTCATGGCAAAGTCTTTCGTTATGGCCGTCAGGAGTGTTGCTTAGACCTGGTATTCCTCCCTTCGACCAGGAACGATCACTTCATGGCAGAAGCTGAAGGATATGTTGTTAACCAGCTTTCAAGGATTTCAGACGAAGCCGGTCACTGCTCAAGCCTTGTTCCAGTGCACTCAGGATCATGAAGAATACCTTCAGGCATATGTCAGAAGGTTCTTGCGTTTGAGGGCGCAGGCACCAACGGTGCCCAATGAAATTGTCATCGAAGCCATGATCAAGGGGCTTCGCCCTGGACCTGCAGCTCAATACTTTGCTAGGAAGCCTCCTCAAACTCTGGAGAAGTTGCTCCAAAAGATGGACGAGTACATTCGTGCCGATAATGACTTTCGCCAAAGAAGGGAGGAGGCCTTCAGATTTTCTGAAATGACCAGGGGCTTCGGAGGAAGATTTTATCCGAGGCATGTCAGGTCCATCCACAACACTCAAAATGATGATAAGGGGAGTCAGCAGAACAGACCGCAGAGCTCCTCACAGGCTTCGGGACAACAGCAAACTTTCTTCCGACCACCAGCTCCAAGAGGCAGAGGCGCCAGGGGCTTCGGCGGAAGATTTGGGGATCAACCAAGGAGGGTATTTTGCTTATTCTGTGGTGAAAACAAGGGCCATACCACCAGGATGTGCCATGTCACCATCCAGAAACAAAAGGAGCTAGCAGAAGCTGCAGCGCAACAGGGCCAGCCGAAGCAGGTCATGCATACTGCTTCGTACCATCAGCCTTACATCCCGGAATACGTGGGCAACCACCCCGCAGTTTCCGTAGCTTCGGCGAGTCAACCTCAACCTTCATGGCAACAGCCCCCGCCTCCACCTCCGCTGCAACAAGGCCAACAGTCAGAAGGGAGCCAATATGTTCCGCACCAAAGGGATCTCAGAGAACAATCTGAAGCTCGCACAGTCAATAGTACTGTGCCAGAGTCAAAGCACATTTATTGACAAATATCCTACTTTGATAACAGTCTTTTCCGTTTAGTTCTATTTTCTGTGTAATAAAGAACATTTCAGTTTTCATGTAATAGCTTCGTGGTTGATTATGAGGAAAACCTATCTTCTCCACAGGCTTAAGTCGCTGAAGCTTAAAAGTTTGCGGTAACAAGGAGGACCTTCGAATTATTAAGAATCCTTCGAAGCAACAAAAAGTCGTTCTAAGGAACGCAGAGTAAGTTGCTGAAGTTACAAAAAGCCGTTCCAAAGGGAGCGCAGTGTAAGTTTTTTGCTCCAAAGACGTTCCTAAGGGAATGCAGAGCATACAGCGAAAAGTCAACGCTGATACCGCCTAAAGTAAAAGGCGAAGAAGCTCCAAAGACGTTCCTAAGGGAATGCAGAGCTTACAGCGAAAAGTCAACGCTGATACCGCCTAAGTAAAAGGCGAAGAAGCTCCAAAGACGTTCCTAAGGGAATGCAGAGCTTACAAATATATTGTGTGTATCTTCGGAACAAACGTTATTTGCATAACATAACATCATCACATCATTTTGCATAGCATAAGCATCATACATCATGTTGCATATGGCAAAAGAAGGGGACACAGTATCAACCTTCGAAAGGACGCTTTGAGAAAGCGAAAATTGTGTAAAGTCACGAGGGAATACAATGTTAATCTCCGGAATACAGCTTCGGATAATGTTTTCACGAAGCATGGACGTGATTCATCAGAATAGTTTTAACGGAGAATGTCTTCTTCACGAAGCATGAAAAGAAGGGAAGGTGTTTTTTCGCCGAAGGCTCAAAAATGGTATGTATGTATAATTTCATGCATCGTAAAGAATTGAATAATGAAAAGAGACTTGTATGTTACATTCAAATGTACAAAATATTACATAGATCACACTTCAAATGTTTTTTCTAATAACACCTAGTCTTCTCTTAATACTACTTCGGCAGCCTCGTTTAGAAGTTGTTCAACAACTTTATCCATGATAGCTTCGGCCATTTGTTTAATTTCGTCATCCCCTTTTGTGTGAGGGCCACCAGACAATCCAGCAGGTTCTGAGGGAAGAGAATATTTCTGCATTACTATTACAAACCACGAACAAAGTTTGAAATAAAAATTACAACACAATAAGAACGGCTAATTAATACCTATTTGCCCTTCGGGCTCTGTACTTTTTTCGGCAACTTCTGTTACTTTCCTAGCATCATGGATGCCTTTTTCACTCCTTTGAATGATTTCTTGCGCCATTTCTCGGCCGCCGTTGTCCCAGACATCAGTAAAGAATTTGCCACCAACCATGCTTGCTTCGGCCGAGGGGTCTTTGATATCTTCGGAGGATAAGGCAGCTTCGGACTGAGCTAAAAATTTTACATGCCCGCAACCTTTCTTCTCCAAGACAGTAGCAACTCCCCTGGCGCCCGAAAAAGCGCAGATGTCGCCGCGGCTACTCAGGATTTCCTCGAAGGCCTCTGCTTCGTGACTGATCCATTCCAATGGACCTTCGGGATTGCCTCTTGAGAAATTCTCTTCACTGGAAAATGCGCCCACGCTGGCGAAGCTGGTTTTAATTTTCTTTACGCATTCCATGGATTTTTCGTAGCATTTTTTCTTAGAAGACCGAAGCTCTTCCACAGTTGCTTCCAAATGATCGGCCCATTGGTCGCTACATTCCCGTCTTGTTTCTTCAAGTATGCGTTCTTCTTTCGCCCGGGCCAGTTGCTTCTGAAGGTCTTTAATCTCGCGTCTGTGAGCTTCGGCCTGAACCTTTGCAGCAGCTTCGTCCTTTTTTATCTTGTCTACTAATGTAAGCAGCATTTTATCTTTTTCTAGAGCTTCGTTTCTCAGTTTAATAACTTCTGAACGTAAATTGTTGAACGCAATTTCGTAGCTTTCATCTTCGGCACTCTTTTGTGCTCTTAATGCGTTGCTTAGGATTAAACCCTATACGAAAAAGAATCCATATAAGGATAAAAGAATGAATTACGCAATAAAAATTTTCTCAAGCGTCTAATTCCCATACCTTTAAGCTATTGTACGCAAGACTGTCCGCGAGATCTTCCTTCGTCATAGCACATAATCCAGCTTCGAGCTTCGGAAAACCCATACTTCTAGCCATCTCCCGGCAGACAGATAATTCTTTGTTATCAGGGAGGCAGTATAGGAAGTCATCTTCATTTGTCCCATTGAATACTACTGCCCCCTTCGGATACTTTAACTCTCTAGCATAATGATTCGCTTCATAAGTCTCTTCTTCAGATAATTTCTTCCCCGAAGCATGTCGCACGATGTAATCGCATGTGCTGGAAGGAGCTTCGGGGGCGGCAGTGTCAATTTCTTCAACCAAAACTGGTTCTGATATTTTCTCGGATTGTTCCTTGGTGGGCTCTGAAGGCCCAGCTTCAGTTTCAGCTTGTTGTTTCGAAGCTTCAGTAGACGCTTCAGCAAGTTCAACAGTCTTCTTTGGAGTTGTGCTTGAAGACTTAATTGTCTCCAAGACATCTAGTACATTCACCATTCTTTTTCTTTTTGGGGTCACCAATGGGCCCTTTTGGTTTTTTATTGTTTCGACATTTGCTGAAGGACTTAAGATTTCCGATGCTTTTGGCCCTTCGACCTTCGGTTTTTCTACTTTTTCTGCCGAAGGCGCTTCAGTTTTCTCTTCTATCTTCGGCACTGGAGCTGGTTCTGGAGCTTCAGAGGCCAAAGAGACTTCACCAATAAACTCTGGCACTGTGGCCGGCTCAATAAAACGCGCTCGGTGGGTGAGCACCTTCATCTTTTTCCTTTGTGGTGCTGGCTCACTAGTAGCACTCGTGGTAGCTTCTGTCGCAGGAGAAGTATTTTTTCTTTTGCGACCCAATACCGGATAGTGATAGTCAGGGTAGACAAACCCGACTGCGTCAAATACCCGGTTGAGCCTTTTCTTCTTTCGGCCTCCGAAGGCTGCTGATAACGCAGTATTCTCGGCCTTCGAATATGCCCCAAGCAGTTCGTCACTTAATGTTTCAATGCTTTTCAACCAGTCATCATCAGGTTCAACAAACTTATCCGCATATTTGAATGTGTATTTCAGTCTGACCAGTCCGCCTTCGTCGGACTCTTTGATGGTCTCCTTCGGCATTTCCCACTTTCCTGCAAGTGGCCACACCCTGAAGGCAATATGCTCTTGGACCAAGTCCCTTGTCCCAATGAAAGAGCAGATTACGCCGAAGGCTCTTTGGCATTCCTCGGCTGCTTCATCCATTTCAACCTTCGGCCTTCGAAGTCCGAAGCGTTGCCAGATGGGGCGCATAATGATATTCTTGACATCTTCTTGCGCTGCTAAGTCATTCTTTACATAGAACCACTCTGTCATCCAGGCTCCGGGCCATCTTTTCCGAAAAGTTGGCACAGGGCGGCTTGACCCAGAGCGGGCACCGAAGCTGTAACACCCAAAGTTGTTGTGATATTGTTCTTTCCCCCAAGGCTTCGTCTCGTATAACAACTCATGAATATTGCAAAAGCTTTTAGCATTTGGTTCTAAACCTTGGCTTCTTGCAGCCCAGACAAACATCCCCATTCTTATGATAGCTTCGGGAGTAATTTGATGAAGGTAGACTTGAAATGTTTTCAGTACTTCAACAACAAAGTTGCTTAGGGGGAATCGAAGCCCAGCCTTGAGAAAGCTTCGGAAGATTACGACTTCATCTTCTTCGGGGGTGGGAGAAGTCTTTTCTCCAGCGTCAGCCCTCACAATAGATATATCTCGGAAATACCGCCCCCTCATATTATCAATATGACTCTGCTTAATAGTAGTTTTCCCGAAGACCGTGTGACTTGGCCGCCATGGTCGATCTTCGGACTCTTCCCCACCACTTTCTACATCATAACTGTCGCTGTCACCAGTATCTTCGGACAAACCTTCAAGAATCTCCTTGGTGATTTTCTCCGTATTGGTCTCCGCCATCGCTATAAGGAACCCCAAGTTCTTCTCTTCGTCGAGACTCAGCTTCGTCTCAGCAAGGATCTTCTTACCTTCAGACATCTTCGGAAATGCTAAAAAACTGTTTTCAAAGCCGAAGCTTCAAGAACAAAAAGATCAGCAAATCTTAATGCACAAGAGCTAAAAATTTAGTGGGCCGAAGCAAATGGCAAGTGTGCGTACCAAATAAGTTTGCGGTATGATCTTATTTATACCCCCAGAGCGTTGAAAATTGAAAGACCCCGCTTGTCAGTGAATGTTGCTATTCTAGCAAAGGGAAGGTGTTTTTTCGGACCTTCGGCTCAAGGCCTTCGTCCATATCGCAATCGGAATTTATCATTAACAAATTAATATTGCGAGGGGCTACTGTTGGGGGCCTTCGTCCTCCGAAGGTCCTCAAAAACATGGTTTGACAATGTTTTCCAAGTGGATTATGTGAACAGGTATCTTCGGACTCAGAATTATGAACATGAAGTACGGTCAGGACGAAGCCTGAACCAGACGAAGGGGGATTAAAATGGAGGACGGGCTGATTACCAAGCTCCACGAAGGATGGTGCACAGCCGAAGCTGTGCGCAGGGAAGCTTCGTCGCGATAGCAGAGAGGGGAACCGACTTAAAGATGAAAGGACTACTTGGGCCTTGACAGATTTCCATAAGTCATTGGCAAATGTAATGGACATGAATGTAATTTTACGTGGGCTGCGTCCCGCGTCTATAAATAGATGAACAGTACTCCCGTACTGTTCACGCTGACTTGGCATTTGCTTTTGCGTCACGCTTGTACTTTTTACCTTCTCTCAGGACCGAAGGTACATTTGTAATTTGAAATCATTTCTATTTTTCCATGTTAATAAAAATAGAAATGATTCTATGATGATGTCTATATAATATTTCATGCTTTATATGAATCCTTCGTCATTACTTATTATATTTACGAAGGTATGTCTCTTGTGACCTTCGTCCGAAACTCATTATTTCCCGAAGGGACATAATGTTTCGAAGGACGAAGGACTTTAATACTTAACACTTTTTATGTTGCCTTGTTCTTAACTCTTAGCATTTGAGAACAAGTCCCCAACAGAGATCGTAGAGCATCGGCTGCCCATTAAGCCTGGTTTCAGACCTTTCAAGCAGAGAGCTAGAACATTTATTCCAGACCTTCTCCCACGAATCAAGGACGAAATTCATCGGCTACTAGAAGCTAATTTTATTAGACCTTGCAGATATGTAGAGTGGGTATCTAATATTGTGCCAGTCGAGAAGAAGGGGTCAAGAAAGCTCAGAGTATGCATTGATTTTCGCAATTTAAATAGAGCAACTCCTAAAGATGAATATCCCATGCCCATAGCCGATACATTAATCAATAATGCGTTAGGAAATAGAATTATTAGCTTTCTTGATGGTAATGCCGGATATAATCAGATTTTTATGATCGAAGAAGATGCATCTAAAATGGCCCCTTTATATGTCCAGGCTTCATGGGTTTATTTGAGTGGGTTGTCATGATATTTGGTTTGAAAAATGCTGGTGCTACTTATCAGAGGGCTATGAATTTGATCTTTCACGAGCTGTTAGGAAACACTGTGGAAGTCTACATTGATGATATTGTAGTAAAATCGGCTAAGTTTAGTTCTCATATAGCTGATTTGCGTAAAGCCTTTGATAAAATGCGTCGGTACGGTTTGAAAATGAACTCGCGTAAATGTGCTTTCGGAGTATCGACTGGTAAGTTTTTAGGATTTATCATCCATGAACATGGTATAGAGATAGACCCTGACCGAATCAAGTCTATTCGGAATGTGTGACCTCCGACCTGTAAGGTTGAAGTGCAAAAGTTTCCCGGCAAGGTAAATTATTTACGAAGGTTTATTTCTAACCTAGCCAGGAAGATTGATGCCTTCACCCCTATCCTTTGGCTTAAAAATGATGCCGAATTCACTTGGGGGCAGAACAGCAGGAAGCATTTGATCTCATCAGAAAATACTTGTCTTCAGATCCTGTATTAAAAGCACCACAAGTAGGAGTACCATTTCGATTATACATTGCAGCTGAAGATAAGGTTATTGGGGCTGTTCTGACACAAGAGACTGAGGGAAAGGAGCATGTGGTGACATATTTAAGTCGGAGGTTGGTGGATGCGGAAACAAGGTACACTTTTATTGAGAAGTTATGCTTATGCTTATTTTATGCATGTACCAGTGTAGATGTTATTTACTGTCTAGTCATTGCACTGTTTCTGGTCAAGCCGATGTGATCAAATACATGTTGCATAACCCAATTATGAGTGGTAGAATTGGTAAATGGGCTTATGCACTCATAGAATATGACTTGGCCTATGAACCATTGAAATCTATGAAAGGCTAGGTCGTAGCGGATTTTATTGTAGAACATCAGATTAATGATACTCATAAACTAGACATGTCATACCTCACTATCACTCCTTGGACTTTATATTTTGATGGATCGTTTTGCAATGAAGGGCAAGGAATTGACATCGTACTTGTTTCACCAAGCAATGTCTCCTTCGACTTCTGTAGCCGATTGAAAACTTATTGCACTAACAATCAAGCCGAATATGAGGCCCTTTTGTTCGGCTTGGAACTTTTAAGTTGTATGGGAGTAAAACATGTGAAGGCATTTGGTGATTCTCAGCTTATCGTCCAACAGGTGTTAGAAGAATATCAATGTTTTGATGGTACTCTAAATAGTTACCTTGAAAATGTTGGGGCATAATTCATTCTTTTGACGAATTCAGTATTCGGCATATATCTAGAGTTGAGAATCATAGAGCTAACAATTTGGCACAAGATGCATCAGGTTATTGGATAAAGTGAGGGAGATTTCACAACACTGAAAATCTGATAACTGGTGCAGGGCCAATTCCCCAGGTCGCGGACCGTCCGCGTGAAGACGCCGGACCATCCGGGGTTACCAGGAAAGTTCTCCTAATTGATTCGGTTGATAATGAAGCCGATGCAAGTGATTGGAGGATGCCTATAGCTAATTATTTACGAAATCCCAATATCAGGACAGATAAGAACATTCGGCGTACAGCTTTCAAGTATGTCTTGATGAGTGATGAACTCTACCGCCGAACAGTCAACGACATCCTGCTTAAGTGCTTGGGCCGAGATGATGCTATATTAGCCATGGCTGAAATACATGAAGGAATTTGTGGTACCCATCAATCGGCTCCAAAGATGAAGTGGTTGTTACGAAGGTCTGGTTTTTATTGGCCTAACATAATAGCTGATTGTTTCAAATACTACAAGGGTTGCCAAGTGTGTCAAAAATTTGGTGACCTACAGTTGGTCCCTGCAGCCGAATTACATCCTATTATCAAGCCTTGGCCTTTCAGAGAATGGGGATTAGACTTTATTAGAGAAATTCATCCTTCATCATCAAAGGGGCATCAGTTCGTGTTAGTTGCCACTGACTACTTTACCAAATGGACTGAAGTCGTTGCTCTGAAGAACATGACACACAAGGAGGTAATTGAGTTCATAACTGAGCATATTATTCATAGATTCGGCATTCCCCAGACCTTGACTACAGATCAAGGAACTTCTTTTATGTCAAAGGAGGTACGTGAATTTGCTGAATTATATAGAATTAAGTTGCTTAATTCATCTCTATATTATGCTCAGGCCAATAGACAGGCCGCGTCTAGTAATAGGACATTGATTAACTTGTTAAAAAAGAAGATATTCGATAATCCTAATCATTGGCATAAGATTTTGTCCGAAGCTTTATGGGCTCACAGAATATCTAAACATAGTGCTACTAAAGTATCTTCTTTTGAGCTTGTCTATGGGCAGGAAGCAGTGTTGCCTGTAGAAATAAGTTTGAGTGCTGTCATGTTCGCTAGACAAAATGATCTAACCGTCATTGATTATTATGATTCAATAATGGATAATATTGATGAGGTGACCGACAAGAGGGTGATAGCTTTGGGAGCAATAGAAAAGGACAAGATCATGGTAGCCAGGGCCTACAACAAGAAGGTTAAAGCGAAGTCATTTCAAGTAGGGGACCTGGTGTGGAAGACCATCCTGCCTCTAAGGAATAAAGACCGGAAGTTTGGGAAATGGTCGCCAAGCTGGGAGGGTCCTTATAAAGTAAAACAGGTAATGTTCGGTAACGCATATTTATTACAAACATTACAAGGCAAGGATTTACCCAAGGCTTTGAATGGGCGTTTCCTCAAACAGTACCATCCTAGTATGTGGCAAGATGCCTAAGAGAACCGATGTAATCACATCGAGTTAGTTGCTTTTGGTTTGCTCAGCTCCACCAAAAGGCACGGGGGATATGTTGAGCACCATTTTGAGCTGGCGGACAGTCCAGCCCTGAGGCCAGACGGTCCGCGATCTGGACGGTCCGCGCGTGTGGGCCAGACGGTCCGCGCGTGCGCAGAGCGGTTTAAGGTTCCAAGTTTTGTGCTATGATTCTTAGCTAGATTCACGGAAATAGCTCGGAAATTAGTTTGTAAAGGGTCCAGCCCCCTCCTCTATAAATAGAGAGGTTTACGACCGATTTGTAATCATCAATCGAATCAATAACACTTTTATTTCGCATTTATTTCCTGTACAATTAGGAGTAGTTCTAGTCTAGTTCTAGTTTAGCCTCTCAATCCCCAAATTCTCCGCTTCTCTTCGACTCTACGTCGATTAGAGGAGTCTAGGTCGGCCTACCTGAGCCTAGACAACTCCTAGGATCTCTCCTCCCCGGTGGGGTCCCTCCCGGGAGCGAGATCCAAGCGCCGTCGGCGATCCTCCACCGCCCCTGCGCACGCGCGAACCGTCCGGCCCTAGGGCGCGGACCGTTCGACCGTCAGGCAGGAAACTCTAGCCTCACGCCAGGTCGCGGACCGTCCGGCCCTGTGCCGCGGACCGTCCGCGCCTGGCCAGAGAGCACCGCCGCTGGTTCTTGTTGAGTGATTAGCGCCCTAAAAAGGTGTCAACAGGTCCACAACAAAGCGATGTGGTCAACCAATCATAGTATCTCTGCTGGATCAAATAATAGCCATAGAGCGCTGTGTCCCTGGCTCAATCTTATCTTATGAAATCTCTACTACTCTATATGTCTCTAACGAGGGCGTCCACAGGCTTCACCATGCCCCCACCAGCGCGGACCACGCCTTCGCTCGCGATGCCCTTGCCCTGCTCGCGTCCGCTGCCACGGCCACTGTGTCATCCCCGCCTTCCCCCCCGCCCATCCCCTCCGGTCATCCTGCCTCCCCCCATGCCGCACACAGCCCGCCATCCACTCTCCTACCCCATCCTCGCCTCCGTCATACGCGCCCCGCTCGCCCGAGATCCGCTGCAACAATTGATGTCTCCCCCGCGATATCGTGCCCCTGCCTCGGCGCACCCCCTCGCCCTCGTCTTTGAAGAGGTCGTGACCCTGCATCCATCGTCAGCACCGCCACCTCGCCCCAGTCCTCGGAGCAGCATACACCATCGCGTCCTCACTCGATGGCAGCGAGGAGGAGGACGGGTCCGTGAGCACCCCCGAGATCTGCTGCTGCCACTCCCATGCAGCCCTTGCTCGTGAGATATGTGTGTGGGTTAATGGCCTCGTTGGTGAGATCTTGCCATCCGCGCTCTGCTCCGTCGGCGGCATGCCCCCGCGGCCCTGCCTGGCCCCCCGCTCGCGCGCGCATGGAACCAGGTCGTGCCACCGCCTACCCCCACCCGCGCTCCCCTCCCCCCGCCTACGCGCATGGAACCACCCATCCCCTGCCGTCCACGCCCACGCAGCGCATCAACGAACCTCTCGACCATGAAGCGTGGGACGCGACCACCGCCGCACTCGCGCTCGAACTTGACGACGAAGTCAGTCGCCTAGGCAGCTGACAGTGGTAGCTCTAGCACACGGTCGGCGCTGTTAGCCTACCCCACGAGGTCGAGGAGGGAGAGGGAGCGGGACATCATGCCCCTGGCGACCCAAGCACTAAGGCGGAAGGTGCCGGCGAGGAGGTCCTTCTCCCTCACTTTTTGATTTTTTGCATTAGATTAGACCTTTTGCTTACGAAGTTGTATCTGATAGAAGAACTATGAATTGACATGTTGTCAAAGTCTTCGCTTCCCATGAAAATGCATACTCTCAAGGTCTGTGTTGACACTGTGACCCGTTCAGATCCTACGTACTCCAACATCAGTCATTTGGCCCTCCTGTGATTTGGGGCTCAGTGTCCTAAATATCACGTGTAGAGACCTTCCCTTATGGAGTCTGATAGTTGCAGATCTCAAATCTCAGATAGGCATTGCCCAGCGCAGGTGTACCAACTCCTCTACTTCACTGAATTTGTTCATCTGTAAGCCTTCCACTTGCTTTGTGAGGTCCTCATTTGTATGCCTCAAAACAGTGGCTGGCTGAATTATTCTTTCTTTTGTTTATGTGACAGTGTCACTTCATCAGTTATGTATGAATTGGTAATACACAATGGTGCTTTTATGAAAAATGCATGTAGACTTGTTCTGACTGTGCCAAGGATCTTAAGGTGTGTCCCATATGCCAGAGGGTGACCTCCACATAACTGAAGCTCTACAGAAACACCATCAGTTGAAGGGGGAGTGGCAGGAAGACTGTAAAACTACTTTGTCTGGTGGGTTACTTTTAGTATCAATTAATGGTATGGGCAGTGAATGTACTCTATTATGCTACAAATCTCTCTAAACCCTAAATGCAGAACCTAGAAAATAGAGTTGTTCTTTTAGTTTTCTTTGATGTTAATCCAAGCATGCTGTTGCAATCATTGCTTAGTGATGGAAACACCTAATAGCTATCTAATTCATTAATCTTGTACGGTTGTGCTCAGGGTTCCACCACATGGCTAACTTGTAGCTAAGCGGAACCATTAAAAGTTAGCCATATTGCATTCCATTAGTGGCGATGAAATTCTCCAGGCTGGTAATTCCTCGTACCAATTCCTACATTACCTAGACAAACTGTATTGCGAATGAATGTATGTATCTATCCTTAATTTTTAATATAATCATGGCAATAAGCAGTATCTTATTTCGTAAATGTTTATTTATTAAAAAACTTGAAAAGATGTCTAGAATTGTATGGTTTGTTTCCTATGCTAATCATCTTTACTGATAAGACTTCCAATATTTTTTGACACAAATATCTAGGCATGCAGCACAAAGCCAACCGTGGCAGATGTTATCGTTATCGATCTAGGCACATCGAATTCATGCATCTCCGTATTGGAATGAAAGGTGTGTTTTTAACTTGTTCATCCTAAAATTTGTCATATTTTGTTGTTTGTAAATGGGTTGTTGTATCCATTTGTAGTAGATTTCATGCTTCAATCGCTGAAATTAGTTTGGGCCACCTTCTGTATCAATATGTACTTAATGTCATTGTTTGAAATAGCTACGTTTTGAGTAAATTCTGTATTCTATTTTTTTAAATGGGTTGTTGTATGTTATGCTTGAATGATGAAATGGTTTGGGTTAGCTGTTGTCTCAATCTTTCCAGTTGACCTTTGGCGAGCAAAACACAGAGAAGCAAGCACATGACATTCTCGCTTATTCTTTGGATCAAGGTGTCAGTATCCTAGACACAGTAGAAATTGTCAGTATCAATTCCTTCCTTACTATTATTAACTATCCCTCTCTCTGTTTCAAATCAAGTGATGGGATATACTTCTCCATTTTTCCTTTTGGCTTTTACTACCCAGTTCCAACTAACAAGGAAAATTGAGGGACAACTGATCTTTATATTAGCAGGTGGATACAATCAAAACCAAGATGCAAGGTAACCTAAATGGATTTTAAATTTTATTTTGGGTTGTTAAATCTTTATTTCTGACTACTATTGTTTTATGTCAGTTCTGATTACAATGTGCATGTACTCCATATATTACCCCATATATTATTTAATTATCACTTTATCAGATATAGGTCATTTGGTTAATTTAATGCTACCTCGTTGTAGTTGCAAGTCTGGAACGACCAACTACCATTCACTGTTGCAAGTGATTTCTATTGTTAAGAAGCTATGAGCGAAAAACTTTGTGTCTCAAGTATGAACGCTTATGCTTTTTTGGATTAATTGAAATGACTTTCATCTTCTATGACTATACATGTGTTTTTCAGGCAATACTTGGTACTCGAGCGTCAGAGATCATAAAGCTTGCTCCTTTTTGTCTCCATTTATCAGTCGAGGGGGAGTCACCGACAAACGACCCACAATTGGTAAGCCTCGTTATTCGACTGGATTTTTTTACTTCGCCTCTAGAGAATACTTCTCATTACCTAATGAAAGTGCATTCATCCCTTTTGTGAGTTTTGGTGATTTTGATTACAACACATTTAAAGGTCTAACGAGTTTGCTAAGTGTTGAACAGGAAATTCTGTATGATGAACATACTTGAATAGTGTATAATGATCAGTGAACGAAGGTTCAACACGAGGTTAAATAACCAATGAGACAATGCAAATGGATATTATATGATCTCTATATTGGTTTGAATATATGGACAAGACCCAAGAAATTACTACATACATATGATCAAAATAGAGGATGAAGTGATTAAGAGGATAGGTCAAGCCAAAGTGAATAAGATATGAGGAATCGTGAATTGGCTTGACCATATTACTATCAGTCCATATATGCTTCTATGAGAATCAAACTAGAGCTTGATTGATCTTAACGGTTATATCTAGAAGACATTCAAGCAAGGTTCACAATATTGAAGAAATGATTCTCTCAATGGATGCTCAATATGATGTGACTCAAGAATGGCTTGATAGGGTGAAGATAGCAAGGAAAGGGCTTCGAGGAACTAAGCGAAGGTGAAGGCCAAGCGACGGCTTGTGGACCGAGGTACCATGGCTAAGGTGAAGAAGGGAGTACTTGCACTAAGTCGATGAACTAATCAGCTATGAAGAGTTATAACATGTTGATGCATCAGTACAGTGACTTGAAGCCATGATTTGAACTCACATATGGTGATATGGTACAAGTCACATAGTTTGATTTATGTTTGCTTCAAAAGGTGAGACAAAGATGTTTGTGATCCTTATGAAGCAACACCATGGAGAAATCACACATGAGACACCAATGACTCAAGGAGTTTACTTCATTATATTTTATTTAACTTGAGTATAGGAATCGTCGTACTATAAAGGGGGATCCAAAAAGAAGGTTGGTGTTTGCCAAAGCTCAAACCTCTCTATTCAAAAGCTATTTTTGAAAAGCAAAAATCTCTTTAACGTTCTATGGTTGACCGTGGTTAGGGTTGAGAAACCTAGAGTGTTCTTGCTGAAAAGCAGCTGAACTTCTTCAACTGCAGCTGAGCTTTCCAGCTGAACTCGACTTCAGCTGAGTTGAGCTTCTTAAGCTGCAGCTGAGCTTTTCAGCTGAGCTGAACTTCAGCTGAGTTGAGCTTTCTCAACTTCAGCTGAACTCAACTTCAGCTGTGAACCTCTTTGACCATACACCAGCTGAACTTGCCTCCAGGCAGTTGAGCTGGGGTTTTCTCTCCTAAACTCACTGGTCAAGACCAGTTGAACTGGTCCTGAGGGGCAGTTCAGCTGGTCTCTGACCCCTCTGACCTCTGATCTGCAGTCTGCCAGTCAGACTGGCAAACAGGTCGCCAGAGCTGTCAGGGGCGGTTCAACCGGTCTGGTCAACCCTGGTCAGCCTGTAGGTCAGTCTGCCAGTCAGTCTGACAGTCAGACTGGTAGACAGTAAACTGACCTGCCAGGGGCGGTTCAACCGCCCTAGGGGGCGGTTCAACCGGTCTCAGACAGAAAAATCAGCCCCAATGGCTAGTTTTGAGCTCCACCTATATATACTCACTCCTACCTCTCTCCCCACAGCAGTGAGCACGATTTGAACTCCATTTCTAACCCAAGAAACCTCTCCCTCTCTCTCAGGCACATCTCTTGCCTCTCCCATTTCAAATCTTTGGAGAGAAATCTTTGAGTGAGCTTGAGAGCTGCGGTTTTTGTGCTCCATCTCTAAATCTCTCTTGCTCTTCTTCATTCGAGCTTTGGTACTACATCGAGTTCTTTGTGGATTCATTACTCTTGAAGCTTCTAGCTCCTAGACGACTAGGTGTCTCTTGTGAGTCTCCAAATCTTGTGGAAGACCACAAGAAAGTTTGTATTACCCGCTCGTTTGAGCAAAGATTATTGTGTGGGCTTGACCTTTGTGGTCGGCAAAGGGAGGATTAGGGTTGAAAGAGACCCGGCTCTTTGTGGGCGCCTCAACGAGGAAGTAGGGCACCTTTTGTGCTGTGACCGAACCTCGGGATAAATCTTGTGTCTCTTGTGTTCTTGCCCATTGAGTTTGTTAGTGTTCTTCGTTCTCTCACCATTCCGTGGAAGATTGTTTATATCTTTTTGGTGTGTGGATTTTGAGAAGTGCCCTTCTCAGATCTACTACTTTTGAACCCTGTGGATCATTTAAAACATCTCATTTCCAAAGTTTACTGGGTGAATTTCGAGATCAATTCAGTTTTACCCAGTTTGCTTCTAGTTTTTGTTGAAAAAGTTTTAACTTGCCTATTCACCCCCCCTCTAGGCAACTTTCAATTGGTATCAGAGCCTAATCCTCGTTCTAACGCTTAACCGCGTGAGGAAAGATCATGTCGGGGGGACTAAGAAACGAAAGTGCTTCTAAGCTTGAAAAAGTTGAGGTTGCCTCAACTTTATCTTTTGTTGCAGATGTTGATCCTAGGGCAATAGACCTTGCCATGAGAATCGCTGAAAGGATGTTCCTCAAAATGAAGGAAGATGAGGCGAAGAACAAGATTGAAGAAGAAGAAAATGATCGATGGAGACCAAACGACGAATCCACCTCTTCACAAGGTTCGTCTTTCAAATCCACTTCTCATATGTGCTTTATTGCTAATGGGAGTGACAGTGAAAGCGAAAGTGAGGATGAGGAGGAGCAAGAAAGTGATAGTGAAGATGAGGACGATCTTCAACAATTCTTCGCTCAGCTAAGCAAGAAACATCGGATGAGCTTGCTCAAACTCATGAAAAGAGCGGAAGAACAAAAAGAAATGCTTCATAAGCAAGAAGACTTCCTCATCAGAAAAATCGAAGACTTAGAGAAGTTGACCAAAGAGCATGAGAAGCTAAAGTGCTCTCATGATGATTTGGTCCAAAGGTATGAAGACATTTCAATTGAGCAAATTAAAGTTATTAATCATTCATCATATATTGCTCAATTAGAAAAAGAAAATACTATGCTCAAGGACACGATAGAAAAGCTAAACATTGAAAATCTAGCTTTGCAAGAAAAACATGATATGCTTGTGTGCTCTCATAATAAATTTATGGATTCACATATCATGTTAGAAATGGCTCATGAGGTTGTGTTAACTAATTTGAAATCATACCAACCTCACATATGCACATGTACTCAAGTAGAAACTATATTATCATGTGCTAACAAATGTTGCTCTCAAGAAAGCCAATCTTCCATTGAGCTAGAAATTTCAGGAACTAGTGATATTTCTATCACACAAGAAAATAAAGAGCTCAAGGAAGAAGTTGGAAGGCAAAGAAGGCGCTTAACTCTTTTGAAGGGAAAGTGTCATGCTCAACCTTCTCAAGATAACCGTGATAATATGGTGAAAAAGCTTGAGAAGGGGACAACCGTAGCATGCACAAAACCCCTTCAAAATAATACCAAGCTTTCCATGAAAGCCATGAGCAAACATCAAGATAAGAAATCCAAAGCTCATGACAAGTGCCTCAACCACGTCTCCACATGCTCCGCACAAGGTAACAAACAAGCCACTCTTCCAAATAAGAGAAGATGCACTAGAAAGTGTTATCAATGTCATGAGAAGGGACATGAGATTAAGTCATGTCCCTACATAAAAGATAGTGGCTTAACTTTAGAAAGAAAGAGGCTCACTAACCATGTAGCAAACAAGAAGCAAGGCAAGAAGGAGTCTTGCAAAATTAAAAATCAGATTTGCTACACTTGCCAAAGAAAGGGACACCTATGCAAGGATTGTCCCATGAGTAAGTATCCTAAGCCTACCATGTCAATTCATTCATATTCGCTTAGGAGACCCAAAAATGACATTTGTGCTAGAAAGGTAATTAGTTCACCTAAAACTAGCACAAAGGCCATTTGGGTGCCTAAGTACTTGTTAGCTAACCTTGGTGGACCCATCCAAAGATGGGTACCAAAATGTACTTGATAAGTTTTGCAGGTACCCACAGATGATATGAAGCTTTGGGGTGCTTGAGCGGTTTAACTCAATTCTTATCTCAAGCTATCAATCTTACATTGTCTATCCTTTAAGATTGACCCAAAGATGAATTGAGTTGTTATATCACTAACTTCATATTCATCTCTAGCAAGAACTTGTGTTGTAGGGAATAAGGATTAACCTTTGTGGGAATCAAGCAAAAGGCCTACAACCAAGTGATATCCAAAGGATGGTAACAATTAATTCTTAAGTGCACATTGCTTTTAATTAGTATATTCCTTTGTGTCTTTTGTAGCCACATAGGAAAAATGAAGCACTTGAGAATGAACTTAAAAGATTTTACCTTGCTTTGGAAAGGATCTAATTATATGGTAGATTGCAAGTTCATATTTTTATATTATGACAATCTACATGCTTTAAATTGGTTGTATGTATCTTGTGGCATATTTCAAATTGATTATCGTATTATTGCCATGACCTAGACATAAAGAGGATTATCCCATGTTCTTAAAGAAAAGAGTGCTAAGTAAGAAATTCAAATTCTTAAAGCACTTACCAAAAGGGCATTCTCTATATGACTAGAGTTGTGAGACTAATGCTTCTATCCAAGTGTTTATGTAGTCTCACAACATGAGAATGTGTTTCCCACATGGAATGAGCCATTCAACATTCAAAGAAGATCAATCCAATACTATGTGATGTATTCCTTCTTGTTTAAATTGGTTTTGAGTCTTCTACATTAATCACTCACCATGTTATGAATTAAACTTGCCATGTAAACTTAATTAAATAATCATGCTATTTTCACCTTGTTTAAATCGGTGTTATGCATGATGCTTGTAAGGGTAATTTAGTTCATATCATGAGGTTTCGTTATTTTAGTAACCTTCTTGTCATTCATATACTAGAGGTTGCTAAATAGGAAACTATTGCTTGTGTTTCTAATGCAATCTCTTTTAAGCTATTTCATGGAAATTCATAAGTAGAGATTATGCTCTTTCATTTGGTAAAATCACAAGCATTAAAGGTTAATCTTCACCTAAAAGAAAGATTAGGAATGCTCAAGGCAAAGGTATGGAACTAGTTGTTTCATTTGATATGTGACCAATAATAGTTCCTTTCAAGTGGCATTCTTTCAATTGGTAATAATCTATTTTATGGAAAGAAATGTCAATATGAAGGTTAAATTCCTTTTGGCTTAAATTTGTAAATTGGTGCATATTATTAATTCACTCCTCCATGTGCATTAATTTAAAAGGAATTTAAATTTATGCCTTTATGCCTCATAAATGATGATTTGTTTGCAATTCATATCTTAAGATCACTATTCATTAAATACTTCCTTGTACTACTAATATCTCTTTTCAAAGTTTTTTTCAACTAGTATTAAAAGGAAAAGAGATAACAAGCTAAAGAAGGAAGTCTCCACAAATAATGAAAAGAAGAATACTACGATGACACCACCACAGATAGTAAGATCTTTCAAATTGGTATAACAAATGGTATGCTCTACTTGGTGGTAAGTATTCTTAAAGATAAGTTATTTCATTGCAAATTTGTCATGCCTTGACCATGATATGTAATGTACTCCTCATGAGACTCTTAACTGAATTGAAAGTGCATGTGGCAAGTCATTCAAATACTTGATGCACATATCTAGTGGGAGAACATTATATATCTTGGTCATAGAGAATAAGTTTCCCTTGAGTAAGCTATACTAAGACAATCCAAAATGGTAAATTTGTATCTCATTAATATGGATTGTAATCTTTGTTTTCTAAATAGCTACTCTTGATGCAGTTTAAAATTGCCTTATCGTTAAATCTAAAAGTGCATAAGAATCTTTTTGGTGATATTCATGACATACATATGCACTAACATGGATATGATTTTTAAACTGTAAAAGGTACAATTAGTGATCCATACTCTCTAAATTTTAGAAACCCATATTTTGATATCTTAGAAATCTACTTCAATCGGTATCCATATGCTTCACATTGAATTGGATCACTAAGTTGTAAATTCCATGCATAACTTGTCTTCATGATATGAATGCTTGTGCGACTAACCTTGATAAGCTAGGTGCACCCAAGGTCAAGCTAGGTTCATCATCAAGAAGGCAACACAACGATGTATCAAGAAAAGGAGAAAAGGCTCTTATTCTTAACTCTAGCTTTTATCTATGTGATTAAATATTGAATTGAAACCATGTAAGATGGTTGTCATGTATATGTGGGTGCCTACACAAAGAGAAAGGCCACAATAATGATTGTGTGGGTACTTAAGGCTTTTACTACTAATCTCAAAGGACCCAATTCAAATTGGGTACCAAGATATGAAGCTTAAACTTGTTTTGCAGGATCACTCCTTCAATGGATCAAGTTGGGTGCTCGATAATGAATGTATAAATCATATTTGGAGATAGTAGCAAGGGTGGTAACAACTGAATCTCAAGTGCATATTATTTTCAAATCTTATCTCTTTTGTGACTTGTGTAGCCACTAAGGAAAAAGAAGCACTTGAGGATATACATTAGTTGTTGATTTTGAAATAAAGGTCTAATTGGAAAATGAATGAATATTATCATATGGTGAACAATCCAAAATTATGTGACATATTCTCTATCTAGTTAATTTGGATTTGATTCTTCTATATTAGACACTCACCATAATATGGATTAAGTCATCCCTTTAGACTTCATTGAATAACCATGCATATTATCCATGTCATTCAAAATATATTTTGCATGAGGGTTCAAGGAAATTTAGTCCATATTATGATGTTTCTCTATTTTAGCAACATGCTTGTCTTCCACATATAAAGGGTTGCTAAATAAGAAACTAGTGCTTGTGCTACTAATGCCATCTCTTGTGTTGAGTTTATCCATAGAAAATCTATGTTAAGAGATGGTGCTTATTATTTAATTGGATAAATCACAAGCTTAAAGGATATTATTCAACTAAAGTAAGATGAAGTTGATAAGAGGCCAAGGTATGAAAACTTCCTCTCATTCAGTTGTTTTAGTATTTTATCCTTAGTGGAATGTACCATAGTATAAGTTAATTTCCTTGCACTATAAAATGTTCAATAGTGCATATAACTTTGACATCAAATATATGTGTGCACTAATTTAAAGGAATTTAATCTATATTTTTGGGTTTCATGAATGATAATTCATTTTCCATCCACATATAAGGATTATCATTTGTGAAACCCTCCCTTGTGTTTCTAATGCTCTCTTTTCTAAGTGTTTCAATAAGGTCCTTCCAAGTGTTTTCAAGATGGATTCAAAATCCACGGATATAAGAGTCTTGGTTGTTTCAATCATTGAGTTTCAATGGGTCTCATATCAAGTATGATTGAACCAAGCCAAGATCAATGAAGTTCAAGATCGCCTGGTTGGATGAAATCATAAAGATAAAAGAAATCGCAGTGATTCAAGAAGGGAGTTATATTTTTTTTTGTCAACCAAATAATGAAGATTTAGTGATATATTTATATGATATCCTTCATTATGAGGTTTGAGGTTCATATTAGCATGCTTTACCCTTCAAGATTTCAATTGATATACTTTTAGTTCTTAAACTTTTAATTGGTATAATTTTCATCATCTATGTAAAGCATGTTATGTTAAACCAAGATATAGTGCAAACATCTCCTTTAACCTCGTATTGTTGATATGCATAAGTGTACTTTGTGTACTCTTGTATGCACAAATTGAGGGAGAGTTTAGCCTATATATTGTGAGACTAATGATTTCTTTCAAGTTCATGTTGTGTAGTCCACATCTTGGAGAACATCAAATGAGGATGAGTGGTTCCATAGAAATGAAAATGAGTTTCTCTTGAACCTATCAAGAAAATGAGTTTCTCTTGATCATTTGAAGAGGATAAGTTTCTCTTTGAAATGTCAAACCTATCAAAAGCTAAGATGGAAATTCATGATTATAATGGAGACCATGTGGCGTAGAGCAAAGGTGTGTCACTCCATGAACTATTGTATTACATTTGTGTATCTAGGCTCTTACATGCTAGTGTGTGCATGTATACGAAATATCTTAAGTCACATCATAAGGTTGCACTTGTGGTGACGATTAAAGAATCTCTAGGTATTTGATTAATACCTCTTGTGGTGATGTCATAAGTTAGTCTTGAGTCATCTTAGTGAGGTATGAGTCAAACATGCTAACTTCTCAAGAATCTTGGCTTAAATATTGCATATCATGTCTATTAGTATACCTTTTGATTATGAGTAATTCCTTCAATTGGTGCAATTTCATATTTTCATACTTTATTTGTACCAAGGTTCAAATTGTAGAACTTAATCCCCTGGCCTCACAAGTCCAAGTGCATAAGCTAAACAAGTATTCATCACTTGTATGCACACATTTAGGGGGAGAATGGTCTATAATTTGAATCTTTGAGACTAACTTCATTTCCAAGTCTATTATGTGTGTAGTCTCAAATTAGAAAGGAATCTTCGGGCAAAGACAATCGCTTCCACTGCAAATTTTGATGGGTATCAAAGATTCTTTGCTCCAATAAAAGTATCTTTTATACATTTCATAAGGGAATGAGTTTCTCTTTTATATGCTACTCCAACATCATCTAAAATTGGTAAACATGTATCACATCCTTTTGGATTGCAAATGTCTAAAGTAGCATAGCTTATAAATTCTCCTGTCTAGAACTTAATTGATTAAATAGTGCACATGTTCCTTATGTTGCATGATTATGTTCAATTGATACTCATTTTATGCCAATGGTACTTTAAGTTGCAAATAAGTACTCTCAACAAGTATCAATTGAATTCATATATATGTGTGCACTAAAACTTGAGGAGAACTTAGTGTAATATGCAATTAGTGATCTGCTTATCTAACAAATTGTATCAACTGGTGGTTTTCAATTGATATTTTTCATACATGATCACTAGCTGTAGAATCCATACTTGTGCAATTTTCATGCTGCCTCTTGTTATGATAAGAAAATGCTAGGTGACATCTAGACTCCAGGTATCAAGATTTATCTTTCAATTAGTATGACAATCTTCATTAAATATCTTGGACCTATGTCACAACTATACCAACAAGAGCTTGCAAATGAATTGTAAATCCAACACAAGTTTGGAACTCCCCTTGAAAAGGTAAAATGCAAAGGTACATCACTTCATGTCACTTCTCCATTACCTTTGTGCCATCTAAGGACCCTTTTCATAATAGTGTGTTCCCATCTTGCTTAATCATAATTTCTACCCTTTATATTCTTTGTATCCTTTTTGGAGATTTATGACAAAGGGGGAGAAATTTTGCATTAAAGCTTACCTTTAGTCTTATGTAACTAAGTGTTAGAAGACTTTTAAGAAGGGGAGATATAATTAACAAAAAGGGGGAATCATAAGAAAAACATAAGATGTAGAAAATTGATGAGTGCATACTATGTCATGAGCATCACGTTTATTTTATGACACACTACACCTCATGAATAGTATGATATAAGTTGTCTCCATACTTTGACCCAAATATGTGCTTTTGGCATTTGAGTACAAAAGTGTTATTTTCTGAAATGCACATATTTAGTGGAAGGAAACTATATCATAGGATTCAAAATCTTATTTATCAAATCTTATGTAAGCTTTAAATGTGTTGTCATCAATCACCAAAAAGGGGGAGATTGAAAGTGCATTCATCCCTTTTGTGAGTTTTGGTGATTTGGATTACAACACATTTAAAGGTCTAACGAGTTTGCTAAGTGTTGAACAGGAAATTCAGTATGATGAACATACTTGAATAGTGTATAATGATCAGTGAACGAAGGTTCAACACGAGGTTAAATAACCAATGAGACAATGCAAATGGATATTATATGATCTCTATATTGGTTTGAATATATGGACAAGACCCAAGAAATCACTACATACATATGATCAAAATAGAGGATGAAGTGATTAAGAGGATAGGTCAAGCCAAAGTGAATAAGATATGAGGAATCGTGAATTGGCTTGACCATATTACTATCAGTCCATATATGCTTCTATGAGAATCAAACTAGAGCTTGATTGATCTTAACGGTTATATCTAGAAGACATTCAAGCAAGGTTCACAATATTGAAGAAATGATTCTCTCAATGGATGCTCAATATGATGTGACTCAAGAATGGCTTGATAGGGTGAAGATAGCAAGGAAAGGGCTTCGAGGAACTAAGCGAAGGTGAAGGCCAAGCGACGGCTTGTGGACCGAGGTACCATGGCTAAGGTGAAGAAGGGAGTACTTGCACTAAGTCGATGAACTAATCAGCTATGAAGAGTTATAACATGTTGATGCATCAGTACAGTGACTTGAAGCCATGATTTGAACTCACATATGGTGATATGGTACAAGTCACATAGTTTGATTTATGTTTGCTTCAAAAGGTGAGACAAAGATGTTTGTGATCCTTATGAAGCAACGCCATGGAGAAATCACACATGAGACACCAATGACTCAAGGAGTTTACTTCATTATATTTTATTTAACTTGAGTATAGGAATCGTCGTACTATAAAGGGGGATCCAAAAAGAAGGTTGGTGTTTGCCAAAGCTCAAACCTCTCTATTCAAAAGCTATTTTTGAAAAGCAAAAATCTCTTTAACGTTCTATGGTTGACCGTGGTTAGGGTTGAGAAACCTAGAGTGTTCTTGCTGAAAAGCAGCTGAACTTCTTCAACCGCAGCTGAGCTTTCCAGCTGAACTCGACTTCAGCTGAGTTGAGCTTCTTTAGCTGCAGCTGAGCTTTTCAGCTGAGCTGAACTTCAGCTGAGTTGAGCTTTCTCAACTTCAGCTGAACTCAACTTCAGCTGTGAACCTCTTTGACCATACACCAGCTGAACTTGCCTCTGGGCAGTTGAGCTGGGGTTTTCTCTCCTAAACTCACTGGTCAAGACCAGTTGAACTGGTCCTGAGGGGCAGTTCAGCTGGTCTCTGACCCCTCTGACCTCTGATCTGCAGTCTGCCAGTCAGACTGGCAAACAGGTCGCCAGAGCTGTCAGGGGCGGTTCAACCGCCCCCCTGGGCGGTTCAACCGGTCTGGTCAACCCTGGTCAGCCTGCAGGTCAGTCTGCCAGTCATTCTGATAGTCAGACTGGCAGACAGTCTGCCTGACCTGCCAGGGGCGGTTCAACCGCCCTAGGGGGCGGTTCAACCGGTCTCAGACAAAAAAATCAGCCCCAACGGCTAGTTTTGAGCTCCACCTATATATACTCACTCCTACCTCTCTCCCCACAGCAGTGAGCACGATTTGAACTCCATTTCTAACCCAAGAAACCTCTCCCTCTCTCTCATACACATCTCTTGCCTCTCCCATTTCAAATCTTTGGAGAGAAATCTTTGATTGAGCTTGAGAGCTGCGGTTTTTGTGCTCCATCTCTAAATCTCTCTTGCTCTTCTTCATTCGAGCTTTGGTACTACATCGAGTTCTTTGTGGATTCATTACTCTTGGAGCTTCTAGCTCCTAGACGACTAGGTGTCTCTTGTGAGTCTCCAAATCTTGTGGAAGACCACAAGAAAGTTTGTATTACCCGCTCGTTTGAGCAAAGATTATTGTGTGGGCTTGACCTTTGTGGTCGGCAAAGGGAGGATTAGGGTTGAAAGAGACCCGGCTCTTTGTGGGCGCCTCAACGAGGAAGTAGGGCACCTTTTGTGGTGTGACCGAACCTCGGGATAAATCTTGTGTCTCTTGTGTTCTTGCCCATTGTGTTTGTTAGTGTTCTTCGTTCTCTCACCATTCCGTGGAAGATTGTTTATATCTTTTTGGTGTGTGGATTTTGAGAAGTGCCCTTCTCAGATCTACTACTTTTGAACCCTGTGGATCATTTAGAACATCTCATTTCCAAAGTTTACTGGGTGAATTTCGAGTCAATTCAGTTTTATCCAGTTTGCTTCTAGTTTTTGTTGAAAAAGTTTTAACTTGCCTATTCACCCCCCCTCTAGGCAACTTTCACCTAACCGCTTTGTTCTCTTGCCATTTCTGATTCTGCTGTTGTGATACTCGATTGGGCCTGAGAAGCTGATGGAATCCTCATTCACCGCTGCTAAGGAGTTTGAGCAGGACCAGAGAGGAGACATCAGTTCTTCCTCCTTCGCTCAGTGCGACCATTCTCCCTGTCCCCCAACTCTGAACTCTTAGAACAATGATGATCACTGCCACTCCTCGCTAATTTTTTCTAAAGGGGAAATATCTATCTTCTTGTTGTTTTGTATCGTTGGATACTTTAGCATCATTCTCATACTACTAGGAGTGTAGGTAAGGAGTCCACACATGAGTTTGTAAACACCATGTGTATGGGAGGTCACCATGTCTTGAAGAAGATGATGGTGGGCTCTTCCCACCACTAGCAGCTATAGAGGAAGGGGAAGTCTGTGATTGACAAGGGCCCGCCGCCGCAACTATGGTGGCAGAAAAGGTGGTGGTCATGGTTAGGGCAGCCACAAGACGCCCATCATCTGGGTGAGGCGATAGCATCATACTTGTCATCATCCTGTCTCATAGCTTTGGTATTATTTCTGGTTTTGGCTCATTTGCACGTTTGCTGGTATTACTAATCGTTTTCACTTTAGTTACAATGGTCACCTAAATCCATGGTTTTTATTGCCTATAGTTGTTAATGTTTCTCTGGTTCTGCAGTAATTGCCTGAAAACTAAAAGTATATGCACACTTCTCTATTTCAGGCAGAAAGTTCTAGGGCTTTATGTTGTTCGTTGGAGACTGTACATGTGGACATAAGTCTATGTTGGATTAGAAATGTGATTTATTAGAGTTAAGAAAATTGATGTGTATGATATAGACTTTGGAGCTGGAATGTATGCTCGTTTACATCTTATTATTGTTGTTGTATGCTTGTGTGCTTAATTTGTTGTTTCTATATATTAATGTGAGGTATAATCTTGTTTTTGGCTCTTCTGATGTTGTAGGTGTTGAGTGCAAGAAATCACATGCAAGCTGGATTGTGTTAGACAAGTAATGGTCAACTACTAAATCAGTAGTTTCTTTAATACATCATGCATTATCTAATTGTTAATTTTTCTTATTAAATTGTATGTTGCTGCTGCTCAAGGGTTTGAAGCATGAGAAGCGTTGTGGGGGAGAAGCTTCAGTGCAACATTGTTGTTCTATAGGGATCAACATCCTCAAGATCACTTGGAAAACTTCCACGAAAAACTCATAATGCAAGCATATGTTTTATTGGAAAAGTTTTCCAAGCTGAATTTCTGAAAGCCTCCTTACTGCTTTAGTTATGCTGAATTGGAATTTGCATCTAGGGGTTTCTCACAAGTAAATTTCTTAGCTAAAGGTGGATTTTGGTCTGTTCATCGACATGTTCTTTCTAATGGTGGTGGTGTTTGTTAGCTACAAAATCATCAATCAAAGATTATAATTATATTGCATCACTGTTTTGTATCAATTTTTAAGCTGTCGTAGCAACAAAAGGGCACCCTACTAGTGACTATATATGAGCCTTATATTTGCATTTTTCGACAGGAAATTTCTGGTACAAACGAACGCAAGCCTTTTTTCCGCCATAGTTTTTATGATCCTCGTGAATGTCTTTTTCTCAATCCAGAGCAATGTGATAGCAGTCACACAAGAGATATATTTACTGATTATATACACAAGAGCTACTTATGATTTATAAAAAATGTTAAGTGGTCTTTAGGGTCTATTAATGATAGCATAAATTTTTTCCATTTGCATGCGCGAAAAATTAGGAAGCTTTTCCGTTAACTATTGAAACAAAAATTCTTATTTGACTGCTTTATTCCGTCCATAAATATAGGATCTCTGCCATACAGGTAGTCTCATTAGAAACATTTTATGATGTATGCTAATACTAATTATGTTACACGGTGTATATATTTATGCAATACAGTACGCTGCGTAGAAAATTAGTTTTCTGCTGCATGTGCACAAATTTAGGATGACAATAATGTGCGTTGAGAGGAAATGGATTGACATGCATGGAAACAAAAAAAATCTGATTTAAATGTTTTATTTCCCTCATAAATATATGATCTCTCTAACACATTGTAGTTAGGCTCGTTGGAACCAGTTTATGACATATACTGATATTAATTATGCTATTCGGTGTAGATATTTATGCATTGTGGTATACCGCGTAAAAAATTGTTTCCTACTGCATGCGCACAAATTTAGGATGACAAGAATGTGCTTTGAAAGGAAATGGATTGACATGTATGGAAACAAAAAATCTAATTTAAATATTTTATTCCGTCCATAAAAGTAGGATCTCTACAACAGTCATGTAGCTCGGATTGTTGAAGCCAGTTTACGACATATATTGATACTAATTCTGCTATATGACATAGGTATTTATGCAATGTGGCACATCGTCTAGAAAATATGTTTCCTGCAGCATGCACACAAATTTAGGATGATAAAAATGTGCATTGAATGCAAATAGATTGACAGACATGGAAACAAAAAATCTTATTTAAATACTTAATTTCCTCCATAAATATAGGATATCTTCAACAGTCATACATCTAGGCTCGTTAAAATTAGTTTATGATATATACTGAAACTAATTATAATACACGGTGAAGATATTTATGCACTGTGATACATTGTGTATAAAATATATTTTCTGTTGCATGCACATAAAATTATGATGACAAGAATGTGAGTTGAAAGGAAATGGATTTGCATGCATGGAAACAAAAATCTGATTTTCAATGCTTTATTTCATCCACAAATATAGATAGGATCTCTCCAACAGTCATGCAGTTAGGCTCGTTAGAACTAGTTTATGATATATACTAATACTAATTATGCTACATGTAGGAGTTATTTATGTATCACGGTACACTACGTAAAAACAACAAACGTTTACATAAAATGTGAATAGAAATATCAGAAACATACAAAAGATGGAAGGATAGTCATGAACTGACAATGTATCATAAAAATTAATTGACGTTGGCATAAATATGTATACAAAATCGCATAAAAACAGGGCCGTCGATCCACCATCGCTCGCATCTAGGGAAGGTCGCGCGTCGTCGTCGGTCGTGGGACACCAGCGGCGCAACTCCGGGGCACGCGCCTCCGAGGAGCCAACGTCGCGCGCGCGCCTCCTAGATCCGCTATCGTGGGCGCGCCTCCTAGATCCTCGATCCTAGGGGAGCGCCACCATCGCTCGTCGCTCGATCCTGGGGAGTGCCGCCGTTCCTAGATCCTAGTGGAGCGTCGCCATCACTTGGTCCTAGGGGAGGTCGCCGTTGCTTGGTCCTGGGGGAGGTCACCATCGCTCGATCCTTAGGGAGCGTCGCCGTAGCTCGATCCTGGGGGAGCGCCACCGTCGATTGCCCTCCTCAAGGCGCCATCGCCGCTGGCCCCCGGGATCGTTGCTGCTTGCACGCACGAGGAAACTGCCGACGTTGCTCGCTCGCCTGAGGGAACCACCGCCCCCACTAAAACCTAATCCTTAGCGACTTGGGGCTGTTTTATAGCCGTTCGAACCAGGTGTGGCTGAACCGGATGACACCATTGACCAAAGCTTCCTCTAATTATTAGAAGCCCAGGACTTCAAATATACAAACTATATATATATATATATATATATATATATATATATATATATATATATATATATATATATATATATATATATGGACACACATGAAGGCCAAAGGGTCTGGTGTATTACAGAAGAGAGATAAATTTCACTCCACTCGTCGACATATCTAGGGTTGTGGACGCCTAAATCGTCGATATCATTCCTCTCGCAGTGTGCATGCATGGTGCTATTACACTAGCATCACGACATCTTATCTCTGTATGTGTGGACACTATGTATACACTATTGCTGCATGTCATTTAGGGTACCTAAAGTTTTGATCTAGATGCCTTGTATATATGCGATGTGCATAGTCGATTGGATCTAGTTTTTACTTTGTTGTAGCACAGATTGGATCAGGTCAGATAGTTGTCAGTATAATCACACAACTTGTTTACCCCTAGCAGCTGGTATGAACAATCAAGTTAATAGTGTGTGTACCTTCAAAAAGCTATATATATGATTTTAGTAATCAAGATAACTAATGCACTAACCACTACTCTAAATATAAGTGATCTAGGTTAAGTCCACATTGCCTTCAAAGAATAGTCGTGTTCTCAACATGGGAAGACAAAGAAAAGCAAACTTCAAGGGCGGAAAAGGCATAGGCTAGAGCATTTTATTTTACTGGCTAAGCTGCAATAGAATGCATAATCAAATTTAGGATAAATAGTTATATTATAAAGTGAGGAACTCTAAGTTCAGAATGGTTACTTAAGTGCCAATAAGTGAATTGACTCCATGCATATGAATTAGACCTAGGAGGTGTTTGGTTCTGTGGACTAAAGTTTAGCCCGGGTCACATCAAGCGTTTGACTTTCAAATAGGAGTATGAAATATAGACTCAACCAACTGTACTAGATTTGTCTCACTTTTTAATCTTCGGCTGAGAAATTAGTTTTATAATCCGACTACATTTAATACCCCGAACGGAGGTTCAAACATTCGATGTGATAGGGGCTAAATTTTAGCAGGGGCAAACCAAACACCCCCCTAGTAAAGTCATGAAAAGGCAACCTTAATATTAATAAGAATACTAACTCATATGAGCAAAGTGTGTAGGACATGTTGGAGTTATCACACGTGCGAAAATATAGAAGAAAAAGGGCTAGAAGGTGCCTCTATACAGGCGACGAACCCTAACATATAATGTGTTGGACTAGCATATTATTAATTCAATGAATAACCCTAGGCTTGCACAACCTAGCATCTTTGAACCCTAAACCTTTGTCCGATAATGAGCATTGGACTAGCTAGTTAGATAATGGGCGTAAGACACCCTTAGTACCTCTCAGATAGGTTTTTGGAGACCGTCAGACTCGGCCTCTTTGGTTCGATGGTGATAACAATGGCAACATCGTGTAGAACATGCTTACATGCATACTGTTTATTAGAGTAGTTTCACTGCCAGGCGCACGAGAAAATTCATATATGGTTGTCAAACCCTATACAAGAATTGATACTAAAGACGAACCTTCAGTACTATGTATTGGCAAGAACCAGGGGTGGGCCCACTATGGTAAAATTATGAATACTCAAGATTTCAATAAAAATACATATAATTAAAATACATGTACGTGTAAAAAATATAAAAAAAACTTAGTATTCAATAGCTCAGCAGTAGTGGGGCAGCCCACCAAATCCATTTAAGCCATCTTGGCATCTTGCAATTGACGGCTTAACGTCTTGGTTCTGTGTTTTTGCTAGGAACAAACGGTTGCGTGGCATCTTTTAAATTATAGGTCTGCCAGTGACAAGAACCGGTATTAAAGATGGATATTTAATATCGGTTAGACAAGAACCGCCACGAGAAAATAACTGTGGATGCGTTTCCTTGTAATAGAATTTGGCGACGTTTTAGTGGCCTGGGGAATAAATTTGGCAGTGCTGATACTTGTACTGTTTTTTGGCTCACATTTTTTATATAAACTGGATAAAATCTTTTTCTTAATGTGAAACTATTCGATTTTCCTTTTCGTTAATGCCAAACTCTTTGGATGTGAGTTATCGTGTGACGAGACAGTTGAAAAAATGTGCATGAAAATGACTAGTGTGATCCTTTCTTTTAGCAATCATCATGAACACAGGACTTAAAAAAAAACATGCTGCATCTAAATCAGAAGTGACTATTCGTGCAGAAAACTGGATCTGTAGCCGCCAAAACGACATCGCCACGTACATCTCCCCTAAGAAGGGATATACTTTTTACCGTCGCTTTTGCTACTCCTGCTGCGTTAGATTCTCTAGCAAAGCAAATCTTTTCACGATATTTATTATATGCAGGAAGACGAGCAGGAGCTGATACGTGGTTTAATTTTGCTCTCTAGCAAGGCAAATCTTATCAGATTTTGCCCGTACTTTTTTTTTCCTTCCTCGAAATAAACTCTTGTTGCCAAACTTTAGCTTAATAAGACATATCGTCACAAGACAACCTTGGACCTGTTAGGTTCGTCAGACTAATGTTTAGTTCGTCATTGCATTATAGAATATGAACTAATTACCAAGTTTTCTAATGAGTTCTATTTATCGATTAGCTTGATTAGTTCTCTTTAAAAAATAAATTAGTTTATATTTAGGTCCTCTCTATTTTAAAACACATGAACTAAAATGTAGTTTAATTCATTCTAGCTAACGCATACAGAAACGGAAGTACACGTGTCAAAATATTTGTCGCCTTCATTTTTTTATATTAAACTTCTCACCTTTAATAAAGCAAATACTTCTCTCGTCTCATAACCACTGGGTCTAAAAGAACACGTGCACCAGATTTTTCATTATTCTAAGAGTGATGAGATACAATCCTTAGGCCTTTTGACTGATAATAAAGTCACCAACGGACGGACTCAAGTAGTGAAGTAGGCTAAAAGATTACCAAAGCAGGGAAAAGAAGCAAAGCTCCTACCACATCCCCTCTTCAAAGCTAGAACACCATCGTCCTCGCAGATAACGATTGTATAACTAAACGGTAAAGATAGGAATAAACTTATAGTCCTCTTTGGATTCACTGAGCTAATAGTTAGGTACTAATAATCATCTACTTAAATCTAAACAGGTTCAGCTAATAGTTTAACTAATACTTAATTATACAAAATTTGTCCGGTAGTGAAAAGACCGCTCCAACGGTATTATGTTAGGAAGTAACTCAATCGAAGACTCGACCGAGGAAGATAGCAAAAGCTGGCCACCCGTGCAGCATAAGAGTCTGCCTCTATAGATCAGATCTTTACTCGTGCTTTGAGCCCTCCTATCCTCTACACGAGGATTCGTCCTCATAGGTCAGTTCATCTCGTGTGTACACAACCAGAGAAAACCAGCGAGTAACCTCCTCGGCCTAAAATTCGCTGGACTAGGATTCGAACTCAAGACTTGACAAGTGTTACACAGACCACCTAACCAACTCAGTTAGAGACCCTTTCGTATATAAGGACATATGTTGCAATTGAAACTTATTAGTTTTACATACCGACTAAAACCTACAGCTCTTTTTTGTTTTGCATACCTCCCTCAGTGTTGAACTAACTATTTAAAAAGAGACAAAACATGTTAGCATTTCGACTATTGATACAAATATCAACATGACATAAGTAAGTCTAGACAAAAAAGCTCATAGTTTGGTAGCGTAGTTATCGAGCCATCTTATGAATTGGCTCGAGTTGGTTCACGAGCCTAACAAGGCAAAGATACCTTAAACTTATATTAGTTATGAGGGTGTTTAGGACTGCTCCGCTCCAAAAAATCCATCTCCAATCCAACTCCTTCCAACCAAACACCTCCTGCTCTATTAACTTCGACTCCATAAAAATGTGAACTAGACCCTGACTCTAGGTTTTTGTGGAGCTCCAAATGGGGTGCTCCAAGAATTAAATGTTTTGTACCTCCTCATGGAGTTGTGGAGTAATTACCTACATTGCTACCGTTTATATACTCCCTCCTATACGGGTTCATAGAAAAGAATCCTTTGTCCACTTTGCTTTGCCTCACCTCCCGCTAACCAGGACCTCATTGCCTCCTCCACTCTGCCTCCTAGGACCTCACCCCCACCGCTCCTTAGGGACGGTCGATGGGCTCGCGCGTGTGCGCCTCCTTGTGGACGACAAGGTAGTTAGCCCGCACCGCACCTCCTCGTGACTAGCTAGGTGTGTTTGGTTTGAGGTTAAAGTAGGATGAGGCGGGGGCAACACCGTTCCCTCAATTTTTTGGGATCACGCTGCCACCAAAAAGTTACTCCGGTGTTTATCTCGCCCCCACTTGACTCTCATCCAAACACTATAGAAACTGTGGCCACCCCCTTCCATTCCTTCTTATACATCCAACCAAACAGGCTCCCCTGCCACATCTCCAAACGGTGGATAGCTCCCCCACACTGCTCCTCCCCATGGTCAGCCGGTGGTCTTTCTTCTGCCTCTGCTCCTTGCGACTGGTAGGTGGGCTTGCCCCCATGTTCCTCCTCATGGATAGCCCGACAACCCACCCCCATCGCTCCCCGATCTACGTCGATGAGCAGGGTTGCGCTCACAAGGATGGAGATCGCCATCTCATGCCTCATGTCATTCCATCAACAGGGATGACTGAGTGAGTGGGATGGGAGAGAGAAATAGTGGATGAAAGCGCATTCATCCCTTTTGTGAGTTTTGGTGATTTGGATAACAACACATTTAAAGGTCTAACAAGTTTGCTAAGTGTTGAACAGGAAATTCAATATGATGAACACACTTGAATAGTGTATAATGATTAGTGAATAAAGGTTCAACACAAGGTTAAATAACCAGTGAGACAATGCAAATGGATATAATATGGTCTCTATATTGGTTTGAATATATGGACAAGACCTGAGAAATCACTATGCATAAATATGATCAGAATAGAGGTTGAAGTGATTAAGAGGATTGGTCAAGCCAAAGTGAATAAGATATGAGTAATCGTGAATTGGCTTGACCATATTACTATTAGTCTATATATGCTTCTATGAGAATCAAACTAGAGCTTGATTGATCTTAGCATTTATATCTAGATGACATTCAAGCAAGGTTCACAATATTGAAGAAATGATTCTCTCAATGGATGCTCAATATGATGTGACTCAAGAATGGCTTGATAGGGTGAAGATAGCAAGGAAAGGGCTTCGAGGAACTAAGCGAAGGTGAAGGCCAAGCGACGGCTTGTGGACCGAGGTACCATGGCTAAGGTGAAGAAGAGAGTACTTGCACTAAGTCGATGAACTAATTAGCTATGAAGAGTTATAATATGTTGATGCATCAGTAAAGTGACTTGAAGCCATGATTTGAGCTCATATATGGTGAAATGGTACAAGTCACAGGGTTTGCTTTGTGTTTTCTTCAAAAGGTGAGACAAGGATGTTTGTGATCCTTATGAAGCAACGCCATGGAGAAATCACACATGAGACACCAATTACTAAAGTTTACTTAATTATATTTTATTTAACTTGTGTATAGGAATCATCGTACTATCAAGGGGGATCCAAAAAGAAGGTTGGTGTTGGTACTAAAGCTCAAAATCCTTGATCTAAAACTTCCATTTGACCCTTGTTAATCCTTAGTGAAAGTATGTAGTACAACCTTTTAAAGTCTATCTTGGCCAAAATTGCTCTCTAGAAAATACTGGTTCAACTGGTTTTCAGGCTGGTTTAGCTGGTATTCAAATACTGGTTCAGCTGGTTTTCAGGCTGGTTCAGCTGGTATTCAAAAACCAGTCAACCGGTTTTTGGACCAGCTCAGCCGGTCACTCAACCGGTTTTCAGTCTGGTGGAAACCGGTTCAACCGGTTTTTGTACTGTTCACTTTTTTCTGCCAGTCTACTGTGTCAGCCAAAAAGATGTGCGCAGCTTTTTGAAAACCGGTTTAGCCGGTTTTGGGACCGGTTCAACCGGTTTTTGTGCAGAAAAGTCAAAAAGGCTAGTTTTGGAGCCCCACCTATATATACTCACTCCTACCTCTCTCCCACAGAGTAGAGCACGCACAAAACTCTATTTCTAACCTGAGAAACACCTCCCACTCTCTCTCACACGCCTCTTGCCTCTCCCATTTCAAATCTTTGGAGAGAAATCTTTGAGTGAGTTTGAGAGCTGCGGTTTTTGTGCTTGATCTCCAAATCTCTCTTGCTCTTCTTCATTCGAGCTTTGGTACTACATCGAGTTCTTTGTGGATTCATTACTCTTGGAGCTTCTAGCTCCTAGACGACTAGGTGTCTCTTGTGAGTCTCCAAATCTTGTGGAAGACCACAAGAAAGTTTGTATTAACCGCTCGTTTGAGCAAAGATTAGTGTGTGGGCTTGACCTTTGTGGTCGGCAAAGGGAGGATTAGGGTTGAAAAAGACCCGACTCTTTGTGGGCGCCTCAACGAGGAAGTAGGGCACCTTGGTGGTGTGACCGAACCTCAGGTTAAATCTTGTGTCTCTTGTGTTCTTGCTCATTGTGTTTGTTTGTGTTCTTCGTTCTCTCACCCTTCCGTGGAAGATTTGTTCATATCTTTTTTGCGTGTGGATTTTGGGAAGTGCCCTTCTCAAATCTACTACTTTGAATCCTGTTGATCAACTAGAACATCTCATTTCCAAAGTTAACTGGGTGGATTTCGAGATCAATTCAGTTTTATATCTCATTCTTTAGTTGAGCTCGTGCAAACCGGTTGAACCGGTTTTACCCAGTTTGTTTCTAGTTTTTGTTGAAAAAGTTTCTGTTTGCCTATTCACCCTCCCTCTAGGCAACTTTCAATTGGTATCAGAGCCTAATCCTCGTTTTAATGCTTAACCGCGTGAGGAAAAGATTATGTCGGGGGGTCTAAGAAACAAAAGTGCTTCTAAGCTTGAAAAAGTTGAGGTTGCCTCGACTTTAATTTTTGGTGCAGATGTTGATCCTAGGGCAATGGATCTTGCCATGAGAATCACCGAAAGGATGTTCCTCAAAATGAAGGAAGATGAGGTAAAGCACAAGATTGAAGAAGAAGAAAATGATCGATGGAGACCAAACAATGAATCCACCTCTTCACAAGGTTCGTCTTTCAAATCCACTTCTCATATGTGCTTTGTCGCTAATGGGAGTGACAGTGAAAGCAAAAGTGAGGATGAGGATGAACATGAAAGTGACAGTGAAGATGAGGATGATCTTCAAAAAATCTTCGCTCAACTAAGCAAGAAGAACCGGATGAGCTTTCTCAAACTCATGGAAAGAGCAGAAGAACAAAAGGAAATGCTTCATAAGCAAGAAGATATCCTCATCGAAAAAATCAAAGACTTGGAGAAGTTGACCAAAGAGCATGAGAAGCTAAAGTGCTCTCATGATGATTTGGTCCAAAGATATGAAGACATTTCAATTGAGCAAATTAAAGTTGTTAATCATTCATCATATATTGCTCAATTAGAAAATAAAAATTCTATGCTCAAGAACACAATAGAAAAGCTAAATATTGAAAATTTAGCTTTGCAAGAAAACATGATATGCTTGTGTGCTCTCATGATAAATTTATGGATTCACATATCATGTTAGAAATGGCTCATGAGGTTGTGTTAACTAATTTGAAATCATACCAACCTCACTTATGCACATGTACTCAAATAGAAACTATATTGTCATGTGCTAACAAATGTTGCTCTCAAGAAATCCAATCTTCCATGGAGCTAAAATTTTTAGGAACAAGTAATGTTTCCTATGCAAAAGAAAACAATGAGCTCAAGGAAGAAAATGAGAGGCTAAGAAGGAGCTTGACACAATTGAAGGGAAAGTGTCATGCTAAACCTTCTCAAGATAACCGTGATAATTTGGTGAAGAAGCTTGAGAAGGGGACAACTGTAGCATGCACAAAACCCCTTCAAAAGAATACCAAGCTTTCCAAGAAGTGCATGAGCAAAATTCAAGGTGAGAAAATTAATGCTCATACTATTTTCTCTAATAATGTACCTATGTGCTTCAACAAAAAAGATCAAAGAGAAGCGATAGAAGGTGCTATGGATGCAAGGAGATGGGTCATGAAATTGATTCATGCCCCCACATGAAGAATCAAGACCTTGGACGATCAAGAAAGATGACCATCAAAAAGGATGAAAGCAAAAGACAAATGCATTGCAAGGACAAGCACCGTATTTGTTACAATTGCCGTGAAAAGGGTCATCTATTCAAGGTTTGTCCAAAGGGTAAAAGTCCTAAGCCTAACTTGGCAATACATTCAAATATGCTTAGGAGACCCAAATTTGACTCTTGTGCTAGAAAGGTGATGAGTTCACCACATTCTAGGACCAAGGCTATTTGGGTGCCTAAGTCCTTATTGGCTAACCTTGATGGACCCATCATGACTCATGAGATGGGTACCAAAATGTACTTAATAAGTTTTGCAGGTACCTAGAGATGATATGAAGCTTTGGGTGCTTGAGCGGTTTAACTCAATTCTTATCTCAAGCTATCAATCTTATATTGACTATTCTTTTAAGATTGACCCAAAGATGAATTGAGTTGTTATATCACTAACTTCATATTCATCTCTAGCAAGAACCTGTGTTGTAGGGAATAAGGATTAATTTTTGTGGGAATCAAGCAAAAGGCCTACAACTATGGGATATCCAAAGGATGGTAATAATTAAATCTTAAGTGCACATTGCTTTTAATTAGTATATTCCTTTGTGTATTTTGTAGCCACAAAGGAAAAATGAAGCACTTGAGAATGAACTTAAAAGATTTTAGCTTGCTTTGGAAAAGATCTAATTACATGGTAGATTGCAAGTTCATATTTTTATATTGTGACAATCTACATGCTTTAAATTGGTTGTATGTATCTTGTGGCATATTTTAAATTAATTATCGTATTATTGCCATGATCTAGACATAAAGAGGATTATCCCATGTTCTTAAATGAATAGAGTGCTAAGTAAGAAATTCAAATTCTTAAAGCACTTACGAAAAGGGAATTCTCTATATGACTAGAGTTGTGATACTAATGTTTCTATCTTAGTGTTTATGTAGTCTCACAACATGAGAATGTGTTTCTCAAATGGAATGTGTCATTTAACATTCAAAGAAGATCAATCCAATACAATGTGATGTATTCCTTCTTGTTTAAATTGATTTTGAATCTTCTACACTAATCATTCACCATGCTATGAATTAAACTTGCCCTATAAACTTAATTAAATAATTATGCTAGTTTCATCTTATTTCAATTGATGTTATGCATGATGCTTGTAAGGGTAATTTAGTTCATATCATGAGGTTTCCTTATTTTAGTGACCTTCGTGTCATTCATATACTAGAGGTTTCTAAATAGGAAACTATTGCTTGTGTTTCAAATGCAATCTCTTTTGTTGATATCTCATGGAAATTCATAAGTAGAGATTATGCTCTTTCAATTGGTAAAATCACAAGCATAAAAGGTTAATCCTCACCTAAAAGAAAGAGTAGGAATGCTCAAGGCAAAGGTATGGAACTAGTTGCTTCAATTGGTAGTTGATCAATAGTAGTTCCTTTTAAGTGACATTCTTTCAATTGGTAATAATATTCTATTCTATGGAAAGAAATGTCAATATGAAGGTTAAATTCCTTTTGGCTTAAATTTGTAAATTGGTGCATATTGTTAATTCACTCCTCCATGTGCATTAACTTAAAAGGAATTTAACTTATGCCTTTATGCCTCATAAATGATGATTTATTTGCCATTCATATATAAATATCATCATTCATTAAATACTTCCTTGTACTACTAATACCTCTTTTCAAAGTGCTTTTTCGACTAGTTTTAAAAGGAAAAGAGATAACAAGCTAAAGAAGAAAGTCTCCACAAATGAAGAAAAGAAGAATACTTAGATGACACCATCTCATATAGTAAGATCTTTCAATTGATATAACAAATGGTACATTCTATATGGTGGTAAGTATTCTTAGGCATAAGTTAATTCATTGCAAATTTGTCATGCCTTGACCATGATATGTAATGTACTCCTCATGAGACTCTTAACTGAATTGAAAGTGCATGTGGCAAGTCATTCAAATACTTGATGCACATATCTAGTGGGAGAACATTATATATCTTGTGTCATAGAGAATAAGTTTCCCTTGAGTAAGCTATATTAAGACAATCCAAAATGGTAAATTTGTATCTCATTCATATGGATTGTAATCTTTGTTTCCTAAACAGCTACTCTTGATGCAGTTTAAAATTCACTTATCGTTAAATCTAAAAGTGCATAAGAATCTTTTTGTTGATATTCATGACATACAGATGCACTAACATGGATATGATTTTTAAACTATAAAAGGTACAATTAGTGATCCATACTCTCTAAATTTTAGAAACCCATATTTTGATATCTTATAAATCTACTTCAATCGGTATCCATATGCTTCACATTGAATTGGATCACTAAGTTGTAAATTCCATGCATAACTTGTCTTCATGATATGAATGTTTGTGTGACTAACCTTGATAAGCTAGGTGCACCCAAGGTCAAGCTAGGTTCATCATCAAGAAGGCAACACAACGGTGTATCAAGAAAAGGAGAAAAGGCTCATATTCTTAACTCTAGTTTTTATCTATGTGATTAAATATTGACTTGAAACCATGTAAGATGGTTGTCAAGTATATGTGGGTACCTACACAAAGAGAAAGGCCACAATAAGGATTGTGCGGGTACGCAAGGCTTTTACTACTAATGTCAAAGGACCCAATTCCAATTGGGTACCAAGATATGAAGCTTAAACTTGTTTTGCAGGATCACTCCTTCAATGGATCAAGTTGGGTGCTCGATAATGAATGTATAAATCGTATTTGGAGATAGTAGCAAGGGTGGTAACAACTGAATCTCAAGTGCATATTATTTTCAAATCTTATCTCTTTTGTGACTTGTGTAGCCACTAAGGGAAAAGAAGCACTTGAGGATATACATCAGTTGTTGATTATGAAATAAAGGTCCAACTGGAAGATGAATGAATATTATCATATGGTCAACAATCCAAAATTATGTGACGTATTCTCTATCTAGTTAATTTGGATTTGATTCTTCTATAATTAGACACTCACCATAATATGGATTAAGTCAGCCCTTTAGACTTCATTGAATAACCATGCATATTGTCCATGTCATTCAAAATATATTGTGCATGAGGGCTCAAGGCAAATTTAGTCCATATTATGAGGTTTCTCTGTTTTAGCAACTCGCTTGCCTTCCTCATATAAAGGGTTGCTAAATAAAAAAACTAGTGCTTGTGCTACTAATGCCATCTCTTGTGTTGAGTTTATCCATAGAAAATCTATGTTAAGAAATGGTGCTTGTTTTATATTGGATAAATGACAAGCTTAAAGGATACTATTCAACTAAAGTAAGATGAAGTTGATAAGAGGCCAAGGTATGAAAATTTCCTCTCTTTCAGTTGTTTTAGTATTCTACCCTTAGTAGGATGTACCATAGTATAGGTTAAATTCCTTGCAATGTAAAATGTTCAATAGTGCGTATAACTTTGACATCAACTACATGTGTGCACTAATTTAAAGGAATTTAGTCTATCCTTTTGGGTTTCAAGAATGATAATTTATTTCCCATCCACATATAAGGATCATCATTTGTGAAACCCTCCCTTGTGTTTCTAATGCTCTCTTTTCTAAGTGTTTCAATAAGGTCTTTCCAAGTGCTTTCAAGATGAATTCAAAATCTACGGATATAAGAGTCTTGGTTATTTCAATCATTGAGTTCCAATTGATCTCATATCAAGTATGATCGAATCAAGAAAAGATGAAAGAAGTTCAAGATCACTTGGTTGGATGAAATCGTAAAGAGAAAAGAGATCACAGTGATTCAAGAAGGGAGTTACTATTTTTTAACCAAATAATGAAGATGTAGTGACATACTTATATGATATCTTCATTATGAGTCATGATGAAGACTGATGGGCATCAATGAAAATCATCATGCGTTGTGTAAAGAAGTCTCAAGTCTGTCAAAGCACTAAGCTGAAAAATGATGATTATGGTGGTGACCATGTGGAGTAGAACAAAGAGCTTGCAAATGAATTGTAAATCCAACACAAGTTTGGAACTCCCCTTGAAAAGGTAAAATGCAAAGGTACATCACTTCGTGTCACTTCTCCATTACCTTTGTGCCATCTAAGGACCCTTTTCATAATAGTGTGTTCCCATCTTGCTTAATCATAATTTCTACCCTTTATATTCTTTGTATCCTTTTTGGAGATTTATGACAAAGGGGGAGAAATTTTGCATTAAAGCTTACCTTTAGTCTTATGTAACTAAGTGTTAGAAGACTTTAAAAAGGGGAGAAATAATTAACAAAAAGGGGGAATCATAAGAAAAACATAAGATGTAGAAAGTTGATGAGTGCATACTATGTCATGAGCATCACGTTTATTCTAAGCCACATTGCACCCAATGAATAGTATGATATAAGTTGTCTCCATACCGTGACCCAAATATGTGCTTTTGACATTTGCGTCCAAAATTGGTATTTTCTGAAATGCACATATTTAGGGGGAGGAAACTATATCATAGATTTCAAAATCATATTTATCAAATCCTATGTAAGCTTTAAATGTGTTGTCATCAATCACCAAAATGGAGGAGATTGAAAGTGCATTCATCCCTTTTGTGAGTTTTGGTGATTTGGATAACAACACATTTAAAGGTCTAACAAGTTTGCTAAGTGTTGAATAGGAAATTCAGTATGATGAACATACTTGAATAGTGTATAATGATCAGTGAACAAAGGTTCAACACAAGGTTAAATAACCAGTGAGACAATGCAAATGGATATAATATGGTCTCTATATTGATTTGAATATATGGACAAGACCTGAGAAATCACTATGCATAAATATGATTAGAATAGAGGTTGAAGTGATTAAGAGGATTGGTCAAGCTAAAGTGAATAAGATATGAGGAATCGTGAATTGGCTTGACCATATTACTATTAGTCCATATATGCTTCTATGAGAATCAAACTAGAGCTTGATTGATCTTAGCATTTATATCTAGATGACATTCAAGCAAGGTTCACAATATTGAAGAAATGATTCTCTCAATGGATGCTCAATATGATGTGACTCAAGAATGGCTTGATAGGGTGAAGATAGCAAGGAAAGGGCTTCGAGGAACTAAGCGAAGGTGAAGGCCAAGCGACGGCTTGTGGACCGAGGTACCATAGCTAAGGTGAAGAAGAGAGTACTTGCACTAAGTCAATGAACTAATCAGCTAAGAAGAGTTATAATATGTTGATGCATTAGTAAAGTGACTTGAAGCCATGATTTAAACTCATATATGGTGAAATGGTACAAGTCACAGGGTTTGCTTTGTGTTTGCTTCAAAAGGTGAGACAAGGATGTTTGTGATCCTTATGAAGCAACGCCATGGAGCAATTGAAAGTTGCCTAGAGGGGGGATGAATAGGCAAGCGGAAACTTTTTCAACAATGTCGGCGTTTCGACCCCGGGGGGTCCCTGGACCGACGAGTAAATTGTCGCCGCGTGCCCCAGCCCAGATGGGTCGGCGCGAGACAGAGCGCGAAGGGGGGAAGAAGCCAGAGGGAGACAGGCGTGAAAGGGGAAACCCGCGGCCTTCGTGTTTGTCCCGCGCCCAGGTCGGGTGCGCTTGCAGTAGGGGGTTACAAGCGTCCACGCGGGAGGGAGCGAGAGGCTTACGCGAGCGCCGTCCCGTCCTCCCCCGCGCGGCCAACCCTCTATAAGAGGGCCCTGGACCTTCCTTTTATAGGCGTAAGGAGAGGATCCAGGTGTACAATGGGGGTGTAGCTGTGTGCTAACGTGTCTAGCGGAGAAGAGCTAGCGCCCTAAGTACATGCCGTCGTGGCAGCCGGAGAGGTTTTGGCACCCGGTTCGTGTGGTGTCGTGGCCGTCGGAGGAGCGCTGGAGCCTGGTGGAAGGACAACTGTTGGGGCTGTCGAGTCCTTGCTGGCATCTCCTTGCTTCCGTAAGGGGGCTGAGAGCCGCCGTCGTCATGGAGCATGCGGGGCACCATCATTGCTTGTTTATCGGGGCGAGCCAGATGGGACGCCGGTCTTGTTCCCCGTAGCCTGAGTTAGCTTAGGGTAGGGTAATGATGGCGCCTCCTGTGACGTGGTCGGTCCGAGCCCTGGGTTGGGCAAGGCGGAGGCTCCTCCGAGGTCGAGGTCGAGTCTGTCTTCCGAGGCCGAGGTCGAGTCCGAGCCCCTGGGTCGGGCGAGGCGGAGACTGTCGGCTGAGGCCAGGGCCGAGTCCGAGCCCTGGGGTCGGGCGAGGCGGAGTTCGTCGTCTTCCGGGGCCGAGCCCGAGTCCGAGCCCTGGGGTCGGGCGATGCGGAGTTCGTCGCCTTCCGGGGCTGAGCCCGAGTCCGAGCCCTGGGGTCGGGCGAAGCGGAGTTCGTCATCTTCCGGGGCTGAGCCCGAGTCCGAGCCCTGGGTCGGGCGAGGTGGAGTTCGTCATCTTCCGGGGCCGAGCCCGAGTCTGAGCCCTGGGGTCGGGCGATGCAGAGTTCGTCGTCTTCCAGGGCTGAGCCCGAGTCCGAGCCCTGGGGTCGGGCGAGGCAGAGTTCGTCGTCTTCCGGGGCCGAGCCCGAGTCCGAGCCCTGGGTCGGGCGAGGCGGAGTTCGTCGTCTTCCGGGGCTGAGCCCGAGTCTGAGCCCTAGGGTCAGGCGAAGCGGAGTTCGTCGTCTTTCAGGGCTGAGCCCGAGTCCGAGCCCTGGGGTCGGGCGAAGCGGAGTTTCCTATGGCGCCTGAGGCCGGATTTGGCTGCTGTCAGCCTAACTCTACCGAGTGGCACAACAGTCAGAGCGGCGCAGGCGGCGCTGTCCTCTTGTTAAGCCGGTCAGTGGAGCGGCGAAGTGACTGCGGTCACTTTGGCTCTGTCGACTGAAGGGCGCGCGTCAGGATAAGGTGTCAGGCCACCTTTGCATTAAAGGCTCCTGCGATACGGTCGGTCGGCGTGGTGGCTTGGCCAAGGTTGCTTCTTGGTGAAGTCTGGGCCTCGGGCGAGCCGAAGGTGTATCCGTTGCAGGAGGGGGTCCTCGGGCGAGACGTAAATCCTCCAGGGTCGGCTGCCCTTGGCCGAGGCTGGGCTCGGGCGAGGCGAGATCGTGTCCCTTGAGTGGACCGATCCTTGACTTAATCGCACCCATCAGGCCTTTGCAGCTTTGTGCTGATGGGGGTTACCAGCTGAGATTAGGAGTCTTGAGGGTACCCCTAATTATGGTCCCCGACAGTAGCCCCCAAGCCTCGAAGGGAGTGTTAATACTCGCTTGGAGGCTTTTGTCGCACTTTTTTGCAAGGGGACCGGCCTTTCTCGGTTGCATTTTGTTTCGGTGGGTGCGAGCGAGCGCACCCGCCGGGTGTAGCCCCCGAGGCCTCGGAGGAGTGGTTTGACTCCTTCGAGGTCTTAATGTGTTTCGCAATGCTTCGGCCGGCCTGGTTGTTCCCTCATGCGAGCTGGCCGTAGCCCGGGTGCACGGTCGGGTCCCAAGTTCTCGGGCTGGTATGTTGACGCTGTCAACGGTTTGGCCGGAGCCGGGTTTGCGAGAGCAGCCCCCGAGCCTCCGCACAGGGCGAGAGGACGGTCAAGGACAGACTCGACTTCTTTACATACGCCCCTGCGTCGCCTTTTCGCAAGGGGGGGGGGAAAGCGCCATGTTGCCCTTGGAGGGCGTCGAACATGGTGTCTCCGGTGAGCTGCTAACGGGTAATCCGAGTGGACGCCCATGCCTCATTTGTTAGGGGTCGGCTAGAGGCCCGGAGGCGTGCTCCAAAAGTACCTGCGGGTGATCTGCCGGACCCGGTCCCCTTTTGACGGGGTCCGAGGGCTCGATGCCTCCGTCTGATGGGATTCCGTTACAAGATCGTTCCCGCTGGTCTCGGAAATGTCCTAGGGTACCTCGGGAGCATAGCCCGAGCCTTGGTTATGTATCGAACGTACCCAGGGTCATCCCTCGCTCTGCGTCTGAGGCGGCTGTGAACCCTTCGAGGGCCAGCCTACGAACCCCTGATCAGTAGTGGGCGCGGAGCCCATGTGGCCTGAGGCGGTCGTTGAACCCTTCCGAGGGGCCGGCCTTTGAATCTCTGACCTGTAGTGGGCGCGGAGCTCGAGCGCTCTGAGGCGGCGGTTGAACCCCTCCAAGGGGCCAGCCTTTGAACCTCTGATCAGTAGGGGGGCTCGGGGCCCGTTTCCTTCGCGGGGAAGGATCCCTTTCGGGGTATCCCCTTTCCCGGTCCCTGTTGTAAGAGGGAGAAAGAGGAACAGGAAAAGGATACGAAATCGAATGACGTGGTGTACCTTTTTGGACGCGGTCATTATGGCGAAGGCGAAGCATCGCTCGCTTCTCCTGCCAAAGGTGCCGCCTGTGCCGCGGCGGAGTTAATGCGGCAGGACGAGTGGTTCGCGGGGCAGCCGTTGCGCGTGTGCGAGCCATTCGAGGAACGGGACACGGTGGCGGCGGAATTGCACCCGTTTAATTTTGGTTTAGTGCTCGGTGGCGGCGGAATTGCCGCTCGCGAGCGAGCTCCACCGCGGGTGGGTAGCTCCGCCGTGTCGGCATCGGATGTGGGACGATGACCGATGGTCGTTGATCGCCCAACGTGCGGCTCAGATTGTTTCTGGCATACACTCTCGCGGGAGCAATCTGGTCCGTGGGATTGTAAACGGGTGAACCAGATTAGGTCAAGCGTTCCCCTTTGATCCATTCGATCTGTGCCCTTGGATCAAGATCTCATGCGTAAGAATAGATCGCGCTTTCATTGAATTGCGGACGTCGATCTTTGATCTAACGGGTACGATTACGTACCGGTTCGATGTAATATGGAGTCAATCTCAGCCCTTCGAATCTAATCGGACGGTCACGATTGGTCCATGCCCCTTCGGCTGGCGCAGTGCGCAAAAGAGCCCCTCTACTTTACTGAAATAAACCCGCCGTCCTGAGTGTGTTATTCCCTGTGTCTTAGGAGACTTACCCCGAGCCCCCTGGGGTTTTCTGTTATTGAGGCCCAGTCCAGAGACGTTTAAAAACAGAAAAATAATATTAGAAATTCATTTTTAATACAAAAACAAATCTAGAAACTTGTAAAATTCATAGAAATTCCATTTTTGGTCCAAATTGAACCATTCCAGTTTCTAAAATTTTATAATAATATTCTTTATCATTTAGTATCACTGTTTTGACATGAACTCAGTTAGAAAATTAATTTATCATCTAATCCTATTTTAATCACATTAAACCTTAGGAAATTCGTATCTCCTCCGTTTTAACTCCGATTTGATTCGTTCAAGTTGCGTTGGTCTCGTAGAAACGTGTAGATCATTATTATGCAGTATAATCTTATGTTTGGTGTGATGTTAATTTTGTATATACCATGTTTGTTTGTATTGCTACGACTAGCGCGAGGACACGTGTCATCTGAAAAGCAAGTTGGTACCTGGAATCTCAAGTGCCAGGCAAGTTGTGCCCTTGATCACTTCTTTTACCCATTCATGTTCTTATTATTCATAATGATCTGCATAGGATAATTTTGCTGGGACCCAATAGGATACCCTAGATTTTGACTATCTTTATACCTTGCTTCACCACTGGTTTTACTACTAAAGTTTTGGGGTAGTACATGCTATTGCTTTATGTGGATTTGGGTATAGAGATATTCATCACTCATTGTTATACTATTTATTGTTATCTGTTTTATTATTCCTTGTTCATGTTAAGATCATTATGTTAATGGGAACATGGAGCGACCACCCGGGAAAACAGTGCTACCACAAGGGTTTAATGGGACGCCCTTGGCTGATTAACTAGGAAAGCTAGGGGAGGGCTACCTTACCCGAAAGGGGCAAGGGCAGTAGGGGAGAGGTCAGTGTAGGGAGGTCCCTGGTTGATTTTGCTGCGATGGCGGTCAGCCAGGAACCCTGCACTGGATCTTCCTATAAACTGTAGCGGGTAGTCTGAAGCTAGTGGAACTTTGTAAAGGCCTCGTAGTGCTACCCTGCCTCGCCTCCTCGGTAGAGGTGTATGGGATTGGCCATCTCTTGGCAGATGGGTAACATGACTTGTGGGTAAAGATGCGCAACCTCTGCAGAGTGTAAAACTAGTATACTAGCCGTGCTCACGGTCAAGAGCGGCTCGGACCCTCACATGATTAATTATGGAACTTAAATTCAATTTGACATTTGCATCGCATTTGGGATTATTTTACTATTACTGTTCTTTATTATTATTAAGGTTTGGTATTTACTTACACTTAGTAATTGCTAATAAAATTTTGACCAACTTATAAAAGCAATGCTCAGCCTTAGCCTCTATTTCATTGATCAGCCTTACACTTCATGAACTCCCACCTTTGGTGAGTTCATGCCACATTATTCCCCACGACTTGTTGAGCTATGAACGTATGTGAGCTCACTCTTGCTGTCTCACACCCCCCCACAGGAGAAGAGCAGGTGGTTCAGGAGGAGCCTCAAGGCGAGGAGTTTGACTTGATCTTGGTGGCGTTTCTCAGTCGACATTGGCGCCGACGATCCTTAGTTCGTTTTATATTTATCTTTATTATGTAATAAGACTTCCGCTATGTAATAAATACTCTGATGTTTTATGACATTTATCTCTATTCACTCTGTTATTATATATGTTGTCTTCTTGGCGCATGTATGAGATGCACCCGGCTTTGTCCTTTAAAACCGGGTGTTACAGAAGTGGTATCAGAGGAAATGTTGACTGTAGGACGAAACCTAGATAGAAATGGACAACCCCTTACCTACTTATCTTATTCTGATTCATTCTATACTTACCTCACTCTGATTCTTTCTATACTTATCTTGATCCTGTCTCACCTTCTACTGTTCTACTCTGATCATTCTTACCTTTTCTACTCTGAGACAAGATGGATTTCAAACCTTGGAATCCCTACCCCTATGACATTTTTAAGAGATAGGAAGCCTAAGACAAAAACTAAAACTATTTTCTCTATTTAAAAATGTTGGTTTATTGTTCTGATGATCAGTGCCTGATTTGCTTCTTTGATTGATTGAAATAGTATAGATGGGCATTTTAGCATGTACCACTATAAGGTATTGTATTAGCTTTAGTAGGTGACACACTAATCTACTTAGCTAATAAGTCCCCCAAAGTAACATTATTGTAATTACTGCCTTGTCTACTGCTCTTTCTTACCTTATGTATCTAACTCAGATGGTCAATACCAGGAAAGGAAAGATTATCACGCAACAGCAAACAGAAATGAATCCTCCAAATCCTCCACCTGTTGAAGCCGATCAAGTGATTGCAGCCTAAAGGCTGGTAATACAGCAATTGACAGACATGATGACAGAAATGCAAAACCAGATAAGACAAGAACGCGAGGAAATACGTCAGGCCCGTCTGGAGATACAGCAAGAAATAAGGCAATCACGGTTGGAGAGACAACAACAACAACCACCATCTTCACCACCACCAGCTCCACCAAGCTACATAAGCATATATATAAATTACTACTATTTGTAAGATCTACATGTTCCTTTAGTTGGTATTCGGTATGATACCATTTTAGGAGGAATAAAAAGGTCTATTTGACCCCATGTGTTGCTAATAAAATTATGCGTCATGCTGAGATTTTGGTTTGGGCATATGTGTTGGACAATATGAGAAAACCCATGAGAGTAATTACACCTAAAGGGCCTGATGTGGCGAATCAAATGACACGTAGATTGACATTGACCATTATGGGTAGAGAATTTGGAGTTACGGCTATAATATTGGAGTCAAGCAGTATAGATCTGACCCTTGGTATGTCATGGTTAAGAAAGGCAATGGTGGTTTATACACTGCGCTAAGGGAACCGTAGAACTCACCAGTTCCAAAGGAGAAAGATTTGAAGTTGGAATTGCAGTAACTACTGCCACCAGACTAGCGACATTTTTAGTAAATGAGAAGTTGTTGGTGACAACATTCATGTGGTTAGAGATTTTTCGGAGGCCTGTAGAAGAGCTAAAGGAATTTAAGAAGCAGTTAACTGAGTTACAGGAAGCAGGGTACATTCATCCGAGTTCCTCACCATGGGGAGCACCAGTGCTATATGTACAGAAGAAGGATGGATCGCAACGGATGTGTGTGGACTATAGATCACTTAACGATGTCACTGTGAAGAACAAGTATCCGTTACCCCGCATTAAGGATTTATTTGGTCAGATGAGAGGTGCGGGGTGTTCTCGAAGATTGACCTCCGATCGGGGTACCATCAGATGAAGATTGGACCATCAGATATTCCGAAGACGGCTTTCTCGACTCGATATGGATTATATGAGTTCATCGTTATGTCGTTTGGATTAACTAATGCACCAGCTTATTTTATGGATTTGATGAATAAGATGTTTTTGGAGTATTTGGACAGATTCGTCGTGGTGTTCATCGACGATATCCTTATCTATTCTAAGAATGAGAGTGACCATGAAGAACATCTAAGGTTGGTGCTATAGGAACTACGAGATAATCAACTCTACGCCAAGCTTAGCAAACGCGAGTTCTGGATTGACGAGGTGTCATTCCTTGGATATATCATGGAGGAATATCAGTGGATTCTGCTAAAGTCAAGGAGATAGTGGGGTGAAGCATACCCACTACGGTTACGGAGGACCAAAGTTTCTTGGGACTGGCAGGATATTATCGGATATTTATTGAAGGATTTCCTAAGATTGCTAAGCTTATGACCTCGCTTTTGGTGAAGGAAAGAGAATTCAAGTGGGACGAGAAGTGCCAAGTATATACGGATCATAAGAGTTTGAAGTATATATTCACTCCGAAGGATCTCAACCTTAGGCAACGCCGTTGGTTGGAGCTTATTAAGGGTTATGATTTGGAAATTCACTATCACCCGGGCAAGGCAAATTTGGTTACAGATGCCTTGAGTCGAAAGGAGCATGTTATTTAGCTGTTGTTGCCCAGCTACCCGATGAGATTGTTGAGGATTTCAGGAGACTTAACCTGGGGATAGTTGCTCGCACTGAAGGAGTTACTATTGATGTGGAACCTACTTTGGAGCAAGAGATCCGCAAAGGACAAATTGGTGATGCTAAGATACAAGAGATTAAGGATCTGATTACTGAAGGTCGAGTTCCGGAACTTACGAAAGATGAGCAAGGCACCGTATGGTTCAAGGACAAGAGATGTGTTCCGGAGATTGAAAGCCTTCGTGAGACTATATTGAAGAAAGCCCATGACTTGGATTATTCTATTCATCCTGGTAGTACCAAGATGTATCAGGATTTAAAGCAGAAGTGCTGGTGATATGGACTGGAGAGAGATATGGCTGCACATGTGGGTATGTGCGATGCGTGTCAAAGAGTTAAGGTTGGACACCAGAGATCAGCTGGACTACTATACCCATTAAAGATACCCGAGTGGAAGTGGGAAGAGATTGGTATGAATTTCATTACTGGATTGCCTCGCACCTCGAAAGGATATGATTCTATATGGGTTATTGTGGAGAGACTGGCCAAAGTGACTCATTTCATTTCGGTCAAGACTACTTATAAGGTATCTCAATTGGTAGAGTATATATGGCTTGGATTGTGTCCCTACATGGTGTACCGAAGAAGATCATCTTGGATAAAGGATCACAGTTTACCCCAGATTTTGGATAAGTTTTCATGAGAAAATGGATATGAAGTTGAAATTTAGTTCAGCCCATCACCCTCAGACGGATGGTCAGACAAAAAGGACTAATCAAGTATTGGACGACATGTTGAGAGCTTGTGCCCTTCAGCATGGTGGTAGTTGGGACAAGAGTCTACCTTATGCTGAGTTCTCATATAATAATAGTTACCGGGCCAGTCTAAAGATGTCACCGTTCGGGACTCTATATGGCAGGAAATGCAGGACTCCTCTATATTGGATCAGACTAGGGGAAGACAATTCTTTGGACCTAAACTTATTCAAGAGGCAGAAGAACAAGTCCGTATCATTCGAGATAATCTGAGGGTAGCTCAGACTAGACCAAAGAGCTACGCTGGTAATAGAAGAAGACCACTTGAGTTTGAGGAAAGAAATCATGCGTACCTCAAGGTGTCACCACTTCGTGGAAAGAGGAGATTTAAAGTCAAGGGCAAATTGTCCCCTCGCTTTATTGGACCATTCAGAGTTATTAGGCGAGTTGGAGAGATGGCCTATCAACTCGAGCTACCGATAATCTATCTGATGTGCATAATGTATTTCATGTGTCTCAACTTAAGAAATGTATCTGTGTCCCTGAGGATCAGTTACCAATGGAAGAGCTTAGTGTTCAAGATGATCTGACTTATGCTGAGTACCCTATCAAGATTCTGGACACTTTGACTCGAGTTACAAGAAATAAGGTGATAAAGATGTGCAAAGTCCAATGGAGTCACCACGGTGAAGATGAAGCAACTTGGGAAAGAGAAGAAGAGCTTCGCATAGATTTTTTTCTCCACCTTTTCTCTAGTTCTTCTTAAATCTCGAGGACGAGATTATTTTTAAGGGGGTAGGATTTGTAATACTCACTTTGTAATATAATAGAAGGGGAGAAAAGTCATTTTCCCATAATCTTTGTGTGTGTAGAATTTACTTATCATCACATGTGAATACCATATTCAAACAACAAATAAATGATAAAAAGGATATACCACTAAATTATGCATCATGCCGGATTTTATTTTGCGCATTTTGTGGTAACATAAAATAATGTGAAAAGGAATATATTAAACTCCCAAATAGGAATTTAAGGACTAAAGGAATTCTAGAATTTACAAAAGAGAAGAAAGAAAATAGTATGTGGATAAAATAAGTGGATAAAAATATATTATTCTACACTAAAGTGTGAATTGGTATAATTTACTCAGGAGTGAAACTCATGAGAGGATTCAAATTCAAATTTGGGATTCAAAATAAAAAAAAGGGGAGACATAATAGGAAAATAAAAATATAAAAAGAAAAAGGAGAAAACGCTAGAATGGGCCGGAATCCCTGCTTTTGGCCCACTCAAGAAAGCAAGCCGCGCGGCCCATTTGCTCCCTCCCGCACGCGCCGACGTCCCGGGTCCACCGCTCAGCCTCCCACCACCACACCGCTTTGCTCTGCGCACCTTCACTGTCGCGCGGGCCCGTTTGCCAGAACAGTCTTCCATCTCCCGCGATTGTCGGCTTTGCTCAACTGAAGCCGGAATCCACGCCGGATCTTGACTGCGCTACGGTGGCTGGGGCCGCTCGAGCAATCGTGCCACGACCCACACCGGCCCGAATCGTCAGTTTCTCGCCCAACTACCTTGCCGCTAATGGCGGACTGGCGCGGGGAAACCAGAGTCCATGCGCTCGCGGGTCCGCCTCCGACGGGATCGCTCAGGTTGTTGAACGGCGTCCTCCCTGGCCTGGGTAGTTAAGCGGTAGTTCCCTGCTTCATCTACGGGGGTCGCGACCGAAGCGCCCATCGCCCAGTGCCCGTGCCACCGCCGCAGCGAGGTAGCGAAACCTGGGTTGCCGCCGCCGCCGTGGAACTCGCCCATGCTATCGCTCGAGGCCTCAGCGTAGACTCTGGGTGCTTCATATAATCACTGGGGTTGTGCCCGTGGCCGAGACAAGGAGGTTCGGCCGCCGCGACAATCCCAATTGCTCGTCGGAATCTCCTCCACCCCGCCAATCGCCTCCCACCGTGACCGTGTGCCTCCGCGCCATAATCGCCGGTAAGAGGTCTTCCTTTGTGTTCACCTTCGCCTTCTCTACGCGCAGCACCCGTTTAATTTTGGTTTAGTGCTCGGTGGCGGCGGAATTGCCGCTCGCGGGCGAGCTCCACCGCGGGTGGGTAGCTCCGCCGTGTCGGCATCGGATGTGGGACGATGACCGATGGTCGTTGATCGCCCAACGTGCGGCTCAGATTGTTTCTGGCATACACTCTCGCGGGAGCAATCTGGTCCGTGGGATTGTAAACGGGTGAACCAGATTAGGTCAAGCGTTCCCCTTTGATCCATTCGATCTGTGCCCTTGGATCAAGATCTCATGTGTAAGAATAGATCGCGCTTTCATTGAATTGCGGACGTCGATCTTTGATCTAACGGGTACGATTACGTACCGGTTCGATGTAATATGGAGTCAATCTCAGCCCTTCGAATCTAATCGGACGGTCACGATTGGTCCATGCCCCTTCGGCTGGCGCAGTGCGCAAAAGAGCCCCTCTACTTTACTGAAATAAACCCGCCGTCCTGAGTGTGTTATTCCCTGTGTCTTAGGAGACTTACCCCGAGCCCCCTGGGGTTTTCTGTTATTGAGGCCCAGTCCAGAGACGTTTAAAAACAGAAAAATAATATTAGAAATTCATTTTTAATACAAAAACAAATCTAGAAACTTGTAAAATTCATAGAAATTCCATTTTTGGTCCAAATTGAACCATTCCAGTTTCTAAAATTTTATAATAATATTCTTTATCATTTAGTATCACTGTTTTGACATGAACTCAGTTAGAAAATTAATTTATCATCTAATCCTATTTTAATCACATTAAACCTTAGGAAATTCGTATCTCCTCCGTTTTAACTCCGATTTGATTCGTTCAAGTTGCGTTGGTCTCGTAGAAACGTGTAGATCATTATTATGCAGTATAATCTTATGTTTGGTGTGATGTTAATTTTGTATATACCATGTTTGTTTGTATTGCTACGACTAGCGCGAGGACACGTGTCATCTGAAAAGCAAGTTGGTACCTGGAATCTCAAGTGCCAGGCAAGTTGTGCCCTTGATCACTTCTTTTACCCATTCATGTTCTTATTATTCATAATGATCTGCATAGGATAATTTTGCTGGGACCCAATAGGATACCCTAGATTTTGACTATCTTTATACCTTGCTTCACCACTGGTTTTACTACTAAAGTTTTGGGGTAGTACATGCTATTGCTTTATGTGGATTTGGGTATAGAGATATTCATCACTCATTGTTATACTATTTATTGTTATCTGTTTTATTATTCCTTGTTCATGTTAAGATCATTATGTTAATGGGAACATGGAGCGACCACCCGGGAAAACAGTGCTACCACAAGGGTTTAATGGGACGCCCTTGGCTGATTAACTAGGAAAGCTAGGGGAGGGCTACCTTACCCGAAAGGGGCAAGGGCAGTAGGGGAGAGGTCAGTGTAGGGAGGTCCCTGGTTGATTTTGCTGCGATGGCGGTCAGCCAGGAACCCTGCACTGGATCTTCCTATAAACTGTAGCGGGTAGTCTGAAGCTAGTGGAACTTTGTAAAGGCCTCGTAGTGCTACCCTGCCTCGCCTCCTCGGTAGAGGTGTATGGGATTGGCCATCTCTTGGCAGATGGGTAACATGACTTGTGGGTAAAGATGCGCAACCTCTGCAGAGTGTAAAACTAGTATACTAGCCGTGCTCACGGTCAAGAGCGGCTCGGACCCTCACATGATTAATTATGGAACTTAAATTCAATTTGACATTTGCATCGCATTTGGGATTATTTTACTATTACTGTTCTTTATTATTATTAAGGTTTGGTATTTACTTACACTTAGTAATTGCTAATAAAATTTTGACCAACTTATAAAAGCAATGCTCAGCCTTAGCCTCTATTTCATTGATCAGCCTTACACTTCATGAACTCCCACCTTTGGTGAGTTCATGCCACATTATTCCCCACGACTTGTTGAGCTATGAACGTATGTGAGCTCACTCTTGCTGTCTCACACCCCCCCACAGGAGAAGAGCAGGTGGTTCAGGAGGAGCCTCAAGGCGAGGAGTTTGACTTGATCTTGGTGGCGTTTCTCAGTCGACATTGGCGCCGACGATCCTTAGTTCGTTTTATATTTATCTTTATTATGTAATAAGACTTCCGCTATGTAATAAATACTCTGATGTTTTATGACATTTATCTCTATTCACTCTGTTATTATATATGTTGTCTTCTTGGCGCATGTATGAGATGCACCCGGCTTTGTCCTTTAAAACCGGGTGTTACAAGTGAGCCTTCTCGGTTAGCTCGGTTGCTTTGATCGGCGTAGGCCCTCGCCCTCGGGGAACCGTATTCTAAGTCTATGGGCAAGATGGCCTCGGCCCCATAGACTAGAAAGAACGGTGTGAAGCCCGTGGCTCGGCTCGGTGTTGTCCTCAGACTCCAGACCACCGAGGGGAGCTCCTTCATCCATCGCTTGCCGAACTTGTTGAGGTCGTTGTGGATCCGTGGCTTGAGTCCTTGCAGGATCATGCCGTTGGCACGCTCTACTTGCCCATTCGTCATGGGGTGAGCCACTGCGGCCCAGTCCACCCGGATGTGGTGATCCTCGCAGAAGTCCAGGAACTTTCTGCCGGTGAACTGGGTGTCGTTGTCGGTGATGATGGAGTTTGGGACCCCAAAGCGATGGATGATGTTGGTGAAGAACGCCACCGCCTATTCGGACCTGATGCTGTTTAGAGGCCGGACCTCGATCCACTTGGAGAATTTGTCGACGGCGACCAGCAGGTGCGTGTAGCCCCCAGGTGCCTTCTGCAAGGGGCCGACGAGGTCCAGACCCCACACATCAAACGGCCAGGTGATGGGTATGGTCTGTAGAGCCTGAGCGGGCAGGTGGGTCTGCCTTGCGTAGAATTGACACCCTTTGCAGGTGCTCACAATTCTAGTGGCGTCGGCCACCGCGGTCGACCAGTAGAAGCCTTGTCGGAAGGCGTTTCCAACAAGGGCTCGAGGTGCTGCGTGATGACCGCAAGCCCCCGAGTGTATTTCTTGTAAGAGCTCCTGGCCTTCGGCGATGGATATGCATCGCTGGAGGATGCCTGAGGGGCTGCGGTGGTAGAGCTCCTTCCCGTCCCCCAGCAAGACGAACGACTTGGCGCGCCGCGCCAACCGCCGAGCTTCGGCTCGGTCGAGGGGTAGCTCTCCTCGGTGGAGATATTGCAGGTACGGGGTCTGCCAGTTTCGATTAGGTGTGACCCCGCTTTGCTCTTCCTCGACGCGCAGTGCCTCATCTTCGGGGGCCGAGGTTGCCTCGGGCTGAGCCGAGGATGCCTCAGGCCGGGCCGAGGCCTTCTCGGGCTCGGGCGTGTCGTCGGTCTTGACGGAGGGTTGGTGCAGGTCTCGGGAGAAGACGTCCGGGGGAACCGTTGTTCGCCCCGAGGCTATCTTAGCCAGCACGTCCGCAGTCTCGTTGTAGCGTCGGGCGATGTGGTTGAGCTCGAGCCCGTAGAACTTGTCTTCCAGGCGCCGAACCTCATCGCAGTAGGCTTCCATCTTTGGGTCGCGGCAGTGGGAGTTCTTCATGACTTGGTCGATGACGAGCTGCGAGTCACCGCGAGCGTCGAGGCGTCGGACCCCTAGCTCGATGGCGATGCGCAACCCGTTGACCAGAGCCTCGTACTCGGCCACATTGTTGGACGCTGGGAAGTGGAGGCATAGCACGTAGCGTAGGTGCTTTCCGAGGGGCGAGATGAAGAGCAGGCCCGTGCCTGCCCCTGTCTTCATCAACGACCCATCGAAAAACATGGTCCAGAGTTCCGGTTGGATCGGAACTGTCGGGAGCTGGGTGTTGACCCATTCAGCCACAAAGTCCGCCAAGACCTAGGATTTGATGGCCTTCCGAGGGGCGAACGAGATCGTCTCGCCCATGATTTCCACCGCCCACTTTGCAATTCTACCCGAGGCCTCTCGGCACTGGATGATCTCCCCCAGGGGAAGGATGACACCACAGTCACTGGATAAGACTCGAAGTAGTGTCACAACTTCCACCGTGTCAGGATTACCGCGTACAACAGCTTCTGAATTTGTGGGTAGCGGATCTTGGTCTCGGACAGTACCTCACTGATGAAGTAGACTGGTCTCTAGACGGTCAATGCATGCCCTTCTTCTTGTCTCTCAACCACGATCGCGGCGCTGACCACCTGAGTGGTAGCGGCGACATAGATCAAGAGGTCTTCTCCGGCGGCGGGAGGCACCAAGATGGGCGCGTTCGTGAGGAGTGCCTTCAGGTTCCTGAGGGCTTCCTCGGCCTCAGGGGTCCAAGTGAAGCACTTGGCCTTCCTTAAGAGGCGGTACAGAGGTAGGCCTCTTTCGCCGAGGCGTGAGATGAAACGGCTCAGAGCCGCAAGGCATCACGTGACCCTCTGTACGCCTTTCAAGTCCTTGATGGGCCCCATGTTGGTGATGGCCGCGATTTTTTCCGGGTTGGCCTCGATGCCCCGCTCGGAGACGATGAACCCCAAGAGCATGCCTCAGGGGACCCCGAAAACGCACTTCTCGGGATTGAGCTTTACGCCTTTCGCCTTGAGACATCGGAATGTCACTTCAAGGTCGGAAAGGAGGTCGGAGGCTTTCCTCGTCTTGACTACGATGTCATCGACGTAGGCCTCGACCGTTCGACCAATGTGTTCGCCGAACACGTGGTTCATGCACCTTTGGTATGTCGCACCTGCATTCCTCAAACCGAACGGCATGGTAACATAGCAGTACATGCCGAAGGGTGTGATGAAAGAAGTCGCGAGCTGGTCGGACTCTTTCATCCTGATTTGGTGATACCCTGAGTAGGCATCGAGGAAAGACGGGGTTTCGCACCCAGCAGTGGAATCCACGATTTGATCGATGCGAGGCAGAGGGTAGGGAACTTTCGGACATGCTTTGTCTAGACCAGTGTAGTCTACACACATCTGCCATTTCCCTCCTTTCTTTCTCACAAGCACAGGGTTGGCAAGCCATTCGGGATGGAATACCTCTTTGATGAACCTTGCAGCCATTAGCTTGTGGATCTCCTTGCCTATGGATCTGCGCTTTTCTTCGTCGAATCGGCGCAGAGGCTACTTCACGGGTCGGGCTCCAGCTCGGATATCCAGCGAGTGCTCGGCGACATCCCTCGGTATGCCGGGCATGTCCGAGGGACTCCACGCGAAAACGTCGGTGTTTGCGCGGAGAAAGTCGACGAGCACTGCTTCCTATTTGGGGTCGAGCTCGGAGCCGATCCGGATCCGCTTGGAGGCGTCGTTGCTGGGGTCGAGAGGGACGGACTTAACTGTCTCTGCCGGTTCGAAGTTGCCGGCATGGCGCTTCACATCTGGCGCCTCCTTAGAGAGGCTCTCCAGGTCGGCGATGAGGGCCTCGGATTCGGCAAGGGCCTCGGCGTACTCCACGCACTCCACGTCGCATTCGTACGCGTGTCGATACGTGGGGCCGACGGTGATGACCCCGTTGGGGCCCGGCATTTTGAGCTTGAGGTAGGTGTAGTTGGGGACGGCCATGAACTTGGCGTAGCATGGCCTCCCCAGCACTGCATGGTAGGTTCCTCGAAACCCGACCACCTCGAACGTGAGGGTCTCCCTTAGGAAGTTGGAGGGTGTCCCAAAGCAGACGGGTAGATCGAGTTGTCCGAGGGGCTGGACGCGTTTCCCAGGGATGATCCCGTGAAAAGGCGCAGCGCCTGCCCGGACCGAGGACAGGTCGATCCGCAGGAGCCCGAGGGTCTTGGCGTAGATGATGTTGAGGCTGCTGCCTCCGTCCATGAGGACCTTGGTGAGCCTAACATTGCCGATGACGGGGTCGACAACGAGCGGGTATTTCCCCGGGCTCGGCACGCGGTCGGGGTGATCGCCCTGGTCGAAGGTGATGGGCTTGTCGGACCAGTCTAGGTAGACCGGTGCCGCCACCTTTATTGAGCAGACCTCCCGACGCTCTTGCTTGCGGTGCCGAGCCGAGGCGTTCGCCACTGGCCCACCGTAGATCATGAAGCAGTCGTGGACCTCGGGGAACTCTCCTGCCTTGTGATCCTCCTTCTTATCATCGTCGCGGGCCCTGCCACCTTCCGCAGGTGGCCCGGCCTTATGAAAGTGGCACCGAAGCATGGCGCACTCCTCAAGGGTGTGCTTGACGGGCCCCTGATGATAGGGGCACGGCTCCTTGAGCATCTTGTCGAAGAGATTGGCACCTCCGGGAGGTTTCCGAGGGTTCTTGTACTCGGCAGCGGCGACAAGGTCCGCGTCGGCGGCGTCGCGTTTCGCTTGCGACTTCTTCCTGCCTTTCTTCTTGGTGCCGTGCTGAGTTGATGCCTTGGGGACATCTTCCGGTGGGCGGCCCTGGGGCTGCTTATCCTTCCGGAAGATGGCCTCAACCGCCTCCTAGCCAGAGGCGAACTTGGTGGCGATGTCCATCAGCTCGCTCGCCCTGGTGGGGGTCTTGCGACCCAGCTTGCTCACCAGGTCACGACAGGTGGTGCCGGCAAGGAACGCGCCAATGACATCCGAGTCGGTGACGTTGGGCAGCTCGATGCGCTGCTTTGAGAATAGCCGGATGTAGTCCCGGAGGGACTCCCCCGGCTGCTGGCGGCAGCTTCGGAGATCCCAGGAGTTCCCAGGGCGCACGTACGTGCCCTGGAAGTTGCCAGCGAAGGCTTGGACCAGGTCGTCCCAGTTGGAGATCTGCCCCAGAGGCAGATGCTCCAGCCAGGCTCGAGCGGAGTCGGAGAGGAACAGGGGGAGGTTACGGATGACGAGGTTGTCATCGTCCGTTCCACCCAGTTGGCAGGCCAGCCGATAGTCCGCGAGCCACAGTGCCGGTCTCGTCTCCCCCGAGTACTTTGTGATAGTAGTCGGGGTTCGGAACCAGGTCGGGAACGGCGCCCGTCGTATGGCTCGGCTAAAAGCCTGCGGACCGGGTGGTTCGGGCGAGGGACTCCGATCCTCCCCGTTGTCGTAGCGTCCCCCACGCCTGGGGTGGTAGCCTCGGCGCACCCTCTCGTCGAGGTGGGTTCAACGGTTGCGGTGAAGGTGTCCGTTGCCGAGGCGATCCGGGGCCGCAGGTGCTGTGTTGCGCGTGCGCCTGGTGTGGACCGAGGCTTCTCGCATGAATCGGGAAGTCGCGGCGCGATGTTCCAAGGGGTACCCCTACCTTCAAGAGGCGGAGCTTTCGGCCCGTCGGACCGCGGCATCCTCCAGGAGATTCTTGAGCTCTCCCTGGATACGCCGCCCCTCGGTGGTAGATGGCTCCGGCATCGTGCGGAGAAGTATTGCTGCTGCAGCCAGGTTCTGGCCGACCCCACTGGAAGCCGGTGGCGGCCTTGCCCTGACATCGTCGGCGATGCGGTGCTGGATGCCCTGGGGTAGATGACGCGCTTCTCCGGCCGGAGGTTGGCCTGCCCATTCCTGCCCGATGTCCCAGCGGAACGACTCAAGTGTTCCTGCTCCCTCGTCGAGCCTGGCCTGCATCTCGCGGATTTGCTCGAGCTGTGGGTCATGACCCTCCATCGGGACGGGGACCACAGCTAGCTCCCGAAGGATGTCAACGCGAGGCGCAGGCCTAGGGGGATCACTGTTTTCCGGCGTACCAAGATGGTTGCCTTCGCCGGGACCCTCTAGATCAACGTGGAAACATTCACGACTTGGGCCGCAGTGCTCGTCGCCGAGGCTGCGGCTACCGTCAGAACGATCGGAAAGGCAGTAGTCGCATGCGGTCATGAAGTCCCGCATGGCACTGGGGTTACCAAGTCCGGAGAAATCCCAACAAAAGTCGGGCTCATCATCATCCTCGGAACCTGAGGGCCCGTAGGTCGAGACAGCCGTCAGCTGGTCCCAGGGTGACCGCATAAAATACCCCAGAGGGTTTGGACTCGCCTCTATGAGAGCGTCCACCGAAGCGAAGTCGCTTGGTGGGTCAAGGCTGAATCCAAAAGGCACGAGATGGGAGTTGGTCGGTACCTCTTGGTCGACGGGCGGTGACGAAGTCGCGTCAGGGGCAGACTGCACCGTTGTCTCAGGTACGAGGGTGACGCCCAGCAAGTCCTTTGCGAGCGTGCTGGCGTCGTCCGTACGCTTGGAGGTGGCGCGTTGCGGGGAGACGACGCTCGTCTTCGTCTCAGACGCGAGGTCGATGCCCGACGTGCCCCCCGCTGGGGCGCCGGCGCCGTCGACTCGCTCAACAGCCGACGAGATGCCGCCTCCTACTTGGCCTTGGTTGCCCCGCCTCCTCCTCCGTCGGCGGGGGAGGGGACGGGACAAGCTCGAATGTCGTTCTTCCGCCACGTGGGGAAGACGTCGTCGATTCCGCCGTCGGCGGGCGGATTGTCGGCCGCCATTGTCGCTGTCATGCGGCGGGGGAAGGAGTATCATGTCGTAGCTGCCGTCGAGGGACATGAACTCAAGACTCCTGAAACGGAGCACCGTCCCGGGCTGGAAAGGTTGCTGGAGACTACCCATCTGGAGCTTAACGGGAAGCTGTTCATCAACACGCAGGAGGCCCCTACCTGGCACGCCAACTGTCGGCGTTTCGACCCCGGGAGGTCCCTGGACCGACGAGTAAATTGTCGCCGCGTGCCCCAGCCCAGATGGGTCGGCGCGAGACGGAGCGCGAAGGGGGGAAGAAGCTGGAGGGAGACAGGCGTGAAAGGGGAAACCTGCGGCCTTCGTGTTTGTCCCGCGCCCAGGTCGGGTGCGCTTGCAGTAGGGGGTTACAAACGTCCACGCGGGAGGGAGCGAGAGGCTTACGCGAGCGCTGTCCCGTCCTCCCCCACGTGGCCAACCCTCTGTAAGAGGGCCCTGGACCTTCCTTTTATAGGCGTAAGGAGAGGATCCAGGTGTACAATGGGGGTGTAGCAGTGTGCTAACGTGTCTAGCGGAGAAGAGCTAGCGCCCTAAGTACATGCCGTCGTGGCAGCCGGAGAGGTTTTGGCACCCGGTTCGTGTGGTGTCGTGGCCGTCGGAGGAGCGCTGGAGCCTGGTGGAAGGACAACTGTTAGGGCTGTCGAGTCCTTGCTGACGTCTCCTTGCTTCCGTAAGGGGGCTGAGAGCCGTCGTCGTCATGGAGCATGCGGGGCGCTGTCATTGCTTGTTTATCGGGGCGAGCCAGATGGGACGCCGGTCTTGTTCCCCGTAGCCTGAGTTAGCTTGGGGTAGGGTAATGATGGCGCCTCCGGTGATGTGGTCGGTCCAAGCCCTGGGTTGGGCGAGGTGGAGGCTCCTCCGAGGTCGAGGTCGAGTCTGTCTTCCGAGGCCGAGGTCGAGTCCGAGCCCCTGGGTCGGGCGAGGCGGAGACTGTCGGCTGAGGCCAGGGCCAAGTCCGAGCCCTGGGGTCGGGCGTGGCGGAGTTCGTCGTCTTCCGGGGCCGAACCCGAGTCTGAGCCCTGGGGTCGGGCGATGCGGAGTTCGTCGTCTTCCGGGGCTGAGCCCGAGTCCGAGCCCTGGGGTCGAGCGAAGCGGAGTTCGTCGTCTTCCGGGGCTGAGCCTGAGTCCGAGCCCTGGGTCGGGCGAGGCGGAGTTCATCGTCTTCCGGGGCCGAGCCCGAGTCCGAGCCCTGGGGTCGGGCGATGCGGAGTTCGTCGTCTTCCGGGGCTGAGCCCGAGTCCGAGCCCTGGGGTCGGGCGAGGCGGAGTTCGTCGTCTTCTGGGGGCCAAGCCCGAGTCCGAGCCCTGGGTCGGGCGAGGCAGAGTTCGTCGTCTTCCGGGGCTGAGCCCGAGTCCGAGCCCTGGGGTCGGGCGAAGCGGAGTTCGTCGTCTTCCGGGGCTGAGCCCGAGTCCGAGCCCTGGGGTCGGGCGAAGCGGAGTTCGTCGTCTTCCGGGGCTGAGCCCTGAGTTCGTCCTATGGTGCCTGAGGCTGGACTTGGCTGCTGTCAGCCTCACTCTGCCGAGTGGCACAGCAGTCAGAGCGGCGCAGGCGGCGCTGTCCTCTTGTTAGGCCGGTTAGTGGAGCGGCGAAGTGACTGCGGTCACTTCGGCTCTGTCGACTGAAGGGCGCGCGTCAGGATAAGGTGTCAGGCCACCTTTGCATTAAAGGCTCCTGTGATACGGTCGGTCGGCGTGGCGGCTTGGCCAAGGTTGCTTCTTGGTGAAGTCTGGGCCTTGGGCGAGCCGAAGGTGTATCCGTTGCTAGAGGGGGTCCTCGGGCGAGACGTAAATCCTCCGGGGTCGGCTGCCCTTGCCCGAGGCTGGGCTCGGGCGAGGCGAGATCGTGTCCCTTGAGTGGACCGATCCTTGACTTAATCACACCCATCTGGCCTTTGCAGCTTTGTGTTGATGGGGGTTACCAGCTGAGATTAGGAGTCTTGAGGGTACCCCTAATTATTGTCCCCGACAAACAAAAACTAGAAATGAACTGGGTAAAACCGGTTGAACCGGTGTCAAAACCGGTTCAACCGGTTTGCATGAGCTCAACTAAAGAATGAGATATAAAACTGAATTGATCTCGAAATCCACCTAGTTAACTTTGGAAATGAGATGTTCTAGTTAATCCACAGGGTTCAAAGTAGTAGATCTGAGAAGGGCACTTCTCAAAATCCACACACCAAAAAGATATAAACAAATCTTCCACGGAATGGTGAGAGAACGAAGAACACGAACAAACACAATGAGCAAGAACACAAGAGACACAAGATTTATCCCGAGGTTCGGTCACACCACCAAGGTGCCCTACTTCCTCGTTGAGGCGCCCACAAAGAGCCGGGTCTCTTTCAACCCTAATCCTCCCTTTGTCGACCACAAAGGTCACACTAATCTTTGCTCAAACGAGCGGGTAATACAAACTTTCTTGTGGTCTTCTACAAGATTTGGAGACTCATAAGAGACACCTAGTCATCTAGGAGCTAGAAGCTCCAAGAGTAATGAATCCACAAAGAACTCGATGTAGTACCAAAGCTCGAATCAAGAAGAGCAAGAGAGATTTGGAGATGAAGCACAAAAACGCAGCTCTCAAACTCACTCAAAGATTTCTCTCCAAAGATTTGAGACTGAGAGCACCTAGAGGGGGGGTGAATAGGTGATCCTATAAATTTCAACAACTAATAGCCACAAAACTTGGTTAAGTGTTAGAATGATAAAACCAAGTGGCTATAGAGCGAGCTCTTGCGAATCACAATAATCACACAGAAAAGCAATCACAAGGGACACGCGAGTTATCCCATGGTTCGGCCAAGTAATACTTGCCTACTTCCACGTTGTGGCGTCCCAATGGACGAGGGTTGCACTCAACCCCTTTAAAGTGATCCAATGATCAACTTGAATACCACGGTGTTCTTCTTTCTTATACTTTCTCCTGTTTGCGAGGAATCTCCACAACTTGGAGCCTCTCGCCCTTACAATTGATGATCACAAAGAAGCACGGAAGTAAGGGAGGGAAGAGCAACGCACACAAGACTCAAAACGAGAGCACAATCACGCACACAGGTCACAACTTGAGCTCTAAGTTCAACACCCGGAGTTCTCAACTCAAGAGGAGCTCAAATTGCTAGCACAGAGAATCAAATGCGTGGGAGTGGAGTCTGGATGCTTAGGAATGATCAAAGAATGCTTGGATGACTCCTCCATGCACCTAGGGGTCCCTTTTATAGCCCCAAGGCAGCTAGGAGCTGTTGGAGGCATTCTTGGAAGGCTAATCTTGCCTTCTGTCGGGTGACGCTCCGGACAGTCCGGTGCGCCACCAGACAGCCACTATTCATGTCCGGTGCACGATTCCCTTCCTAATCTGGTGCAGCCGACCGTTGCAGATTTATGGCAGTTGGCGCACCAGACACTGTTCGGTGCACACTGGACAGTCTGGTACCCCCTGCCAACCGTTGGAGCGGGCCACGCGTCGCCCGTGGATTTGAAGGCCGACTGTTGCGCTGACGGCCGTTGGCTCACCGGACAGTCCGGTGCACCACCGGACAGTCCGGTGAATTATAGCCGTATGCCGCCGATGTTTTCTCGAGAGTGGCCAGTTTGCCGGAGCTGGCCTGGCGCACCAGACACTGTCCGGTGCACCACCGGACAGTCCGGTGTGCCAAGCCGAGCTGATTCTTGGCTGCACACAAACACTCTTTTCCAATCCTTTCTTTTCCTGTTTCTAGCACTTAGATAACTTTATTAGTACACAAAAACAAATGTACTAAGTCTAGAAACATACCTTCTTGTTGATTTGCACTTCATTCTCTATTTGGCATGTAATAACTCACTCAATATGTGTTGGACACTTAATCACCAAAATATACTAGAAATGGCCCAAGGGCACATTTCCCTTTCAATCTCCCCCTTTTTGGTGATTTATGCCAACACATCAAAAAGCAACCAATAGAAGTGCAACATCAATGCAATTGAGAACAAAAATTGTTTTTGATTCAAATTTGGCATATTTGGATCATTCTTTGCCACCACTTGGTTTGTTTTTGAAATCAAACTCATTTTTCTATCTCTAAGTCAAACACACTTGTTTAGGCACAAAGAGAGATATTCCAATGGAAAAATTGATCAAGAGTCGAAAACTCCCCCTTTTTCCCATAATCATATATTCTCCCCATAAGAGACCAAATTTTGAAAATAAGAGTATTTTGACAAATCAAAAGTTCTAACTCTACTATTTTCAAAATTCTCAAGTGGTAGCTGGTCCATTTGCTTTGGCCTTTAATTTCTCCCCATTTGGCATTAAGCACCAAAACGGGATCATTCTTGGCCCTTTAACCCCATTGCCTCACCAAATTTGTCAATTAATAGCAAAAAAGGCAATAATAGCATAGATATGAACTTGGAGTTATTACCGGAGTGCAGTGGAAGTCTTTGCATGGTCCAAGTTCACCTTTCCCTTTCAATTCACTTTTGAGACTAAAACAAGAACTCAAACACAAAGGTTAGTCTCAAAGGATCAAGTTGTAGCATGCCTCCTCCTAAGTAAGTGCATCACTTGCAAATGGACTTGTGAGGTCCGAGGATCATGTGTACAACTTGAGCACCACAAACATAGATTGAAATGCATAAATTACATGATCAAAGGCATAAAACACATGTATGCTATAGATCAATCCAAGTTACGCGAATCTAAGACATTTAGCTCACTACGAAACCTGCAAAACCTTTTCTCATCTAAAGGCTTGGTGAAGATATCGGCTAGCTGGTTTTCGGTGTTAATATGGTACACCTCGATATCCCCCTTTTGCTGGTGGTCTCTCAGGAAGTGATGTCGGATGTCTATGTGCTTAGTGCGACTGTGTTCAACAGGATTATCCGTCATGCGGATTACACTCTCATTGTCACATAGGAGTGGGACTTTGCTCAGATTGTAGCCAAAGTCACAGAGGGTTTGCCTCATCCAAAGTAGTTGCGCGCAACACTGTCCTGCGGCAACATACTCGGCCTCAGCGGTGGATAGGGCAATGGAAGTTTGTTTCTTTGAACTCCAAGACACCAGGGACCTTCCTAGGAATTGGCACGTCCCTAATGTACTCTTCCTATCAACCTTGCACCTGGCATAATCGGAGTCTGAATATCCAATCAAGTCAAAGGTAGACCCCTTTGGATACCAGATTCTGAAGCAAGGCGTAGCAACTAAATATCTAAGAATCCGCTTAACAACCACAAGGTGACATTCCCTTGGGTTGGATTGATATCTAGTACACATGCATACGCTAAGCATAATATCCGGTCTACTAGCACATAAATAAAGCAAGGAACCTATTATAGACCGGTATGCCTTTTGATCAACGGACTTACCTCCTTTGTTGAGGTCGACATGTCCGTCGGTTCCCATTGGTGTCTTCACGGGCTTGGCATCCTTCATCCCGAACCGCTTGAGCAAGTCTTGCATGTACTTCGTTTGGGAGATGAAGGTGACGTCCTTGAGTTGCTTCACTTGGAACCCAAGGAAGTAGTTCAACTCGCCCATCATCAACATCTCAAATTTCTGTGTCATCACCCTGCTAAACTCCTCACAAGACTTTTGGTTAGTAGAACCAAATATTATATCATTGACATAAATTTGGCACACAAATAAGTCACCATCACAAGTCTTAGTGAAAAGAGTTGGATCGGCTTTCCCAACCTTGAAAGCATTAGCAATTAGAAAATCTCTAAGGCATTCATACCATGCTCTTGGGGCTTGTTTAAGTCCATAGAGCGCCTTAGAGAGCTTACGCACATGGTCAGGGTACCGTTCATCCTCAAAGCCAGGGGGTTGCTCCACGTACACCTCCTCCTTGATTGGCCCGTTGAGGAAAGCGCTCTTCACATCTATTTGGAACAACCTGAAAGAGTGGTGAGCAGCATAGGCTAATAGAATGCGAATAGACTCTAGCCTAGCCACAGGAGCAAAAGTCTCCTCAAAATCCAAACCTGTGACTTGGGCATAACCTTTTGCCACAAGTCGAGCCTTGTTTCGTGTCACCACCCCGTGCTCGTCTTGCTTGTTGCGGAACACCCACTTGAGTCCCACAACGTTTTGCTTGGGACATGGCACCAGGGTCCAAACTTCATTTCGCTTGAAGTTGTTGAGCTCTTCCTGCATGGCCAATACCCAGTCCGGATCTTGCAAGGCCTCTTCTACCCTGAAAGGCTCAATAGAAGAGACAAACAAGTAATGCTCACAAAAATTAGCTAGACGTGAGCGAGTTGTTACTCCCTTGCTTATATCACCCAAAATCTGGTCGATGGGATGATTCCTTTGAATCGTCGCTCGGACTTCAGTTGGAGGGGTCCGTGGTGCTTCTTCCTCCACAACTTGGTCTTTTTGTGCTCCCCCTTGATCACACGCCTCCTATTGAGGAACCTGTTCATCATCTTGAGTTGGGGAGTGCACCGTTGTTGAGGAAGAAGGTTGATCTTGCACTTGGTGTTCCTGTGGTCTCACATCTCCAATCGCCATGGTGCAAATTGCGTCCGTTGGAACATCATCTTCATCTACATCATCAAGATCAACTTGCTCTCTTGGAGAGCCATTAGTTTCATCAAATACAACGTCGCTAGAGACTTCAACCAAACCCGATGATTTGTTGAAGACTCTATACGCCTTTGTATTTGAGTCATAACCTAGTAAAAACCCTTCTACAGCTTTGGGAGCAAATTTGGAATTTCTACCTTTCTTTACTAGAATGTAACATTTACTCCCAAATACACGAAAGTATGACACGTTGGGTTTGTTACTAGTTAGAAGTTCATATGAGGTCTTCTTGAGGAGGCGATGAAGGTAGACCCTGTTTATGGCGTGGCAAGCTGTGTTCACATCTTCCGACCAAAACCGCTCGGGTGTCTTGAATTCTCCAAGCATCGTCCTCGCCATGTCTATAAGCGTCCTGTTCTTCCTCTCTACCACACTGTTTTGTTGTGGTGTGTAGGGAGCGGAGAACTCGTGCTTGATTCCTTCCTCCTCAAGGTACTCCTCCACTTGCAAGTTCTTGAACTCGGACCCATTGTCGCTTCTTATCTTTTTCACCTTGAGCTCAAATTCATTTTGAGCTCTCCTTAGGAAGCGCTTTAGGGTCCCTTGGGTTTCTGATTTATCCTGCAAAAAGAATACCCAGGTGAAGCGGGAAAAATCAACAACAATAACAAGACCATACTTACTTCCCCTGATGCCGAGGTAGGCGACGGGTCCGAAGAGGTCCATATGAAGTAGCTCTAGAGGTCTTGATGTGGTCATCACATTCTTACTGTGATGAGTACTTCCCACCTGTTTGCCTGCTTGACAAGCTGCACAAGGTCTATCTTTTTCAAAAAAATACATTTGTTAGACCTAACACATGTTCTCCCTTTAGAAGTTTATGAAGGTTCTTCATCCCAACATGTGCTAGACGGCGATGCCACAGCCAGCCCATGCTAGTCTTAGCAATTAAGCATGCATCTAGATCGGCCTCCTCTTTCGAAAAATCAACTAAGTAGAGTTTGTCGTCTAGTACACCCTTAAAGGCTAATGAACCATCACTCCTTCTAAAGACAGACACATCTACATTGGTAAATAGACAATTGTATCCCATATTACATAGTTGACTGACAGATAATAAATTGTACCCGAGCGATTCAACTAAAAACACATTAGATATGTAATGCTTGGATGAAATGGCTATCTTTCCTAGTCCTTTAACCTTGCCTTGGTTCCCATCTCCAAAGATGATCGAATCTTGGGAATCTTTGCTCTTGAGTAGGAGGTGAACATCTTCTTCTCCCCCGTCATGTGGTTTGTGCATCCGCTGTCGATAATCCAGCTTGAGCCTCCGGATGCATAAACCTGCAAGGCAAATTAGGCTTGGGTTTTAGGTACCCAACTCTTGTTGGGTCCTACAAGGTTAGTTACAATAGTCTTTGGGACCTAAATGCAAGTCTTGTCTCCCTTGCATTTGGACCCCATCTTTCTAGCAACCACTTTTTCATTTTTACATGAAAGTACATACTTAGTGTTGCAAGCATGAAAGACAGTGGTAGGTTTATTATACACTTTCCTAGGAGCATGAGATACAAAATTTCTCCTAGGCCTGCCATTAAAATTAGAACTTGAAGCAATCATGGCATGTGAGTCAAAAGCATTATAACTCCTATTATAATGAGAATTTCTAGAAAATTTTCAATCATTGTAGATGAAAGCATTATTATTTTCATTACTACTAGCCATAGGGGCCTTCCCTTTCTCCTTGTTGGGAATTGAAGCCCTTTGGCTTGTCAAGTTCTTTGCTTCCTTTCGAAAGCCAAGTCCATCCTTAATTGAGGGATGTCTACCAACGGTGTAGGCATCCCTAGCAAATTTTAACTTATCAAATTCATTTTTGCAAGTCTTAAGTTGGGCATTAAGACTTTCCACTTCACCATTTAATTTTGTAATAGAAGTAAGGTGTTCAACACATGCATCAACATCAAAATCCTTACACCTATTACAAATGACAACATGCTCTACATGTGAACTAGACTTATTTGCTTCTTCTAACTTAGCATTTAAATCATCATTAACGCTCTTTAAATTAGACATAGTTTCATGACAAGCAGATAATTCAGAAGAAAGCATCTCATTCCTTTTAACCTCTAAAGCAAGAGATTTGTGTACACTAACAAACTTATCATGCTCTTCATACAAAATATCCTCTTGCTTTTCTAAGAGTCTATTCTTTTCATTTAAAGCATCAATCAATTCATTAATTTATCTATTTTAGTTCTATCTAAACCTTTGAATAGACTTGAGTAATCTACTTCATCATCACTAGAGTCACCATCACTTGAAGTAGTATACTTAGGGGTATCTCGAGCGCTTACCTTTTTCTCCTTTGCCATGAGGCAAGTATGGCGCTCGTTGGGGAAGAGGGACGACTTGTCAAAGGCTGAGGTGGCGAGTCCTTCGTCGTCGGAGTCGGAAGAAGAGTAATCCGAATCCCATTCCTTGCCAAGGTGCGCCTCACCCTTCGCCTTCTTGTAGGCCTTCTTCTTTTCCCTCTTTCCGCTTTTTTCTTGCTCCTGGTCATTAGCATTATCGAGACAATTTGCTATAAAATGACCAGTCTTACCACATTTAAAACAGGAGCGCTTTCCCTTTGCTTTGCTCTTGTTGGAATGCTCCTTGCGTCCTTTTAGTGTTGTCTTGAAGCGCTTGATGATGAGGGCCATCTCATCTTCGTTTAGCCTGGCAGCCTCGACTTGTGCCACCTTGCTAGGTAGCGCCTCCCTGTTGCTGCTTGTTTCCTTGAGTGCAACGGGCTGGGGCTCATAGATGGGCATTGGGCCATTCAATGCATCATCAACATATCTTGCTTCCTTGACCATCATTCGCCCGCTCACAAACTTTCCGAGTATCTCCTCGGGCGTCATCTTTGTGTACCTAGGATTTTCACAGATGAGGTTCATAAGATGAGGGTCAATAACAGTGAAAGACCTGAGCATAAGTCTGACGACGTCGTGGTCTGTCCATTCGTGCTTCCATAGCTCTTGATCTTGTTGACCAGGGTCTTGAGCCTGTTGTACGTTTGCGTTGGCTCCTCTCCCCTGATCATGGCAAACCTTCCTAGCTCGCCTTCCACCAACTCCATTTTGGTGATCATGGTGGCGTCGTTCCCCTCATGTGAAATCTTGAGGGTGTCCCATATTTGCTTAGCGTTGTCCAAGCCGCTCACCTTGTTGTATTCATCCCTGCACAATGATGCTAACAAAACAGTGGTAGCTTGTGCATTCTTATGGATTTGTTCATTAATGAATACAGGGTTATCCGTACTATCAAATTGCATTCCATTCTCAACTATCTCCCAAATACCATTGCAGATTTGTGGTAGTTGGCGCACTGGACACTGTCCGGTGCATACCGGACAGTCCGGTGCCCCATGCCGAACGTTGGAGCGGGCCATGCGTCGCCCGCGGATTTGGCGGCCGACTGTTGCGCTGACGGCCGTTGGCTCACCGGACAGTCCGGTGCACCACCAGACAGTCCGGTGAATTATAGCCGTACGCCGCCGAAGTTTTCCCGAGAGTGGCCAGTTCGCCGGAGCTGGCCTGGCGCACCGGAAACTGTCCGGTGCACCACCGTACAGTCCGGTGTGCCAAGCCAAGCTGATTCTTGGCTGCACACAGACACTCTTTTCCAATCCTTTCTTTTCCTGTTTCTAACACTTAGATAACTTCATTAGTACACAAAAACAAATGTACTAAGTCTAGAAACATACCTTCTTGTTGATTTGCACTTCATTCTCTATTTGGCATGTAATAACTCACTCAATATGTGTTGGACACTTAATCACCAAAATATACTAGAAATAGCCCAAGGGCACATTTCCCTTTCAGAGACAAGAGGTGTGTGAGAGAGAGTGGGAAGTGTTTCTCAGGTTGGGAATGAAGTTTTGTGCGTGCTCTTCTGTGGGGGAGAGAGGTAGGAGTGAGTATATATAGGTGGGGCTCCAAAACTAGCCGGTTTTGACTTTTCTGCACAAAAACCGGTTGAACCGGTCCTAAAACCGGTTGAACCGGTTTTCAAAAAGCTGCGTACAGTTTTTTTTGGCTGACACAACAGATTGGCAGAAAAAAGTGAACAGTGCAAAAACCGGTTGAACCGATTTTAAAACCGGTTGAACCGGTTTCCACTAGACTGAAAACCGGTTGAGTGTCCGGCTAAGCTGGTCTAAAAACCGGTTGATTGTTTTTTGAATACCAGCTGAACCAGCCTGAAAACCAGCTGAACCAGTATTTTCCAAAGAGCAATTTTGGCCAAGATAGACTTAAAAAGGTTGTACTACATACTTTCACTAAGGATTAACAAGGGTAAAATGGAAGTTTTAGATCAAGGATTTTGAGCTTTAGTACCAACACCGACCTTCTTTTTGGATCCCCCTTGATAATACAACGATTCCTATACTCAAGTTCAATAAAATATAATTAAGTAAACTGCTTGAGAAATTGTTGTCTCATGTGTGATTTCTCTATGGCGTTGCTTCATAAGGATCACAAACATCCTTGTCTCACCTTTTGAAGCAAACACAAAGCAAACCCTGTGACTTGTACCATTTCACCATATATGAGTTCAAATCATGGCTTCAAGTCACTTTACTGATGCATCAACATATTATAACTCTTCATAGCTGATTAGTTCATCGACTTAGTGCAAGTACTCTCTTCTTCACCTTAGCCATGGTACCTCGGTCCATAAGCCGTCGCTTGGCCTTCACCTTCGCTTAGTTCCTCGAAGCCCTTTCCTTGCTATCTTCACCCTATCAAGCCATTCTTGAGTCACATCATATTGAGCATCCATTGAGAGAATCATTTCTTCAATATTGTGAACCTTGCTTGAATGTCATCTAGGTATAAACGCTAAGATCAATCAAGCTCTAGTTTGATTCTCATAGAAGCATATATCGACTAATAGTAATATGGTCAAGCCAATTCATGATTCCTCATATCTCATTCACTTTGGCTTGACCAATCCTCTTAATCACTTCAACCTCTATCATGATCATATTTATGCATAGTGATTTCTCAGGTCTTGTCCATATATTCAAACCAATATAGAGACCATATTATATCCATTTGCATTGTCTCAGTGGTTATTTAACCTTGTGTTGAACCTTTGTTCACTGATCATTATACACTATTCAAGTATGTTCATCATACTGAATTCCCTGTTCAACACTTAGCAAACTTGTTAGACCTTTAAATGTGTTGTTATCAAAATCACCAAAACTCACAAAAGGGATGAATGCACTTTCAATCTCCCCCTTTTTGGTGATTGATGACAACACATTTAAAGCTTACATAAGATTTGATAAATAAGATTTTGAATCCTATGATATAGTTTCCTCCCCCCTAAATATGTGCATTTCAGAAAATACCAGTTTTGTACTCAAATACCAAAAGCACATATTTGGGTCAAAGTATGGAGATAACTTATATCATACTATTCATGGAGTGCAGTGTGTCATAAAATAAACGTGATGCTCATGACATAATATGCACTCATCAACTTTCTACATTTTATCTTTTTCTTATGATTCGCCCTTTTTGTTAATTATTTCTCCCCTTTCAAAAAGTCTTCTAACACTTAGTTACATAAGACTAAAGGTAAGCTTTAATGCAAAATTTCTCCCCCTTTGTCATAAATCTCCAAAAAGGATACAAAGAATATAAAGTGTAGAAATTATGATTAAGCGATATGCGAACACACTATCATGAAAAGGATCCTTATATGGCACAAAGGTAATGGAGAAGTGATATGAAGTGATTTACCTTTACATTTTACCTTTTCACAGGGGGTGTTCCAAACTTGTGTTGTATTTAGAATTCATTTGCAATCTCTTGTTGGCATAATTGTGACATAGGTCCAAGATATCAAATGAAGATTGTCATACTAAATTGAAGGTGGAACTTGATACTTGGAGTCTAGACGTCACCTAGTATTTTCTTGTCACAACAAGAAGCAACATGAAAATTGCACAAGTATGGATTCTACAGCTAGTGATCATGTACGAAAAATATCAATTGAAAACCACCAATTGATATAATTTGTTAGATAAGCATATCACTAATTGCATATTACACTAAGTTCTCCTCAAGTTTTAGTGCGCACATATATATGAATTCAATTAATACCTGTTGAGAGTACTTATTTGCAACTTAAAGTACCATTGGCATAAAAGGAGTATCAATTGAACATAATCATGCAACATAAGGAACATGTGCACTATTTAATCAATTAAGTTCTAGACACGAGAATTTATAAGCTATGCTACTTTAGACATTTGCAAACCAAAAGAATATGATACATGTTTACCAGTTTTAGAACATGTTGGAGTAGCATATAAAAGAGAAACTCATTCTCTTATGAAATGTATAAAAGATAGATTTATTGGAGCAAAGAATTTTTGATGCCCATCAAAATTTGCAGTGGAAGCGATTGTCTTTGCCCGAAGATTCCTTTCTAATTTGAGACTACACACATAATAGACTTGGAAATGAAGTTAGTCTCAAAGATTCAAATTATAGACTATTCTCCCCCTAAATGTGTGCATACAAGTGATGAATAGTTGTTTAGCTTATGCACTTGGACTTGTGAGACCAGGGGATTAAGTTCTACAATTTGAACCTTGGTACAAATAAAGTATGAAAATGCAAAATTGTACCAATTGAAGGAATTACTCATAATCAAAAGGTATACTAATAAACATGATATGCAATATTTTAAGCCAAGATTCTTGAGAAGTTGGCATGATTGACTCATACCACACTAAGATGACTTAAGACTAACTCATGACATCACCACAAGAGGTATTAATCAAATATCTAGAGATTCTTTAATCATCACCACAAGTGCAACCTTATGGTGTGACTTAAGATATTACATACACATTCACACACTAGCATGTAAGAGACTAGATGTACAAAGGTAATACAATAGTTCATGGAATGACACACCTTTGTTTTATGCCACATGTTCTCCATCATGATCATCAATTTTCAACTTAGTGCTTTGACAGGATTGACATTTTTTGCATAAGGCAAGATGATTTTCATTCATGCCCATCAGACTTCATCATGACATGGATTGAGTAAATTTAGCATGCCAAAGAGAAACGTATCCTCCTCAATAGAACTAATCCATAAGGTGACATGTGGTAAATGCTCGACCATTTTTATAGAATCATTCATCCTCATTTGATGTTCTCCAAGGTGTGAGACTACAAAACATGAACTTGAAAGAAATCATTAGTCTCACAAGATATAGGTTAAACTCTCCCTCAATTTGTACATGCAAGAGTACACAAAGTACACTTATGCACATCAACAATACGAGGTTAAAGGAGATGTTTGCACTATATCTTGGTTTAACATAACATGCTTTACATAGATGATGAAAATTTTACCAATTGAAGGTTTAAGGACTGAAAGTATATCAATTGAAATTCTGAAGGGTAAAGCATGCTAATATGAACCTCAAACCTCATAATGAAGGATATCATATAAATATGTCACTACATCTTCATTCTTTGGTTGACAAAAAGTTTAACTCCCTTCTTGAATCACTGTGATCTCTTTTCTCTTTACGATTTCATCCAACCAAGTGATCTTGAACTTCTTTCATCTTTTCTTGATTTGATCATATTTGATATGAGATCAATTGAAACTCAATGATTGAAACAACCAAGACTCTAATATCCGTAGATTTTGAATCCATCTTGAAAGCACTTGGAAGGACCCTATTGAAACACTTTGAAAAGAGAGCATTAGAAACACAAGGGAGGGTTTCACAAATGATAATCTTTATATGTGGATGGAAAATGAATCATCATTCTTGAAACCCAAAAGGATAGATTAAATTCCTTTAAATTAGTGCACACATATAGTTGATGTCAAAGTTATATGCACCATTGAACATTTTATAATGCAATGAATTTAACCTATAGTATGGTACATCCCACTAAGGATAGAATACAAAAAAACAACTGAAGGAGAGGAAGTTTTCATACCTTGGCCTCTTATCAACTTTATCTTACTTTAGTTGAATAATATTCTTTAAGCTTGTGATTTATACAATTTAAAACAAGCACCATCTCTTAACATAGATTTTCTATGGATAAACTCAACACAAGAGATGGCATTAGTAACACAAGCACTAGTTTCTTATTTAGCAACCCTTTATATGTGGAAGACAAGCGTGTTGCTAAAATAGAGAAACATCATAATATGGACTAAATTTCCTTCAACCCTCATGCACAATATATTTTGAATGACATGGATAATATGCATGGTTATTCAATGAAGTCTAAAGGGATGACTTAATCTATATTATGGTGAGTGTCTAATATAGAAGAATCAAATCCAAATTAACTAGATAAAGAATACGTCACATAATTTTGGATTGTTCACCATATGATAATATTCATTCATATTTCAATTGGACCTTTATTTCATAATCAATAACTGATGTATATCCTCAAGTGCTTCTTTTCCCTTAGTGGCTACACAAGTCACAAAAGAGATAAGATTTGAAAATAATATGCACTTGAGATTCAGTTGTTACCACCCTTGCTACTATCTCCAAATATGATTTATACATTCATTATCGAGCACCCAACTTGATCCATTGAAAGGAGTGATCCTACAAAACAAGTTTAAGCTTCATATCTTGGTACCCAATTTGAATTGAGTCCTTTGAGATTAGTAGTAAGAGCCTTGAGAACCCACAGAATCCTTATTGTGGTCTTTTCTCTTTGTGTAGGCACCCACATATACTTGACAACCATCTTACGTGGTTTCGAGTCAATATGTAATCACACATATAAGAGCTAGAGTTAAGAATAGGAGTCTTTTCTCCTTTCGTTACATTTCACTTAACTTGCTCTTCAAACAACCCATGTTGATCATGTTATATGCTTAGATGGGTTGTAGCCAAGTGCCCTTCGTCCATGGTTGTTTCTTAGGGACTTATTCTTGGCTTCAACTTTTATTGATACATCATCATTGGTGAACGTCTTCTTGATAATGTACCTAGCTTGACCTTGGGTGCACCTAGCTTATCAAGGTTAGTCGCTCAAGCATTCATATCATATCTTAACCAATGAGGACAAGTTATGCATGGAATTTACAACTTAGTGATCTAATCTAGTGTGAATCATATGGATACCGATTAAAGTAGATTTCTAAGATATCAATTTGTAGGCTTCCAAAATTTAGAGAGTATGGATCACTAATTTCAACTTTTATAGTTTAAAAAGTCATATCCATGTTAGTGCATACGCATATGATGAATATCAACTGAAATAAAGGATTTATATGCACTTTTAGTTTTAACGATAAGAGAATTTTAAACTGCATCAAGAGTAGCTTTTTAGAAAATGAAGATTCCAATCCATATGAATGAGATACAAATTTACCATTATGGATTGTCTTAATATAGCTTACTCAAGGGAAACTTATTCTCTATGACACAAGATATATATATTGTGCTCCCACTAGATATGTGCATCAAGTATTTGAATGACTTGCCAAATGCACTTTCAGTTCAGTTAAGAGTCTCATGAGGAGTACATTACATATATTGGTCAAGGCATGACAAATTTGCAATGAATTAACTTATGCCTAAGAATACTTATCACCATATAGAATGTACCATTCGTTATATCAATTGAAATATCTTACTATATTAGATGGTGTCATCTAAGTATTCTCCTTTTCTTCATTTGTGGAGACTTCCTTCTTTAGCTTGTTATCTCTTTTCCTTTTAAAACTAGTTGAAAAAGCACTTTGAAAAGAGGTATTAGTGGTACACGGAAGTATTTAATGAACAATGATATTTATATATGAGTGGTAAATAAATCAACATTTATAAGGCATAAAGTCATAAATTAAATTCCTTTTTAAGTTAATGCACATGGAGGAGTGAATTAACAATATGCACTAATTTACAAATTTAAGCCAAAAGAAATTTAACCTTCATATTGACATTTCTTTCCATAGAATAGATTATTACCAATTGAAAGAATGCCACTTGAAAGGAACTATAATTGATCACATACCAAATGAAACAATTAGTTCCATACCTTTGCCTTGAGCATTCAAAATCTTTATTTTAGGTGAAGATTAACCTTTAATGCTTGTGATTTTACCAATTGAAAGAGCACAATCTCTACTTATGAATTTCATGAAATAGCTTAAAAGAGATTGCATTAGAAACACAAGCAATAGTTTTCTATTTAGCAACCTCTAGTATGAATGACAAGAAGGTTACTAAAATACCGAAATCTCATGACATGAACTAAATTACCCTTACAAGCATCATGCATGACACTGATTTAAACATGGTGAAAATAGCATGATTATTTAATTAAGTTTACATGGCAAGTTTAATTCATAGCATGGTGAGTGATTAATGTAGAAGACTCAAAACCAATTTAAACAAGAATGAGTACATCACATAGTATTGGTTCGATCTTCTTTGAATGTTGAATGGCATACTCCATTTGGGAAACACATTCTCATGTTGTGAAACTACATAAATCACTTAGATAAAAACATTAGTCTCACAACTCTAGGCGTATAGAGAATTCCCCTTTTGGTAAGTGCTTTAAGAATTTGAATTTCTTACTTAGCACTCTATTCATTTAAGAACATGGGATAATCCTCTTTATGTCTAGGTCATGGAAATAATACGATAATTCATTTGAAATATGCCACAAGATACATACAACCAATTTAAAGCATGTAGATTGTCACAATATAAACATATAAACTTGCAGTCTACCATATAATTGGATCTTTTCCAAGGCAAGGTGAAATCTTTTAAGTTCATTCTCAAGTGCTTCATTTTTCCTATGTGGCTACAAAAGACACAAAGGAATATACTAATTAAAAGCAATGTGCACTTAAGAATTAATTGTTACCATCCTTTGGATATCACTTGGTTGTAGGCCTTTTGCTTGATTCCCACAAAGGTTAATCCTTATTCCCTACAACACAAGTTCTTGCTAGAGATGAATATGAAGTTAGTGATATAACAATTCAATTCATCTTTGGGTCAATCTTAAAGGATAGACAATGTAAGATTGATAGCTTGAGATAAGAATTGAGTTAAACTGCTCAAGCACACCAAAGCTTCATATCCTCTTTGGGTACCTACAAGTTCCTTCAAACATATTTTGGTACCCATCTCATGATGGGTCCATCAAGGTTAGCCAATAAGGACTTAGGCACCCAAATGGCCTTTGTGCTAGTTTTAGGTGAACTAGTTACCTTTCTAGCACAAGTGTCATTTTTGGGTCTCCTAAGCGAATATGAATGAATTGACATGGTAGGCTTAGGATACTTACTCATTGGACAATCCTTGCAAAGGTGTCCCTTTCTTCGGTAAGTGTAGCAAATATGATTTTTAATTTTGCAAGACTCCTTCTTGCCTTGCTTCTTGTTTGCTACATGGTTAGTGAGCCTCTTTCTTTCCAAAGTTAAGCCACTATCTCTTATGTAGGGACATGACTTAATCTCATGTCCCTTCTCATGACATTGATAACACTTTCTAGTGCATCTTCTCTTATTTGGCAAAGCGGCTTGTTTGTTACCTTGTGTGGAGCATGTGGAGGTGTGGTTGAGGCACTTGTCATGAGTTTTGGCTTTCTTCTCTTGATGTTTACTCATGCCTTTCTTGGGGAACTTAGCATTCTTTTGAAGGGGGTTTGTGCATGCTACGGTTGTCCCCTTCTCAAGCTTCTTCACCATGTTATCACGGTTATCGTGAGAAAGTTGAGCATGACACTTTCCCTTCAAAAGAGTAAAGCTCCTCCTTAGCCTTCCAACTTCTTCCTTGAGCTCTTTATTTTCTTGTGTGATAGACATATCACTAATTCCTAAAATTTCTAGCTCAATGGAAGATTGGCTTGCTTGATAACAACAATTGTTAGCACATGGTAATATAGTTTCAATTTCAACACATGTGCACATGTGAGGTTGGTATGATTTCAAATTAGTTAACATAACCTCATGAGCCATTTCTAACATGATATGTGAATCCATACATTCATTATGAGAGCACACAAGCATATCATGTTTTTGTTGCAAAGCTAGATTTTCAATGTTTAGCTTTTTTATCGTGTTCTTGAGCATAGTATTTTCTTTTTCTAATTGAGCAACACAAGATAAAGCATTTGAAGTACTAGTTTGCTCAATTGAAATCTTTTCATACCTTTGGACCAAATCATCATGAGAGCACTTTAGCTTCTCATGCTCTTTGGTCAACTTCTCCAAGTCTTTGATTTTTTCGATGAGGATATCTTCTTGCTTATGACGCATTTCTTTTTGTTCTTCTGCTCTTTTCATGAGCTTGAGCAGGCTCATCCGATTTTTCTTGCTTAGTTGAGCGAAGAATTGTTGGAGATCACCCTCATCTTCACTGTCACTTTCATGCTCCTCCTCATCCTCACTTTCGCTTTCACTATCACTCCCATTAGCGACAAAGCACATATGAGAAGTGGATTTGAAAGACAAACCTTGTTAAGAGGTGGATTCATCGTTTGGTCTCCATCGATCATTTTCTTCTTCTTCAATCTTGTTCTTCGCCTCATCTTCCTTCATTTTGAGGAACATCCTTTTGGCGATTCTCATGGCAAGATCTATTGCCCTAGGATCAACATCTGCACCAAAAGATAAGGTCGAGGAAACCTCAACTTTTTCAAGCTTAGAAGAACTTTCGTTTCTTAGTCCCCCCGACATGATCTTTTTCTCACGCGGTTAAGCGTTAGAACGAGGATTAGGCTTTGATACCAATTAAAAGTTGCCTAAAGGGGGTGAATAGGCAAGCGGAAACGTTTCCAACAAAAACTAGAAATGAACTGGGTAAAACCGATTCAACCAGTGTCAAAACCGGTTCAACCGGTTTGCATGAGCTCAACTAAAGAATGAGATATAAAACTGAATTGATCTCGAAATCCACCCAGTTAACTTTGGAAATGAGATGTTCTAGTTAATCCATAGAGTTCAAAGTAGTAGATCTGAGAAGGGCACTTCTCAAAATCCACACACCAAAAAGATATAAACAAATCTTCCACGGAATGGTGAGAAAACAAAGAACACGAACAAACACAATGAGCAAGAACACAAAAGACACAAGATTTATCCCGAGGTTCGGTCACACCACCAGTGCCCTACTTCCTCGTTAAGGTGCCCACAAAGAGCCGGGTCTCTTTCAACCCTAATCCTCCCTTTGTCGACCACAAAGGTCAAGCCCACACACTAATCTTTGCTCAAACGAGCGGGTAATACAAACTTTCTTGTGGTCTTCCACAAGATTTGGAGACTCACAAGAGACACCTAGTCGTCTAGGAGCTAGAAGCTCCAAGAGTAATGAATCCACAAAGAACTCGATGTAGTACCAAAGCTCAAATCAAGAAGAGCAAAAGATATTTGGAGATGAAGCACAAAAACGAAGCTCTCAAACTCACTCAAAGATTTCTCTCCAAAGATTTGAAATGGGAGAGACAAGAGGTGTGTGAGAGAGAGTGGGAGGTGTTTCTCAGGTTGGGAATGAAGTTTTGTGCGTGCTCTGCTATGGGGGAGAGAGGTAGAAGTGAGTATATATAGGTGGGGCTCCAAAACTAGCCGTTTTTGACTTTTCTGCACAAAAACCGGTTGAACCGGTCCCAAAACCGGTTGAACCGGTTTTCAAAAAGCTGCGCATAGTTTTTTTGGCTGACACAGCAGACTGGTAGAAAATAGTGAACAGTGCAAAAACCGGTTGAACCAGTTTTAAAACCGGTTGAACCGGTTTCCACCAGACTGAAAACCGGTTGAGTGTCCGGCTGAGCTGGTCCAAAAACCGGTTGACTGGTTTTTGAATACCAGCTGAACCGGCCTGAAAACCAGTAGAACCAATATTTTCGAGAGAGCAATTTTGGCCAAGATAGACTTAAAAAGGTTGTACTACATACTTTCACTAGGGATTAACAAGGGTAAAATGGAAGTTTTAGATCAAGGATTTTGAGCTTTAGTACCAACACCGACCTTCTTTTTGGATCCCCCTTGATAGTAAGACGATTCCTATACTCAAGTTAAATAAAATATTTAAGTAAACTCCTTGAGAAATTGGTGTCTCATGTGTGATTTCTCCATGGCGTTGCTTCATAAGGATCACAAACATCCTTGTCTCACCTTTTGAAGCAAACACAAAGCAAACCCTGTGACTTGTACCATTTCACCATATATGAGTTCAAATCATGGTTTCAAGTCATTTTACTGATGCATCAACATATTATAACTCTTCATAGCTGATTAGTTCATCGACTTAGTGCAAGTACTCTCTTCTTCACCTTAGCCATGGTACCTCGGTCCACAAGCCGTCGCTTGGCCTTCACCTTCGCTTAGTTTCTCGAAGCCCTTTCCTTGCTATCTTCACCCTATCAAGCCATTCTTGAGTCACATCATATTGAGCATCTATTGAGAGAATCATTTCGTCAATATTGTGAGCCTTGCTTGAATGTCATCTTGGTATAAATGCTAAGATCAATCAAGCTCTAGTTTGATTCTCATAGAAGCATATATAGACTAATAGTAATATGGTCAAGCCAATTCACGATTACTCATATCTTATTCACTTTGGCTTGACCAATCCTCTTAATCACTTCAACCTCTATTCTGATCATATTTATGCATAGTGATTTCTCAGGTCTTCTCCATATATTCAAACCAATATAGAGACCATATTATATCCATTTGCATTGTCTCACTGGTTATTTAACCTTGTGTTGAACCTTTATTCACTGATCATTATACACTATTCAAGTGTGTTCATCATATTGAATTTCCTGTTCAACACTTAGCAAACTTGTTAGACCTTTAAATGTGTTGTTATCCAAATCACCAAAACTCACAAAAGGGATGAATGCACTTTCAGCAATCACACATGAGACACCAATTACTCAAGGAGTTTACTTAATTATATTTTATTTAACTTGAGTATACGAATCGTCGTACTATCAAGGGGGGTCCAAAAAGAAGGTTGGTGTTGGTACTAAAGCTCAAAATCCTTGATCTAAAACTTCCATTTGACCCTTGTTAATCCTTAGTGAAAGTATGTAGTACAACCTTTTTAAGTCTATCTTGGCCAAAATTGCTCTTTGGAAAATACTGGTTCAGCTGGTTTTCAGGCTGGTTCAGCTGGTATTCAAATACTGGTTCAGCTGGTTTTTAGGCTGGTTCAGCTGGTATTAAAAAACCAGTCAACCGGTTTTTGGACTAGCTCAGCCGGTCACTCAACCGGTTTTCAGTCTGGTGGAAACCGGTTCAACCGGTTTTAAAACCGGTTCAATCGGTTTTTGTACTGTTCACTTTTTTCTACCAGTCTGCTGTGTCAGCCAAAAAGGTGTGCGCAGCTTTTTGAAAACTGGTTCAGCCGATTTTGGGACCGGTTCAACCGGTTGTTGTGCAGAAAAGTAAAAAACGGCTAGTTTTGGAGCCCCACCTATATATACTTAGTCCTACTTCTCTCCCACATAGTAGAGCATGCACAAAACTCTATTTCTAACCTGAGAAACACCTCCCACTCTCTCTCTCACACCTCTTGCCTCTCCCATTTCAAATCATTGGAGAGAAATCTTTGAGTGAGTTTGAGAGCTACGGTTTTTGTGCTTCATCGCCAAATCTCTCTTGCTCTTCTTCATTCGAGCTTTGGTACTACATCGAGTTCTTTGGGGATTCATTACACTTGGAGCTTCTAACTCCTAGATGACTAGGTGTCTCTTGTGAGTCTCCAAATCTTGTGGAAAACCACAAGAACGTTTGTATTACCCGCTCGTTTGAGCAAAGATTAGTGTGTGGGCTTGACCTTTGTGGTCGGCAAAGGGAGGATTAGGGTTGAAAGAGACCCGGCTCTTTGTGGGCGCCTCAACGAGGAAGTAGGGCACCTTGGTAGTGTGACCGAACCTCGGGTTAAATCTTGTGTCTCTTGTGTTCTTGCTCATTGTGTTTGTTTGTGTTCTTCGTTCTCTCACCCTTCCGTGGAATATTTGTTCATATCTTTTTGGCATGTGGATTTTGAGAAGTGCCCTTCTTAGATCTACTACTTTGAACCCTGTGGATCAACTAGAACATCTCATTTCCAAAGTTAGCTGGGTGGATTTCGAGATCAATTCAGTTTTATATCTCATTCTTTAGTTGAGCTCGTGCAAACCGGTTGAACCGGTTTTGACACCGGTTGAACCGGTTTTACCTAGTTCGTTTCTAGTTTTTGTTGAAAAAGTTTCTGTTTGCCTATTCACCCCCCTCTAGGCAACTTTCAGTGGAGTTGGAGTCCTTTAAAATAAGCATATGATAGACATTTCCCCTAAAAATTTATCATTTTTGGAGGTAGAGTCAACATTCATGGAGATAGAGTCAAATGCTAAGTCAACGAATTATGGGTGTATGTTGTAGTACTGCTAGGGGCAAAGCTTGCTAAAAATTGTCATAGACTTCAAAATTTTGGGTTATGGTCATTATTGTTGTCAATACTATTAATTAGGGTCGGGGCTGCCTAGGCTGCACCTCCGGTCTTGGCCCAGTTGCACTTGTAACATGTGTTAGTTTAAGCCCACCAAAGTCCAACTAAATTAGGTCACTCAGCCAGTCAGCCTCTCACAACTGTTGCACGCGCCACCCTCAAACTCCCATGTTGCACCCACCCCTCACTCCTTCAGCCTCACCGGCCACGCGTCTCCATGTCGCATGGTGCACGTGGCACGTGCTCTTCAGCCCGTGGGTTGTCATTCGCTCGTCCGCATCCTACTGGTCTCAACCACGTCACCTCATCATCAGCACATGCCCCATGCCCGCCTCCATGGACCGTAGCGTCACCATGATGCTGTTAGCCGTGCCACGCGCCCTCAGGCCTGCCTTAGATGTGTCGTCGCGCCCGGCTCAGGTCGCTCAGCCCCTACGCTCGCCCATTGACGGTTGGCCTCATGCCTCGGTCCATACGCTCAGGTTTAGCCATGCCACACGCCCGTTGAAGCATCCCGATCCTTTGGGACTCAAATGTGATACAATTACTAGTCCCGGAAGGCTAGTAAACACATTCATTTCTTCAAATAGTATAGAGTCTCGAAATATAGTTATTACAATACCAAAATACAAGCTCTAGCGAGCCTGGAGACAAAGCACAGTGGAAGATTATATAGCCAAAGCCAAAGGTAGACTGGTGCAGACACAACCCCCTTCTAGTCGAACATAGCAGAAAAGAAGTCTTCTGCTGCTGAAAAACATAAATAAATCTGGGTGAATACACTAGGTATTCCGCAAGCCCATCCCGCCCGTAAAGAGAGAGGGGCCTATATAGTACATGCTTGGTATGCTAGAGTTGAAGTCACCCTTTTTTTAGAGGGAGGCAATACTTGAGGTTTTACCCAAAAGAGAGGAGTAGCACATTTTCACACTCAACCACCACTGAGCTTCCCGCTCCCGTGGCATTGATTTCATTTCCAAAAACACCCACACACTTCCCCTTTTATGAAGATCAAACGACTAATTGCCATACCACACCAGACTCGTCCATACTAGTGGACACAGACTATTCGAATAGGTTTCAAACTCTACGCAGAGGTGTACACTTTACCCACTAGTCCGGCTCTGCGGTCTCATGGCCAATGAGACCTGAATCCGAATCTCTTTCCTTCCTTGCACGTCCTTACCTTAACGATTATACCGAAAGGAGTCAGGCCACCACCATGCCCAAACCGGACAAAACATTCCCCTTCCTTATCCTCCCGGTGCTCCCCAGCCATCATAACCCCAGGGTTCGGACAGTACAAGTTTAGATTGAGTGACTGCCCATACAGTCTCGAGTGGTTGTACTTGTCATGAGTATAGGTAGTGTAGGATGACAAACCGGTCCTTATATGAGGGGACAATCCTTCCTGCTCACACCTAACCCGGCTGAGCCAACACCTGAGGCCCTCCCCTAAACCAGGGAGTCCTTGACCATCCCACTCAATTGGTGATAAGTCCAACTATTTCTTTGAGATATATCCAGGCAAGGGTGGCTCCTCCGAAGGTAGTCTTTACTGGAATGAAGTGAGCTACCTTGGTAAGACGGTCGATTATAACCCAGATAGAATCGTTCCCTTTTTGGGTCCAGGGCAGCCCGATTACGAAATCCATGCCTATTTCTTCCCACTTCCATTTGGGCACTGGGAGGGGTTGCAGTAGGCATGCAGGCTTCTGATGTTCTGCCTTAGTTCGTTGATAAGTATCACACCGGGCCACATAATGAGCTATTCCCTTTTTCATTCCTCTCCACCAGTATCTGGTCTTGAGGTCTAGGTACATCTTGGTAGACCCTGGGTGGATAGAATAGGTTGAGTTGTGGGCCTCGTCTAGCAGGATTTCTTGTGCCTCTCCCTTTGGTACACACAGACGGTTTCTGAACCAAAGGGGCCCCTTTTCATCTGTCCTGAGATCCGGAAGTTGTTCCTTGCTAGCCTTTTCTGCAAGTCCTGTCATCTCGGTGTCCAAACGCTGAGCTTTGCGAATGAGATCCTCCAGCATCGGTTTAACTTCTATGCTGCCATTTTCTCCCAAACAAGCAATCAGTTGAGCTGATTCTCTCTTCCAGTCTTCCAAGAAGTTGGTTGCTTTCTCCCCAAAAGGTTTCTGGCTGAGGGCGTCCGCTACTACGTTGGCCTTTCTGGGGTGGTAGTGGATCTCGATGTCAAAATTCTTAATTAGCTCTAGCCATCTTCGCTGATGGAGGTTGAGATCTGGTTGGGTAAAGATGTACCTCAGACTCTTGTGATCTGTGAATATGTGACATTTGTTCCCAATCAGGTAGTGCCTCCATATTTTAAGAGCATGCACTGTGGCTGCCAATTTCAAATCATGGGTTGGATAATTCTGCTCATGAGGCTTGAGTAGGCGAGATGCATAGGCGATGACTTTCTCATTCTGCATAAGTATGCATCCCAACCCTTGTCTTGAAGCATCACAAAAAATGACAAAACTTTGGTGGATGTCTGGCAGTGTCAAAACTGATGTGATTGTGAGTTTCTTCTTTATGTCTTCGAAACTTTCTTCACACTTTGGGGTCCACACAAATTTGTTGTCTTTCTTGAGGAGCTCGGTCATGGGTCTTGCAATGCTGGAGAATCCTTTGATAAAACGGCGGTAATATCCCGCCATTCCCAAAAAGCTTCACACTTCACTAACGTTGGATGGCTGCTTCCATTTGGATACTGCTTATACCTTGGATGGGTCCACTTCTATCCCTTCTGATGTCAAGATATGCTCGAGGAAGGCTATCTTTTCTAACCAAAATTCGCATTTGCTGAGCTTGGCATAGAGTTGATGCGCTCTGAGTCTTCCAAGGACAATCCGGAGGTGATGCTCATGATCCTCACGACTCTTGGAGTAGATAAGGATGTCATCAATAAAGACTACGACAAACTTATCCAACTCTTCCATAAACACCTTATTCATAAGATTCATGAAGAAGGCGGGTGCGTTGGTTAGTCTAAAGGGCATTATTGTGAACTCGTATTGACCGTACCAGGTGACAAATGTCGTCTTCTAAACGTTTGCTTCCTTGATTCTCAACTGATGATATCCTGACCTTAAATCAATCTTAGAGAAATACTTGGCCCCTTAAAGTTGATCGAAGAGGTCGTCGATCCAAGGTAGTGGATACTTGTTCTTGATTGTAACTTCATTTAAGGATCGGTAATCAATGCACATTCTCATGCTCCCATCCTTCTTGGTGACAAACAAGACTGGTGCTCCCCAAGGAGATGAACTAGGATGAATGTACCCTTTCTGTTGAAGTTCTGTGATCTGGACCTTCAGTTCTGCCAATTCTGTGGGAGCCATGCGGTATGGTCTCTTTGTGATGGGTGCGGTGCCTGGGAGGAGAACAATATAGAATTCTACTTCTCTTCCAGAGGCATTCCTGGCAATTCTTCCGGAAACACATCCATGAATTCTTCTACCACAGATATACTTTCTACTGCTAGGCTGAACACCATTGGATCTTGGGCTTGCGGCTAAGCTTTACACAAAACTGATTTTCCTTGGTGATTAGTGAGAAGGATAGTCTTATCTATGCAACTTATGATGCCATTGTGCTTGGTCAACCAATCCATTCATAGGGTCACATCAATACCGTGGGATGGTAGTATGGCTAAGTCCGCCAAGAATACTACCCCACTTAAAAGAATCCTGACTTGGGAGCATTTGAAGTGGCATAGAAGGTCTGACCCTGGGGTTCGGGTGACCAAGGGGATTTCTAAAGATGTAGTGGGGATGCCATGCTTTTCCACAAAACTAGTGGCGATGAAAGAATGGGATGCTCCAGAATCAAAAAGTAAAGTAGTGGGGGGTAAATTCGACTATGAACTCACTGAGCACTACTCCAGGGGCTTGCTGAGCTTCTTGGGCGTCGACGTGATTCACTCGAGCCCTACCGTGAAACTGAGTCTTGCTTAGCTAGCTGTTGGTGGAGGGTGCCTTGGAGGCGGGTGCTGGAATATTCTTGGGGCCATTCACCGAGTTGGAGTAAACAGGTACAGATGTCTTCAACTAAGGGCAATTATTCTTGTACTGACTGGGGTCTCCAAAGTGCCAACAAGCATTGGCTGGAGGTTGGCTGCTTACAACAGATGGGGTGTGGAGGGAACTTTGACCAGGCTAGCTGAAACGTGACGGAGCGGACCCTGTTGGCTTGCTGAAGCTCGACCCTTTGGGAGGGAACCCAAAAGATTGAACTCTCTGGTGCCTGTCCTGCTGCTGGGCTCGGAGAACTTGAAACTTCCTCTTGAGGTGACCCTTTTCTTCTTCTCGTGTTCTTTCCACCTAGATGGCTTTGTTTGAGAGGTGCGAGAAACTGAGAAAATCTTAGCTGGCAAGGATGGTCTTGAGTTCTAGTCTCAGCCCCTTCAAGAAACAGGCCATCTTCTTGGCTTCTGTGCTAACATCATCAGGCGCATAGCAAGCCAGCTCTGTGAATTTGTGGATGTACTCACTGACAGATCTCCCTCCTTGAGTTAACTCTCGAAATTCTTCTTCTTTGAGCTAGACGATTCCCAAGGGCACATGATGCTCTCGGAAAGCGGCTTCAAATTCTACCAAGGTAGCATCTCTGACGGCAGCGCTGAAAGTATCCCACCAGGATAGGGCCATCTCGGAGAGTTGATGAACAGCTAGGTGAACACGCTGGTTTTCAGGGCATCCGATGGCCTCTAACTTCCTCTTTACTGTGTGCAGCCAGTCGTCAGCATCAAGCGGGTTGCTGGATCCGGCGAATGTGGGAGGCTTGAGCCTTAGGATCTCTCCCATTCTGTCCTGAGGTCTTCCTCCAATCGGGTGCTGGTTCTCGTGGCTTCTAGTGAGGACCTCAATGAGTTGGGTTTGATTGGCTAGAACTTGGGCTAGGTCTAATGGTAGCTCCGGAGGCGCGGGGAGGTGGGTCTCACTCCCTTCTCCACCGACTTCTCCTTCGACACCTAGGGGATACCTTACTCCAATTCCTGAGGCGGTAGGCGTGGTTTTATCCGAGGCCATCTGCGAGAGAGGAGAAAGGATTACTAATATGCATATGCCATATTTTTTTCTCAAACATGTTATTTTATTCAGCACTCCAGTTCATTACAAGCATGCAACCACCACAGATTACACTACGCACGAGCATTTTCTAAGGTGTCCCCAAACTCTCTAAGAAGATCATCAAGGCTAGCCAGGGACACTTATTCGACGTCGGAAAGGTTCTCTATCCCTAGGGAAGGTAGGGTTGGTGGGGCTTCTTCCTTTGGGTCAGTCTGGTATCCTTGGCTCTTGAAGCGTTTTTGGATCTTCTTGATGGGGGCGAGCTTCTTCAGCTTCTTAGCATAGTCCATCTTTAGGGTTCGGTACGCCTCACGAGTGTTGGCTTCTTCGCCTTCGGCCATCTCGAGACTGTCCTGAAGAGCCACCTTTTCTTCCTTCAATTCCTTGATTTGCTGCTCCAGACTTTCCACCCGAGAGTTTAGGTAGATGCACTGGGAGAAAAGGTCGTCAAAGTGGTTGTTAAGGGTGTGGAGATATCCGGCCATGTAGACTACGGTAGGGTCATCTTCATTAGGATCTCTCCCTAACAAGGCCTGGAGTCTTTTCCTCCAAGCAGGAGTATTTTTGTTGCTAGGTGGAAAGTAGCGAAGGGGTGTCTCAAATACCTCCCTGCTGTAGTTTTGGCATAGCTGGCAGAGGGCATTTTGGGCAGCATTCTGGCAGGTGTCTGGGAAGCGGTGGCCAATAGTGGTGACCTGAAAGGGAGGGTGATTTGGATAGTTTCAGCTTTCTCCCAGGTAGACTGCCATGGAGCATTTCTCAATCCCGTTCTCGCGGTATTCTTTCCAGACATACTCCGGCTTCTTACGGATCCCCATGCGAAGCGCACAGCTCCGAAGAAGGTGAGGGAATCCTTCCACCTTCGAGCAGTAGGATGTCCTAATGACAAAGGAGCCTTCCATCTGGTAGCAAGAGACGAAGGGTTGTTAATATCAAGGAAAGAACAGGAGGTTCTTTGAGAGGTCAAGAGGACTTTTCTTTTGAGGAAAGCTTTTTAGGTCAGGGCTGCGCTCTACGGTCAGTCCTATGGCTCTGATACCACCTGAAGCGTCCTGATCCTTTGGGACTCAAATGTGATACAATTACTAGTCCCAGGAGGCTAGTAAACATATTCATTTCTTTAAATAGTATAGAGTCTCGAAATATAGTTATTACAATACCAAAATACAAGCTCTAGCGAGCCTAGAGAAAAGCACAGTGGAAGATTATCTAGCCCAAGCCATAGGCAGACTGGGTGCAGACACAGCCCCCTTCTAGTCGAACATAGCAGAAAAAAAGTCTTCTGCTGCTGAAAAACATAAATAAATCTGGGTGAATACACTAGGTATTCCACAAGCCCATCCCTCCTGTAAAGAGAGAGGGACCTATACAGTACATGCTTGGTATGGTGGAGTTGAAGTCACTCTTTTTTCAGAGGGAGGCAATACTTGAGGTTTTACCCAAAAGAGTGGAGTAGCACATTTTCACACTACACCACCACTGAGCTTCCCACTCCCGTGGCATTGATTTCATTTCCAAAAACACCCACACACACTTCCCCTTTTTACGAAGATCAAAGCACTAATTTCCATACCACACCAGACTCGTCCATACCAGTGGACACGGACTATTCGAATAGGTTTCAAACTTTGCGCAGAGGTGTACACTTTACCCACTAGTCCGACTCTGCGGTCTCATGGCCAATGAGACCTGAATCCGAATCTCTTTCCTTCCTTGCACGTCCTTACCTTAACGATTATACTGGAAGGAGTCAGGCCACCACCATGCCCAAACCGGACAAAACATTCCCCTTCCTTATCCTCTCAGTTCTCCCCAGGCCAGCCATCATAACCCTGGGGTTCCGACCGTACAAGTTCAGATTGAGTGACTGCCCATACAGTCTCGAGTGGTTGTACTTGTCATGAGTACAGGTAGTGAAGTATGACAAACCGATCTTTATATGAGGGGACAATCCTTCCTGCTCACACCTAACCCGGCTGAGCCAACACCTGAGGCCCTCCCCTAAACCAGGGAGTCCCTGACCATCCCACTCAATTGGTGATACGGGTGAATACCCTTCATCATACACTTCTGTGAAAGCATTTTTCTTTTTAGAAAAAACCACCATTGCCTCGACCCATATTTTGTACCCAAAAGATATTCTTTAATGCAGGCCATCTCTCGACTCACAATGCATAGAACCCAACCCATATTCCCGGCTTAAGCAGTGGTAGAAAGAGTAGGTAATTTATGCATCAAGGGAAGAATGGACTTGCCTTCATCGAAGTTCTCTTGGCACGAAAGGTCTATTTTCGAAAGGTTGTGCTCCTGCCCTTCTTCTGGAGCTACGAATTCCGGAGGGTTGGATCTCTCTTCGCCTAGCAAAAATAGGCAATAAACACTACATCAACCATTGTGGCTTAGTAAAGTGTGTCAAATTCTAAATATTATTATATTGTGACATAGAGAATATTTGGACTATTTTTTGTGCATAAAACATCAACATATATACATATATATGGAAATAGGAAAAGAAAAAGGGAAAAGGAAAAAGGGAAAAGAATTCCTGGTTAGCTGGGCCCGGGGGGAATTTTCGACCCAGCTGAGCGCGCTCGCGCGCGCGGCCACGCGGGCAGCCAGCCCAACTCGGCCTGCCAGCGGGCGCAACGCGGGGACGGTGTCATGGGCGCGGGCCCACGTGCCAGTGAGGGGGAGGGGGAAATGACGTTAGGGGGGAGACAGGGGTTCGCCCGAGAGGGAAAACCGGTCGCCGGAGCTCGACGGTGGTTCTCTGCCGGTGATCCGATTCCGAGTGGTCGGGGAGGTGGCGTAGCATGGGCAGGGGTAGTGGGTCATGGTGGAGGGGTCAATTTGACCGGTGGGCACTCGAGATGGCTGGTCCACGGTGAGGTGGTGGCTCCCGCGGCGGCGAGGTCGTCGGCGAGGCTACTGGGTGTGATAGGTGAGGGGGTAAGGCGCACTGAGCTTGTGGTGAGGTGGTGAAGCTTGTGGACTACACTAATTTGATTCTAAGCCACCAGAGAGGGGAGGGAGGAGCTCACCGGAGAGGGGAGGGACAACGGCGTTGAGCTCGATTGGTCTAAGGGAGGAAGATGGAGTGGCCGAGGCCGTTGCGGGGAAATAAGGAGCTCGGGGCGGTCCTTTTATATGTGGCTGGGGAGGGGGGAGGAAGAGGTGCGAGCACCGGCGAAGCTTGCTATGGCGACGATGATGGCGTACAGTGGTGGCGATGGGATGGCTCGGGCAAGCGGTGGCAACGAGACGGCTCGGTCACAGTGCGCGGGGACGCAAGGCGCCAATTCGTGCTGGTGAGCGAGTTAATGGCGAGGAGACGGGGCGAGCGGTGGCCAGCGACGAACGCGTCGATGGCCGATCACGGGCGAGGGGGAAGGGGCTGACGGGCGGGGCCCGCCTGCTAGAGAGAGAGCGAATGCGAGGGAGGAGGGGCGAACACGGCTGACGGGTGGGGCCGGGCTATTAGGGGAGAGCGCGGCGCGGGGGAGATGGGCCGCGCTGGGCCGCGAGCGGGGGGGGGGGGGAGCGCGGGCACGCGGGAGAGAGGGGACGCGCTTGGGCCGGATTCGGCCCAGCCGAGAGGGGAGGTTTTTCTTTTTCTTTTTCCTTTTTTCTATTCTCTTTTCTTTTCCTTAATCTTTTTTTCCTTTAAACAAATATTCATCTAAATCTCTTGGGTGCTAAAAATAAATATTCTATGTGAAGTACCACTAGCAATCATGGTGTATGCATATATGCATATGATGAATAAAATGTTTCATGAGATGGGGTCTTAGGAGATAAATAGGGTAGTTAGTAGTTTAGGGTTTCTAACCTTGGGATCAAAATTGGGATGTTACACCCGCCTAGCCACCGCCTCCCTACTCCGTAGTGCATGTAGCCTGCTTGTCTGATGCTAGGTAAGTAAGTAACTAAGTTGATAACCAAGCTGGTACTTGGTAGGATAGTTACTTAATAACCCCTTTTTGATTGGTTCCTGGATCCGCCACTGGTCGTGTGCCCGTGTCCTCTATCCTACAATATGGAAACACAATGGCCAGTTTAATCTAGTGACCCTTTGACTCGAAGGTCAGTTCATTACCTTAATGAGTTAAAATGTGCAAGTTGTATTTTAGATGTGGAATGATATACACTCACTTTTCCATGAATGATGAATGCATATGACTAGATAAAAAGATCAACAAAAATAGAGTTTAGCTCACATTTCTTTATAATATGTAGCCACCTATTAAAAAATCAGATAATTTAAACACAAACTAGTACAATACCCGTACATTACGATGGTATAACAATGATATTTTATGGTATACTGTAACGGTTGTATGATATCCAAGTGTTCAATGTCAAGTCACCGTGATGGACCATCCCCATTAAAAAATAAATTTAAAATTAAAGTGGACCTCCACAAAAAATAAATTTAAAATTAAAATTGACATATGACCCACGTACTGGATACTGCACATTATCTTAGCCCAAAGGCCAAAAAGTACAAATTAGAAAAGAGACATGTCCCTTTTTTTAAAGCTAGCGAGGTGGTACTATCCAGAAGCTCTGCGCTACGTGTGGCATCGTATTATGTTGGGTTTAGATAATTTCTCATGCTCATTTAAGAGGTAACAACTTGTTTGTTAGGCGAGACGTAAAGAAAAAACAGATCTGCCATACACGTTTCGTACACGACGCATAACACACGGAACTCGTACTAAAGGAGTAGAGATCTACTAATTGTAGCTTTACGCACTAAATTTTTACATAATACATAGGCATGTTTGGTACAACTTTTCTCTAAAAAGTTTTGTGAGAATATAGATTCTTAGATAATTTAGCTATAACGGGAATTTGGATATCCCGGTTTACGTGCAAAGGAAGACAGAGGGATTCATATGGTTTAAGAAACGACAAATTCTACATTCACGTTGATTCAAAGAAATGAACTGAAACGTAAAATGTTTGATGGCCAGAATCCTATTCTAATAGCTAAGATTTAGCCAAAAGGCGATCCAAACAGACCTAATATAATTAGATGTCGATCAGGGCAGATATAAACCCCAGGTCATCCGGTCTGTGGCCCAAGGCGTGATCTATCAGCCTATTTGCTACGGTTTATTTCGAAACAACTTCTACTTTTTATAGTATTTTATCTCTATAAATTATAGTTATAGCAGTTCGAACAATTAGCTTAAAACTTTTTATTTCAAAAGGTATTGAAAAAATTTAAAATGTATTAAAAAATATTATATCCAATAGGTCGGTTTGAGACGTGATCGGATTCGGATCCTGGATCCGCCCTGATCAGGTAGACTATCATAGTATCATATTCACGTACCCTTAATCAGAGCGTTGGCCTCGCCAACCGCTCCGCACATCGCACCCTTGAGCCACAATCAACCGCGCTGTCCACTGCTATTGATGCACAAGACACACACATCAAGCACCTTAAATCCTGAATCGACAGCCTTTAATGTCACAATGAATGCGACGACGAAAACTGAGCAACCCCTTCCCCCACCCATTGGCCATCGCCAGCTGTCCATTCGCGTATCCGACAGCTTCCAGGACGGATCGAAACCGTCGGTGCCACCCATCAGCTCTTGGATCCTACGGCTCAGGAAACCAGACGCACGGCTTGCCCACCAACACACAACACCGCTGCATCTGACCTCAGGCGCAGCGGATCCGAGCACGGCCACACCACCCGCGCTGCTCTGCCTGCCCATCATAAAGAGGCGGGCTGCTGCCCCTCCCCTCCTCGCGCCGCTTGCTTTGTCCGTTGTCGCAGAGCGAGGAAGCACGCAGAGAGTGAGTAAAAGAAGAAAGAGAGGGATGCCAATGGAGAGGTCGGTGTCGTGCGCGGAGAGGGGCAGCACGTTCGGCGGCGGGGCGGCGGTGGACGTCCGGAGCTACAGCGCCTCCTACGCGAGGCCCCAGCCGCGGCCGCCGACGTCCAGGGTGCAGCGCGCCAGGAGCGTGAGCGCGTGGACGCGCCCGGCGCCGCCGCCCGTGCAGCGGACCGGGAGCACCAAGAGCGGCGCCGCCGCGGCCCGCCCCACCCCGGGGCTCAACCTGCGCTCGTACAGCGCCTCCTACGCGGCCTCCTACGGGCCCAGCCTTGTCGGCGGCGGCGGCGGGGAGCTGAAGCGCTCCGGCAGCGTCACCAACTGGACCTCCGCCAACCGCCGCTCCGTCAACCTCAGGGGGTACACGCCGTCCTTCGCCGCGCTGGACGACACCGCCGCCGCGGTCCCGGCGCCCAGGAAGCTGCAGGCGGTGGTGGACGACGCCGAGCTGCAGCGGAGGAAGCGCCTGGTCGTGTACAAGACCTACGACGTCGAGGGGAAGGTCCGGGAGTCGGTGCGCCGCGGCGTGAACTGGATCAAGGGCAAGTGCTCCAGCGTGGTGCACGGCTGGTGGTGATCGCTAGCTCCATCGTCGGCCCAGCCCACCCCGCCACCGGCCGATCTCTCCGCCGTTCCGGTCCATCAGAGTGGTACTACTACCTATGAGTTGAGCTTGCACGCCCACCGTACCTCCTCTTGTTTCTTCTCCCTTGATATTTTTTCCCTCTTGGAGTTAGGATCTTTTTTTTTATCTTTAGGAGATGGATTTGGTGGTATGTAGAATTAGTAGTGGAGCTTCTCTTGGTGATTTGTGAGGGTGGGGAGGGTTGGGTGGTGGTGACATGGCTGTTGGGATGACAAATCCCAAGAGAATGCTTCAGGGTGTGGTGTCCTACTCCTTTGTACAGATGAGATATATCATCTTTCCAGCCTACTTGCTAGTAGTATCTGGTCTATGTAAATAGGTGCTGCATATATAGAATAAGACTTTTGTAAATTACTACTCCCTACGATGTCTTTCCTCTTTACGACAATGATACAGTCTAGCTGTCTGTGAACTATAGCTTTGACTAATGTTTTTTAAAAATATAAATAAACTTTTAATATATTTATATTTTTTATAAAAGTAATTTTTAAGATAAATTGGTATATATAAATATTAGGTTTCAAAACTAAATAACAAAATAGTTATTTATAGTTAAAAATTTATAAGTTTAACTTAAACCTTATCCTACGAACGTCTCTAGCAATATCCTTTAAAAAAATATTTCGTGTTCTTTATATCTTCTACACTAGTATTCTCTAAATATGGTCATCTATATAAACAGTAGTATTCTCTAAATATGGTTATCTCTATAAACAATGTTACTGGACTTCGTTTTCTATATTCTTTTCTTACGGGACGCATAGAAAAAAAGTCGTTTGTATGCCATATTAAAATGCAGTGTATATTAATTTTTTCATCACCTAAACTAGTACGCTTTTTATTAAAAAAGCTCCATTCGCACATCTCAAAGAAAAATTACTATGCATATTAGGCTATTCATAGTATTTCGTGTAAAATAAGAGATTTACGCTGCACTATTTACAAAGAGAAGTTTAAAATATGGAACAAGATAGTGTAGTCGCTTGAGATAGCCTTACATTTTTACCGCATGATGTTGTTCCCATTCTTCATTATTTACGAGCCAGATGTCTATGCTTTGCTATGGTTGTTTTTATATATTATATAAATATGTATTTAGATATTTATTTAAATATAATTATTGTTTATTTCTAAATACTAAGTTACATGTGGTCTAGTGGTTAGCCCCAAATTACTGAAGCAGGGGGCGTAGGTTCGAGTGCTCGCTCTGTACTATTTTTTGCGCAGTGTGGTAGCTGTGCGGGTGGGGTCAGGTGCTGGGCAGACGCAGTAGCTGGCTGCGTGGGCGCTGGAGTCCACAGGTCATTGGCTGAGATAGCGTTGCACGGGCGGGGTCGAGTGCTGGGCAGGCGCAATAGCTGGCTACGCGGGTGATGGGGTCCACAGAGAAGTAGCTGGCTGCGCGGGCGCTGGGGTCCACAGTGAAGTAGCTGAGAGTCCACAGGGTAGAGAGAGCGTTGCACGGGCACTGGGTGTGGAGGCCCACAGGGCATGGTGTCAAGGCAGGCTCCACAGGGCATGGTGTCAAGGCAGGCTTAGATTGTCAGCGCAGAAGGTGAAGCCGTGTGTCGGGTACCGTAATTAGGGGTACCCCCAACACTCCTAAGCATAGCTGGAAAACATCTTCAAAACAGACCGTAAAGGCTGGTAAGCACGGTGCAAAGTTAAAGCCTCATCTGCCTAGGGACGCGATCTCGTCTCGCCCGAGCCCGGCCATGGGTAAGAACAGTGGTCCCGGACGGATTCACGTCTCGCCCGAGGGCCCCCCTCAGGCAGCGGGCGCACCCCCGGCTCGTCCGAGGCTAAGCTCGGGCAACCTTTGTCGTATAGCAACCTCGGCCAAATCGCCTTACCGTCGACTGTATCGCATGCGCATTTAATGCAGGGATCACCTGACACCTTATCCTTACACGCGCGCCTCAGTTGGCAAGGTCGAAGTGACCGCAGTCACTTCGCCCCTTTACTGATCGTTCTGACAGGAAAACAACACTATTCACCCTGTTCCGACTACTGTGCCAACCACTAGGGTAAGACTAACAACAGTGAGTCACGGCTTCTCCCGAGTTTAGCCTCGGGCGCAACAGGGAGCTCCGCCTCGCCCGACCCCAGGCCTCGGCCTCGGCCTCGGGAGAAGGTCTCCGCCACGCCCAACCTCAGCCTCGGCCTCGGGAAGAGTCACAACCTCGCCCGACCTTGGCCTCGGCCTCGGGAGGAGTCACCGCCTTGCCCGACCTCGGCCTCGGACCGACTACGCTACAGGGGATACATCATTACCCTACCTCTAGCTAGCCGCCTCAGGCTACGAAGGAACAAGACCGGAGTCACATCTAGATTACTCCGGCAACAGGTAATGATGGTTCCCCGCACGCGTCCATGACGTCAATAGTCCTCAAGCTCTCTATGAAGGCAAAGAAACGTCAGCAGGACCCAGGACCGCACCGCCAGCTACACTTCTACAGGGCTCAAGCACTTCTCCGCAGGCCACGTTAGCACATAGCAACACCCCCATATGTACAGCTGGACCATCCCCTTGTATCTATAAAAGGGGATGCCCAGGGCCTTCACAAGGGGGAAGGGGGGGGGGGCACGGGCAGCAAGGATGGCGGAGACGAACTCACTCAAGCATCGAGCTCCACCCCGCAACCCTAGGCTTCTCAGGAGACCTAGGTCCCATTCCCTCTCTCGCGAAGCTTGTAACCCCTACTGCAAGCACCCCCGGTGCAAGATAATATAAGCCTCATCCCTCCTCTTGTGTTTCATCTTGCATCAACCCATCTGGACAGGGGCACGCGGCACAAAATTCACTAGTCGGTCTGGTTGAGGGTCCCCCGGGTCCGAAACGCCGACAGTTGGCGCGCCAGGTAGGGGTAGCTGCGTGTTGACTATACTTTCCCGTTGAGTTCCAGATGGACAATCTTCAGCAGCCTCTTCAGCCCGGGACGGTGCTCTGCTTCGGAAGTCTCGAGTTCATGTCCCCCGACGGTGACTACGACATGGTACTGCTCCCTCCGCAGCACGACAACAACGACGGTCGTCGGCTCGCCCGGCGGAGGCGAACTCGACGACGACATCTCCCCGTGGCGGAAGAGGAACACCCGAGTCAACCCTGCCACCCTCCTCGCTGGAGGAGACGGAGACGGGGCAACCATGGCCAGGCAGGAGGCAGCACCTCGACGGCTATCGAACCAGAGCGAGTCGACGACGCCGACACCCCTGCGGGGGACATGTCGGGTGTTATCCTCGCACCTGAGACAACGACGGGTGTCGCTTCCCAGCAAAACGTCAGCCCAAGGCAGACTGATGACGCCGGCACCCTTGCGAGGGACTTGTTGGGCATTAGTCTCACACCTGAGATAACGACACATTCCACCTCCGATGCAACTTCACCGTCGTCCACCAACCAAGAGGTACCTTCAGTTTTCCATCCTGTTCCCTTTAGGTTCAGCTTCAACCCACCGAGCGACCCCGCTTCGGTAAGCGCTTTCGTAAGGGCATATCCTGACCTTCCGGGGTACCATATGTGGTCAACTTGGGACCGACTGACAGCCGTCTCAACCTCCGGACCCGCGGGTTCCAAGGAAGAGGACGATCCCGACGTCAGTTGGGATTTCTCTAGAATCCGTGATCCCGGTGCCATGCGAGACTTCATATCCGCATGTGACCGGTGCCTCTCCGGCTGCTCTGACGATGGCCACAGCCTTGACGACGAGGGTTACGACCCAACTCGCGAGTGCTTCCACATCGATCAGGAAGATCACGACGGAGACAACCACCTCGGCATGCCAGGAAATGACGGCGCCCTTGCACCTGCGTCTCACGTTGAGATCCCGCGGGAGCTAGCTGTGGCCTAGGTCCCTACGGGGGGTCAGGGCTCACAGCTCGAGCAACTCCCTGAGATGCAGGCCAAGCTCGACGAAGAAATGGGCCGACTTGTGCAGCTCCGACAAAACCTCGAGCAAGAGTGGGCAGGCCGAGCGCTCGCCGGAGGAGCGCGTCATCAAGCCCGGGACGTCCAGCGCCGTATTATTGACGACGCCAGGGCAATGCTGCCCCCGGCCTTCAACGGGGTCGGCCAGAACCTAGCTGCAGCAGCGATGCTACTTCGAACGATGCTAGAGCCATCTACCACCGAGGGGCGTCGTATCCAGGGCGAACTCAAGAACCTCCTGGAAAATGCCGCAGCCCGACGAGCCGAGAGCTCCGCCTCCCGAAGGCGAGGATGCCCCTCGGAGCATCACGCAGCGTCCTCCCGACACATGCGCGAGGCCTCGGTCCACACCGAGCTCACAAGAGGCGAGACACCTGCAGCCCAGGATCACCTCGGCGATGAGCAACACCGCCGCGACCGTCGAGCCCGCCTTGAGGAAAAGGTGCGCCGAGGCTACCACCCCAGACGCGGGGGACGCTACGACAGTGAGGAGGATCGGAGCTCCTCACCCGAACCACCAGGCCCACGGGTCTTCAGCCGAGCCATATGACGAGCGTCGTTCCCGGCCCGGTTCCGAGCCCCGACTACCATCACCAAGTACTCGGAGGAGACGAGGCCGGAGTTGTGGCTCGCAGACTACCGGCTGGCATGCCAGTTGGGAGGGGCAGACGACGACAACCTCATCATCCGCAACCTCCCCCTTTTCCTCTCTGACGCTGCTCGGGCCTGGCTGGAGCATCTGCCCCCTGCGTAGATCTTCGACTGGGACGACCCAGTCAAGGCCTTCGCTGGAAATTTCCAAGGTACGTACGTGCGCCCTGGGAATTCATGGGATCTTCGGAGCTGCCGCCAGCAGCCAGGGAAATCCCTGCGAGAGTACATCTGGCGGTTTTCAAAGCAGTGCACCGAGTTGCCTAACATCACCGACTCGGACGTCATCGGGGCATTCCTCGCCGGCACCACTTGTCGGGACCTGGTAAGCAAACTGGGCGCAAGACACCCACCAAGGCAAGCGAATTGATGGACATAGCCACCAAGTTTGCCTCTGGTTAGGAGGCGATCGAAGCCATCTTCCGGAAGGACAAGCAGCCTCAGGGAAGGCAGAAGGAAGACGACCCCGAGGCGTCCGTCCAGCGCGGCACGAAGAAGAAGACCGGGAAGAAGGCGCGAGCAAAACGCAACGCCGTTGACGCGGATCTCGTCGCTGCTGCCGAGCACAGGAATCCTCGGAAGCCTCCCAGAGGGGCCAACATGTTTGACAAGATGCTCAAGGAGTCATGCCCCTATCACAGGGGTCCCGTGAAACACACCCTTGAAGAGTGCGACATGCTCCGGCGTTACTTCAATAAGGCTGGACCCTCGGCGGAGGATGGCAAGGACCAGGGCAACAACAAGAAAGGAGGCGACAGGGAAGAAGAGTTCCTAGAGGTCCACAACTGCTTCATGATCTACGGTGGGCAAGTGGCGAATGCCTCGGCTCGACACCGCAAGCAGGAGCGCCGGGAGGTCTGCTCGGTGAAGGTAGCAATGCCAGTCTACCTAGACTGGTCCGACAAGCCCATCATCTTCGACCAAGGCGACCACCCCGACTACGTGCCAAGCCCAGGAAGATACCCGCTCATCGTCGACCCTATCATCGGCAACGTTAGGCTCTCCAAAGTCCTCATGGACAGAGGCAGCAGCCTCAACATCATCTACGCCGAGACCCTAGAGCTCTTGGGGGTTGATCGGTCCGGGATCCGGGCTGGTGCAGCACCCTTTCATGGGATTGCACTCGGAAAGCGTATCCTGCCCCTCGGACAGATTGACTTGCCCGTCTGCTTCGGAACTCCCTCCAACTTCCGAAGGGAAACCCTCACTTTTGAGGTAGTCGGGTTCCGAGGGACCTATCACGCGATGCTAGGAAGACCGTGCTACGCTAAGTTCATGGCCGTCCCCAACTACACTTATCTCAAGCTCAAGATGCCTGGCCCCAAGGGAGTCATCACCGTCGGACCCACGTACCGCCACGCTTACTAATGCGACGTGGAATGCATGGAGTACGCCGAAGCCCTCGCCAAGTCCGAAGCCCTCATCGCCGACCTGGATTGCCTTTCCAAAGAGGCGCCCGACGTGAAGCGGCACGCCGGCAACTTCGAGCCAGCCGAGGCAGTCCAGTTTGTCTCTCTCGACCCCAGCAACGATGCCAGCAAGAAAGTCAGGATCGGCTCTGAGCTCGACCCCAAATAGGAAGCAGTGCTCGTCGACTTTCTCCGCACAAACGCCGAAATTTTTGCGTGGAGTCCCTCGGATATGCCGGGCATACCGAGGGATGTCGCCGAGCACTCACTGGACATCCGAGCTAGAGCCCGACCCGTGAAACAGCACCTGCGCCATTTTGATGAAGAAAAGCGCAGAGCCATAGGCGAGGAGGTCCACAAGCTAATGGCTGCAGGGTTCATCAAAGAGGTATTCCATCCAAAATGGTTAGCTAACCCTGTACTTGTAAAGAAAAAAGGTGGGAGGTGGAGGATGTGTGTAGACTACACTGGGCTAAATAAAGCATGTCCCAAGGTTCCCTACCCTCTACCTCGCATCGATCAAATTGTGGACCCCATCGCTGGGTGCAAAACCCTGTCTTTCCTTGATGCCTATTCAGGCTATCACCAAATCAGGATGAAAGAATCCGACCAGCTCGCGACTTTTTTATCACACCTTTTGGCATGTATTGCTATACCACTATGCCATTTGGTTTGAGGAATGCAGGTGCAACATACCAGAGGTGCATGAACCATGTGTTCAGAGAGCACATCGGCAGAACGGTCGAGGCTTACGTCGATGACATCGTTCTCAAAACAAGGAAAGCCTCCGACCTCCACTCTGACCTTGAGGTAACATTCAGGTGCCTAAAAGCGAAGAGTGTAAAACTCAATCCCGAGAAGTGTGTCTTCGGAGTCCCCCGAGGCATGCTCCTCGGGTTCATCGTCTCCGAACGAGGCATCGAGGCCAACCCGGAGAAAATCGCGGCCATCACCAACATGGGACCCATCAAAGATTTGAAAGGAGTACAAAGGGTCATGGGATGCCTTGCGGCTCTGAGCCGCTTCATCTCTGCCACACCCGGCTTTAAAGGACAAAGCCGGGTGCATCTCATACATGCGCCAAAGGAGACAACATATATAATAACAAAGTGTATAGAGATAAATGTCATAAAACATCAGAGTATTTATTACATAGCGGAAGACTTAATACAAAATAAAAGAATAAACATAGAACGAACTAAGGATCGTTGGCGCCAATGTCAACTGAGAAACGCCACCTAGATCAGATCGAACTCCTCGCCTTGTGGCTCCTCCTGAACCACCTGTTCTTCTCCTGTGGGGGGGGGGTGTGAGATAGCAAGAGTGAGCTCACATACGTTCATAGCTCAACAAGTCGTGGGGAATAATGTGGCATGAGCTCACCAAAGGTGGGAGTTCATGTAGTGTAAGGCTGATCAATGAAATAAAGGCTGAGGCTGAGCATTGCTTTTATAAGTTGGTCAAAATTTTATTAGCAATTACTAAGTGTAAGTAAATACCAAACCTTAATAATAATAGAGAAAAGTAATAGTAAAATAATCCCAAATGCGATGCAAATGTCAAATTAAATTTAAGTTCCATAATTAATCATGTGAGGGTCCGAGCCGCTCATGACCGTGAGCACGGCTAGTATACTAGTTTTACACTCTGCAGAGGTTGCACATCTTTACCCACAAGTCATGTTACCCATCTGCCAAGAGACGGCCAATCCCATACACCTCTACCGAGGAGGCGAGGCAGGGTAACACTACGAGGCCTTTACAAAGTTCCACTAGCTTCAGAAATCCCGCTACAGTTTATAGGAAGCTCCAGTGCAGGGTTCTTGCCTAACCGCCATCGCAGCAAAATCAACCAAGGACCTCCCTACACTGACCACTCCCCTACTGCCCTTGCCCCTTTTGGGTAAGGAAGACCTCCACTAGCTTTCCTAGTTAATCAGCCAAGGGCGTCCCATTAAACCCTTGTGGTAGCACTGTTTTCCCGGGTGGTCGCTCCATGTTCCCATTAATTTAATAATCTTAACATGAATAGTAATAATAACAAGATAATAAAAGAGTAATCATGAAGGTTGTATCTCCATACCCAATCCACATAAAGCAATAGCAAGTACTACCCAAAAATGTTTCAGTGGTGAACAAGGTATAAAGATAACCAAAACTGGGGTAACATAAAGGGTCCCATCAAAATTAACCTATGCAGATCATTAAAATTAATAAGAACATGGCTGGGAAAAGTAAGTGATCAAGGGCACAACTTGCCTTCAATGAGCTCCTACTCAGCTACTTCTACTTGCTGAACCTCAGATTCCACAGTGGCTTGCTCGTCTACTCGCATCAACACAATACATACATAGTATAGCATAAATTAACATCACATCAAACATGTAAATAAAATATACAGTAAAAATCTACACATTAAAATGAGATCATAGGAACTGGAATCACTAAATTTGGAGTTATAGATTTCAAGTTATGAATTTCCTAAGGTTTAATGTGATTAAAATAGGATTAGATGATAAATTAATTTTCTAACTATTTTCATGTCAAAACAGAGACACTAAATGGTAGAGAATATTATTGCAAAATTTTAGAAATTGGAATGGTTCAATTTGGATCAAAAATGGAATTTCTATGAATTTTACAAGTTTCTAGATTTGTTTTTGTATTAAAAATGAATTTCTAATATTATTTCTCTGTTTTTAAACATCTCTGGACTGAGCCTCATTTTTCAGAAAGTCCAGGGTTCGCGATGGAAGAATTCTCGAGACTCAGGGCACTGTTATGGTGGACGGCGGGTTTATTCAGTAATTCCTCAAGGGGTTTTTAACAAAATTCCATACACGAAACGGTATCCATGTACACAAGCCGTCAGATCCTTTCTGGATGACCCAGATTAGATCTGGATCACGTTGAACCGGAATGCTGTGCGGTCCGTCCATTCCAAGATCGACGGTGTGGATTTAATGCACTCCGATCTCACCCGCACCGCCCGATCTTGATCTAACGGCACCCAACCAATGTGGCGAAGGGGTACGCTAACTTCTAATCGCAGCCGTTCGCGCAGATCGGACGGTGCCGCACCATCGTCCCCAAACTACACCCTCTCCTCCCGACGGCACGGCGCGCCGCCGATGCACAGGCGACACCGGTGATGCCAATTGAGCTTGCTACTGCGTCATTCTTCAATTACAAGATCCTACGCGCCCGCAAGGAGGAAACTGATCGATTGGGAGTTACCTTAACGGTGATTAGCTGCCGGTTGTAGCCGCCCACGCACCGGGTGAAGATGCGGCCGAGAGCGAACAACGGCGAGCAATTGCCGTTGGCCCGACGATCCCCAAACCTTCCGGTTGACACCCACACGATCCACACGTGCCAGAGAACCCCAATCTCGCCTTTCCCGAAGCAAGAACGGCAACGCTCTGAGGAATCGCCGCGGCGGCAACACCACTCTTTCCCCCTCGTTGTTACAGCGGTGTAGGGTTTAACTTGGGTATTTTTAGGTCAGGAACGGGGATTAGTTGTGCAGCGGCTCGGCATTTATGGTCACTAGCAGGGGCACCAGATTCCAGCCGCGGAGCTCCGAGTCCTGCGGGCGACTCCCGCCATGGACGGCGAGTTCGTTGAATCCGCGACTGACAACCCAGGCCCAGCACGCAGCGGCACCACAGAATCATACGCGCGCATAGACATCGCCTGATCCACGGGACCCACCTGTCGGCGCTTGCGCAAGACGTGGGCCACGTATCCAAAACGTTAAATGGGCCAGATGAGAAATGGTCAGCCCATGCGCAGGTGTAACCTTTTCTTTTTATTTTTCTTTTCATTTTCTTTTGTTTTCTGTTTTCTTTTCTTTTTATTTTTCAATTTAGGTTTTCATTTCTCCTTTTAGATTTCAAATTCAGATTTGAATTTCAGTTGTGGATTTGTACTTATATCAAAATGTGCCAATTTACATTTGAAGTTGAAGAGAATATATTTATGTGTATATTTATTCCCCATGTGTTATGTGATATTTCTTTTCTTTATTTTCAAAACCCTATTTTCGATTTAGGGTTTAACTCAACTTCTAGTAATTATTATCTTATTATCATTAACATTATTATTTTATTTAATGCACAAACAAAAATCCAATATGATGCATTTTCTCTTTATTTTAATACCATTGGTTTTAAATAAACCAATCTCAATCATATGTGTTCTCTTTTTATGATGCAAATAGGGCACATGACATGAGGAGATCTCTCTATTATTCTTGGTATATAATTTTGAGTATTACAAATCCTACCCCCTTAAAAATAATCTCGTCCTCGAGATTTAGGAAGATCTAGGGAAAAGGTGGGAAAAATCTATACGAAGCTCTTCTTCTCTCTCCCAAGTTGCTTCATCTTCACCGTGGTGGCTCCATTGCACTTTGCACATCTTTATAACCTTATTCCTCGTAACCCGAGTCAATGTATCAAGAATCTTGATGGGGTACTCAGCATAAGTCAGATCGTCTTGAACACTAAGGTCCTCCATTGGTAATTGTTCTTCAGGCACCCTGAGACATTTCTTCAGCTGAGATACATGAAAAACATCATGAACATCTGCAAGATGATCCAGTAACTCCAATTAGTATGCAACCTCTCCCACTCGCTTTAAGATTAAAAAGGGTCCAATAAAGCGAGGGGACAACTTTCCTTTGACTTTGAATCTTCTCATACCCCGGAGTGGTGACACCTTCAAATAGACATAATCTCCCTCCTTAAACTCAAGCAGTCTTCTCCGGGTATCAGCATAACTTTTCTGCCTGGACTGTGCGGTTCTCAAATTCTCCCTTATTTGTTGAACTTGCTCCTCAGCCTCTTGTATAATCTCAGGCCCAAACAACTGCCTTTCACCAGTTTGATCCCAATACAATGGGGTCCTGCACTTTCTGCCATATAAAGCCTCAAACGGTGACTTCTTCAAACTGGCCTGATAGCTATTATTATATGAGAACTCCGCATAAGGCAAACTCTTATCCCAACTACCACCATGCTTAAGAGCACAAGCTCTTAACATATCCTCAAGCACTTGGTTGGTCCTCTCAGTCTGCCCATCAGTCTGGGGATGGTAAGCCGAACTAAAATTTAGTCTTGTATCCAAGGACTCGTGCAACTTCTTCCAATATCGAGAAGTAAACTGTGATCCTCGATCAGACACGATTTTCTTTGGCACACCATGCAGGCAGACAATCCGTGCCATGTACAACTCTGCCAACTTGGCTCCTGAATACGTGGTCTTCACTGGAATAAAGTGGGCTACTTTAGTTAGCCTGTCCACAATCACCCATATAGAATCATATCCAGCAGACGTGCGGGGTAATCCAACAATGAAGTCCATGCCAATCTCTTCCCATTTCCACTCAGGTATCTTCAGTGGGTGCAGTAGTCCAGCTGGCCTCTGGTGTTCAGCCTTAACTCTTTGGCACACATCGCACATAGCCACATGTGCAGCCACATCTCTCTTCAATCCATACCACCAATATTTTTGCTTCAAATCCTGATACATCTTAGTACTCCCAGGATGGATAGAATAAACTGAATCATATGCCTCCTTCAATATGGTTTCCCGAAGACTATCAATATCGGGAACACAGATCCGATTCTTGAACCATATGGTGCCTTGCTCATCCTCTGTGAACTCCGGGCCTCTACCCTCCGTTATCAGATCCTTGATCTCCTGAATCTTAGCATCACCAACCTGACCTTTACGAATTTCTTGCTCCAAGGTAGGTTCCAATTCAATAGTAACTCCTTCCGTATGTGTAACAATTCCCAGGTTGAGCCTCTCAAAATCTTTTGCTAATTCATCAGGTAGCTGGACAACGAAAGCAGAGTGAACATGCTCCTTCCGACTCAAGGCATCTGCAACCAAATTTGCCTTGCCTAGGTGGTAATGAATCTCCAAGTCATAATCCTTAATAAGCTCCAACCAACGGTGTTGCCTAAGGTTGAGATCCTTCTGAGTGAATATGTACTTCAAGCTCTTATGATCCGTGTATACTTGGCACTTAGTTCCCATAATGTAGTGTCTCCAAATCTTAAGTGCATGCACAACGGCAGCCAACTCCAAGTCATGAGTGGGGTAGTTCAGTTCATGCTTCCGCAACTGACGAGATGCATAGGCGATCACATGACCTTCTTGCATAAGCACGCATCCCAATCCTTGGCCACATGCATCACAATAAATGTCAAATCCCTTCTGCAGATCTGGCATAATCAATACTGGTGGCGACATCAACCTCTCCTTCAATTGATCAAAGCTCTCTTGGCATTTCTCATCCCACTTGAATTCTTTTCCTTTCTCCAAAAGCGAGGTCATAGGCTTGGCAATCTTAGAGAACCCTTCAATAAATCTCCGATAATACCCTGCGAGTCCCAAGAAACTCCGAATCTCCGTAACTGTAGTGGGCACTCTCCACTCCATAATCTCCTTCACTTTAGCAGGATCCACTGCTATTCCTCCATTAGAAATGATATGACCAAGGAATGGCACCTTGTCAATCCAAAACTCACACTTGCTGAACTTAGCATAGAGTTGATTATCTCGTAACTTCTGTAGCACCAACCTTAGATGTTGTTCATGATCACTTTCATTCTTAGAATAGATAAGAATATCATCGATAAACACCACGACGAATCTGTCCAAATACTCCATAAACACCTTATTCATCAAATTCATGAAATAAGCCAGTGCATTGGTTAATCCAAATGACATAACAGTAAACTCATATAATCCATATCGGGTTGAGAAAGCTGTCTTAGGAATATCTGAGGGTCTAATCTTCATCTGATGGTATCCCGATCGGAGATCAATCTTCGAGAATACCCTGGCTCCTCTCATCTGATCAAACAAATCATCAATACGGGGTAATGGATACTTGTTCTTTATCGTGACATCATTAAGTGATCTATAGTCCACACACATCCGTTGCGATCCATCCTTCTTCTGTACAAATAACACCGGTGCTCCCCAAGGTGAGGAACTCGGACGAATGTACCCCGCTTCTTGTAACTCAGTTAACTGCTTCTTAAGCTCCTTTAGTTCTTCTACAACCATCCTGTATGGTCGCTTAGAAATAGGGGCAGTTCCAGGTAAAAGATCAATAACAAACTCAACTTCCCTATCTGGTGGCATCCCTGGTAACTCCTCTAGAAAGACATCCGGAAAATCTCTAACCACCCGGATGTTGTCACCAACAAACTCCTCAGGTATAAAGAACATTGCACGCATGGATGAGGAGGTTACTGCAATATTAACTTGAAATCTTTCTCCTTTAGTGGTAGTGAGTTCTACGGTACCTCTACCACATGCTATAACAGCCTTTGCCTTTCTTAGCCATGACATACCAAGGATCAGATCTATACTGCTTGACTCTAATATTATAGCAGTAGCTCCAAATTCTCTACCCATAATGGTCAATGTCAATCTACGTGTCATTTGATTCGCCTCAACAGGCCCTTTAGGTGTAATTACTATCATGAGTTTTCTCATATTTAGCAGTGGTATTTCATTTGTGTTGGCATATCTAGCAGACATGAATGAATGTGTAGCACCAGAATCAAATAATATGGTTGCAGGAATTGCATTAACATAAAACATACCAAGTACAATGTCCCCACCATCCGGAGTAGCATCAACGCTGACTTGATTCACCCTAGCTATAGAATATCCCTTGCCAGGAGTCTGTTGCTTGTTCTTAGCTGGTGTACCAGAATTTCCCATAGGACAAGCATTAGCATAGTGCCCAATCTGACTGCACTTGAAGCATGTAGGGCCGGTCTTCTGTCCTGTAAGCCTCGTCGGGGTGCCAGTAGGAGTAGCCTGACGAGTAGGTGTCCGTGAGGACCCTTGTGGAGCATACTGAACTGGGCGTGGTCCTCCTGGTCGAGTCGGTGTACCCTGTGGTGAAACGTAGCGGGGACGAACACTGCTGCTACCCTGTCCCTGCGAGATAGCCTTCCTCTTTAAATCACCCAGTTGAACACGCTTGTGTTAAATAGCAAGAACCTTATCCAGTAGCCTCTGAAATGATGGAAAGGTATGTGCAACCAGTGCATACTGTAGGGGTCCATTAAGTCCTTCAATAAAGTGCTCTTGCTTTCTTTCATCCTCAGCAACTTCCTCTGGAGCATATCTCGACAGCTGAATAAATTTGTCTCTGTACTCGCTGACCGACATATTGCCTTGCTTCAATGACAGAAACTCCTTCTTCTTGATCTTTATCATACCGGCTGGAATATGGTAGTTCCTGAACTGTGTACTGAACTCTGCCCAAGTAATAGTATCAGCAGCATCATGGGCAGCAGTATAAGAATCCCACCAGTCAGCAGCAGGATCTGTTAGACGACCCGAGGCATAAAGAACTTTCTCCCGGTCTGAGCATTGTGCAATGTTGAGCATCTTTTTAATTGACTTCAACCAATCATCTGCATCAAGGGGATCTGGCGAACTGGCGAAGGTCGGTGGCTTATGACTCATAAACTCCCGGTGCTTATCTCGAGGTGGAACTGGTGGTGGTGGTGGAGGCAATGGCACTTGTTGCTGTTGTTGAAGTTGTTGTTGCATCTGCTGTTGTTGCGCCCTTCTCTCCTGGCGTATCTCCTCTCTCTCCTAGCGCAACTCCTGGCGTATATCTTCTCTTTCCTGACGCATCTCCTGGCGTTCTTGTTGCATCTGAGCATGCATATCAGCCATAGTGTCCGCCATTTGCTGCATCACCGCCATCTGAGCTGCAATCAGTGGATCAACTCCGCCTGGTGGAGGATTAGGAGGATTCATCTCTGCTGGCTGTGGCTGAGGTTGTCTATATATCCTTCGAGTGTGACGATTAGGAGGCAAATCAATTCCACCACCCCGCCTGGTATTTACCATCTGAGTTAGATACATAAGGTAAGAGAATTGTAGACAAGGCAGTAATTACAATCATGTTACTTTGGGGGATTTATTAGCTAAGCAAATTAATGTTTTACCTACCATAGCTAATTTATTACCTTATGCTGGCACATGCTAAGATGTCCATATATAATATCTCAATCAATCAAAGAAGCATATCAGGCATTGATCATCAGAACAATCAACCAACATTTTTAATAGAAAAAATAATTTTTTTGTTGTCTTAGGTCTCCTATCTCTTAAGAATATCATAGGGGTAGGGATTCCAAGGTGTGAAATCCATCTTGTCTCAGAGTAGAAAGGTAAGAATGATCAGAGTAGAACAGTAGAAGGTGAGACAGGATCAAGATAAGTATAGAGAGATTTAGAGTAAGGTAAGTATAGAATGAATCAGAATGAGATAAGTAGGTAAGGGTTGTCCATTTCTATCTAGGTTTCGTCCTACAGTCAACATTTCCTCTGATACCACTTCTGTCACACCCGGCTTTAAAGGACAAAGCCGGGTGCATCTCATACATGCGCCAAAGGAGACAACATATATAATAACAGAGTGTATAGAGATAAATGTCATAAAACATCAGAGTATTTATTACATAGCGGAAGACTTAATACAAAATAAAAGAATAAACATAGAACGAACTAAGGATCGTTGGTGCCAATGTCAACTGAGAAACGCCACCTAGATCAGATCGAACTCCTTGCCTTGTGGCTCCTCCTGAACCACCTGTTCTTCTCCTGTGGGGGGTGTGAGACAGCAAGAGTGAGCTCACATACGTTCATAGTTCAACAAGTCGTGGGGAATAATGTGGCATGAGCTCACCAAAGGTGGGAGTTCATGTAGTGTAAGGCTGATCAATGAAATAAAGGCTGAGGCTGAGCATTGCTTTTATAAGTTGGTCAAAATTTTATTAGCAATTACTAAGTGTAAGTAAATACCAAACCTTAATAATAATAGAGAAAAGTAATAGTAAAATAATCCCAAATGCGATGCAAATGTCAAATTAAATTTAAGTTCCATAATTAATCATGTGAGGGTCCGAGCCGCTCATGACCGTGAGCACGGCTAGTATACTAGTTTTACACTCTGCAGAGGTTGCGCATCTTTACCCATAAGTCATGTTACCCATCTGCCAAGAGACGGCCAATCCCATACACCTCTACCGAGGAGGCGAGGCAGGGTAACACTACGAGGCCTTTACAAAGTTCCACTAGCTTCAGAAATCCCGCTACAGTTTATAGGAAACTCCAGTGTAGGGTTCTTGCCTGACCGCCATCGCAGCAAAATCAACCAAGGACCTCCCTACACTGACCACTCCCCTACTGCCCTTGCCCCTTTCGGGAAAGGAAGACCTCCACTAGCTTTCCTAGTTAATCAGCCAAGGGCGTCCCATTAAACCCTTGTGGTAGCACTGTTTTCCAGGGTGGTCGCTCCATGTTCCCATTAATTTAATAATCTTAACATGAATAGTAATAATAACAAGATAATAAAAGAGTAATCATGAAGGTTGTATCTCCATACCCAATCCACATAAAGCAATAGCAAGTACTACCCAAAAATGTTTCAGTGGTGAACAAGGTATAAAGATAACCAAAACTGGGGGAACATAAAGGGTCCCATCAAAATTAACCTATGCAGATCATTAAAATTAATAAGAACATGGCTGGGAAAAGTAAGTGATCAAGGGCACAACTTGCCTTCAATGAGCTCCTGCTCAGCTACTTCTACTTGCTGAACCTCAGATTCCACAGTGGCTTGCTCGTCTACTCGCATCAACACAATACATACATAGTATAACATAAATTAACATCACATCAAACATGTAAATAAAATATACAGTAAAAATCTACACATTAAAATGAGATCATAGGAACTGGAATCACTAAATTTGGAGTTATAGATTTCAAGTTATGAATTTCCTAAGGTTTAATGTGATTAAAATAGGATTAGATGATAAATTAATTTTCTAACTGTTTTCATGTCAAAACAGAGACACTAAATGGTAGAGAATATTATTGCAAAATTTTAGAAATTGGAATGGTTCAATTTGAACCAAAAATGGAATTTCTATGAATTTTACAAGTTTCTAGATTTGTTTTTGTATTAAAAATGAATTTCTAATATTATTTCTCTGTTTTTAAACATCTCTGGACTGAGCCTCATTTTTCAGAAAGTCCAGGGTTCGCGGTGGAAGAATTCTCGAGACTCAGGGCACTGTTATGGTGGACGGCGGGTTTATTCCGTAATTCCTCAAGGGGTTTTTAACAAAATTCCATACACGAAACGGTATCCATGTACACAAGCCGTCGGATCCTTTCTGGACGACCCAGATTAGATCTGGATCACGTTGAACCGGAATGTTGTGCGGTTCGTCCATTCCAAGATCGACGGTGTGGATTTAATGCACTCCGATCTCACCCGCACCGCCCGATCTTGATCTAACGGCACCCAACCAATGTGGCGAAGGGGTACGCTAACTTCTAATCGCAGCCGTTCGCGCAGATCGGACGGTGCCGCACCATCGTCCCCAAACTACACCCTCTCCTCCCGACGGCACGGCGCGCCGCCGATGCACAGGCGACACCGGCGATGCCAATTGAGCTTGCTACTGCGTCATTCTTCAATTACAAGATCCTACGCGCCCGCAAGGAGGAAACGGGTCGATTGGGAGTTACCTTAACGGTGATTAGCTGGCGGTTGTAGCCGCCCACGCACCGGGTGAAGATGCGGCCGAGAGCGAACAACGGCGAGCAATTGCCATTGGCCCGACGATCCCCAAACCTTCCGGTTGACACCCACACGATCCACACGCGCCAGAGAACCCCAATCTCACCTTTCCCGAAGCAAGAACGGCAACGCTCTGAGGAATCGCCGCGGCGGCAACACCACTCTTTCCCCCCTCGTTGTTACAGCGGTGTAGGGTTTAACTTGGGTATTTTTAGGTCAGGAACGGGGATTAGTTGTGTGGCGGCTCGGCATTTATGGTCACTAGCAGGGGCGCCAGATTCTAGCTGCGGAGCTCCGAGTCCTGCGGGCGACTCCCGCCATGGACGGCGAGTTCGTTGAAGCCGTGACTGACAACCCGGGCCCAGCACGCAGCGGCACCACAGAATCATACGCGCGCATAGACATCGCCTGATCCGCCGGACCCACCTGTCGGCGCTTGCGCAAGACGTGGGCCACGTATCCAAAACGTTAAATGGGCCAGATGAGAAATGGTCAGCCCATGCGTAGGTGTAACCTTTTCTTTTTATTTTTCTTTTCATTTTCTTTTGTTTTCTGTTTTCTTTTCTTTTTATTTTTCAATTTAGGTTTTCATTTCTCCTTTTAGATTTCAAATTCAGATTTGAATTTCAGTTGTGGATTTGTACTTATATCGAAATGTGCCAATTTACATTTGAAGTTGAAGATAATATATTTATGTGTATATTTATTCCCCATGTGTTATGTGATATTTCTTTTCTTTATTTTCAAAACCCTATTTTTGATTTAGGGTTTAACTCAACTTCTAGTAATTATTATCTTATTATCATTAACATTATTATTTTATTTAATGCACAAACAAAAATCCAATATGATGCATTTTCTCTTTATTTTAATACCATTGGTTTTAAATAAATCAATATCAATCATATGTGTTCTCTTTTTATGATGCAAATAGGGCACATGACATGAGGAGATCTCTCTATTATTCTAGGTATATAATTTTGAGTATTACAATCTCGCGCCTTGGCGAGAAAGGATTGCCCTTGTACCGCCTCTTAAGGAAGGCCGAGCGCTTCACTTGGACTCCCGAAGCCAAAGAAGCCCTCGGAAACTTAAAGTCACTCCTTACTAATGCGCCCATCTTGGTGCCTCCCGCTGCGGGAGAAGCCCTCTTGATTTACGTAGCCGCAACCACTCAGGTGGTCAGCGCTGCGGTCGTTGTCAAGAGACGAGAAGAAGGGCATGTACTGCTCATCCAGAGGCCAGTCTACTTCATTAGTGAGGTGCTATCCGAGACAAAAATCCGCTACCCGCAAATCTAGAAGCTACTGTACACGGTGATTCTGACACGGCGGAAGCTGCGACACTACTTCGAGTCTCATCCGGTTACTGTGGTGTCATCTTTCCCCCTAGGAGAGATCATCCAGTGCCGAGAGGCCTCAGGTAGGATAGAAAAATGGGCAGTGGAACTCATGGGGGAAACACTTTCATTTGCACCTCGGAAGGCCATAAAATCCCAAGTCTTGGCCGACTTCCTGGCTGAATGGACCGACACCTAGTTTCCAATGGCCCCCCAATCTAGGCCGAACTTTGGACCATGTACTTCGACGGGTCGTTGATGAAAACCAGAGCAGGCACGAGCTTGCTCTTCATCTCACCCCTCGGAGAACATGTGTGTTACGTAATACGCCTCCATTTTCCGGTGTCAAACAACGTGGCCGAATACGAGGCCTTGGTTAATGGGTTGCACATCCTGTCGAGCTAATAGTTCGGCGCCTCGACGCCCGTGGCGACTCGCAGCTTGTTATTGACCAAGTCATGAAGAACTCTCATTGCCGCGATCAGAAAATGGAGGCCTACTGCGACGAAGTTCGGTGCTTGGAAGATAAGTTCTATGAGCTGGAACTCAACCATGTTGCTCGATGGTACAACAAGACTGCAGATGAGCTGGCTAAGATAGCCTCGGGACGAACAACGATTCCCCCGAATGTCTTCTCTAGAGACATATATCAACCATCCGTCAAACTCAATGACGCACCCGAACCCGAGGAGACCTCGGCCTAGTCCAAGGTACCCTCGGCCGCCGAGGGTGAGGCCCTGCGCATCGAGATGGAGCAGAATGGGGTCACACCAAACCTAAACTGGCAGACCCCGTACCTGGAATATCTCCTCCAGGGAGAGCTGCCCCTCGACAAGGCCGAAGCTCGGCGACTGGCTCGGCGCGCCAAGTCGTTCGTTTTACTGGGTGATGAAAAGGAGTTGTACCACCACAGCCCCTCAGGCATTCTCCAACGATACATATCCATCACCCAAGGACAAGAGCTGTGACAAGAAATACACTCGGGGGCTTGCGGTCACAATGCAGCACCTCAGACCCTCGTAGGAAACGCTTTTCGACAAGGTTTCTACTGGACAACCGCAGTGGGCGACGCCGCTAGGATTGTACGCTCCTGCCGAGGGTGTCAATTCTACGCGAGACAAACACACCTGCCTGCTCAGGCTCTACAAACAATAACTATCACTTGGCCTTTCGCTGTGTGGGGTCTAGACCTCGTCGGTCCCTTGCAGAAGGCACCCGGGGGCTTCACGCACCTGCTGGTCACCATCAGCAAATTCTCCAAGTGGATTGAAGTCCGACCCTTAACCAGCATCATGTCCGAGCAGGCGGTGGCGTTCTTTACGAATATTATCCACCGCTTTGGGATCCCGAACTCTATCATCACCGACAATGGCACGCAGTTCACTAGGAGAAAGTTCCTAGACTTCTGCGAAGACCACCACATCCGTGTGGACTGGGCCGCCATAGCTCACCCAATGACAAATGGGCAAGTGGAGCGCGCCAATGGCATGATTTTGCAGGGGCTAAAACCAAGAATCTACAACGACCTCAACAAGTTTGGCAAGCGGTGGATAAAAGAGCTACCCTCGGTGGTTTGGAGTTTGAGGACGACGCCGAGCCGGGCCACGGGTTTCTCGCCGTTTTTCCTAGTCTATGGGGCCGAGGCCATCCTACCCACGGACTTAGAATACGGCTCCCCGAGGGCGAAGGCATATGACGACCAAAACAACCAGACCAGCCGAGAGGATTCATTGGACCAGCTAGAAGAGGCTCAGGACGTAGCCTTGCTATACTCAGCACGGTATCAGCAGTCTCTGCGACGCTACCACGCCCGAAGGATTCGGCCCCGAGGCTTCCAGGTGGGAGATTTGGTGCTTCGGCTACGACAAGACGCCCGAGGACGCCACAAGCTTACTCCTCCCTAGGAAGGGCCGTTCATCATCGCCAGAATTTTGAAGCCCGGGACATACAAGCTGGCCAACAGCCAAGGCGAGGTCTACAGCAACGCTTGGAACATCAAACAGCTACGTCGCTTTTACCCTTAAAGTGTTTCAAGTCGTTCATGTACCTCGGTCCCTTTGCATGTACAATTAAAAAGTCTAGCTGTCAAGAGAGGATCGACCTTGCCTCAGCAAAAACCGACCCTCCCTCGGGGGCTAGAAGGGGGGGACCCCCTCTGCGTCAAAATTTTCCTCGAAAAAGTTTTCTACCAAAATGACTTTCGTGCCTTTTGACTATGTCGATAGCGGAATCCTAAAAACGAGCGAGTGAGACCTTGAACGGCAAGGTCGACCGAGCCGAGGGACTCCTACACCTCCGGGATACGGATACCTCACTCATCACCTTCCGCGAAAGGCAGCTCACGCTCGGATAAGTGATTCTGCTACCAAACAAGTCCTAACGCTCGGGTAGAAAATGACTTTCGTGCCTTTTCGACTATATCGATAACAGAATCCTAAAAATGAGCGATAGAGACCTTGAACGACAATGCCGACCGAGCCGAGGGACTCCTACGCCTCTAGGATACGGATACCTCACTCGTCACCTTCCACAAAGGGTAGCTCACGCTCGGATAAGTGACTCTGCTACCAAACAAGTTCTAATGCTCGAAACAAGAGGAAAGGAAACGCAACTTTATACTCTAACACTAAAAATGTTTAGGCCTCAGCGGCCGCGAGAAACATACACATACTTAGAATAAACTGTTCCCCACAGGCTCAGGTGTCGGCAGGGGGAGGAGCAGCACCCTCGGCTTCGTTCCTCCCTGTGGCGGAATCTGGCCCGGCCTCGGACGGTGACCCATGCGGAAGGATCTCCACCTCAAAAAAGGAAGCCAACGCCGCGCCTGGGCCCTCGGCAGCCGCATCGAGCCTTTGGACCTCGGCCAGGGCGACCTCCTCTTCGTCGGCGCCCCACGGAGTCTGCTGCGCACGTGGCCGCCCAAGGCCCGCAGGCGACTCTGGGGGGAGCTGCCCAAGGGGACGTCGTCGAGGCCAAAGGTCTGACAGAAGGCCGAGATGGCCTCAGACATGGCCATGCGGTCGGCCTCTTTCTGCTCAGCCGCCTGGGCAAGTGCCTTGTAGTTCTTGACGGACTTATCAAGAGCCGCCTCGAACCCTGAAGACAGCCGGACGATGTTCTTCAGACACAAGGAAAAGGATGAAGCTAAACCAAAGTCACAAAGCAGGCAAAACATACCTTCGGCCCGGGCACGCTGCTGCGAGGCCATGGCTTAGACGGACCAGGCAGACTCGACGGCCACGGCCAGACCCTTCGCAAGGGTTCCGGCCCGAGCGGTTGCCTCGGCCAACCGCTCCGTAACCTTAGCCAGCTATCCCCTAAGGGCCTCAGCCTGGCTCACGGCGTCAGTGTAACACCCTGAATTTGGGGGTAGATTTTTTTCTTCTTTTCCCTCACCAAATTCAGGCGTTACCCTTTCCTTTTCCCTTTTCCCCTCGCTAAACCTTGATCTTTTCCAAAGTATAGCGGGATTCGGCTTGAGGTCCCATGTAAAGCAAAACCCTAAAATATTTTATTTTGTGTGATGCACCATGCCGAACCATGCATACCTTTTGATTTGTTTAAAAATGTGAATGGATTCATCTAGAGGAAAATAGTTTTTAGAAAAAGAAAAGCCTTTTCTTTTCTCTCTCCCCTCCCTTCTCCCCTTTTAGCCCAGCCGCCCCTCCCCCGCCGTGGGCCGGCCTGGCGGCCCAGCCGCGCGCCCCCCTCCCCCTCCTTTGGGCCCAGCCGGCCCAACCGCCCCTTCTTTTTTTTCTTTTTTCTTTTTTCTCTCTTTTCTTTTTCCAAAATCTCTCTCCCTCTCCCTAACCCTAACCGCCGCCGCCTCCCCTGCCCTAGCGCCGCCGCCGCCCCTTCGCCCCCCCCGCGCCGCCGCCGTCCTCCCCCTCCGGTGAGGGGCCCTCCCTCCTCCCTCCTCCCCTCCTCCTCCCTCCTCCCCTCCCCCTCCCTCCTCCCTCCCCTCCCTCCGGCGCTCTCCCCGCGCAATGGGCGCGCTCGGCCCCGGCCCCGGCGAGCTCGGCCGCCCTCGGCGAGCTCGGCTCGACCCCGGCCCTCGGCCGCCCCGCGCCCGGCCACCCCGGCCTCGGCCGCCCCGACCCCGCCCTCCGGTCGCCCGCGCCCCCGGCCCCGCCCTCGCCTCGAGCTCACCCGGCCCCGGCGAGCTCGGCCGCCTCCGGCGAGCTCGGCCCCGACCTCGGCCGCCCCGCGCTCGGCCACGCCCGCCCTCCCCGCGCCACTCTCCGGCGAGCCCGGCTCGGCCGGCCCCGGCCTCGGCCGCCTCGCCCCGCTCGGCCCCAACCCCGGCCGCTCGGCTCGGCCGCCCCGGCGTCCCCCGTCTGCACCGGCGTTCCCCGCCCCCCGCGCGAGCCCCGCCCTCGCCCGCTCAGCCCCACCCCGCACCGCCCCGGCTCGGCCGCCCGCCTCCCGGCGAGCTCGGCCGCCCCCCCGGCTCAACCGCCCCGCCCCCCGGCTCAACCGCCCGCCCCCGTGCCCGGCTCGGCCGCGCCGTCCCCGTCCCGGCGTGGTGGCCGGCCGTGTCCTTGCCCCGTCCGTGCCTCGCTCGCCATGGTCCGCGGCGTCCTCGCTCGCCCGTGCTCGCTTGCCCTGGCGTGTTTGCCCGCTCGCCCCGTCGTGCCTTGCTTGCATCGTGTCGGCCCCAACGTGGCCTCGAGTTCGGCCTAGCATGCCTAGGGCACGCGGCATTGAGCTCGGCTAGCGCGCGGCCCTGACGTGCGCACGGTTAGTTCGTGGCGTGTGTGTGCGACCTCGCGCGCGTGCTCGCGTAGTGCGCATGCCTTGGCACGACCCGCCGTGCCTCCGTCTACCCCCCCCAGACGTCCCCGTCTACCCCCCCCCCCCCCCCCCCCCCGTGTCCTATGCGCGCTAATCACGTGTTTATATTAATAAGATAGGAGTCTCAATTTGGAAATTGGTTACGTTAGTTAATTTGTATAGCTAATTGCCTAACTCATCTAATGTTAATCTACTAAAAGTGGTCACGTTTACATTAGTGCATGTAGCTAATTCTTTTGTTAGGACCAATTGGAATTAGAACACGTGACGTCTAGTTATTCATCAACCCATAGTGCGTCTCGGGCATAAGCTTTAACTCTCGCGAGACCTTTTCTCATTTCTTTCTAACCATGGTAAGTTCATTATCGTATGTGATATTCTATGCATATTTACTTCATTTGTTCTCTTGTATGGTGTACTGTTTGTTCCCTAATTTAAATGGATGGATGTATGTATGCTTGCAATCGCATAGAGAACGATCCGATCGAAGAGCCCAAGGAACTCGCAGGAGAAGCCCCTGAGCAGCAGTCGGTTGGTGGAGGCAAGTGTCCTTTGACCTATCTCTGTCCTATTCATTCTTTAATTCACCTCCCGCTTTATACATTTATGCCTAAGGATTGACTAGCTTCGATATCCATGTCCTTGTTTACCTATGTGGGTTGGATTATTATTGTTTAGCTCTATGCTATTGCTCAAACTCTAATCAATGAACATGATGAGATTATCTATGATACGCTGTTTTCCCTTTTCTTATTATGATGTTATACTTGTGGCCTTTAAGGGGGCTCGAGCGGTTTCTCGAGTGCCTCTCGGTAAGGACTTGTTCTATGGATGACCGCCCGGGAAAACAGTGCAACCATGAGGGTGGAGTGGGACGCCCTTAGCTGAATAATTAGAGGATCCGGGGTGTAGTTCGCTTCGCCGTCGTGCCGTCAATGGGGCTCGGTGTATGCGGCTCGCTCTGCCAAGGTGGATTCGTCCCTTGGGGAGGAGTGCGGTACATTTAGGAAACCTAACGGGCGGCTACAGCCCCGGGGAATCTTTGTAAAGGCTACGTAGTGAGACCCTGCCTGTTCACCTCGGTAGTGTTTAAGGGTTTGATCGGCCCGAGGCAAGAGGGAATCACGGCTTATGGGTAAAGTGCACAACCTCTGCAGAGTGTTTGAAAACTGATATATCAGCCGTGCTCGCGGTTATGAGCGGCCAAGGGAGCTCCAGTGATTAGTGGTACTTGATCGGAGACACTTTGGTTTACAGGTGGCGATGAGACTGCTGGTTCTGGTTATGTTTATGGTGCTGGTAAGTGGTATTCTTTCCGTTTGGAAAGGGTACATCGGGCTAATAACTTGGGTTAATGCTAAAACCTGGCTTTCTACTAGTAAATAATAATCTGACCAACTAAAAGCAACTGCTTGACTTATCCCCCACATAAAGCTAGTCCACTACAGCCAAACAGGATATTTGCTGAGTATGTTGATGTGTACTCACCCTTGCTCTACACACCAAACCACCCCATCCCCAGGTTGTCAGCATTGCAACCACTGCTCGGGAGAAGATGAAGCTGTGGAAGGAGACTTCCAGGAGTTCCAAGACTACGACGAGTTCTAGGCGTGGGTTAGCGGCAACCCCCAGTTGGCTGCCTGTGAAGGCCGCGTTTATCTACGTTTCTTTTCTGCACTTTGATTTATTGTAAAGACTATATGGACGTCTCAGACGTATGGTGTAATCGACTACTATTTCCCTTTTTAATACTATTTTGAGCACTATGTGATGATGTCCATGTTATGTAACTGCTGTGTACGTGAATAACTGATCCTGGCACGTACATGGTTCGCATTCGGTTTACCTTCTAAAACCGGGTGTGACATAAGTGGTATCAAAGCCGTGCTGACTGTAGGACCGCTAACCTAGAATAGAATGGTCGTTCTAAGGACTGTAGACTTCTGTCCCTGCCTTGACTTTGATATCCCTTCAAAAGTTGGTCATACCGACCAAACCTATGTTCTACTGTATATTATACCTTGCTGAAAATTATGTTTTATTCTAATCCTTCATTTATTTATGATTCATTATTTGCTGGTCATATTAATTTTGTTCTCACTCTTTTGCTTGCGGTGTCTTTTGTAGATGGCTCGACTTAGACACACTGCACAAAAGTCCGTCATCCCCTTCTTACCCTCCCGCCTTGCTAAGCGTCCGCTTCGCCGTCCCGTGGCCGGACAGTCCAGCCACTTGGAGAGACTGCACCACCGCCTACATGAGGAGCAGGAACGTCGACGACAGGAGCAGCAGGGTTCTTCCTTCTCGCTCCAGCAGGAGATAGAGTCTATGAGGAGCTGCTCTCCTGTGCTTCCCCTGGAGGCGCCCCCTGCACCACCACTGGGCGCCCCAGCCTCTGGAGTAGCCGCTGGAGGAGACCCAGACGACGGAGGTGGCGACGACAGCTCGAGCCACGACACCGACTTCCCTGCTAACCAGGAGCCAGAAGGATGGGTTGCTCGACCCATCACTCGCGATGCTGCTCGCGGGTGTCACTTCCACGACGCGCTCGACACCCTGCTACGTCGGGCACTTGACCGGCGTACTTGGTCCATAGAGTATCGCTGTGTGGTCTACCAGCATAGTCGCGGGGTCTACCCGGACCGCTGGGAGGCGACCTGCTTGGTGCGCCGTCCGGAGAACAGTCTCCAGGGTGCGGAGGCCTGCTCAGAGCACTATTCTATCTCTGAGCGGGACTCAGCTGAGGCGGCCATGCAAGATGCCGCACGGCGTGCGCTTTCGCACTACTGCTCGGTTCTCGGTGGGGTAGCTGACGGTCTCGACCTGAAGTATTACCCCCGCCGTCCATCTGGCAGCACAGGAGGCGTGATTGTTTCACCTGCTGGTGAGGACAATCCTAGGTTGAGCAGCATAGTCAACCTAGCCGCCGTGCTAAACACGGAGCTGGACCATGCACTAGACGAGCTGAGTAGGGCTCGTGCTGAGATCGCCCTGCTGCGGGCTGAGCGCGCGGAACGTCGTCACTTGGATGATGGTTCCCCCGCTCCCGTCGGGACTCAGCGCCCGTACCGCTCACCTCGGCGTGGACACCAGTCTTATGGCAATCCCGACTGCAAGACCAAGATAAATCTAGAACCATAGATCGTTAGAGTTGGATCTTGTAATTAATACCAAATATATACATAGAAGCTACAGTCTTAGCGCTAGTCTCGCTCTTAGTTAGTCTTAGTTAGACAGGGTAGTTTGCTATATCCTGTGCATTTATGTTTGTCATGATGAACTATGTTTGGTTTGGATCTTTGTAATGACTGTCACCAGAGTGTGGCTATCCCCTGCATTTTGGTTTACCTGTTATATGTTAATGGAGTTAGCTATATAGTTGGGAAACCTTTTATTCCACTTTCCACTTTATCTGAGAAGCTGTGTGGTTTGTGTTGGAGATCAGTGAAGATGCTCATCTGTTCAGTGCTGTTGAAGAATTCTATACTCTTTTCTTATGCTGCAAGATTTGCCAAATCAGTTCTGATGTGTGGTTGCATTCTGCAGATGTCAGAGAACAGGCGCAGAGGAGGAAGGCGTGCTCAGCAGGAGCGAGCCGCTCAGCAGGATGAGGTGCCCCAGCAACAGCACCTGCCGCTCCCGCCCCCGCCCCCGATGTCGATCGAGCAGATGTTTCTGATGCAGACTCAGGCAGTTCAAGCCATCGGTCAGACTCTGGCCGCCATTCAGCAGCAGCAGTAGCAACAGCAGCAAGCACCACCTCAGCCTCAGATGCCTCAGATGCCCAGAGACAAGCATGCTGAATTCATGAGAGGTCATCCACCAACGTTTGCTCACTCTTCTGACCCCATGGATGCTGAAGATTGGCTGCGCACTGTGGAGCGGGAGTTGCATACCGCTCAGTGCGATGACAGAGAGAAAGTCCTGTATGGTCCCCGTCTATTGAGAGGAGCAGCCCAATCATGGTGGGAGTCTTACCTCGCCACCCATGCCCACCCCGACGCCATCACCTGGGAAGAGTTCAGAGGAAGCTTTCGTCAGTACCATGTTCCGGCAGGTCTGATGACAGTGAAGAAGGAGGAGTTCCTGGCCCTCAAGCAAGGGTCGATGTCAGTCAGTGAGTATCGAGACAGGTTTCTGCAGTTGTCTCGCTATGCTCCTGAAGATGTCAACACCGACGCCAAGCGACAGTACCGTTTCCTGAGAGGCTTGGTTGACCCTCTTCAGTACCAACTGATGAATCATACCTTCCCAACATTCCAGCACCTGATTGACAGAGCAATCATGACAGAAAGGAAGCGTAAGGAGATGGAGGATCGTAAGCGCAAGATCAGTGGACCCCAGCCTGGAAGCAGCAGTCGTCCTCGTTTCTCAGGCAATCAACCTCAGCAGTTCAGGCAGAACCAGCGTCCACCTCAGCAGCATCAGCAGTTCCAAAGGCAGTATCCTCAGCACCAGTATAAAAACCGTTAGAGCAATCAGTCAGGAGGTCAGTTTCAGAGGCAGAATCAGCAGGCACCTCGTCTTCCTGCCCCAGCAAACCAGCAGAACAATCAGGCAGCACCAGCTCAGGTTGGAAACAGGGCATGTTTCCACTATGGAGAGCAAGGCCACTAGGTGATGCAATGTCCGAAGAAGGCAGCCCAGCAGCAGTCGGGCCCCAATGCCCCAGCAAAGCAGAATGTGTCTCAGCCTGGAGCAGGCAACCGCTCTCAACCGCGCTATAATCATGGGAGACTGAACCACTTGGAGGCTGAAGCAGTTCAGGAGACCCCCGACATGATAGTAGGTATGTTCCCAGTCGACTCCCATATTGCAGAAGTGTTATTTGATACTGGAGCAACGCATTCTTTCATTACTGCATCATGGGTAGAAGCACATAATCTTCCAATTACTACCATGTCAACCCCCATTCAAATTGACTCAGCCGGTGGTAGAATTCGAGCTGATAGCATCTGTTTGAACGTAAGTGTGGAAATAAGGGGGATAGCGTTTCCCGCCAACCTTATAGTAATGGGTACTCAGGGAATAGATGTCATCCTAGGGATGAATTGGCTAGATAAGTATTAGGCAGTTATCAATTGTGATAAGAGGACAATCAAGTTAGTGTCCCCACTAGGAGAGGAAGTGGTGACCGAGTTAGTCCCGCCTGAGCCAAAGAAAGGAAGTTGTTATCAGATGGCCGTTGATAGCAGTGAAGCAGACCCAATTGAGAGTATCAAGGTTGTGTCTGAGTTCCCAGATGTGTTTCCGAAGGACTTACCGGGTATGCCACCAGAGCGGAAAGTTGAGTTTGCCATAGAGCTTCTTCATGGAACCACCCACATCTTTAAGAGAGCTTACAGAATATCTGGACCAGAGTTGGTTGAGCTTAAGAAGCAGATTGATGAGCTGTCAGAGAAAGGTTACATCCGGCCAAGCACCTCGCCTTGGGCCGCTCCTGTCTTGTTTGTGGAAAAGAAAGATGGCACCAAGAGGATGTGTATCGATTATCGAGCTTTGAATGAAGTCACGATCAAGAACAAGTACCCTTTGCCTAGAATAGAAGATCTGTTCGACCAGTTGAGAGGAGCCAGTGTGTTCTCCAAGATTGATCTGAGGTCAGGTTATCATCAGCTCAGGATCCGACCTTCAGACATTCCGAAGACAACATTCATTACCAAGTATGGTTTGTATGAGTTCACTGTGATGTCTTTCGGTCTAACCAACGCACCAACGTTCTTCATGAACTTGATGAACAGTGTATTCATGGATTACCTTGATAAGTTTGTGGTGGTATTCATTGATGACATTCTGGTTTATTCTCAAAGCGAAGAAGAACATGCAGATCATTTGAGGATGGTATTGCAGAGATTGTGAGAGCACCAGTTGTATGCAAAGATGAGCAAGTGTGAATTCTGGATCAATGAAGTCCTATTCTTGGGTCACATAATCAACAAAGAAGGATTGGCGGTGGATCCGAAGAAAGTGGTAGACATTCTGAACTGGAAAGCGCCAACAGATGCTCGAGGAATCAAGAGTTTCATTGGAATGGCCGGATATTATCGGCGATTCATTGAAGGGTTTTCGAAGATTGCGAAACCAATGACAGCGTTGCTAGGCAACAAAGTTGAGTTCAAGTGGACCCAGAAATGTCAAGAGGCTTTCGAAGCGCTGAAAGAGAAGTTGACTACAGCGCATGTCCTAGTCTTGCCTGATGTGCACAAGCCCTTCTCGGTGTATTGTGATGCTTGTTACACAGGTTTGGGATGTGTGTTGATGCAAGAGGGAAGAGTTGTGGCTTACTCGTCCCGGCAGCTGAAGGTTCATGAGTAGAATTACCCAATCCATGACCTAGAGTTGGCAGCAGTGGTTCACGCGCTGAAGACATGGAGGCACTATCTGTATGGACAGAAATGTGATGTTTACACAGACCACAAGAGTCTGAAGTACATATTCACTCAGTCAGAGTTGAATATGAGGCAGCGAAGATGGTTAGAGTTGATCAAAGACTATGAGTTGGAGATCCATTACCATCCAGGCAAAGCAAACGTAGTGGCAGATGCTTTGAGCAGAAAGAGCCAAGTCAATCTGATGGTCGCTCGTCCGATGCCTTATGAGTTGGCCAAGGAGTTTGACAGGTTGAGTCTCGGGTTTCTGAACAATTCGCGAGGAGTCACAGTTGAGTTGGAACCTACCCTGGAGCGGGAAATCAAAGAAGCGCAGAAGAATGATGAGAAGATCAGTGAGATCCGGCGACTGAATCTAGAAGGCAAAGGCAAAGATTTTCGAGAAGATGCAGAAGGTGTGATATGGTTCAAAGACCGCTTGTGTGTTCCTAATGTTCAGTCTATTCGGGAGTTGATTCTTAAGGAAGCTCATGAGACAGCCTATTCGATTCACCCTGGCAGTGAGAAGATGTATCAAGATCTGAAGAAGAAATTCTGGTGGTACGGAATGAAGAGGGAAATCGCAGAGCATGTGGCTATGTGCGATAGTTGTCGAAGGATTAAGGCAGAGCACCAGAGACCAGCTGGATTGTTGCAACCGTTGCAAATTCCTCAGTGGAAATGGGACGAAATCGGTATGGATTTCATAGTTGGATTGCCTCACACTCGAGCCGGCTACGATTCTATTTGGGTAGTAGTGGACCGTTTGACCAAGTCAGCCCACTTCATACCTGTCAAGACCAACTACAGCAGTGCAGTGTTGGCAGAATTGTATATGTCTCGGATCGTTCGTCTTCATGGTGTGGCAAAGAAGATAGTGTCAGACAGAGGAACGCAGTTCACCTCCCATTTCTGGCAGCAGTTGCACGAAGCCTTGGGTACACATCTGAATTTCAGTTCAGCTTATCATCCGCAGACAGATGGTCAGACCGAAAGGACCAATCAAATTCTTGAAGACATGTTGAGAGCCTGTGCGTTGCAAGATCAATCCGGATGGGACAAGAGATTGCCTTATGCAGAGTTTTCCTATAACAACAGTTACCAGGCCAGTTTGAAGATGTCACCATTTCAGGCGCTTTATGGAAGGAGTTGTAGAACTCCGTTGCAATGGGATCAGCCTGGAGAAAAGCAGGTGTTTGGGCCAGACATTCTGCTTGAAGCTGAAGAGAACATCAAGATGGTCCGAGAGAATCTGAAGATAGCGCAATCGAGGCAGCGAAGCTATGCAGATACAAGAAGAAGAGAGCTGAGTTTCGAAGTCGGAGACTTCGTCTATCTGAAAGTGTCACCGATCAGAGGAGTCAGAAGGTTCGGAGTCAAAGGCAAGCTAGCACCCCGCTACATTGGTCCGTACCAAATTCTCTCAAGGCATGGAGAAGTGGCCTATCAGCTCAGTCTGCCAGAGAATTTGTCTGCTGTGCATGATGTCTTTCATGTGTCTTAGTTGAAGAAGTGCTTGCGTGTGCCAGAAGAGCAGCTGCCAGTGGAAGGTCTTGAAGTCCAGGAGGACTTGACCTACGTTGAGAAGCCAGCGCAGATCCTTGAGATTGTAGACAGAGTCACCCGAAGGAAGACCATCAGAATGTGCAAAGTCAGATGGAATCATCACTCTGAGGAAGAAGCAACCTGGGAGTGTGAAGATGATCTGTTGGCTAAATACCCAGAGCTCTTTGCTAGCCAACCCTGAATCTCGAGGGCGAGATTCTTTTAAGGGGGATAGGTTTGTAACGCCCTGAATTTGGGGGTAGCTTTTTTCTTCTTTTCCCTCACCAAATTCAGGCGTTACCCTTTCCTTTTCCCTTTTCCCCTCGCTAAACCTTGATCTTTTCCAAAGTATAGCGGGATTCGGCTTGAGGTCCCATGTAAAGCAAAACCCTAAAATATTTTATTTTGTGTGATGCACCATGCCGAACCATGCATACCTTTTGATTGTTTAAAAATGTGAATGGATTCATCTAGAGGAAAATAGTTTTTAGAAAAAGAAAAGCCTTTTCTTTTCTCTCTCCCCTCCCTTCTCCCCTTTTGGCCCAGCCGCCCCTCCCCCGCCGTGGGCCGGCCTGGCGGCCCAGCCGCGCGCCCCCCTCCCCCTCCTTTGGGCCTAGCCGGCCCAACCGCCCCCCTTCTTTTTTTTCTTTTTTCTTTTTTCTCTCTTTTCTTTTTCCAAAATCTCTCTCCCTCTCCCTAACCCTAACCGCCGCCGCCTCCCCTGCCCTAGCGCCGCCGCCGCCCCTTGGCCCCCCCGCGCCGCCGTCGTCCTCCCCCTCTGGTGAGGCCCTCCCTCCTCCCTCCTCCCTCTTCCCCTCCTCCTCCCTCCTCCCCTCCCCCTCCCTCCTCCCTCTCCCCGCGCCATGGGCGCGCTCGGCCCCGGCCCCGGCGAGCTCGGCCTCGGCCACCTCGGCCTCGGCCGCCCCCGACCCCGCCCTCCGGTCGCTCGCGCCCCGGCCGCCCGCGCCCCCGGCCCCGCCCTTGCCTCGCGCTCACCCGGCCCCGGCGAGCTCGGCCGCCTCCGGCGAGCTCGGCCCCGACCTCGGCCGCCCCGCGCTCGGCCACGCCCGCCCTCCCCGCGCCGCTCTCCGGCGAGCCCGGCTCGGCCGCCCCCGGCCTCGGCCGCCTCGCCCCACTCGCCCCTGACCCCGGCCGCTCGGCTCGACCGCCCGGCTCGACCGCCCCGACGTCCCCCGTCCGCGCCGGCGTTCCCCGCCCCCCGCGGGAGCCCCGCCCTCGCCCGCTCTGCCCCGCCCCGCACCGCCCCGGCTCGGCCGCCCGCCTCCCGGCGAGCTCGGCCGCCCCCCCGGCTCAACCGCCCCGCCCCCCGGCTCAACCGCCCGCCCCCGTGCCCGGCTCGGCCGCGCCGTCCCCGCCCCAGCGTGGTGGCCGGCCGTGTCCTCGCCCCGTCCGTGCCTCGCTCGCCGTGGTCCGCGGCGTCCTCGCTCGCCCGTGCTCGCTTGCCCTGGCGTGTTTGCCCGCTCGCCCCACCGTGCCTTGCTCGCGTCGTGTCGGCCCCAGCGTGGCCTCGAGTTCGGCCCAGCATGCCTAGGGCACGCGGCCTTGAGCTCGGCTAGCGCGCGGCCCTGACGTGCACACGATTAGTTCGTGGCGTGTGTGTGCGACCTCGCGCGCGTGCTCGCGTAGTGCGCGTGCCTTGGCACGACCCGCCGTGCCTCCGTCTACCCCCCCCCAGACGTCCCCGTCTACCCCCCCCCCCCCCCCCCCCCCCGTGTCCTATGCGCGCTAATCACGTGTTTATATTAATAAGATAGGAGTCTCAATTTGGAAATTGGTTACGTTAGTTAATTTGTATAGCTAATTGCCTAACTCATTTAATGTTAATCTACTAAAAGTGGTCACGTTTACATTAGTGCATGTAGCTAATTCTTTTGTTAGGACCAATTGGAATTAGAACACGTGACGTCTAGTAATTCATCAACCTATAGTGCGTCTCGGGCATAAGCTTTAACTCTCGCGAGACCTTTTCTCATTTCTTTCTAACCATGGTAAGTTCATTATCGTATGTGATATTCTATGCATATTTACTTCATTTGTTCTCTTGTATGGTGTACTGTTTGTTCCCTAATTTAAATGGATGGATGTATGTATGCTTGCAATCGCATAGAGAACGATCCGGTCGAAGAGCCCAAGGAACTCGCAGGAGAAGCCCCTGAGCAGCAGTTGGTTGGTGGAGGCAAGTGTCCTTTGACCTATCTCTGTCCTATTCATTCTTTAATTCACCTCCCGCTTTATACATTTATGCCTAAGGATTGACTAGCTTCGATATCCATGTCCTTGTTTACCTATGTGGGTTGGATTATTATTGTTTAGCTCTATGCTATTGCTCAAACTCTAATCAATGAACATGATGAGATTATCTATGATACGCTGTTTTCCCTTTTCTTATTATGATGTTATACTTGTGGCCTTTAAGGGGGCTCGAGCGGTTTCTCGAGTGCCTCTCCGTAAGGACCTGTTCTATGGATGACCGCCCGGAAAACAGTGCAACCATGAGGGTGGAGTGGGACGCCCTTAGCTGAATAATTAGAGGATCCGGGGTGTAGTTCGCTTCGTCGTCGTGCCGTCAATGGGGCTCGGTGTATGCGGCTCGCTCTGCCAAGGTGGATTCGTCCCTTGGGGAGGAGTGCGGTACATTTAGGAAACCTAACGGGCGGCTACAGCCCCGGGGAATCTTTGTAAAGGCTACGTAGTGAGACCCTGCCTGTTCACCTCGGTAGTGTTTAAGGGTTTGATCGGCCCGAGGCAAGAGGGAATCACGGCTTATGGGTAAAGTGCACAACCTCTGCAGAGTGTTTGAAAACTGATATATCAGCCGTGCTCGCGGTTATGAGCGGCCAAGGGAGCTCCAGTGATTAGTGGTACTTGATCGGAGACACTTTGGTTTACAGGTGGCGATGAGACTACTAGTTCTGGTTATGTTTATGGTGCTGGTAAGTGGTATTCTTTCCGTTTGGAAAGGGTACATCGGGCTAATAACTTGGGTTAATGCTAAAACCTGGCTTTCTACTAGTAAATAATAATCTGACCAACTAAAAGCAACTGCTTGACTTATCCCCCACATAAAGCTAGTCCACTACAGCCAAACAGGATACTTGCTGAGTATGTTGATGTGTACTCACCCTTGCTCTACACACCAAACCCCCCCATCCCCAGGTTGTCAGCATTGCAACCACTGCTCGGGAGAAGATGAAGCTGTGGAAGGAGACTTCCAGGAGTTCCAAGACTACGACGAGTTCTAGGCGTGGGTTAGCGGCAACCCCCAGTCGGCTGCCTGTGAAGGCCGCGTTTATCTACGTTTCTTTTCTGCACTTTGATTTATTGTAAAGACTATATGGACGTCTCAGACGTATGGTGTAATCGACTACTATTTCCCTTTTTAATACTATTTTGAGCACTGTGTAACGATGTCCATGTTATGTAACTGCTGTGTACGTGAATAACTGATCCTGGCACGTACATGGTTCGCATTCGGTTTACCTTCTAAAACCGGGTGTGACAGTCAGCAGCTTGGCCCCGGAATTGGTCCCGCTCGCTGGTGACCTGGTCGAGCTCCCGCCGCCGCTGCTACATCTCCCCAGCCTGGGAGGCCACCTGCTCCCATGCCGACGAAGCCTCCGTTTGTGCCGACACCGCCTCTATCCGCGCCGCCGCTACCTCCGACTTCAGCTTATCACAGAGTAGCCGAAGGTTCGCCACCTCGGCGCTCCGTTGGGCGAGGCGCTCATTAGCCTCGGTAAGCGCGGCCCACTGGGACCGCAGCGACTCCCAAACGTCGCTCTCACGACGGATGAACAACGACTTGGTGGTGCTCATGTCCGCGAGCTCATGAGGGAGAAAAATGGGATATCACAAAGAATGCCCTGATCACGCGAGGCGTACGTCTAAATCCTTACCTAGAAGACCCTGGGAACGTCCCTAAAAAGGATTTCCATGGTCATCCGAAGCGAACTCATCGCCGCCTCGGTATATTCACGGAAATTACCCCGGAGCTACTCCTCCAACTCATCGTTAAGGGAAATGAGGGGCTCCGAGGTGTCGCAGCTCTAGAACAGGAGCGGCTGCCCACACCACTCATTGGGATTGAGCTGCGTGGGGATAAGGCCGCTGCTCCCAAGGCGGGCCACGGTTCTACGCGCCGCACAACCGAGGCGCCAGGTCCCCCTGTAGTCGATGCATCGGGTGTCGTCGCAGTCAAAGTATTGGGCCTCTCCTCGGCCTAGGTGACAACCCTCCGCTCACCGACCTCAGCAACAACGGCCGTCCCCTCCTCATGGTCGAAAATGGGGAGATTGGGGATGACTGAGGGCAGAGGCACCTCAGCCATCCCGACATCGGCGGTGGCGGGCGGCTCCACGGACGAATCAGCAGCGGCCCCGACAAGAATCGATGCCGGCGCCGGCAACAAGACAGGCGGACTCGGGGCCGCGGCCGCGTCAGCGACCTCCCCCGGCATGATGGTCGCTCCAACAGGGGGCTCGACCTGGGAGGCTTGCCCCATGACAGCCCGTGCCGCATGGGCCCCCCGCCGGAGGGCGCCTTGCGTGGAGGCCAACCAACCAGCGTGGCGCGCTGCAACTCCGGCTGCAGGGGCCAGCCCCTTCTTAAGCGCCTTCGTGGGGGCCAGTTCAGCCGAGCCCTACTTCCGCTTGCTAAAAGGGAAAAGGGGCAAACTCAAGACACGCAGCGAAATAACTGAAACAGAGGTACCCTCAGATACTTACCCGCTCCGGGGCAAAGCCAATCGTGCCTGCGGGGAGACCCCTCGGGCCCCGGTCTCTGCAGGCGCTGCCAAGGGTTGTCCTGCAGCCGGCTTCGACGCCGCTTCCGCCTCAGACGAAAGAAGGCGCCGAGGGGGCGGCCTGCCCAGGCGACGTCATGACAGCCGGGGGACCAACTTCCCGTACGGTCGGCACGGGCACCTGCTCTTGGGGAACATGCGGTTCGACCTGACCCCCCGGGGTCACCCCGATTATCTCGGCCAAGGGGTCAAGTACCCCCTCGGCCCACCTCCACTCCTCGGGCCGGGACCCCGGCGTCCCGACCCCGAACTCTGCTGGCGCCAGCCCACCTTGAGGCTGGCTTGACGACCTCTGACCCAGCCTCGGATCCGGACTGAGGCCAAGCCGGGCCGCCATGTCGTCGTCTTCGTCATCATCATCATCAACGTCATCGTCAGGCGTGTCCGGCGACGACTCCAACGGGAGCCCATCCCTTGCTTGCCTCCGACGACGCTTCTCCAAGGCCTCCCGAGCTCGCATCCTCTCGCGAGCTCGGGCCTTTTCCTCGTCCTTCCTCTCCTTATCCTTCTTCGCGGCAAGCCTTCGCGCGGTTTGGCCCGCCGCGTCCTCCAGGACCGGTGGCCGGGAGAGTTTAAAACCCCTCAACCCCTGGGGACGAACGAAAATCCCAACAGTAAGAACTAAAAGACATAAGAAACATGACGCAAAACAGAAGGAGGGTCGGACACTTACCAGGGACACATACCCATGATCGGGACACATCGGGGGCTGGCTAAGGACACCAGCGTCCAGCCTCCCCACCGTGCCCGCTACCCGTCTGAGGAGGTCGTCGGCGGTGAGGGAGGTCGAGGACATCCGTGAACCCTCCAAATCAATCCCCGGCTTCATCTCCGAGAGCCGCAACCGCCGCTCTGCCAATGGGAGCACCCTCCGGCGGTGGATAGCGGCAACGACCCCCGCAGCGGTAAGGCCCTCGACCTGTAACTTCTGCAGGGCACGGAGAATGGGTTGGAGCTTCTCCTGGTTCTTGCGAGTGGCCTCCCAGCGCCAGTTATCACCGGCGGCGGTCACCACTCGTTGAGAATACGGCGGAAGCATCCCGTCGTCGTTCCGGAGATAAAACCACCGGTTCTGCCACCCCTTGTTCGAAGATACAAGGGAGGCGGGGATGTACTGTGGTGCGCACCCCGACCTCATCTGAAGGGTGCAGCCACCAGCCCGCACCACCATACGGACCTTCTTAACGTCCGTCGACGCAGCAAAAAACTCCACGTAAAAGAGATGGGTCCACAGGTCCCAGTGGGGGGTCAATCCCCAAAAACCCCTCGCAAACCGCCACAAAAATGGCCGCCTGCGCAATGGAGTTGGGGTTGAAGTTATGCAGCACCACCCCATAGTAGTGCGGGAGCACCCGCATGAAGCGACTCGCCGGCATCCCAAATCCCCGCTCATGGAAGGGGGTGAAACTGACCACGTATCCCGACGGCGGAGTCTGTTCGGCCTCACTCCCAGGGGCCAACCACTCAGGCTATGGCCCCCCAGAGAGAGGACGGAGCAAACCCTCGGTAACAAGGGTCTGCAGATCCTCCGCAGTGACGGTGGAGAAAGGCCACGGGTCGCGCGGCGGAATGACGGTCGCCTTGTCAGCCATCGCCGGGCTAAAGCGGTGGAAGCGGAGGGGATGAGGTGCGCGGTTTTCTCTTCTCTGTCTACTTTCTTAGGTCGCGAAGACAAAAGCAGAAGACAAGTGCAAACGGCAGGGTAAAGAACCACTGCCGGCCCCTCTCCCAGGTATATAAAGGCCCGGGCAAAATCCACCCAAAACTTCGCCCGAACCCTTCATGAATTTCAAACTCGAAGGCAAAACGGTTTTTCCATTCCTCGAACGGCTCGCGCACGCGCAACAGATACCCCGCGAGTCGCCCGTCTCGTCGCATTAACTCCCTGGCAGGACACATGTCTCCTCTGGCAGGCGGACGGGCACCGTTTCGCCTCCGTCATGATGTCTGCCTCAAAAAAGGTGCGCCACACTGTTTCAAAATATCTCCTTTCCTTTCTCTTTCTCTCTCTCAGCAGGGATCGGGAAACGGGACATTGCTAAGGAGTCCTTCGCAGTGAAGGAAACGGGCCCCGAGCCCTCCTACTGATCAGGGGTTCGAAGGTTCCGCCCCGCGGGGTTCGGCGACCGCCCCAGAGCACTCGGGCTCCGAGCCCTTTTACTGATCAGGGGTTCGAAGGCTGGCCCCTTGAAGGGATTCGACAGCCACCCCAGAACATGCAGAGTCAGGGATGACCCTGGGTACGTCCGTTACACGGCCAAGGCTTGGGCTGCGCTCCCGAGGTACCCTAAGACATTTCTGAGACCAGTGGGAACGATTTTATAATGGAATCCCACCGGAGGGAGGCACCAAGCCCTTGGACCCTATCAAATGGGCCCAGGTCCAGCAAATCACCTGCAGGTACTTTTGGAGCGCGCCTCTAGGCCACTAGCCGACCCTTATCGAACGGGGCTCGGGCGTCCACTCGGATTACCCGTTAGCAACTCACTGGAAACACCATGTTCAACGCCCACCGAGGGTAACATGGCACGTTCCCCCCTCCTCCTTGCGGAAAGGCAACGAAGGGGCGTACAGTAAAAAGCCGAGATGGTCCTCGATCGTCCTCTCGCTCCGTGCAGAGGCTCGGGGGCTGCTCTCGCACCAGGCTACAGCCAAATTGTTGACCACGTCAACAAACCAGCTTGAAAACTCGGAGCCTAACCATGCACCCGGGCTACGGCCAGGCCGCGTGAGGGAACAACAAGGCCGACCGAGGAATCACAAGAAGAATTAAGACCTCAGAGGAGTCAAACCACTCCTCCGAGGCCTCGGGGGCTACACCCGACGGGTGCGCTCGTGCGCACCCATCGGAACAAAACATAACCGAGAAGGGCTAGTCTCCTTGCAAAAAATCCGGCAGAACCTCCAAGCGAGTGTCTACACTCCCTTTGAGGATCGGGGGCTACTGTCGGGTACCATAATTAGGGGTACCCCCAATACTCCTAAGCATAGCTGGAAAACATCTTCAAAACAGACCGTAAAGGCTGGTAAGCAAGGTGCAAAGTTAAAGCCTCATCTGCCTAGGGACGCGATCTCGTCTCGCCCGAGCCTGGCCTCGGGCAAGAACAGTGGTCCCGGATGGATTCACGCCTCGCCCGAGGGCCCCCTCAGGCAGCAGGCGCACCCCGGATCGTCCGAGGCTATGCTCGGGCAAACTTTGTCGTATAGCAACCTCGGCCAAATCGCCTTACCGTCGACCGTATCGCATGCACATTTAATGCAGGGATGACCTGACACCTTATCCTGACACGTGCGCCTCAGTTGGCAAGGTCGAAGTGACCACAGTCACTTCACCCCTTTACTGATCGTTCTGACAGGAAAACAACACTATTCACCCCGTTCCGACTACTGTGCCAACCACCAGGGTAAGACTAACAACAGTGAGTCACGGCTTCTCTCGAGTTCAGCCTCGGGCGCAACAGGGAGCTCCGCCTCGCCCGACCCCATGCCTCAGCCTCGGCCTCGGCCTTGGGAGAAGGTCTCCGCCACGCCCGACCTCAGCCTCGGCCTCGGGAAGAGTCACAACCTCTCCCGACCTTGGCCTCGGCCTCGGGAGGAGTCACTGCCTCGCCTGACCTCGGCCTCGGACCGACTACGCTACAGGGGATACATCATTACCCTACCTCTAGCTAGCCGCCTCAGGCTACGAAGGAACAAGACCAGAGTCACATCTAGATTACTCCGGCAACAGGTAATGATGGTTCCCCGCGCGCGTCCATGACGTCAATAGTCCTCAAGCTCTCTACGAAGGCAAAGAAACATCAGCAGGACCCAGGACCGCACCGCCAGCTACGCTTCTACAGGGCTCAAGCACTTCTCCGCAGGACACGTTAGCACATAGCAACACCCCCATATGTACAGCTGGACCATCCCCTTGTATCTATAAAAGGGGATGCCCAAGGCCTTCACAAGGGAGAAGGGGGGGGCACGAGCAGCAAGGACGTCGGAGACGGACTCACTCAAGCATCGAGCTCCACTCCGCAACCCTAGGCTTCTCAGGAGACCTAGGACCCATTCCCTCTCTCGCGAAGCTTGTAACCCCTACTGCAAGCACCCTCGGTGCAAGATAATATAAGCCTCATCCCTCCTCTTGTGTTCCATCTTGCATCAACCCATCTGGACAGGGGCACGCGGCACAAAATTCACTAGTCGGTCCGGTTGAGGGTCCCCCGGGTCCGAAACGCTGACACTGTGGTAGCACCAAGTGTCCACATTAGGTTTTTAATAGAGTGCGCGTGGTGCAGGCCCAGAGTGTCAGCGCAAAGGGTGAAACCGTGGTAGCACCAAGTACCCACATTAGGTTCTTAATAAAGCAGTAAAGATTAGACTATAATACTCATTCTACCGCATGTGTTGTACTTTCTGAGCGGGCCTGTAGCGAAGGTGTTCAAAGCTGTAAGATGTCTGCAGCAGTTTCCTCTAAATTTCTCTCCCTATATCACTTTTTTGCGTCACATCATCAATATTTCATCCCCTACTTTTTCATCTCCCGCATCGGTTTCCCTTATATTCTCCCCCTATACCCCACTACAACTATAAAATATAATTATCCAACCCTATTCATCATCTATTACCATTTTTTCTTCACATATTAAAAAACAAACATACAAATGCACAGTTGAAGGGGGGACGACGAACTCACACTGGCTGCAGCGTGTTCCTGTTCACATCTGCTACGTCAGGGGCCTTGTAGGGGGCGTCGTTGCAGCCATAGAGGGCTTCTGTAGCCGCCAGATCGAGGGGAGGGGGCGTCCTGGCGGACGCGGCTGCGGACAGCCTAACAAATAGAGGAGCGCAACATTTGGAGGGCGTCTGAGTTGTCCGCTATTTTACCGGAGCTTTTAGCGTATGCCGCTGGAGGAAACAAGGAGATCAACACACGCCAATAATAGCAAAGAGGAGCATATAGTGCATATTGCTGGACACAGTCTAAGACCGTCTTCAGTAACTAGAGACTGTATTATTCATAGAGTGAAGTTTGCATATGTGGACGGGATGGATAAAGCTATTGAAGATAGCTTAAATGGGTGTTTGAATTCACTAAAACTAATAGTTAGTTGGCTAAAAATCATTAGTGAAATTAGCTAGCTAATAAATAGCTACCTAACTATTAATTAATTTATTAAAAATAGATAATAACCGAACTATTAGCTAGGGTGTTTGGATGTCACAACTAATTTTAGCCGCTAACTATTAGCTCTAGTGCATTCAAACACCCTCTAAGTAGCATCATTGTCTTTTTCTATTAGGCTATCTTTAGCAACTTAACCATCCTATATCTATATTTAAATACCACTCGATGAACAATAAAATATATAGTATAAAATATAGTATTTTAGATGATCATATTAATGAACTGTTGTATATGATCTTACTTACACTCATACATGTTTTACTTGCAGCACTCCCTTTGTTGAGGCCCGAGGGCCTCTTTTGGAAGTCTTTTGTGTCGTCTTCGAATTCACTATTGTAAAATTCTAACGTATAGAAGTCGGTGATGTGATCCTATCCTGATTTCATCGGCTTTCTCATCTTCAGTTTTGTTTGATACACATGACTCTCAAACCGCACGAACTAAAAAACACATGATCCATGCCATCGGACGCTACATTAATTTATAACATAGGAAAACAAGTGTTTAAATTATATGCAGAAAAAACATAGTGTCGTGGTTGCAAAAATCGGAGGACAAAAGATTTATGTTCAGTGGGGATGAAAGTGCAGACTCACTCCGAATAGTGAATCACGGGGATCCGAGCAAGAAACTGAGACACTAGGTTATACTGGTTCAGACTTTCGCCCTAGTACAGTTTAGTGCTGATCGTAATATTGCTTTGAGGCGTGTAAGAGCAGATGTGCTTGTGTCTGTACGAGAGAATGACTCCCTTTTATACTTCAAGGGCCGGTCCTTACATGAGAGAGAGTGCTTCAGCTAATGCCCTATGATGTAATACGTGGTGGCCCCTCTTAGGTCAGTCTTGTGACGTGTCTGTGTGTAGCATGACTCCTTTCAGATGGGTCATGTGCTACCGTACTCTTGGCACAACGTTCTATCTCGTCCGTTGGACGTGCGAGTCCTATAGCTCGCTCTACGCAAGTGGTGCCGTACCTAATGGGTCCCGCACAATGTGCTCTCAATAAGGTTGAGGTTTGTGTTCAGTACGGCTTTCATCTTCCGTCAACGTCCTTATGTCTCCCTCCAGCATGTGCGAGCATGCACTAGGTGTGTCATCCTATCCTTTCAGGTATGTGTGTGGAGACTTTGTTGCTGTGACCCTTCTTGGTATTGTACCCATGGCCTGGACATGGTTTGGTGACGACGTGCCCTATTATAGCTGTTGTGGACCAACAACGTCGGCCTAGGCTCCCTCGTGGGTCCACTTGGTCGCTCGCTCTGCCTCGCAGACTTGCTCGGCGGGGACTTGGTCGCTTGCTCCGCCTCACAGACTTGCTCGGCGAGGACTTGGTCGCTCGCCCCGCCTCACAGATTTGCTCGGCGGAGACTTGGTCGTTCGTCCCGCCGAGCAAACTTGCTCGACGGGGACTTGGTCACTCACCCTGCCTCGTAGACTTGCTCGGTGGGGACTTGGTCGTCTGTCCTATCTCGTAGACTTGCTCGGCGAGCGGGTTAAGGAGAGTTTTATGGGCCTTGCTATGGATACCCTGTTTCTAGGCATCCAACACATAGTAACATAAGTCACAAAGAAAGATAGAAGCTGAATAGGGAATCTACTGGAGATAGCCTAAGACTGTCCGCAGCGGTTACTCCTAAATTTTTCTCCTTATATCACTTTTTTGCGTCACATCATCAACATTTCATCCCCTACTTTTTCGTCTCCCGCAGCGGTTCCCCCTATATTCTCCTCCTGTACCCCACTACAACTATAAAATATCACTATCCAACCATATTCATCATCTATTACCATTTTTCTTCAATTATTAAAAAACCACCGTACAAATAAACAGTGAGAGGGGGGCGGTGGACTCACGCTGTCTGCAGCGTGTTCCTGTCCTCTTCCGCCGCGTGAGGGGTCTTGGAAGGGCTGTGCTGCGCGTATAGAGGCGTTCTTATAGCCGCCATACAAGGGGAGGGGACGGCCGCGCGGTGACAGCTACGGTCAGTCTAAGGGTGTGTTTGGTTTGACTTTTGGCTTTGGCTTTTGCCCTTTAAAAGCCAAAAGCCAACCAAAGGGCTGGATATAGGAAGCAGCTTTTTCTAAAAGCCGACTTTCTCGTAGTGCAAATCTGAAAGCACCTTTGGACCTGCTTTTAGTGGCTTTTCGGATGGAACTGAGAAAGCATATATCGAAGAACTTTTAACGACTTTTAGTGGTTTCCACCAAACGATTTTTAGCTTTTTAACAGCTTACAGCTTACAGCAGCTTTTTCCACAGCTCACAGCCCACAACAACTTTTTTCACAGCCACAGCCCAACCAAACAGATCCTAATACACGAAGTGGCAGTTGGTGGTGTGGAGTTTTCTCAGTTCTAATGTTTTTTCTTTCTTTCAGGTAATCGAATCCCGTAGGACAGAGCACTACGTTCTTTTGTGGATTTTGCATAGTCGACTCTCATACAGAGCATCAAAGCTTGGTCTACATGTATCAGCACAAGTTCTTTAGCATCTAATCCCATTGAATCCTCCATCTTTACAGAGGAAAAGACCATTGTTCCCCACTAACCGATTGATTCTTCTACACTTATTAATTTAGGGCTAATTAATTTAGGGATAGTTTGTGAACTCTATTTTCTCAAGAAATTCATATTTTTTCAAGAGAAAAATGAAGTAATTTCACTTTAGAAAAATAAAAATCTTTTAAGAAAATAAGGTTCCCAAACTAGTTCTTAGTGGGATTTCAATATGCAAGCATGTACTTACTATCTGTTTTAATTTTCCTGCACGATAGAATGAAGTCTGTGTTGGCACTAAAAGTGATTTGCGGACGAGTCGGCTCTGAGGCCAAACGGTCCACGGTGGTGGCGCGGACGGTCGGCGTGCGCGCAGAATCAGTTAGGATTTTGAGTTTTTTGCGGGTTTTGTTAGCTAAATCTACATGATTAACTCGAGAATCAGCTTGTAACTGGTCTAGACCCCCTCTCTATATATAAAGGATTACGGTTGATTCGAACACCAACAATCGATCAATCATTCCATATACATCTAGTTCTTTACATTTTGTCCTAGAAGTAGACAATAAATTAGATTCTTGTCTCTAAATCTTCATCTCTCTTCGGCTCCATGTTGATTAAAGGCTTCTTGGGATCCCAAGACAAAGCCTAGGATCTCTCCTCCCCGACGGGGTCTCTCCCGGGAGCGAGATCCAGGCTGCCGGCGAATTCCGCCGCCCCTGCGCACGCGCGAATCGTCCGGCCACCAGGCGCGGACCGTCCAGCTCGTCAGGCAGAAATCTGGCCCCTGTGCCAGGTCGTGGACCGTCCGACTCCTGACCACAAACCATCCGCGCCTCCACATAGAACACCGTCGTCGATTCTCATTGCAGTGATTGGTGCCCGGATCGACACCAACAGTCTGCACAAAAAACTTGATAAGTAGTACACTTGTTCACTACTGATTTGATGGGTTTCGCTACTCGTCGGCGCAGCAGTGGTCCCTTTGCCCGGCTTTTGCATCGCTTGTACAATCGACGAGCTTAGGCTATCTCCATCCCCTATCACGTCTATTATTTTAAACTCTACTTTATAAATAATATTAAACAGTGTTATCTATAATTCAACGTCCTTTATTTCATCCTATCTATTGGACACCCGTCTTAAACTTAAACTTGCTGGGACCTGCAGTGTGCTGCTGATAGCGCCAACTCTCGATGGCGAGTCTTGTCTCCACACACATGCAGTCGGAAAAGGAATTTTCTCTCATCCACCCCACCTCTTTCATTCAGTCTCTCATCGTAAGAGTTATCAGCGCACTTCTATGATTTATGCCATACGGAGAGTGACACGTTCTCTATCATCCACCTGTACACCTCCTATTAAGAAAAATTAAAAGTAACGTGAAAAAAGACAATCAATGCAGCTAAATATCTACTACGTACGTGAAGAGCATCTCCAACTGCTTGACTTATAAAAATAACATATAATTTAAGAATTAGTATATTTTATAGAATTTAAGAGATCAACAAAATATTCTGGTTCAACAGTAAAGCCTTAAATCTAGATTATGCGACATGCCACTAAGGTGTAGTATAGCCATGTTTGAGACAACTTTAGCTCCAGAAAATTTGGTAAAGTTGGTGAACATGTTATTAGGTGCTCCAGAAAATCGCGGAGCTGAAGCTGTAACCTTTAGAAGACATTTAAATAAGTCACTTTATTTATTATTTAGATTAAAATATTTTTTTCTACGTAGAGCCCTATATTTTAATTTGAGACACTAGTTTGAGATGCTCTAACCTTGATAGCATGTGTGTAAGTGTTTGTTTCATCGTATCGGACCTTATGTAGGACCGGGCGTGCAAAAGGGTGCAGAATCGCTCCTTCATTCGTGTGCAGGCCGTCGACCCGTGTCGAGATCCACTCTGCAGGACATAGCCGAATCTACGCTAGGGTTACTATAAACACCAACATTCCTTCCTTTAGAACACTTTGTTTTAAACATGAGACCTTAGACGCGGATAGTTATTTTCAAAATTTGAAATTGAAATTATGTTGTGTATTCATCTTTTGGAGCATTTCTTTTTGTTTGATAAAGAATTTCAAAAGGGATTTACCTTGTACCTTAATTATTTCCTATTTGTGATACATATTTTAATTAAGTTTTGGGGTCTACCCTAAAAAAATACTATTTCCCAAAGGAGTATCTTTATTTCCAAGATCATTATGATTAAGCAAATTATTTAAAAGTATATTTGCATCTCCTTATATTTGAAAAAGAAAAAAAGGAAAAGGAATTGGAAAATCAAAGAAAAATAAAAAAAGAATTCTTCTTCCCGGCCTGCACTAGCTTTCGTTCGGCCCAGCCGGCCCGCTCGCGCGCGCCCTTCTCTTCCCCTCTCCATCTCTCTCTCTGACAGGCGGACCCACATGTCGGTCCCTTTCTGTTCTTCCTCCTCACGCCCGTGCCCATGTCTAGACCTCGTCGTCATCATGGCGCCCGCGTCACGCTGTCTCCACCCGATTCCTTGCTCGATGTGGAGCGCACTGTGATGCCCTTCCTTTTCCCCTCGATCTCGACCAATCTCCCCTTCCCCTCGCCGAGTATTTCTTTCCTTTTGTGGCCACCATTTATGGAAACCAACTAGAGTTGATCTCCTCGTAGATTCCCATCAATTCGGTGCCCGTCATGCCTTGGTCTCGCCTCTATAAGTATCACCCAAACCCCTGCCTTTGGTTCCAAGCGTTAGTGCTCCCTCCCCGAGCCTCGCTGCCTCTGTCCACGCTCGCCGTCGCTGCTAACCCGCCATAGCCAGCGGTCATGGACCCTTAGCGTCCCTCCGTCCACGCCAAGGCTGTCATCGTGATCCCAGGAGCTTGCTGCTGCTTCCCTGGTCTTCTTCAAGCTTTCCTAGTCTTCTATCGAGCCCAGCCGCGTTGCCCCAACCTCACCGGAGTGCGTCACACTGCCACTGCTCATCACAGACACTCTCCGCTACCTCAACCCCCCAATGAGGCCCCAACCATGTTCACCTTCACCCCAGCTCCCTCCCGAGCTATTTTTCCAGCATGTTAGGCCCCTGGAGCGCCGTTCCGACCAACTCCAGTGAGCTCGTCTGTCACACCCGGTTTTGGAAGACAAACCGAATGCGAACCATGTACGTGCCAGGATCAGAAACTCACGTACACAACGATTACATAGTTGGAGATCATCACACATTGCTCAAAATAATAGCGGAAATAGTACTTTATTACATCAAGATGTCCAAGACATCCACAGAGTCATTAACTTAACATAGTCATCAGTATAATCAAAGTGTGGAATACAAAACGTAGAGGATAAGGCCTTCACAGGCAGCTGACTGGTGGTTTGCCACAAAACATGACTAGAACTCATCATAGTCCTGAAACTCTTCAAAGTCCTCCATGTTGTCCCCATGGCAATCAATGCTTAGAAGGAGATGAAGGCAACATGGAGGACTTTGAAGAGTTTCAGAATTATCATGAGTTCTAGTCATGTTTAGTGGCAAACCCCTAGTCAGCTGCCTATGAAGGCATTATCCTCTATGTTTCGTATTTCGCACTTTGATTATATCGATGACTATGTTAAGTTAATGACTATGTGGATGTCTTGGACATCTTGATGTAATAAAGTACTATTTCCGCTATTATTTTGAGCAATGTGTGATGATCTCCAACTATGTAATCGCTGTGTACGTGAGTTTCTGATCTTGGCACGTACATGGTTCGCATTCGGTTTGCCTTCCAAAACTGGGTGTGACATCATTGGGCATTCACCGCCGCATGTCGTGTGCCCCTCGCAGCGCCCCCCTTCGCCCCCGCTCGCTGGCTACAGAGCCGCGTGATCTGGTCCATTGGATCAGGATCGAGCGACCGACATTAGTCAAGTTGAGTTGCTCGTCGGTTTTAAATCGTAGTGCTTGGATCTAGATTGGACGGACACCATCGGCTGATACCCCTTCGCCTGAGTTGCGTCGTTCATTTTGGAAAGAACACCCTAAGTTATTATCCTTTTACCCGCTGTTTCTCGTAGTTCAATGATCACACCGACATGTCCTAGAATTTATGGTTTAGGCCCTGCACTTTTCCATTTAGCACCCGAGCCCCTCTGTTTTCAAATTAAAAGCCTACATGTCCCTAGACTTTTCACATCAACCCCTGGAAACTATCTTTCTATTACAAATATGTCCCTGCAACATAATTTTTTTATACCTTGGTCATTTTAGATCCAATTAAATTAGTTCTTGTTTTGATAATATCCTAAAATCATCCGAACTTTTTAGGAATGTTTTTTAGTAGTTTTATTATAACCAAAATTTAGGTTATCTATTTGTACCATCTTTTGTTATTGAATGGTGTATGTTTTATTGAATGGTGCTTGTTTTCTTTATTTTGTATGTCTGCTATTAGAAGACGCTCCTGTGTTAGAGAATCAAGAGCAGTTTGAAGAAGACCCTCAAAACTTTTGTGAAGAAGGCAAGTGGACCCCCTCCCACTGCATAATCTATTTTGATCCCAAATCACACCATGACAACTAAGTTTACTTTTGTGATATGCATAAATTGATGGGATTACCTATTAGCAATGTCTAGTCTTTACCAACCCATATACCTTATTTAACCAAGGATATATGATGTGCTTTAATAGTATGCTACTGCTTTAACTAAGCTTGATGATGTCACTCCTTTTAATAATGCTCATGTTCCAAAGTTTATGTTATGCTGCTGTTGTTAATTTGATAATTAACAAGACTATATGAGTTAATTGAAACATTGAGTGACCACACAGGATAACAGTGGTTTGGTATCATGGCTCTGGCTTGGTAATTAACCTAATGTGTTAGTGCTTAGCAACCCTACCTGCAATATGGGCAAGAGGGGACGAAAGTGGTTTGGTGGCAGCTCACGTTAACATGGGGTGATATTTTTGGCTAAGGTACCTCGCTCAGAGGGTCACCAATACTAACATGGGAACCTTAGCAGGTGGCTTTGTACTAAGTATGTTTTGTGAAAACCCTGCAATGGATCTCTAGCCATTCACCTCGGTAGTGAATATGGGTCTTGCAAACCCAGGCTAGAAGGGATACACAACGTATGGGTAAAGTTGTACAGCCTCTGCAGAGTGTAAAACTGATATATCAGCTATGCTCACAGTTATGAGCGACCTAGACCCTCACAGGATAATTGAACTTAAAGATGGAGAATAAATCATGCACTACAGGAATTCTAATGATTCCCGTCGGCCAGAGCAAAAGCCGACGGGAATAGTCTAATTCCCGTCGGCCACCTAGTAGCCGACGGGCATTATATTAATTCTCGTCGGCCAAGTCCCACGCCGATGGGGATTAACTAATCCCCGTCGGTCCTGTATTCTGGCTGACGGGGATTAAACGTTTTACAGCAAGGCCGCGCACGCGCGGGCTCATTTCTTCTTCTCCGTTCACTCAAACTGCCGTCGTGTCCGAGCGTCGCCGCCCCTGCCCGAGCGCCGCCCTGCCCGAGCGCCGTCCCCTAGGCCGCCTCCTACCCGAGAGTCGCACCGCCGCCCTACGCCTCCGTCCCTGCCCCTAGCGCCACCGCCCTACGCCGCCTCCGCTCCTAGCCCCGCCACCGGCCCTAGCCTCGCCACCGGCCCTAGCGCCGTCGCCGCCCCCCGCCCACCCCGGAGCGCCGCCGCCCCCGCCCGAGTGCCACCCCTATCCCCCGAGCTCCTCGTACCCCGAGCGTCGCCGTCCCCAGCCCACCGTCGTCCATCGTCCGCCCGTGCCCCGACGTGCCGGTCAGCCACCGAGGTATAATCCTACCTATATTAATAAATATTTGATTATTTTCGTTGGTTTTTTATGGCCGACGGGAGTTAACTTTCATGTGATTAGAGTTAGTTTAAAATTGTTAATTAATAGTGTTCTTAGTTTTTATATGACTTTATGCATTATTGAATGTAAATGCGAGTGCGATTGTTGAATGTAAATGCGAGTGCGATTGTTAAATATGTGTATACATGCTTATTTTCATCGGTTTTTTATGGCCGACGAGAGTTAACTTTCATGTGATTAGAGTTAGTTTAATATCACATGTGATTAGAGTGTGATTAGAGTTACTTCAATATCACATGTGTGGCTTGATGTTAGGTAAGTATTAATTCTATTATTATAATAGATTTAACTTATGCTATTGAATTGTTAAATTTGATGTTATTTATTAATTAGATTTAACTTATAATATTAGGTTGTATGAAGGTTTCGATATTGATAAATTTGATGTTATTTATGTATATATAGTTTTACTACTTACCTATAGATGTATGTGTGACATGTAGAAACGTGATTGTCTCACACACACTCTTTACTCGTACACACAGCCGCAATAATGGGTGATAGACGTGATTGGATGTATGAAGGTTTCAAGAAGGGTGAGTGTCACACAAGTGAATGGTTTGCCAAGACACAAATGTTTCTGGACCATGCAGCTACTTTATCACAAATAGATAATATTAGGTGTCCATGCAATAAATGTAGAAATATGGCGAGCCACACCAAGAGGCAGGTCACACTACACCTGTGCTCACATGGTTTCATGCCAGGCTATAAGGTCTGGTATCTCCATGGTGAAGATGTTGAACGAGCAATAGAAGTAGAAGTTGATGATGGTGAAGATGATGTTGATAGGATGGACCAGATGCTTGAGGATCTGCAGCCTGAACTGGCCACAGATCATCATGATTCACCTATACCGGAGGTTTAGAAGTTCTTCGACCTCCTCAAAGCGTCAGAAGAGCCTCTTCACGGGCACAATGACGTGATCGTCCTTGAATTCGTAACCCGGCTGATGTCAATCAAGTCCAAGTTTGCATTCTCAATTAATTGTTACAAGGAGCTTGTGGATTTGATTAGTGAGGTTCTTCCTACGGGTCACAAGATGCCCAAAGACATGTACCAGTCCAAGAAATTGCTTAAAGATCTTGGTATGGAGTATGAGAAGATTGATGTTTGCCAGGACAACTGTATGCTTTTTTGGAAGGAACATGGCAGAGAGCAGAAATGCTTAAAATGTGGGAAGTCGAGGTACATGGAGCTTGTAAATGAAGATGGGGAGAAGGTGGTGACAAAGGTTGCACATAAACAGCTTCGGTACATGCCTCTCACTCCTAGAGTGAAACATTTGTTTCTCTCGAGGAAGACCGCTATGCACATGAGGTGGCATAAAGATTGTACGGATAGACAAGATGGGTTAATGGTGCACCCGTCAGATGGTGATGCATGGAAGGCTCTTGAAAACTTTGATCCAGATTTTTCCAGCGATGCAAGAAACGTTCGTATCGGCTTGACAACTAATGGTTTCACTGAGAGCACCTAGAGGGGGGGGTGAACAGGTGATTCTGTAAAAATCAAACACTTGTAGCCACAAAAACTTGGTTAAGTGTTAGCTCAATAGAAACAAGTGGCTAAGGACCGAGCTCTTGTGAAACACAATAGTCACGATGAAAACAGGCACAAGAGACATGATGATTTATCCCATGGTTCGGCCAAGTAACACTTGCCTACTCCATGTTGTGGCGTCCCAATGGACGAGGGTTGCACTCAACCCCTTTCAAGTGATCCAATGATCAACTTGAATACCACGGTGTTTTCCTTTCTTTTACTCAATCCCGTTTGCGAGGAATCTCCACAACTTGGAGCCTCTCGCCCTTACAAATGATGATCACAAAGAAGCACGGAAGTAAGGAAGGGGAGAGCAACACACACACAAGACTCAAAGCACGAGCACAAACACGCACACAAGCCACAACTTGAGCTCACAACACAATGCGGGGGGTTCACTACTCAACTAGAGGTCAAGTTACTTATCACAAAGAATCAAATGTGCGAGAATGGAGTCTTGGTGCTTAGAGATGGTCAAAGAATGCTTGGGTGACTCCTCCATGCGCCTAGGGGTCCCTTTTATAGCCCCAAGGCAGCTAGGAGCTGTTGGAAGCAATCTGGGAAGGCAATTCTTGCCTTCTGTCGGGTGGCGCACCGGACAGTCCGGTGCTCCACCGGACAGGCATTGTTCATGGTACGGTGCAGATTGCCTTCTAAAAATAGCACAGTCGACCATTGCAGAATTGGAGCCGTTGGCGCACCGTACACTTTCCGGTGCACACCGGACAGTCCGGTGCTCCCTGCCGACCGTTGGCGCGCCCACGCGTCGCGCGCGGATTGCACGGCCGACCGTTGGAGCAGTCGACCGTTGGCTCTCCGGACAGTCCGGTGCCTCACCGGACCGTCCGGTGAATTTTAGCCGTACGCCGTTGAACGATTCCCGAGAGCGACGACTTCGCCGCAGACGGCTCACCGGACAGTCCGGTGCACCACCGGACAGTCCGGTGAATTATAGCCGTACACCGCCGTCAGTTCTCGAGAGTGGCCTGTTCACCGGAGGCTGGCCCGGTGCACCACCGGACAGTCCGGTGTGCCAGACTGCACTGATTCTTGGCTGTTCCAGCCAAGATCTTTCCTTCTTATCTTTTCTCTGATTCCAGCACTTAGACAAATATAATAGTACACAAAACCAATGTACTAAGTCTAGAATCATACCTTCTTGTTGATTTGCACTTCATCAATCATTTGGCACAAGATTACTCACTCAATACGTGTTGGGCACTTAATCACCAAAATTATACTAGAAAAGGCCCAAGGGCACATTTCCCTTTCAATCTCCCCCTTTTTGGTGATTTATGCCAACACATCAAAAAGCAACTAAAAGAAGTGCAACATCAAAGCAATTGAGAACAAGAATTGTTTTTGATTCAAATTTGGCATATTTGGATCATTCTTTGCGACCACTTGGTTTGTTTTCGAAATCAAACTCAATTTCCAATCTCTAAGTCAAACACACCTGTTTAGGCATAAAGAGAGGTATTCCATGGGAAAAATTGATCAAGAGAAAAAAAACTCCCCCTTTTTCCCATAATCCTACATTCTCCCCACAAGAGGCCAATTTTTGCACAAAAGAGTATTTTGACAAAACAAAAGTTCTAACTCTACTATTTTCAAAATTCTCAAGTGGTAGCTGATCCATTTGCTTTGGCCTTAATTTCTCCCCCTTTGGCATTAAGCACCAAAACAGGATCATTATTGGCCCTTAAACCCCATTGCCTCACCAAAACAGTCAATTAAGAGTAAAAAGGCAATAAGAGCATGGAGATGAACTTGGAGTAAATTACCCTCTCATCGGAGTGCAGTGGAAGTCTTGCATGGTCCAAGTTCACCTTTTCCCTTTCAATCCACCTTTGAGACTAAATTAAGAAAACTCAAGCACACGATTAGTGTCAATGGGTCAAGTTGTAGCATTTCTCCCCCTAAATATGTGCATCATTCACACATGGACTTGTGAGGTCCGGGGATCCCTTGCACAACTTGAGCACCATAAATAAGCAATAACATGCATAAAGGAACATGATCAAAGGCATAAAACACATGTATGCTCTAGATCAATCCAGGTTACGCAAATCTAAAACATTTAGCTCACTACGCAGCCTGCAAAAGGTCTTCTCATCTAAAGGCTTGGTAAAGATATTTGCTAGCTGGTTCTCGGTGCTAACATAAAACACTTCGATATCTCCCTTTTGCTAGTGGTCTCTCAAAAAGTGATGCCAAATGTCTATGTGCTTTGTGCGGCTGTGTTCAACAGGATTGTCCGCCATGTGGATTGCACTCTCATTGTCACATAGGAGTGGGACTTTGCTCAGATTGTAGCCAAAGTCTCGGAGGGTTTGCCTCATCCAAAGTAGTTGCGCGCAACACTGTCCTACGGTAACATACTCGGCCTCAACGGTTGATAGGGCAACGGAAGTTTGTTTCTTAGAACTCCAAGACACCAGGGACCTTCCTAGGAATTGGCACGTCCCTGATGTACTCTTCCTATCAACCTTACATCCAGCATAGTCAGAGTCTGAGTATCCAATCAAGTCAAAGGTAGACCCTTTTGGATACCAGATCCCGAAGCAAGGCGTAGCAACTAAATATCTAAGAATTCGCTTAACGGCCACAAGGTAACACTCCCTTGGGTCGGATTGAAATCTAGCACACATGCATACGCTAAGCATAATATCTGGTCTACTAGCACATAAATAAAGTAAAGACCCTATCATAGACCGATATGCCTTTTGATCAATGGACTTACCTCGTTTGTTGAGGTCGACATGTCCGTCGGTTCCCATTGGAGTCTTTGCGGGCTTGGCGTCCTTCATCCCGAACCGCTTGAGCAAGTCTTGTTTGTACTTTGTTTGAGAGATGAAGGTGCCGTCCTTGAGTTGCTTCACATGGAATCCAAGGAAGTAGTTCAACTCGCCCATCATCGACATTTCAAATTTCTGAGTCATCACCCTGCTAAACTCTTCACAAGACTTTTGGTTAGTAGAACCAAATATTATGTCATCGACATAAATTTGGCACACAAATAAGTCACCATCACAAGTCTTAGTGAACAAAGTTGGATCGGCTTTCCCAACCTTGAAAGCATTAGCAATTAGAAAGTCTCTAAGGCATTCATACCATGCTCTTGGGGCTTGCTGTCCATAGAGCGCCTTAGAGAGCTTACACACGTGGTCGGGGTACCGTTCATCCTCAAAGCCAGGGGGCTGCTCCATGTACACCTCCTCCTTGATGGGCCCGTTGAGGAAAGTGCTCTTCACGTCCATTTGGAACAACCTGAAAGAATGGTGAGCGGCATAGGCTAACAAAATGCGAATTGACTCTAGCCTAGCCATAGGAGCAAAAGTCTCCTCAAAGTCCAAACCTGCGACTTGGGCATAACCTTTTGCCACAAGTCGAGCCTTGTTCCTTGTCACCACCCCGTGCTCATCCTGTTTGTTGCGAAACACCCACTTGGTTCCCACAACGTTTTGCTTGGGACGTGGCACCAGTGTCCAAACTTCATTTCGCTTGAAGTTGTTGAGTTCTTCCTGCATGGCCAACACCCAGTCCGGATCTAGCAAGGCTTCTTCTACCCTGAAAGGCTCAATAGAAGAGACAAAAGAGTAATGCTCACAAAAATTAGCTAATCTAGAGTGAGTGGTTACTCCCTTGCTTATATCACCCAATATCTGGTCGACGGGATTATTCCTTTGAATCGTCGCTCGAACTTGAGTTGGAGGGACCTGTGGTGCTTCTTCCTCCACAACTTGATCTTCTTGTGCTCCCCCTTGATCACACACCTCCTTTTGAGAAACCTGTTCATCATCTTGAGTTGGGGGGTGCACCATTGTTGAGGAAGAAGGATGATCTTGCACTTGGTGTTCCTGTGGTCGCACATCTCCAATCGCCATGGTGCGAATTGCGTCCATTGGAACATCGTCTTCATCTATATCATCAAGATCAACTTGCTCTCTTGGAGAGCCATTAGTTTCATCAAATACAACGTTGCTAGAGACTTCAACCAAACCCGATGATTTGTTGAAGACTCTATACGCCTTTGTATTTGAGTCATAACCTAACAAAAACCCTTCTACAGCTTTGGGAGCAAATTTTGAATTCCTACCTTTCTTCACTAGAATGTAACATTTACTCCCAAATACACAAAAATATGAAACATTGGGTTTGTTACCGGTTAGTAGTTCATACGACGTTTTCTTGAGGTGGCGATGAAGGTAGACCGGTTTATGGCATGGCAAGCTGTGTTCACACCTTCCGACCAAAACCGCTCGGGCGTCCTGAATTCTCCAAGCATCGTCCTCGCCATGTCTATAAGCGTCCTGTTCTTCCTCTCTACCACACTGTTTTGCTATAGTGTGTAGGGAGCGGAGAACTCGTGCTTGATTCCTTCCTCCTCAAGGAACTCCTCCACTTGAAGGTTCTTGAACTCGGACCCATTGTCGCTTCTAATCTTTTTCACCTTGAGCTCAAATTCGTTTTGAGCTCGCCTTAGAAAGCGCTTGAGGGTCCCTTGGGTTTCTGATTTATCCTGCAAAAAGAATACCCAAGTGAAGCGGGAAAAATCATCAACAACAACAAGACCATACTTAGTTCCCCCTATGCTGAGGTAGGCGACGGGTCCGAAGAGGTCCATGTGAAGTAGCTCCAAAGGTCTTGATGTGGTCATCACATTCTTGCTGTGATGAGCGCTTCCCACCTGTTTGCCTGCTTGACAAGTTGCACAAGGTCTATCTTTTTTGAAAAACACATTTGTTAGACCTAACACATGTTCTCCCTTTAGAAGTTTGTGAAGGTTCTTCATCCCAACATGTGCTAGACAGCGATGCCATAGCCAGCCCATGCTAGTCTTAGCAATTAAGCATGTATCTAGATCGGCCTCCTCTTTCGAAAAATCCACTAAATAGAGTTTACCATCTAGTACACCCTTGAAAGCTAGTGAACCATCACTCCTTCTAAAGACAGACACATCTACATTTGTAAATAGACAATTATAACCCATGTGGCACAATTGACTAACAGACAGCAGATTATAGCCTAGCGACTCTACTAGAAGTACATTAGAGATAGAGTGCTCATTAGTGATAGCTATCTTGCCTAATCCTTTGACCTTGCCTTGATTCCCATCTCCAAATATTATTGTATCTTGGGAATCCTTATTCTTGACGTAGGAGGTGAACATCTTCTTCTCCCCCGTCATGTGGTTTGTGCATCCGCTGTCGATAATCCAGCTTGAGCCCCCGGATGCATAAACCTGCAAGGCAAATTAGGCTTGGGTTTTAGGTACCCAACTCTTGTTGGGTCCTACAAGGTTAGTTATAATAGTCTTTGGGACCCAAATGCAAGTCTTGTCTCCTTTGCATTTGGCCCCCAACTTCCTAGCAATCACTTTCTTATTCTTACGACAAATTGCAAAAGCAGTATTGCAAGCATGGTAAATTGTAGAAGGTTCATTACAAACTTTCCTAGGCACATGAGCAACATTTTTCCTAGGCATATTTCTATCATTCACAAAAGAAGAACTTGATGCAATCATGGCATGTGAATCATAAGCATAACTCCTATGTGCATTTCTAGAAAACTTTCTATCACTATAGATGAAGGCATGATTTCTTTGAGCACTAAAACTAGCCATAGGAGCCTTCCCTTTCTCCTTGGCGGAGATGGGAGCCCTTTGACTTGTTAAGTTCTTGGCTTCCCTTCGAAAGCCAAGCCCATCCTTAATAGAGGGGTGTCTACCAACAGTGTAGGCATCCCTTGTAAATTTTAGTTTGTCAAAATCATTTTTGCTAGTCTTAAGTTGGGCATTAAGACTAGTCACTTCACCATTTAGTTTAGTAATGGATGCAAGATGTTCATTACAAGCATTAACATCAAAATCCTTGCACCTATTACAAATTATTACATGTTCCACACTTGAACTAGATTTGTTAGCTACCTCTAACTTAGCAATTAACTCATTATTAACACTCCTCAAACTAGAAATAGATTCATGGCAAGCAGAAATTTTAGAAGATAAAATCTCATTTCTTTTAGTTTCCAAAACAAGAGATTTTTGTACACTAATAAACTTATCATGTTCTTCATACAATAAATCCTCTTGCTTTTCTAGGAGTCTATTATTTTCATTTAATGCATCAATCAATTCATTGATCTTTTCTACCTTGGCTCTATCTAGACCTTTAAACAAGCTAGAATAGTCTACTTCATCATCACTAGACTCTTCATCGCTAGAAGAAGCATACGTAGAGTTATCTTGAGCGCTTACCTTCCTCTCCTTTGCCATGAGGCAGGTGTGACGCTCGTTGGGGAAGAGGGACGACTTGTTGAAGGCCGAGGCGGCGAGTCCTTCGTCATCGGAGTCGGACGAAGAGCAGTTCGAATCCCACTCCTTGCCAAGGTGCGCCTCGCCCTTTGCCTTCTTGTAGGATTTCTTTTTCTCCCTCTTCCCACTCTTTTCTTGTCCCTGGTCACTATCATTATCGGGATAGTTAGCAATAAAGTGACCAGTCTTACCATACTTGAAGCAGGAGCGCTTTCCCTTCGTCTTGCTCTTGTTGGGATGCTCCTTGCGACCTTTTAGCGCCGTTTTGAAGCGCTTGATGATGAGGGCCATTTCATCCTCGTTTAGCCCGGCCGCCTCTACTTGTGCCACCTTGCTAGGTAGCGCCTCCCTGCTACTTGTTTTATTGAGAGCAACGGTTTGAGGCTCGTAGATAGGCATTGGGCCATTCAATGCCTCATCAACATATCTTGCCTCCTTGATCATCATACGCTCGCTTACAAACTTTCTGAGTATTTCCTCAGGTGTCATCCTTGTGTACCTAGGATTCTCACGGATTGAATTCACAAGATGAGGATCAAGAACAGTGAAGGACCTGAGCATAAGCCGGACGACATCGTGATCGGTCCATCTCGTGCTTCCATAGCTCCTGATTTTGTTGACCAGGGTCTTGAGCCGATTGTACGTTTGCGTTGGCTCCTCTCCCCTGATCATTGCGAACCTCCCTAGTTCGCCTTCCACCAACTCCATCTTGGTGATCATGGTGGCGTCGTTCCCCTCATGAGAGATCTTGAGGGTGTCCCAGATTTGCTTGGCATTGTCCAAGCCGCTCACCTTATTGTACTCGTCCCTGCACAAGGATGCTAACAAAACAGTGGTACCTTGTGCATTTTTATGGATTTGCTCATTAATGAAAACAGGGTTGTCAGTACTATCAAAAAGCATTCCGTTTTCAACAATCTCCCAAATGCTTGGATGGAGAGAGAATAGGTGACTACGCATTTTGTGACTCCAAAATGGGTAGTCTTCTCCATCAAAGTGCGGAGGTTTCTCGAGTGGAATTGAAAGTAAATGAGCATTTGAATTGAATGAAATACGAGAATAATCAAAAGAAAAGTTTGAGTTGATCGTTTTCTTTTTCTCTTCGTATTCGTCATCTCTTGGAGAAGAAGAAGACTCGTCGCTATCGTAGTAGACAATCTTCTTGATGCGCCTCTTCTTCTTCCCGTCCTTCTTCTTATGACTCGAGCCAGAGTCCGAGGGCTTACCATCTCTTGGCTCATTGACGATGGACTCCTTTGTCTTGTCATTGACCACCATCCCCTTTCCCTTAGGATCCATCTCTTCGGGCGGTTAGTCTGTTGCATGAAGAGAATGGCTCCGATACTAATTGAGAGCACCTAGAGGGGGGGGTGAATAGGTGATCCTATAAAAATCAAACACTTATAGCCATAAAAACTTGGTTAAGTGTTAGCTCAATAGAAACAAGTGGCTAAGGACCGTGCTCCTGTGAAACACAATAGTCACGATGAAAATAGGCACAAGAGACACGATGATTTATCTCGTGGTTTGGCCATGTAACACTTGCCTACTCCATGTTGTGGCGTCCCAATGGACGAGGGTTGCACTCAACCCCTTTCAAGTGATCCAATGATCAACTTGAATACCATGGTGTTTTCCTTTCTTTTACTCAATCCCGTTTGCAAGGAATCTCCACAACTTGGAGCCTCTCGCCCTTACAAATGATGATCACAAAGAAGCACGGAAGTAAGGAAGGGGAGAGCAACACACACAAGACTCAAAGCATGAGCACAAACACGCACACAAGCCACAACTTGAGCTCACAACACAATGCGGGGAGTTTACTTCTCAACTAGAGCTCAAGTTACTTATCACAAAGAATCAAATGCGTGAGAATGGAGTCTTGGTGCTTAGAGATGATCAAAGAATGCTTGGGTGACTCCTCCATGCGCCTAGGGGTCCCTTTTATAGCCCCAAGGCAGCTAGGAGCCGTTGGAAGCAATCTGGGAAGGCAATTCTTGCCTTCTGTCGGGTGGCGCACCGGATCGGTGCTCCACCGGACAGGCACTGTTCATGGTCCGGTGCAGATTGCCTTCTAAAAATAGCACAGTCGACCGTTGCAGAATTGGAGCCGTTGGCGCACCGGACACTGTCCGGTGCACACCGGACAGTCCGGTGCTCCCTACCGACCGTTGGCGCGCCCACGCGTCGCGCGCGGATTACGTGCCCGACTGTTGGCGCAGTCGACCGTTGGCTCACCGGACAGTCCGGTGCCTCATCGGACCGTTCGGTGAATTTTAGCCGTACGTTGTTGAACGATTCCCGAGAGCGACGACTTCACGGCAGACGGCTCACCGGACAGTCCGGTGCACCACCGGACAGTCCAGTGAATTATAGCCGTACACTACCGTCAGTTCCCGAGAGTGGCCTGTTCACCGAAGGCTGGCCTGGCGCAAAAATCAATGTACTAAGTCTAGAATCATACCTTCTTGTTGATTTGCACTTCATCAATCATTTGGCACAAGATTACTCACTCAATACGTGTTGGGCACTTAATCACCAAAACTATACTATTAATGGCCCAAGGGCACATTTCCCTTTCATTCACGCCGTTCAATATGACCGCTACGTCGTATTCATGTTGGCCTATCATTGCCATACCGTACAACCTTCCACCTGCTCTTTGCATGAAATATGAGTTTATGTTCCTATGTCTTGTTATACCTAGGCCTGAGCATCCTGGCGTACGCCTCAATGTGATGCTTCAACCACTGATTGAAGAGTTAAAGAAGCTATGGCAAGGTGTGGAAGCCTATGACTGCTTCAAGAAGCAGAAATTCAATCTTCGTGCTGCATATCTGTTCTCGGTTCATGATTTTATGGCATATGGTATTTTATCTAGATGGAGCGTGCATGGTAGATTGACGTGTCCTTATTGTGCTAAAGATACAAATTGTTTTCGTCTTAGTGCTGGTGGCAAGATATGTTACTTTGATTGCCATATATGTTTTCTACCCTTCAATCACCCCTTCAGAAGGCAGAGAAAGGAATTTAGGAAGGGCACCATCGTCACGAAGGGACCGCCCAAGCGACGTAGTGGGATAGAAATTATAGAAGAGCATAGGAAACTTGTCCCAGACGAGAGTGGGAAAAGGTATCAAGGTTTTGGTGAGGAGCATAACTGGACTCACATATGTGGCTTGTGGGAGCTTCCTTATGCTAAGTCATTGATTTTGATGCACAACATCGACGTCATGCATCAAGAGAGTAACTTTTGCAAAGCCCTCATAAATACATGCATGGATTTCCCTGATAAAACGAAAGACAATGACAAGGCACGCATGGACTTAGCAGTGATATGTGATCGTCCATCCCAAGTGCTTAGAGAAAACAGAGGCAAACCAAAAGCTGATTATTGTCTAACCTAAGCAATGGAAAGAAGTGATGAAGTGGATGAAGGATATTAAATTCCCCGATGGTTATGCTGCTGGTTTTAGAAGATCTGTGAACTTGAAGACAATGAAGATGAATGGACTGAAGAGCCATGACTTCCACATAATTATGGAAAGGCTCATGCCTGTAATGTTTAGTGGGTACATTTACGAAGCTGTGTGGAAAACGTTAGCTGAAGTTAGCTATTTCTACAGGCATTTGTGTGCTAAAGAAATCAGAAGAGATGTGATGGAACAGCTGGAGAAAGAGGCACCGGTGCTATTGTGCAAACTGGAAAAAATATTTCCACTGGGTTTCTTTAATCCTATGCAACATCTCTTTATACATCTTCCATATGAGGCTAAGGTCGGTGGTCCTGTTCAGTACAGGTGGATGTTTTATATAGAAAGAGCATTAAAGAAGCTTAGAGCAATGGTGGGTAATAAGGCAAGAGTTGAAGGATGTATTGCGGAACAATTTAAACTGAAGGAGGTAGCACACTTCACAAGTTGTTACTTTGCAGATGAACATAATGTATTTGCTCGAAAGAAAAGGTACCATGATGACGAACGAGAGATGTCTTCATGTAGTGATCTTTCGATTTTTCAGACAAACGGCAAAGCCGTTGGTCCACCCAAGGCATATCACCTCACTATGGAAGAATGGAAGTCTGCTTTACTGTATATGTTCACGAATATGCCTGAGGTGGAGAAATACTTTGTGTAAGACTTATTTCCTTAAATTGTTCATATGTGAATTAGTTTATGTTGGGGGCCTTCGGCTTCCGAAGGTCCTCAAAAACACAGTTTGACAATGTTTTTCAAGTGTAAAATGTGAACAGGCACCTTCGGAACAGGCACCTTCGGAGTCAGGTCGCGAATATACAAGGGCATGTTTAAGACGAAGCTGGAATGAAAAGCGGTCATGACGAGGGATAAGACGATCATGAAGCCATATGCAGAAAAGCTTCGGCATAACGGCAGAAAAGAGGAACCGACTTAAAGATGAAAAGCCAAGTTGGACCTCGAAGAATTACTATAGAGTTATTGATAAATGTAAAGGGCATCAATGTAATTTCACACGGGCTGCGTCCCGTGCCTATAAATAGGTGAACAGTACTCTCGTACTGTTCATGCTGACGGGGCACACGTCTTTTTGTATCACGACTTGTACCTTTGCCTTACATCAGTCCGAAGGTACATTTGTAATTCGTTTTCATGAATTTAATAATGGAAATGTATTGATGGTAATGCTGGTATTATTATTTTCGCACTATATATATATATGTTTATTCTGTTTACTCATTTGCCAACTTAACGAAGGTCTTTTCCTTCGTAACCTTTGTTATATTATGTTTATATCCTTCGTCCGAAGTTCATTAAACCCTCGAGGAGATAATGCTTCAGCGGACGAAGGGTATTTAATACTTAACATCTTCGTGTTGTCTTGTTCTTGATTTATAGCATTTGAGAACAAGTCCTCAACATTGGCGCTCACCTCCGGTGAACTCACTTCCACTTTTTGAGTTTTGAAAATCTTCGGCAAGCATCACCTTCGTCATGCCGCCCAAAAAAGCTTCAGCAACAGGGGCTGCTGCTCTGCAGCCGCTAGACCACAATCAAGACGTCGTTTCTCTTTGGGAGGCTCGAAGCCAGAAGAGAAAGGCCACTAGTCCAGCGCCCCCGGAGGACGAATTGGATCAAGAAATCCAAAATTTGGAAATGCTCAATCAACAGGTCCAACGCAAGAAGGAGAAGATGGCTCATCTAGCTGATCTTCAGAGGCAGATAGACGAAGCCTCTGAAGAGCTTCGACATCTCGCTCAAGATGACCAGAACCAAAGGCCCCCGCGCAGAGAGCTTCATCAAGAGGGTTTCTACAACGAGGATGACTGGTATGAAGATTTCCATCACGGAAATTTTGCTTTTGATGATGCTTCTCCCTTGTCAACATAACTGCAGGCTGTTCCTTGGCCACAATCTTACAAGCCACCTCAGCTCCCCATGTACGACGGTCATTCAGACCCGAAACAATTCTTGATGAGCTACGAAGCAACTATATCTTCGTACGGTGGCAACACGGCAGTCATGGCAAAGTCCTTCGTCATGGCTGTCAGAAGCGTCGCACAAACTTGGTACTCTTCTCTTAGGCCAGGGACAATCACCTCATGGCAAAAGTTGAAGGACATGCTGATAACCAGCTTCCAGGGCTTTCAAACGAAGCCAGTAACTGCTCAAGCTTTATTCCAATGCACCCAGGATCATGAAGAATATCTTCAAGCATATGTCCGAAGGTTCCTACGTCTGAGGGCGCAAGCACCAACAGTGCCCAATGAAATTGTCATTGAGGCCATGATCAAGGGGCTTCGGCCAGGACCTGCAGCTCAGTACTTTGCCAGGAAGCCTCCCCAAACTCTGGAGAAGCTGCTCCAGAAGATGGACGAGTACATTCGAGCTGACAATGATTTTCGCCAAAGAAGGGAGGAAGCCCTCAGGTTCTCTGAAATGACTAGGGGCTTCGGAGGAAGATTTTATCCAAGGCACGTCAGGTCAATTCACAATTCTACTCAAAATGACGACAAAGCGAGTCAACAGCAAAGGCCACAATGCTCCTCCCAAGCTTCGGGGCAGCAGCAAAGCTTCTTCCGGCCGCCAGTGCCAAGGGGCAGAGGCGCCAGGGGCTTTGGGGGAAGATTTGGGGATCAACCAAGAAAAATATACTGCCTATTCTGTGGTGAAGGTAAGGGCCACACCACCAGGATGTGTCACATTACCATCCAGAAGCAAAAGGAGCTAGCAGAAGCTGCTGCACAACAGAATCAGCCGAAGCAGGTCCTGCATACTGCTTCGTACCATTCGCCTTACATTCCAGAATATGTAGGCAATCACCCTGCAGCTTCTGTTGCTTCGGCAAGTCAACCCCAAGCATCCTGGCAACAGCCTCCACCGCCGCCACCGACGCAGCCAGGACTCCAGCCAGAAGGGAGTCACCACAATCAGAGGGATTTTAGAGAGGACTCCGAAGCTCGCACAGTCAATAGCACTGTGCCAGAGTCAAAGCACATTTACTGATAAATATCCTACTTCAACATCAGTTTTTTCGCATTTTTACAGTTGGTATTACTTTTTTGTTAATAAGGAACAATTATGGGAAGATCAAGTGCCTTTTATCATTTTTTAATTCCTTGTAACACTTTAATAAAAATGTGTCTTTTTCATAGGCTTGAATCATTGAAGCATACGAATTTATGGTGGCATGAAGGACCTTTGTATTATCAAAATTTTGTTTTAATAGACACAGAGCAAGTTGTTCGAAACAGTAAAAAGTCGTTCCTAAGCGAGCGCAGTGTAAGTTTTCTGAGCCTACAGCGAAAAGTCAGCGCTGATTCCGCCGAAAGTGAAAGGCAAAGAAGCTCCTAAGGGAGGCTTACAGCGAAAAATAAACGCTGATTCCGCTGAAAGTAAAAGGCGAAGAAGCTCCTAAGGGAGGCTTACAGCGAAAAATAAACGCTGATTCCGCTGAAAGTAAAAGGCGAAGAAGCTCCTAAGGGAGGCTTACAGCGAAAAGTCAACGCTGATATAAAAAGTGTGTATGCTCTATTACAGGGATATGTATCTGTGGCACAAACGTCATCTTGCATAACATAACATCATCACATCATTCTGCATAACATAAGCATCATACAGCATATTGCATATGGAACAAGAAGGGGATACAGTATTGATCTTCGGAGAATAATTCGGAAAAGAGAAAATTGTGCTAAAGCACAAGACAAGCCGAGAAGAAGTGTAGCTCCATTAGAGAGGCAACAAAAACTTTTCTATAGCTTCGGAGAATATTTCATGAAGCTTGGATAATCTTCATTACGAATGAATGCAACTTCTGGTGATATAAAATTTTCTTCACGAAGCATGAAAAGAAGGGAAGGTGTTTTTTCGCCGAAAGCTCAAAAAATGGTATGTACGCAAGATTTCATGCATCGTAAAGAATTAAAACTATACATGGATTATATATTACATTCAAAGTTACAATATATTACATACGTTACGTTCCAAATGTTTTTACAGTAGCATTTAATCCTCTTTTAGAACTATTTCTGCAGCTTCGTTCAGTAGCTGGTCAACAACCTTGTCCATAATGGCTTCGGCCATTTTTCTAATTTCATCGTCCCCCTTCGGGTGGGGGCCCGGAGATGCCTCAGCAGGTTCTGAGCGAAGAGAAGATACGGCTATATTACTATTACAAACCGTGAGCAAAGTCTGGAAACAAAAATTACAACATAATAAAAATCACTAATTAATACCTATTTGCCCTTCGGGCTCGGTACTTTTTTCGGCAGCCGCCGCTACTTTTCTGGCATCATGGATGCCTTTTTCGCTTTTTTGAATAATTTCTTGTGACATTTCTCGGCCGCCGTTGTCCCAGATATCAGTGAAAAATTTTCCGCCGATCATGCTTGCTTCGGCCGAGGGGTCTTTAATGTCTTCGGAGGACAAAGTAGCTTCGGATTGCGCTAAAGACTTTACATGCTCACAACCTTTCTTCTCTAAAACAGTAGCAATTCCTCTAGCACCCGAAAAAGCACATATGTCTCCGCGGCTATTCAGGATTTCTTCGAAGGCCTCAGCTTCGTTACTAATCCATTCCATCGGACCTTCGGGATTGCCCCTTGAGAAATTCTCCTCGCTAGAGAATGCGCCAACGTTGGCAAAACTGGATTTTATTTTCTTAACGCACTATATGGATTTAACATAGCATTTTCTTTGAGAAGCACGAAGCTCTTTGACATTAACTTCCAAATGATCTGCCCATTGTTCACTTAACTCTCGTTTTGTTTCTTCAAGAGTACGTTCTTCTTTGGCTCGGGCTAGTTGTTTACGAAGATCTTCAATCTCACGCCTCTGTGCTTCGGCTTGAGTTTTAGAGTTAGCTTCGTCCTCCTTCATTTTTTCCACTAATGTAAGCAGAATTTTGTCTTTCTTCACGGCTTCGTTTCGTAGCCTAATAACCTCTGTTCGAAGGTTGTTGAGAGCAATGGTGCAGCTCTCGTCTTCAGCATTCTTTTGTGCCCTTAAGGCATTGCTGAGAATTAAGCCCTATTCAAAAAGAATGAATGGATTAATACAACAGTAAAGGATTCATTCAAAATCCACAAAATTCAAAGTTTACAATCTTCGTACCTTTAGACTGTTATATGCAAGACTATCCGCAAGATCCTCCTTCGTCATGGCGCAAAGGCCAGCTTCAAGCTTCAGGAATCCCATGCTTCTAGCCATTTCCCGGCACACGGATAATTCTTTATTGTCTGGGAGGCAATATAAGAAGTCATCTTCGTTTGTCCCATTGAATACTACGGCCCCCTTCGGATATTTCAGTTCTGAGGCATAGTGATTGGCTTCAAAAATTTCTTCTTCAGACAGTTTCTTCCCCGAAGCATGTCGCACAATATAATCATGTATTTTGGAGGATGCTTCGGGGGTGGCAGTACCAATTTCCCCAATTAGAATCGGTTCTGTTATTGTTGCCTTTTCAGTTCCTAAACTTGCCTTTGACATTTTTTCGGCCTCCAAAGGTTGTATCTTGGTGGATTCCGAAGGCCCAGCTTCAGTTTCAGATTGCTGCTTCGAAGTTTCAGCAGCAAAGGCTTCAATAGGCGCCTCAATAATTTTCTTTGGAGTTGTGCTTGAAGATTTAATCGTCTCCAGGACATCCAGCACATTAACCATTCTTTTTCTTTTCGGGGTTGCTGCTGGTCCCTTCTGGCTTTTAGCTGTCTCAACTTTTGTTGAAGGACTTACAACATCTGGTGTTTCTCTTTCTTCAGATTTCTCCTTTCTTATCGCTGGTGCCTCGGCCATTTCTTCGGATTTTAGCGCTGCAGTTGGTTCTCTGGCTTCGGTGGCCGAAGAGGCCTCGCCAATAAACTCGGGCACTGTGGCCGGCTCAATACAACGTGGAGGGTGTGTGGACACTTTTACTTTCTTCCTCTTCGGTGATGGCTTCCCGGGAGCAGCCGAAGTAGTGTCCTTTGCAGGAGCAGTATTTTTTCTCTTCTGACCTCGCATTGGATAACAGTAGTCGGGATAGATAAACCCAATAGCATCAAATACTCGGTTGAGCCTCTTCTTCTTTCGGCCTCCGAAAGCCGCTGACAATGCAGCGTTTTCAGCCTTTGAATAGCTCCCAAGCAATTCATCACTTACATTCTCAATACTTTTCAGCCAATCATCATTCGGTTCAACAAATTTATCTCCGTACTTGAATGTATATTTCAGTCTAATTAGTCCACCCGCGTCAACTTCTTTGGTGGTCTCCTTCGGCATTTCCCAATCATCTACAAGTGGCCACACTCTGAAGGCAATGTGCTCTTGCATTAAATCCCTGGTCCAAATAAAGGAACAGACTACGCCGAAGGCCCCCTGACATTCTTCAGCTGCTTCGTCCATTTCTACCTTTGGTTTCCGAAGTCCAAAGCGCTGCCAGATAGGGCGCATGATGATATCCTTGATATCTTCCCGAGCCGTCAAATCGTTTCTCACATAGAACCATTCCTTCATCCATTCCCCGGGCCATCTCTTCCAAAAGGTTAGCACAGGACAGCTCGACCCAGAGCGGGCACCGAAGCTATAACAACCAAAATTATTATGATATTGTTCCTTGCCCCATGGTTTCGTCTCATATACTAGCTCGTGTATATTACAAAAGCTTTTGGCACTTGGCTCCAAACTCTGGCTCCTCACAGCCCAGACGAAGATTCCCAATCTTATCACTGCTTCAGGGGTAAGTTGATGAAGGTAAATTTGATATATTTTCAGAACTTCTACTACAAACTTGCTTAGGGGGAATCGTAGTCCAGCCTTTAAAAAGCTTCGGAAGATCACAACCTCATTATCTTCGGGGGTCGGTGTAGTTTTTTCTCGGTCATCCGCCCTCACGATGGATATATCTCGGAAGTATCTCCCCCTCATGTTTTCAAGGTGACTCTGCTTTATAGTTGATTTTCCGAAGTTTGAGTGACTGGGCCGCCACGGGCGATCTTCGGAATCCTCTCCGCCACTATCCACATCATAGCTATCACTGTCACCAGTATCTTCAGATAAACCCTCCAAGGTTTCCTTGACAATCTTTTCAGTATTGGTCTTCGACATTGACTCAAGAAAACCCAGATGCATCTCCTCCGAAAGGCTCAGCTTCGAAGCACCAGCAGCTGTCTTATTTTCAGACATTTTCGCAAATGCTAGTAAACTAGACTTGAAGCCGAAGCTTAAAAATTTAAGACCGAGCAAATGCTGTCGCGTGCAGGCTAAGGGCAGGGTGCGCAGGTTGAAAGCTGGTAAGTAAAAAGCAGGTGGCAAAATGGCGTGTCAAGTAAACTCGCGGAGAGCTTGTATTTATACACCCGGTATGTCGAAAACTGGAGGGCCCCGCTTGTCAATGACTGTTGCTATTCTAGCAAAGGGAAGGTGTTTTTTCGGACCTTCGGCTTAAAGCCTTCGTCCATGTCCCAATATAAATTTATCTTTACAATAAATTGATATTGCGAGGGGCTACTGTTGGGGGCCTTCGGCTTCCGAAGGTCCTCAAAAACATAGTTTGACAATGTTTTTCAAGTGTAAAATGTGAACAGGCACCTTCGGAACAGGCACCTTCGGAGTCAGGTCGCGAATATACAAGGGCATATTTAAGACGAAGCTGGAATGAAAAGCGGTCATGACGAGGGATAAGACGATCATGAAGCCATATGCAGAAAAGCTTCGGCATAACGGCAGAAAAGAGGAACCGACTTAAAGATGAAAAGCCAAGTTGGACCTCGAAGAATTACTATAGAGTTATTGATAAATGTAAAGGGCATCAATGTAATTTCACACGAGCTGCGTCCCGTGCCTATAAATAGGTGAACAGTACTCTCGTACTGTTCATGCTGACGAGGCACACGTCTTTTTGTATCACGACTTGTACCTTTGCCTTACATCAGTCCAAAGGTACATTTGTAATTCGTTTTCATGAATTTAATAATGGAAATGTATTGATGGTAATGTTGGTATTATTATTTTCGCACTATATATATATATATGTTTATTCTGTTTACTCATTTGCCAACTTAACGAAGGTCTTTTCCTTCGTAACCTTTGTTATATTATGTTTATATCCTTCGTCCGAAGTTCATTAAACCTTCGAGGAGATAATGCTTCAGCGGATGAAGGGTATTTAATACTTAACATCTTCGTGTTGTCTTGTTCTTGATTTATAGCATTTGAGAACAAGTCCTCAACAGTTTATGTTATCAAATATCTCATGTCATACAATAATATTTGACAGCGAGTTTGATGAACAAAACATGAGGTGTCTCGGTAGGCCAACAACGAGAGACATAGACAAATTGTGACACGATGGTATGCATGGGTGACCTAATTTCATTATGTGGCTTCGGAACCGTGTAAGTCTTAATTATGTGGCTCCGAGACCTAATTTTAGTTAACTAATATCACAGAATTTGCTAATGCTTTGTGGCATAATTGATAGTTTGGGGAGGAAATGAATTTGAATGATGACTTACGTCAGTTATCTATTGGAAAAGTAACTGCTAAAAGCTATGGACGTTACGACGTCAATGGATATCGCTTTCGTTCAAGCATTTTTGAATCAAGTCATCCTATGGCCGCCACTCAAAATAGTGGAGTCGTTACTAGGGCAACCGACATGGAAGGACACGAAGCCTGCTATTACGGGAAAATAAAAAATATAATCGAGATTACATTTGCTGGAAATAAGCCTTTAGCGCTAGTTTTCTTTAAGTGTAAATGGTATGACCCGAAGTATTATAGGACCGAATTTGGGATGACACAGATCCAACCTGAAAAATTGATTCAAGGACACGACACGTATATCCTTGCCCATCAAGCAGACCAAGTTTATTTCTCGTCATATCCATGCAAAAAGTTGTCTACATGGAGGGTTGTGTACAATGTAAATCCCCGCGAACGCCTATGCACTGCTGGTGAGGACGAATATCAAATTGGTCACCTTGAGCAGGTTGATGAGGTGTTCCAAGAAGAAGAGTTACCAACTAGTTTTCATATTGATCCTGCACCGACATTAGATTCACTAGTTGCAGACGTTAACGACTTAACTTTTCCTAAGAGACGGAGAAGACAACCTGTTAGGAGAAAAGTTACATGGTGACCTCTACATAGAAGAGAACAAATAGATCCTGATTTTGATGATATTTAACAAGTAAAGTTGTTTTGTTATTTTATTTGTTTCTATTTTTTAAGGATTATGTCATTTTTGATGCACTAATGAATAATTTCTTATTTTTGATGCAGGATGCCACCAAAATCAAAGAAGTCAGTGAAGGGGCTGTTCAAGGGCCTTGGCCTTTTTCAGGGTAGTTCTTCGAGCAGCAGTAGACGTCGAGAGCTGTTGAGCACTGTACATGGAGATGAGGTAACATATCTTATACAAATAAATTTGTTTACATATTTACAAATAAATCTTGAGTTGTATGTACTAGGATGAGTAGCACACTGAGGAGCAGCACAATGAGGCTGAGCAGCACAATGAGGAGGTGGAGCACGGGACATGGGACCAGGCCACGCAGCATCACCAGCCATGGGACCAGTGGGACCACTAGAGAGAGCAGCAACAGGCGTGGGACTAGTGGGGCCAACAGGCCAAACCAGCTGACAACTCATTGGATGATGGCTCAGGAGGCTCTTCAGCGACACGCACACGTCGCTCAAGAAAAAGCCACTCAGTAAAGCCTCGTCACGCGATAGAGCGAGAGGCTGATAGGATCTTAATCATGCCACATGGAGATCGGTGAGTATAATATATTAACTTATCTCATATAACTATTATGTGTATTCTTAATGTTTTTGTGTAATGCAGGAATTGGGAGGACCTGTCCTTTGACGGCAAGGGACACCACACTCAGGTTAACCTTACGTTGGGTTCTCTTTGCTGCCTTCACTACCCTGGTATATTGAAGGTGTCAAACGGTGATACCGAGGATGAGGTGCTCGTCAGTACCTGGGACGAGTACAAGTTTAAAAAGGAACGAAACCACACCGACAGATAGGGACTTGTGCGTAATGACTTTTGGGTATGAATTCTTTATTGTTTTTGTTATGTTTCTTAATATTGTAATTCTATGACTTATACCATTGTATTTGTATTCTTTATGTTGTAGCTTTGATATCGGTTGCCTAACGGAGAGGATTACATGGGGCACGCTGAACGTGTGTTCCAAAACAATGCAAAGAAGCTGGTGAAGGATGCCATATACTATGCGAGAATTCAGGCTACAAACATGTATTTTCAAAATCATCCGAAAGAAGCAGACCCCTTGAATAAAAAGGAAGGGTCCTCAAAGATATATTTGACTGAGGATCAATATCGTGAGGTTAGTATTCAATTTGTTTTACCCTTTTTATTGATTGTTGTGATTGATATAATATGTAACATTGTGTATGCAGGTGATGGTTCCATGGATGGTGCCCGTGCTTGATGCGTACTATGCTTGGTGTCGATATTGGGCTTCCGAAGGCTTCCAGAAAGCGTCAGCGCATCACAGGCAATGTCGAGGAACCAATCCTAACCACAAGTTTGGCGGTGACGACATGCTCCGAAAAGCTAAAAGAATGGTAAGTTTGATCTAGCTATGTCGATCATCAAATAGTACGATTGCTTATGAATGTTTTTTGTTTATACAGGAAGCTACGAGTGGCCAAAAGCCTAGTGACATTGAGGTCCACCAGGAGGGCCACAAAGGACCAGACCCTAACAACCCTGACCAGCTCTATAGCCAGACATCCATGGATCGGCTGGTGAGTTTTGGCCCAAAAGTACAAACGTTCAAAGTATAGAAATTCCTGCATTTGTAAGGTTGTGAATGATGTATAGGCGGCATATGGGGAGGAGATGGTTCGTCGCCATGGCCCTGACTTCGACTGGCGACATGAACCGGTGAATCCCTCGGTGGTGTACGCAAGTGGTGGTGGCAAAGCGCATGGACGGTAAGCTCTAACTTATGAAATTATATGGTTGACACTAAATTGATTATGCAGTAATCACAATTTTTGAATCACTTATAGATACGTACTCTTCGACGGATTCATTGACTCGTCGTCGGTGAGATCTCAGAGGACGGGTTCGTCTTCCCGTAGCTCATGCTCTCGTCGACCGAACGAGCAAGAGTTGGAGATTATGAGGATGCGTGAAGAGATGAGACAACAACGTGAATTTATGGAGGCTTGTAATGCACATAACCAAGCGATATATCAAGTGAGTACACATAATCTGAACTCTAAATTATTATATTTCAATACAACATCTTCTATAGTAACACATATATTTAACAGTTAATGCAGCAACAGGGCATGACACCAAATATTCCACTGCCACCACAATGGAGCCAGTTTGCATCCACACCAGCTCCGCCACCACAGTTCAACACCCCTCTGACACATATACCTGCACCTGGAGATATGGTACATTTGATAACTCTCGATGAATTTACACTTGTATACTTTTTGCTATTTGCATTTAACGTGTTGATATTTGCTAACTTGCATAGGTTACGCCCGAAGCGGGTGGTAGTGGGTCTGATCCCACAGTAGGGACTGGATTTGTTGACTCCCTCTTCGCGTTCCCTCCTTCTAGTGGCGGCAGCGGTCAAAGCTCTAACCACCCAAGTGGTGGTTATCTCTAAACACTTGAACTCGTGCATGGTATGTTTCTTAACTCGTTGACGCTTTGTTTTTCGTGAACTAAACACTTGAACTTATGTCGTACTTTCTATGTTGGTGTATACTATGTTGGTGATGAAAACTATGTTGGTGATGTTATATCTGTAATGCGTGAATTGATTATGAATGCATGTGTTTGTAATGTGTCTGTTCTGTGTGATATATATGTTATGTGTGCAATTGTGGAGAAATAGTGACCTAATTTAATGCTGGTTTTGTAGCAGTATAGGGTAATTCTCGTCGGCCCAGTTAATTCCCGTCGGTTATGGTCGAACCGACGGGAATTAACAATTAATCCCCATCGGCCCAGTTAACTCCCGTCGGCTAGGTAGGGCCGACGGGGATTAATTAGTAACTCCCATCGGCCAGGTAGGGCCGACGGGGATTAATTAGTAACTCCCGTCGACCAGGTAGGGCCGACGGAGATTAATGGCGCCGACGAGCATTAATTCTTTATCCCCGTCGGTTGGCTTGGCCGACGGCAATTAACAATAACTCCCGTCGATCTGTACGCGGCCGACGGGGATTACTTATTCCCGGCAGCCGCCGATGGGAATTAGGGTATCCCCGACATCCGATGGCCATCGGCTTAAAACCGACGAGAATTAGCCATATATTGACGGGAATTAGTAATTCCCGTCGGTTTAGAGGTTATTCCCGTCGGTTTGCAGCTGACGGGGATTAACTGGATTCCTATAGTGATGCTCTTTTGGCTCAAGTGGTTCACTTAAGTGTTTTGCTTAAGTGGGTTCAAGATACTGTTACCTTATGACTCTATGTGACCAGATGGACCGACACGAGGCACGATCATTTTGGCACGGCATGGACCGACACGAGGCCCGTCATGTGCTGTGCTTGGGCTTGGGTACAAGCTCATCGGGTGGCACAAGCACGGTCCATTTAGCTCGATGCTAGGCACGGATAGCCCATCAAACCAAGCACGACCCAGCATGACCCATATGTGGGCCAACCTTACTTGTCCTAATCTAGCCCACCATATATACAAATATGACCAACTCGATCCCCACTTTAAAGCTATTTTCGAAATGGAGAAAAATGAACAACAAAAATAGGAAAAAATATGTTAATTTCGAGCCTTGTTACAAGACGGGCCTTGGGCCACATGGCATGATAGCACGACACAACACGATAGCTCGACATGGCCCGTTTAAAACTAGTAGGGTCGTGCTTAGGCTCAGACTTCAGCCCACGGCGGGCATGTCAATCCGTGTTGTGCCTTGGCCCGATTAAATCGTCATTGCCCATTGGCCACGTATACTTATGACTAATGGAGTTTGGTAAATACTCACACTTAGTAAGTTGGTGTTGTTAATAAAATTTTGAACAACTAAAAGGCTAACCGCATGAACCCTTAGCCTATCCTTACAAGCTATGCACCTTTCCTCATTGCTAAGCACCCCACCGTAAGTGTGTTCACCCTTGCTTAATTTTGATCAAAAGGTTTTGAAGAAGAAGACCTTGTCGGATACGTCGAGGAGTTCTAGATCTAGCGATACGCCAATCATCTTCATGTGAAAATCACCCATGAGAACTGTTGTGCTGTGCTGGAATAAATGTTTACGACACTTATGTCATCGTGATGTAATAAAGTACTCTATTCTTATTTATGTTTGGAACATTATCTTTCGATATATTACACTTGCGACGTCAATATATGTGTGGAAATGGATCCTGGCGTACATATGTTATGCATTTGGTTTGACCCTAAAACCGGGTGTGACAGTTAACCGGCATGATTCTCATCGTTTTCTTGTGGAGAGATTTTGACGACATAAACTTCTTGTCTACTGTATAAAGCATCATCACGGTCATTGTGTGTCACAGTTTTACTTTCTGGATTCAAACCTTGATTTGGCTTCACATTCACACTCATATAACCAATAAAAACATATATATTTTAATATATTATTGAAAAAATCTATCTATATGGTATATAGAAATCGTAGCTATGCATGAGCATCTGGCTAGTTGTTTTATATATGGTACTTTGGATTGTTTATTAGATCTGTACATGGGTTATCCTTAAACAAATTACTTCACGCGCTACGCAAGGGGTTATGATTTGTATAAGGACGAAGATCGATATGAGCTTAAATTCATGATTGTTATTTCAGATAAAGACGATTCCCTTCTCACGTTCACATCTTTCCCTCTCACCGGCACTCGGACTGGATCTTTTCGGACCTTTTCTTCCAACTCCAGCACGGTGTTCTTTGGAGGATTGGATGGCTCTCCTCCGACTTGTGCACGATGGTGTTAACAATTAAAGACGGCCCCACGTGCTATTGTGACAGGATAAGATTCTTCATCGAAGGAAACTAAGTCATCACACGTGAGTGTTTAGTTTTTAGTGACTAATTTTTAGTCACTTCATTTTATTCTATTTCAGTATCTAAATTGTTAAATATGAAAACTAAAATAGAGTTTTTTTTCTATATTTAACAATTTAGAAACTAAAATAAAACTAAAATCAGTCTTTAAAACCAAATACCCTTTTACTTGACAAACTTGGATGACTTCTCTTTTGTGTTCGCATGCCATCGGACAAAAAGACGCCTTCCACTTTTGGATCAGAAAGAATTTTTTTGAATCAGTAGCTTTCATTCGCTGTGCCTCTTCTTCTACTCTTTGAATCTTTTCCCTTCTCTAGTTCTCATCATGTATATTGGTGTTTAATATTGAGGTTTTTAAAGTGTTTAAAGGGGTAGTGGCAATAAAATTATGGAGTTGTCTCTCTATGGGAAGAGACGCCTTTGACTCGTAACCTAACTAGCAACAGACGTCTCACTTCCCATTATACGAATTCATCATCTCTTTTTATCGATCCGATGTTGTACAAGCACATTTACTTTTATATTTATTAATAGTCTATATTTATAGATACTCCATTGTATAATAGAGTCTTTATTTGTCTCTTGTATTTAGAGAATCGTTTTGATGTCTCTACATTATACATGCACTAATACCACATACTCTCTCGGTTTTAAATTATACAAAACAGTCTATTGGTTTTTAAGAGTCAAAACATCATAACCTTAACTTAAAACTACAGAAAATTACAAGAGAATCGAGAAAGTTATAATAATTTATATAATTTTCAAGTGAATATTATACCATTATCCATCGAGTATGAGTTCCCTTCGACTCGGGGAATAGCTGACAGTTACCTAGTGCACCTTTTTGTTGACTTCTGTGCTACCGGCCCAGCGTCATTTGTCGACTTGTTCTTCACCTTATTACCTAAAAGAGAATCGAGTAATTTTCTATGGTTCCACAATGGCTCGCTTGCAGCACTTGAAAGAAAAAAAAACAGTATAGAAGGGACGTCTGGAACTTGGGCTAATTACTTGTATGCCATTGAAAAATATACTCGTTCCTTATGTGCCACTGGCCCCACATGTCATAGACACCAAAAAATATACCTATATGCCACTCAGTGGCACACAAAGAATGAGTATAAAATCTGATGGCATACCAGGAATTTTTCCCTGGAACTTCTCGTGCTCTTCTATTTTCGAGTCTTCGTCCAACGAAGTGTGATTATCAGGGGACGAAACCAGAATTACGGTACAGAAAGGACCGAGCAAATTTATCAAATACTATACGGTGAACAAATATCGTATAATATATACACATACATATACTAATTTACGTATAGCATAGATAATAAATTAATAAACAATACATGTACCATATAATTGTAAATTAATTAACTCTAACATATATCAAAATAATTTGTTTCTACGATGATCAGGCAAATTAAAAGCTTCGATTATATTATGAGAGCTGTCCATAGCTATCAATTCTATATCAATATAGATGATCAAGTAACTTTACATAAAATCATCTCTTATTTTATTTTGTAGATGTGTTTTGATAAGTTTTATAGCTAAAAGGCTCTTTTTCACTCGTTGCAGTTGAGATTGGAAGGGTGGTCATTAATCTTAATAATTCGTAAAGCATTTAATACATGTAACTTCTACATAATTTGACATGGATTTTTATCAAATCAGCTAGTGATCATAATATATTTGGCTTTAGATGGTTGTATACTTAAGGTGAAGCATCAAATTCGTCGCGCGCACAGCAAACAACTTTGAACTGAAAATCATTGATTTTATTATTAGAGACGAATTTGATGTTTCGAAATTGAGATAAATTTTTACTTGGGTAGAGAAATTTATTTTGACCAAAAAAATTTCTATATTTCAAAGTTTGTGTGCGGAAGAGTTAGGGGGGCCACGGCCGTGCCCACCCCGTGGCTCCGCCCATACTGATTATCCATTCAGAATGAGTTCCCTCAAATGGGAAAAGCAGTCTATTTCTGTGAATCGTGTTGCTCAACATTTAAATGGACGTCTGGAACACAAGGATTAAATTTTAGTTCCACATTAGACGTTTGAATACTAGTTAGAAGTATTTAATATAATCTAATTATAAAAATAACTACTTAGATTTGAACTAAAAGGTAAGACAAGTCTATCAAACCTTGTCGGCGTTTCGACCCCGGGAGGTCCCTGGACCGACGAGTAAATTGTCGCCGCGTGTCCCAACCCAGATGGGTCGGCGCGAGGCGGAACGCGAAGGGAGGAGAGCAGCCGGAGGGAGACAGGCGTGGTAGGTGGAACCCGCGGCCTTCGTGTTAGCCCCGCGCCTAGGTCGGGTGCGCTTGCAGTAGGGGGTTACAAGCGTCCACGCGGGAGGGAGCGAGCGGCCTTGCGCGAGCGCCGTCCCGTCCTTCCCCGCACGACCAACCCTCTGTAAGAGGGCCCTGGACCTCCCTTTTATAGGCGTAAGGAGAGGATCCAGGTGTACAATGGGGGGTGTAGCAGTGTGCTAACGTGTCTAGCGGAGGAGAGCTAGCGCCCTAAGTACATGCCATCGTGGCAGCCGGAGAGGTTTTGGCACCCAGTTCGTGTGGTGTCGTGGCCGTCGGAGGAGCGCTGGAGCCTGACGGAAGGACAACTGTCGGGGCTGTCGAGTCCTTGCTGACGTCCTCTTGCTTCCGTAAGGGGGCTGAGAGCCGCCGTCGTCATAGGGCATATGCGGGACGCCATCATTACTTGTTTAGCGGAGCGAGCCAGATGGGACGCCGGTCTTGTCCCCCGTAGCCTGAGTCAGCTTGGGGTAGGGTAATGATGGCGCCTCTTGTGACGTGGTCGGTCCGAGCCCTGAGTTGGGCGAGGCGGAGGCTCCTCCGAGGTCGAGGTCGAGTCTGTCTTCCAAGGCCGAGGTCGAGTCCGAGCCCCTGGGTCGGGCGAGACGGAGACCGTCGGCTGAGGCCAGGGCTGAGTCCGAGCCCTGGGGTCGGGTGAAGCGGAGTTCGTCGTCTTCCGGGGCTGAGCCCGAGTCCGAGCCCTGGGGTCGGGCGAAGCGGAGTTCGTCGTCTTCCGGGGCTGAGCCCGAGTCCGAGCCCTGGGGTCGGGCGAAGCAGAGTTCGTCGTATTCCGGGGCTGAGCCCGAGTCCGAGCCCTGGGGTCGGGCGAAGCGGAGTTCGTCGTCTTTCGGGGCTGAGCCCGAGTCCGAGCCCTGGGGTCGGGCGAAGCGGAGTTTCCTATGACGCCTGAGGCCGGACTGGGTTGCTGACAGCCTCACTCTGTCGAGTGGCACAGCAGTGGGGGCGGCGCAGGCGACGCTGTCCCCTTGTCAGGCCGGTCAGTGGAGCGGCGAAGTGACTACGGTCACTTCGGCTCTGCCGACTGGAGGGCGTGCGTCAGGATAAAGGTGTCAGGCCACCTTTGCATTAAATGCCCCTGCGATTCGGTCGGTTGGCGCGGCGACTTGGCCAAGGTTGCTTCTTGGTGAAGACTGAGCCTCGGGCGAGCCGAAGGTGTGTTCGTTGCTGGAGGGGGTCCTCGGGCGAGACGTAAATCCTCCGAGGTCGGCTGCCCTTGCCCGAGGCTAGGCTCGGGCGAGGCATGATCGTGTCCCTCGAATGGACCGATCCTGGACTTAATCGCACCCATCAGGCCTTTGCAGCTTTGTGCTGATGGGGGTTACCAGCTGAGATTTAGGAGTCTTGAGGGTACCCCTAATTATGGTCCCCGACAATAGCCCCCGAGCCTCGAAGGGGGTGTTAATACTCGCTTGGAGGCTTTTGTCGCACTTTTTTGCAAGGGGACCAGCCTTTCTTGGTTGCATTTTGTTCCGGTGGGTGCGCGCGAGCGCACCCGCTGGGTGTAGCCCCCGAGGCCTCGGAGGAGTGAGTTGACTCCTTCGAGGTATTAATGTATTTCGCAACGCTTCGGCCGGTCTGGTTGTTCCCTCATGCGAGCTGGCCGTAGCCCGGGTGCACGGTCGGGTCCCAAGTTCTCGGGCTGGTATGTTGACGCTGTCAACGGATTGGCCGGAGCCGGGTTTGCGAGAGCAGCCCCTGAGCCTCCGCACAGGGCGAGGGGACGGTCAAGGACAGACTCGTCTTTTTTTACATACGCCCCTACGTCGCCTTTCCGCAAGGAGGAGGGGGGGGGGGAAAGCGCCATGTTGCCCTTGGAGGGCGCCGAACATGGTGTCTCCAGTGAGCTGCTGATGGGTAATCCGAGTGGACGCCCGTGCCCCATTTGTTAGGGGTCGGCTAGAGGCCCGGAGGCGCGCTCCAAAAGTACCTGCGGGTGATCTGTCGGACCCGGTCCCCTTTTGACGGGGTCCGAGGGCTCGATGCCTCCCTCTGATGGGATTCTGTTACAAGATCGTTCCCGCTGGTCTTGGAAATGTCCTAGGGTACCTCGGGAGCGTAGCCCGAGCCTTGGTTATGTATCGAACGTACCCGGGGTCATCCCTCGCTCTATGTCTAAGGCGGCTGTGAACCCTTCGTGGGCCAGCCTACAAACCCCTGATCAGTAGTGGGCACGGAGCCCGAGTGGCCTGAGGCGGCCGTTGAACACTTCCGAGGGGCCGGCCCTCGAACCTCTGACCAGTAGTGGGCGCGGAGCCCGAGCGCTCTGAGGCGGCTGTTGAACCCTTCCGAGGGGCCAGCCTTCGAACCTCTGATCAGTAGGGGGGCTCGGGGCCCGTTTCCTTCGTGGAGAAGGATCCCTTTCGGGGTATCCCCCTTTCTCGGTCCCTGTTGTAAGAGAGAGAAAGAGGAAAAGGAAAAGGACACGAAATTGAAATAACGTGGCGTACCTTTTTTGACGCGGTCATTATGGCGAAGGCGAAGCGTCGCTTGCTTCTCCTGCCAAAGGTGCCGCTAGTCCCGCCACGGAGTTAATGTGACGGGACGAGGGGTTCGCGGGGCAGTCGTTGCGCGTGCGCGAGCCGTTCGAGGAACGGAACACGGGCGCGCCATCTTCACGTCATGGGAGAGGGTTCTCTCGCTGTCCCACGAGGGGACGTGAGCTTGGCTGATGACGTGACCGCTACTCCCGCCCGCCTGCTACCGCCATTACTGTCGGCCCACTTGTGGCCGCATCGACCGTTGCGCCTTCTCCCGCAGCTGACCGGCCCATGACCGATGCGCCTGGCTGGCACTGTTGGGTCATACACAGGGTTGCCTCGATTCGCGGTACTGGTTCCACAGTCGAGGAGGCGCGGTAGTGGCGCGAGGGGCGGTGCAGTTGCTCGCACGTAGCAACCGGCGTGCCGGTTGCATGACGTGTGGGCCTGGGCCTCCATGCTGGGCGCGTTGGAGTCGAAGGGGCACGCCCACTTGGCGCGGTTGCCTGCCGACTGCATGGCTGTCCACCCTGTCGTCCTTCGGGGTGGAGATCCTCCAACCGCGTCACCGTCCGAGGCTAGGTCAGACCCCACCAAAGGTATAGTTGACGCCGAGGGTGCTGCTGCCCCCTTCAACTGTCGACGTCCGAGCCTGCAGGATCGGGTTGTCTTGTAGTGTGTGTATGTTTTCTACGGCCGCCGAGGCCCAAACACACTATCGTCGAGTTGTGAAGCTGCGTCCCTTTTCCTCTTGTTTCGAGTATCTAGACTTACTTGTCGGTAACAAAATTGTTTGTTCGAGCGAGAGTTACTTTTCACGGAAGGTGATGAGTGAGGTATCCGTATCCCGGAGGCGTAGGAATCCCTCGGCTCGGTTGGCCTTGCCGCTTACGTGTACTCTTACTCGCCCATAGGGTTTTGTCACCGTCGTAGTCGAGAAGGCCCGAAAAATCATTTCGGCAGAGGAGCTTTCGAGCGTGAGGACTTGTTCGGTCCGCGGAGTCACCTATCCGAGTGCGAGTTACTTATCGCAGAAGGTGATGAGTGAGGTATCCGTATCCCGGAGGCGTAGGAGTCCCTCGGCTCGGTCAGCCTTGGCTGCTTACATGTACTCCGTCGTTTTCAGGATCCACTTTCGAAGTAGTCGAAAAGCACGAAAGGCATTCTGGCAGAAAAGATTTTTTTTCTTTTTTCGAGGAAAATTTCGACGCAGAGGGGTTCCCCCCTTCTAGCCCCCGAGGGAGGGTCGGGCTTTGCCGAGGCAAGGCTGACCCTTCCTTGACGACCAGACTTTGTGTGTGAACGGGGTGTACGAATAACTTGGAAGCATCTTAAGGGTAGAAGCGACGTAGCTGTTGGATGTTCCAAGCGTTACTGTAGACCTCGCCTTGACTGTTGGCCAGCTTGTATGTTCCGGGCTTCAGAATTTTGGCGATGACGAACGGCCCTTCCCAGGGAGGCGTGAGTTTGTGCCGCCCTCGGGCGTCTTGTCGCAGCCGAAGCACCAGGTCGCCCGCCTGGAGGTCTCGGGACCGAACCCCTCGGGCGTGGTAGCGTCGCAGGGACTGCTGGTACTGCGCCGAGTGTAGTAAGGCAATGTCCCGAGCCTCCTCCAGCTGGTCCAGTGAGTCTTCTCGATTAGCTCGATCGCTTTGGTCGGCGTAGGCCCTCGTCCTCGGGGAACCGTATTCTAAGTCTGTGGGCAAGATGGCCTCGGCCCCATAGACTAGAAAGAACGGTGTGAAGCCCGTGGCTCGGCTCGGCGTTGTCCTCAGACTCCAGACCACCGAGGGGAGCTCCTTCATCCATCGCTTGCCGAACTTGTTGAGGTCGTTGTAGATCCGTGGCTTGAGCCCTTGCAGGATTATGCCGTTAGCCCGCTCTACTTGCCCATTTGTCATGGGGTGAGCCACGGCGGCCCAGTCCACCCGGATGTGGTGATTCTCGCAGAAGTCTAGGAACTTTCTGTCGGTGAACTGGGTGCCGTTGTCGGTGATGATAGAGTTCGGGACCCCAAAGCGATGGATGATGTTGGTGAAGAAAGCCACCGCCTGTTCGGACCTGATGCTGTTTAGGGGTCGGACCTCGATCCACTTGGAGAATTTGTCGATGGCAACCAACAGGTGCGTGTAGCCCTCGGGTGCCTTCTGCAAGGGGCCGACGAGGTCCAGACCCCACACAACAAACGACCAAGTGATGGGTATGGTCTGCAGAGCCTGAGCGGGCAGGTGGGTCTGCCTCACGTAGAACTGACACTCTTCGCAGGTGCGGACAATTCTAGTGGCGTCACCGCCGTCGGCCAGTAGAAACCTTGTAGGAAGGCGTTTCCAACAAGGGCTCGAGGTGCTGCGTGATGGCCGCAAGCCCCCGAGTGTATCTCTTGTAAGAGCTCCTGGCCTTCGGCGATGGAAATGCATCGCTGGAGGATGCCCGAGGGGCTGCGGTGGTAGAGCTCCTTCTCGTCTCCCAGCAAGACGAACGACTTGGCGCGTCGCGCCAACCGCCGAGCTTCGGCTCGGTCGGGGGGTAGCTCTCCTCGGTGGAGATATTGCAGGTACGGGGTCTGCCAGTTTCGATTAGGCGTGACCTCGCTCCGCTCCTCCTCGACGCAGTGCCTCACCTTCGGGGGCCGAGGGTACCTCGGGCTGAGCCGAGGTTGCCTCGGGCTGGGCCGAGGCCTTCTCGGGCTCGAGCGTGTCGTCGGTCTTGACGGAGGGTTGATGCAGTTCTTGGGAGAATACGTCCGGGGGAACCGTTGTTCGCCCCGAGGCTATTTTAGCCAGCTCGTCCGCAGTCTCGTTGTAGCGTCGGGCGATGTGGTTGAGCTCGAGCCCGTAGAACTTGTCTTCCAGGCGCCGAACCTCATCGCAGTAGGCTTCCATCTTCGGGTCGCGGCAGTGGGAGTTCTTCATGACTTGGTCGATGACGAGCTGCGAGTCACCGCGAGCGTCGAGGCATCGGACCCCTAGCTCGATGGCGATTCGCAATCCGTTTACCAGAGCCTCGTACTCAGCCACGTTGTTGGACGCCGGGAAGTGGAGGCGTAGCACGTAGCGTAGGTGCTTCCCGAGGGGCGAGATGAAGAGCAGGCCCGCGTCGGCCCCCGTCTTCATCAGCGACCCGTCGAAAAACATGGTCCAGAGTTCCGGTTGGATCGGAGCTATTGGGAGCTGGGTGTCGACCCATTCGGCCACAAAGTCCGCCAAGACCTGGGACTTGATGGCTTTCCGAGGGGCGAACGAGATCGTCTCGCCCATGATCTCCGCCACCCACTTTGCAATTCTACCCGAGGCCTCTCGGGACTGGATGATCTCCCCCAGGGGGAAGGATGACACCACAGTTACTGGATGAGACTCGAAGTAGTGTCGCAACTTCCGCCGCGTCAGGATCACCGCGTACAGCAGCTTCTGAATTTGTGGGTAGCAGATCTTGGTCTCGGACAGTACCTCACTGATGAAGTAGACTGGCCTCTGGACGGGCAATGCATGCCCCTCTTCTCGTCTCTCAACCACAATCGCGGCGCTAACCACCTGAGTGGTAGCGGCGACGTAGATCAAGAGGGCTTCTCCGGCAGCGGGGGGCACCAAGATGGGCGCGTTCGTGAGGAGCGCCTTCAGGTTCCCGAGGGCTTCCTCGGCCTCAGGGGTCCAAGCGAAGCACTCGGCCTTCCTTAAGAGGCGGTACAGAGGCAGGCCTCTTTCGCCGAGGCGCGAGATGAAACGGCTCAGAGCCGCGAGGCATCCCATGACCCTTTGTACGCCTTTCAAGTCCTTGATGGGCCCCATGCTGGTGATGGCCGCGATCTTCTCTGGGTTGGCCTCGATGCCCCGCTCGAAGACGATGAACCCCAAGAGCATGCCTCGGGGGACTCTAAAGACACACTTCTCGGGATTGAGTTTTACACCTTTCGCCTTGAGACATCGGAACATCGCTTCAAGGTCAGAAAGGAGGTCGGAGGCTTTCCTCGTCTTGACCACGATGTCATCGATGTAGGCCTCGACCGTTCGGCCAATGTGTTCGCCCAACACATGGTTCATGCATCGCTGGTACGTTGCACCCGCATTCCTCAAACCAAACGGCATGGTAACATAGCAGTACATGCCGAAGGGTGTGATGAAAGAAGTCGCGAGCTGGTCGGACTCTTTCATCCTGATTTTGTGATACCCTGAGTAGGCATCGAGGAAAGACAGGGTTTCGCACCCAGCAGTGGAATCCACGATTTGATCGATGCGAGGCAGAGGGTAGGGAACTTTCAGACATGCTTTGTTTAGACCAGTGTAGTCTACACACATCCGCCATTTCCCCCCTTTCTTTCTCACAAGCACAGGGTTGGCAATCCATTCGGGATGGAATACCTCTTTGATGAACCCTGCCGCCATTAGCTTGTGGATCTCCTCGCCTATGGCTCTGCGCTTTTCTTCGTCGAATCGGCGCAGAGGCTGCTTCACGGGTCGGGCTCCAGCTCGGATATCCAGCGAGTGCTCGGCGACTTCCCTCGGTATGCCGGGCATGTCCGAGGGACTCCACGCGAAAACGTTGGCGTTTGCGCGGAGAAAGTCGACGAGCACTGCTTCCTATTTGGGGTCGAGCTCGGAGCCAATCCGGATCTGCTTGGAGGCGTCGTTGCAGGGGTCGAGAGGGACGGACTTAACCGTCTCCACGCGGCTCGAAGTTGCTGGCGTGGCGCTTCACGTCTGGTGCCTCCCTAGAAAGGTTCTCCAGGTCGGCGATGAGGGCCTCGGACTCGGCGAGGGCCTCGGCGTACTCCACGCACTCCACGTCGCATTCGTACGCGTGTCGGTACGTGGGCCCGACGGTGATGACCCCGTTGGGGCCCGTCATCTTGAACTTGAGGTAGGTGTAGTTGGGGATGGCCATGAACTTGGCATAGCATGGCCTCCCCAACACTGCGTGGTAGGTTCCTCGAAACCCGACCACTTCGAACGTGAGGGTCTTCCTTCGAAAATTGGAGGGCGTCCCAAAGCAGACGGGTAGATCGAGTTGTCCAAGGGGTTGGACGCGCTTCCCGGGGATGATCCCGTGGAAAGGCGCAGCGCCCGTCCGGACCGAGGACAGATCGATCCGCAGGAGCCTGAGGGTCTCGGCGTAGATGATGTTGAGGCTGCTGCCTCCGTCCATGAGGACCTTCGTGAGCCTGACGTTGCTGATGATGGGGTCGACAACGAGCGGGTATTTCCCCGGGCTCGGCACATGGTCGGGATGGTCGGCCTAGTCGAAGGTGATGGGTTTGTCGGACCAGTCTAGGTAGACTGGCACCGCCACCTTTACCAAGTAGACCTCCCGACGCTCTTGCTTGCGGTGCCGAGCCGAGGCGTTTGCCACTTGCCCACCATAGATCATGAAGCAGTCGCGGACCTCGGGGAACTCTCCTGCCTTGTGATCTTCTTTCTTAGCGTCGTCGAGAGCCTTGCCACCCTCCGCGGGTGGCCCGGCCTTGTGAAAGTGGCGTCGAAGCATGGCACACTCCTCAAGGGTGTGCTTGACGGGCCCCTGATGATAGGGGCACGGCTCCTTGAGCATCTTGTCGAAGAGGTTGGCACCTCCGGGAGGTTTCCGAGGGTTCTTGTACTCGGCGGCGGCGACAAGGTCCGCGTCAGCGGCGTCGTGTTTCGCTTGCGACTTCTTCTTGCCTTTCTTCTTGGTGCCGCGCTGAGTTGACGCCTTGGGGACATCTTCCGGTGGGCGGCCCTGGGGCTGCTTGTCCTTCCGGAAGATGGCCTCAACCGTCTCCTGGCCAGAGCGAACTTGGTGGCGATGTCCATCAGCTCGCTCGCCCTGGTGGGGGTCTTGCGACCCAGCTTGCTCACCAGGTCGCGGCAAGTGGTGCCGGCGAGGAACGCGCCGATGACATCTGAATCGGTTACGTTGGGCAGCTCGGTGCGCTGCTTCGAGAATCGCCGGATGTAGTCCCGGAGAGACTCTCCCGGCTGCTGGCGGCAGCTTCGGAGATCCCAGGAGTTTCCAGGGCGCACGTACGTGCCTTGGAAATTGCCGGCGAAGGCTTGGACCAGGTCGTCCCAGTTGGAGATCTGCCCCGGAGGCAGGTGCTCCAGCCAGGCTCGAGCGGTGTCGGAGAGGAACAGGGGGAGGTTGCGGATGATGAGATTATCATCATCCATTCCACCTAGTTGGCAGGCCAGCCAATAATCCGTGAGCCATAGTTCCGGTCTCGTCTCCCCCGAGTACTTTATGATAGTAGTCGGGGTTCGGAACCGGGTCGGGAATGGCGCCCGTCGTATGGCGCGGCTGAAAGCCTACGGACCGGGTGGTTCGAGCGAAGGACTTCGATCCTCCCCGCTGTCGTAGCGTCCCCCACGCCTGGGGTGGTAGCCTCGGCGCACCCTCTCGTCGAGGTGGGCCCGACGGCTGTGGTGATGGTGCTCGTTGCCGAGGCGACCCGGGGCCGCAGGCGCTGCGTTGCGGGTGCGCTCGGTGTGGACTGAGGCTTCCCGCATGAATCGGGAAGTCGCGGTGCGAGGTTCCGAGGGGTACCCCTGCCTTCGAGAGGCGGAGCTCTCGACCCGTCGGACCGCGGCATCCTCCAGGAGGTTCTTGAGCTCTCCCTGGATACGCCGCCCCTCGGTGGTTGATGGCTCCGGCATCGCGCGGAGAAGTATTGCCGCTACGACCAGGTTTTGGCCGACTCCACTGGAAACCGGTGGCGGCCTTACCCTGACGTCGTCGGCGATGCGGTGCTGGATGCCCTGGGGGAGATGACGCGCTTCTCCGGCCGGAGGTTGGCTCGCCCATTCCTGCCCGATGTCCCGGCGGATCGGCTCAAGCGTTCCTGCTCCCTCGTCGAGCCTGGCCTGCATCTCGCGGATTTGCTCGAGCTATAGGTCATGACCCCCCGCCGGGACGGGGACCACAGCTAGCTCCCGAAGGATGTCAGCGCGAGGCATGGGCCTAGGGGGATCACCGTTCTCCTGTATACCAAGATGGTTGCCTTCACCGGGACCCCCTAGATCGACGTGGAGACATTCGCGACTTGGGCCGCAGTCCTCGTCGCCGAGGCTGCGGCTACCGTCGGAACGGTCGGAAAGGCAGTAGTCGCATGCGGTCATGAAGTCCCGCACGGCACTGGGGTTACCAAGTCCGGAGAAATCCCAACAGAGGTCGGGCTCGCCATCTTCCTCGGACCCTGAGGGCCCGTAGGTTGAGACGGCCGTCAGCCGGTCCCAGGGTGACCGCACACGATACCCCAGAGGGTTTGGACTCGCCTCTATGAGAATGTCCACTGAAGCGGAGTTGCTTGGCTGGTCGAGGCCGAATCCAAAAGGTGCGAGATGGGAATCGGTCGGTACCTTTTGGTCGACGGGCGGTGACGAAGTCACATCAGGGACTGACTGCACCGTCGTCTCAGGTATGAGGGTGACGCCCAGCAAGTCCTTCGCGAGTGTGCTGGCGTCGTCCGTTTGCTTGAGGTTGGTGTGTTGCGGGGAGACGACGCTCGTCTTCGTCTCAGACGCGAGGTCGATGCCCGACGCGCTCTCCGTTGGGGCGCCGGCGCCGTCGACTCGCTCGACAGCCAACGAGGTGCCGCCTCCTGCTTGGCCTTGGTTGCCCCGCCTCCTCCTCCGTCGGCGGGGGAGGGGACGGGACAAGCCCAAATGTCGTCCTTCCACCACGTGGGGAAGGCGTCGTTGATTTCCCCGCCGGCGGGCGGGTTGTCGACCACCATTGTCGCTGTCGCGCGGCGGGGGAAGGAGTATCACGTCGTAGCTGCCGTCGAGGGGCATGAACTCAATACTCCTAAAATGGAGCATCGTCCTAGGCTGGAGAGGTTGCTGGAGACTGCCCATCTGGAGCTTGACGGGAAGCTGTTCATCAACACGCAGCAGGCCCCTACCTAGCGCGCCAACTGTCGGCGTTTCGACCCCGGGGGGTCCCTGGACCGACGAGTAAATTGTCGCCGCGTGCCCCAGCCCAGATGGGTCGGCGCGAGGCAGAACGCGAAGGGGGGAGAGCAGCCGGAGGGAGACAGGCGTGGGAGGTGGAACTTGCGGCCTTCGTGTTAGCCCCGCACCCAGGTAGGGTGCGCTTGCAGTAGGGGGTTACAAGCGTCCACGTGGGAGGGAGCGAGCGGTCTTGCGCGAGCGCCGTCCCGTCCTTCCCCGCGCGGCCAACCCTCTGTAATAGGGCCCTGGACCTCCCTTTTATAGGCGTAAGGAGAGGATCCAGGTGTACAATGGGGGGTGTAGCAGTGTGCTAACGTGTCTAGCGGAGGAGAGCTAGCGCCCTAAGTACATGCCATCGTGGCAGCCGGAGAGGTTTTGGCACCCAGTTCGTGTGGTGTCGTGACCGTCGGAGGAGCGCTGGAGCCTGGCGGAAGGACAACTGTCGGGGCTGTCGAGTGCTTGCTGATGTCCTCTTGCTTCCGTAAGGGGGCTGAGAGCCGCCGTCGTCATAGGGCATGCAGGGCGCCATCATTACTTGTTTAGCGGAGCGAGCCAGATGGGACGCCGGTCTTGTCCCCCGTAGCCTGAGTCAGCTTGGAGTAGGGTAATGATGGTGCCTCTTGTGACGTGGTCGGTCCGAGCCCTGAGTTGGGCGAGGCGGAGGCTCCTCTGAGGTCGAGGTCGAGTCTGTCTTCCAAGGCCGAGGTCGAGTCCGAGCCCCTGGGTCGGGCGAGGCGGAGACCGTCGGCTGAGGCCAGGGCTGAGTCCGAGCCCTGGGGTCGGGTGAAGCGGAGTTCGTCGTCTTCCGGGGCTGAGCCCGAGTCCGAGCCCTGGGGTCGGGCGAAGCGGAGTTCGTCGTCTTCTGGGGCTGAGCCCGAGTCTGAGCCCTGGGGTCGGGCGAAGCGGAGTTCGTCGTCTTCCGGGGCTGAGCCCGAGTCCGAGCCCTGGGGTCGGGCGAAGCGGAGTTCGTCGTCTTCCGGGGCTGAGCCCGAGTCCGAGCCCTGGGGTCGGGCGAAGCGGAGTTTCCTATGATGCCTGAGGCCGGACTGGGTTGCTGACAGCCTCACTCTATCGAGTGGCACAGCAGTCGGGGCGGCGCAGGCGGCGCTGTCCCCTTGTCAGGCCGGTCAGTGGAGCGGCGAAGTGACTACGGTCACTTCGGCTCTGCCGACTGGAGGGCGTGCGTCAGGATAAAGGTGTCAGACCACCTTTGCATTAAATGCCCCTGCGATTCGGTCGGTTGGCGCGGCGACTTCGCCAAGGTTGCTTCTTGGTGAAGACTGAGCCTCGGGCGAGCCGAAGGTGTGTCCGTTGCTGGAGGGGGTCCTCGGGCGAGACGTAAATTCTCCGGGGTCGGCTGCCCTTGCCCGAGGCTAGGCTCGGGCGAGGCGTGATCGCGTCCCTCGAATGGACCGATCCTGGACTTAATCGCACCCATCAGGCCTTTGCAGCTTTGTGCTGATGGGGGTTACCAGCTGAGGTTTAGGAGTCTTGAGGGTACCCCTAATTATGGTCCCCGACAAAACTATTAGTTAATGATTCTCACATGTGATGCTATAATAAACATTTGATAATCATAGATTAATTAGGTCTAACAAATTTGACTCGTCATTTTGTTTTTATTATGTAGTTAATATTGCAAGTAGGTTAATATATTTAATATTCTCATTGAAACATTCGATATCACACAGACTACACTTTAGTCATCAAATACTCCTGCGTTGGTCAGAGAAACCAAATACTCCTGCATTGGTGAAGTTTTGTGGCATGGCCCTCAGAGTCGTTTTCTTTGTTTCACCCGCAGTCACGTTTCTGACACCTCATTATTAATTAACCAGTAGATATGCTTGCAATTTTATGCTATTTTTTCGAATATTATCAAGCATATTATTACACATAGGAATAAAATGTTGTATAGATTTTTTATGCATCATTTGCTCCCTAAAACTAAAAAGGTAAAAAAACATTCGAATCCGTATCCGATTCGTATGTATGATAAATTTGAAGTTTAATTTTTATGAATCTTTACAAGATCGATGGTAAAAATGAGGCTATGAATTTTACATAGTAAATTCTATATCTTATTTGTCCGCAATCAAAGAAAAATGACAAAAAATCTAACGTTCGAATAAACATAGTTTCCACCCAGTTCTGTGCCACCGATGATTGCAACTCTATCCGTGGAAACGTCCATCGATGATTGCAACTCTATCTGTGGAAACGTCCTAACACTTGACACCAATCTCAAAGTCACATTCTCTTACACATGCATGCATGCACTGTTACAAGCCATGCGTCATTGTCTGATCACCCGCAGGAGCTACCCTAGCGTCGCAAGCCTAGAACGTGTGAGCTTCATGCCAACGTACTCGTCACAGGACCGGAGTGGGCGTAAGCGCCCTGGTTGGTGTGAGGTACACATTTGTGAGTCTGTCAGGTGGGGACTATGTCTGTATCTCTGTAAGTGGGGCTGAGTGCTGGGCACTAGTATTAATATGGCCTGTCTGTCGTGGGCAAGAATATGAATTGTTATGAGAATTTCCTAGTACTAAGTAAAATTCCCCACTCTTCCTCGCTATCAGCTTCTTCCTCTTCCTGAGATCCCCTCTACCTCTAATAATTGGCATGAGATATCCACCGATCCTCGGATCCGCGTCCTTCCATGGCAACTTCTTCATCACCGATCGACGCTCAGCTTACTCGGGCGTTGGAGCACCAAACCCGCGCCATCCTTGTCGAGATCGACAAGCGTTTCTCCACCATCGATTCCAAATGGGAAATCCGTGTCGGCGCATTGGAATCCCAAGCGAAAGAGTTTGTTCGCCATCGAGAGGACATCTCCTCCACGATCCGGGAGGACGTCGAGGCACACCTTTCGGTGGCCGATGTGGATACCCTCGACCGGATCTGCTACTGGGAGGCATCCACTGGTGCTCACGTCACTGCCTTGGAGTCTGCTCTTCATGTGTTCGAGACTTGGCGCCCTCGAGTGGAATCTTCAGTGGAGGCTCTCCAAACCTCCATGGATACGGTTCGCACTGAACTGTCCAAAATGGAGATCCAGTGGTCCCATGGAGCGCGAGTCGACGACTTCTCCTGGCCTGACCGCTTTGGTGCTTGCGAATCGGTGCCAACACGCTCACCTGCTCCCGTCAACCTCGCTAATGGCTCACGTTTTGGGCCCCGCCTTTCCTCTTCTAACCGGGACTGTGGATTTGGGCTCCCTGTGGCCGATCTCCACCTCTCGGTCAAGGTACGTGGTCTCCTTAGTCCCATGGTTCATTTGAGTTCCCTGTTCAACATAATTTCAGTCCTAGAGAACTAGATCGTCTTGGACTCTTGAGTCGCGGGTTGGGGGACCTTCCTAAGCTTAGTTTTCAAGTATTTAATGGTATGTGTCCCAAATTGTGATAGAAACAGTGTGAAGACTATTTTGATATGTATGCCACTGAAGAAGTAGTGTGGGTCAAAGTCGCTACTATGCACTTTCAAGGCGTAGCTGCATGCTGACTTCAGTCCATCGAGCCCCGCTTGTCGTTGCTATCTTGGCGCCAGTTTTGCCAATACGTCCATGACCGATTTGGCCGCCAACAACACGAATTAGTTATCCGCAAGCTCTTCCACATAAAATAGACCTCTACTATCCAGGATTACATTGATCGTTTTTGTGAGCTAGTTGATTTGCTTGTCACATATGAACACACAACAGATCCATTGTATTACACTATGAGATTTATTGATGGTCTGCGTGATGATATCAAATCTATTATTCTAGTGCAATGACCTAGCGATCTCGATACTGCCTGCTCCTTGGCCTTGTTGTGGGAAGCAGCAGAGTCTTCTCATGACCCGGAGCCTGTTCATGCTGACCATTCTTATAAGGCTCGGCCAATGCTGAAGCCCGCTACTTCATCTGCGGCTCGTTGGGATCAATCTCGAACTGGTGCTGTTGACAACCCCAAGCACACCTTCGCTACTGCTCCGACTGCTGACTCTAAATTGTCTTCTCTTCGTGCTTATCGGCGCGCTAGAGGTCTCTGCCAATATTGTGCTGAGAAATGGAGCAAGGGCCACAAGTGTACTGACACGGTGCAGTTGCATACTGTTCAAGAGTTATGGGATATGTTGTCTATTGATCAGCCAGAGTCTTAAGGAGAATTTGAAGATTCTGTAGAACAGTTAATGCTCTTATTATCAACCGAAGTTGTCTCGGCCAACACACCCTCTAAGGCATTCAGAATTTGTGGAACCCGGCAAGGCGTGGACATGTTGATGTTGGTTGGTTCAGGTAGTTCCCATAGCTTTCTGAATTCAGTCTGCACCATTGACTTATCAGGCTTTGTTTATATGGACATCCTTTATCTGTCAAAGTCACGAATGGCAATGTCTTTCTTTATTTAGTAGAGCTACCTAATGTAGAATGGTCAGTGCAGGGTATGAATTTTTGTTTCACATTTAAAGTCCTGCCTTTACCCTTTTATGATATAATTTTGGGTATGGATTGGCTTAAAATCTGAGCCCAATGACAGTGGATTGGAAACACAAGTGGTTGTCAGTTCCCCAAGCCGGTAGTACAATGATTTTGCAAGGCTGTCACCCATTAGTCCCTGTGGGCACCTTGTTGGAGGTCCAACATGTGCCAACTACTTCAGCTAAACCTGTTCCGTTACTTTCTGATGAGGAATTGCAGTTGCCTGAGCCTGTGCTGCAGTTGCTTCGTGCCTTCCAAGACCTCTTTCAATCACCATCTACTTTGCCATCTAGCAGGTCCTATGATCATACTGTTCCACTTGTTGAAGGAGCTCGTCCAGTTAACATTCGACCCTATCGGTTTTCACCTGCATTGAAGGATGAGATCGAGCCTCAAGTGGCTAAAATGTTGCAAACTGGATTAATTCAACACAGTCACAACTCTTTTCCCTCTCCGGTGCTATTGGTCAAAAATAAGGATTCTTCTTGGCGTTTTTGTGTAGATTACATACACCTTAATGCCCTTACTGTCAAATCCAAGTACCCTGTTCCAATCATTGATGAGCTACTTGATGAGATGTTTGGTGCATCCTGATTTTCCATATTGGACCTTCGAGCGGGTTTCCACCAAATCTTATTAAAAGAGGGCGAATCTTACAAGACTGCCTTCCAGACTCACTTTGGCCACTACGAGTTTTGAGTTATGGCTTCTGGTCTCACCGGAGCTCCTGACACATTTAAGAAGGCTATGAACCATACCTTAGCTCCCTTGCTTTGGAAGTGTGCTCTTGTATTCTTCGATGACTCTCTTGTTTACAGTGCCTCCTTGGAAGAGTATATCCACCACTTACAGCTTGTCTTTGAGTTGTTAGCCCAAGATCAATGGAAAGTTAAGCTCTCCAAATGTTCTTTTGCACAACAACAAGTCTCTTATTTGGGCCATGTCATCAATGCTCAGGGCGTAGCCACGGATGCAGTTAAAATCCAAGCAATTGTCGAGTGGCCAGTGCCAACTTGTCTCAAGGATTTACGTAGTTTTTTGGGCCTTGCCGGATACTATCGGAAGTTTATTAGGCATTTTAGGGTCATTTGCCAGCCTTTGACAACTCTACTTAAGAAGGGAAGTTTGTTTATTTGGACCACTGAGCATGGTAATGCCTTTGACACTTTAAAAAGGCTCTAGTGACAGCCCCTATTCTTGCATTGCTTGACTTCATTGTTGTTTTTCTCGTGGAAACTCATGCTAGTGCTGTCGGTGTGGGTGTAGTCCTCATGCAAAAAGGTCACCCACTCGCATTCCTTAGTAAGGCCCTTGGTCCCAAATCTAGGGGATTTTCAACGCACAAAAAAGAGTACTTAGCAGTGATCTTGGCTGTTCAACAGTGGCGCCTCTACCTTCAACACCATGAGTTTGTTATCCTCACAGACCATAAAAGCCTCACACAACTTCATGAGCAACGCCTCCACACAGCTTAATGAGAAACTCCTCCACACTCCTTGGCAACACAAGGTATTTACCAAGCTCCTTGGTTTGCAGTACAGGGTACTGAAAGTCACCTAGAGGGGGGTGAATAGGTCGAAACTGAAATTTACAAAGTTAATCACAACTACAAGCCGGGTTAGCGTTAGAAATATAAGCGAGTCCGAGAGAGAGGGTGAAAAACAAATCACAAGCAAATAAAGAGTGAGACATAAGGATTTGTTTTACCGAGGTTCAGTTCTTGCAAACCTACTCCCCGTTGAGGTGGTCACAAAGACCGGGTCTCTTTCAACCCTTTCCCTCTCTCAAACGGTCACTTAGACCGAGTGAGCTTCTCTTCTCAATCACAAGGGACACTAAGTCCCCGCAAGGACCACCACACAATTGGTGTCTCTTGCCTTGGTTACAATTGAGATGTTCACAAGAAGAATGAGAAAGAAAAGAAGCAATCCAAGCGCAAGAGCTCAAATGAACACAAATGTCACTCTCTCTAGTCACTATTTGATTTGGAGTGATTCCGGACTTGGGAGAGGATTTGATCTCTTTGATTGTGTCTAGAATTGAATGCTATAGCTCTTGTAATGTGTTGGAAGGTGGAAGACTTGGATGTAATGAATGGTGGGGTGGTTGGGGTATTTATAGCCCTGTTGGGGGCCTTCGTCCTCCGAAGGTCCTCAAAAACATGATTTGACAATGTTTTCCAAGTGGATTATATGAACAGGTATTTTCGGATTCAGAATTATGGATATGGAGCACGACCAGGACGAAGCCTGAACCAGACGAGGGTCGAGGGCAGCCGAAGCTGTGCGCAGGGAAGCTTCGGCGCGATGGCATAAGGGGGAACCGACTTAAAGATGAAAAGACTTCGGGGGCCTCGACAGATTTCCATAAACCGTTAACAAATGTAATGGACATGGATGTAATTTTACGTGGGCTGCGTCCCGCGTCTATAAATAGATGAACAGTACTCCCGTACTGTTCACGCTGACTTGGCATTGGCTTTTGCGTCACGCTTGTACTTCTACCTTCTCTCAGGACCGAAGGTACATTTGTAATTTGAAATCATTTCTATTTCTCCATGTTAATAAAATAGAAATGATCTTATGTTGATGTTTATATTTCACGCTTTATATGAATCCTTCGGCATTATTTATTATATTTACGAAGGTATGTCTCTTGTGACCTTCGTCCTAAAGCATTATTTCCCGAAGGGGCGTAATGTTTCGAAGGACGAAGGACCTTAATGTTTAACATCTTCTATGTTGCCTTGTTCTTAACTCTTAGCATTTGAGAACAAGTCCCCAACATTGGCGCCCACCTCCGGTGAACTCACTTCCACTTCGAGTTTTTGTGAACACCTTCGGAAGCTATAGACCTTCGCTATGGCGCCGAAGAAAGCTTCAGCGACTGGGGCAGGAGCACTACAACCGCTGGACCACAACCAGGAGACCGTCTCTCTTCGGGAGGCCCGAAGCCAGAAGAGAAAAGCCGTCAGCCCGACGCTTGAGGAAGAAGAGCTAGACCAAGAAATCAGAGAGATGGAGATGCTACATCAACAAGTGCAGAGGAAGAAGGAGAAGATGGCCCGCCTAGCTGAGTTGCAAAGGCAAATAGACGAAGCCTCTGAGGAAGTTCGCCATCTCACTCACGATGAGCAGAACAGAAGGCCTCATCAGAAAGACCTTCATCAGGAGGGCTTCGTCAACGAAGATGACTGGTATGATAATTTCCATCAGGGAAATTTTGTTTTCGATGATGCTTCTCCTCTGTCTGCTGAGCTGCAGGCTACACCTTGGCCTCCATCCTATAAGCCACCTCAGCTTCCCATGTTTGACGGCCACTCCGACCCGAAGCAATTCTTGATGAGCTACGAAGCAATAGTGTCTTCGTACGGGGGCAATGCTGCAGTCATGGCGAAGTCTTTCGTTATGGCCGTCAGGAATGTTGCTCAGACTTGGTATTCCTCTCTTCGGCCAGGAACAATCACTTCATGGCAGAAGCTGAAGGATATGTTACTGACCAGCTTTCAAGGATTTCAAACGAAGCCGGTCACAGCTCAAGCCCTCTTCCAGTGTATTCAGGATCACGAAGAATACCTTCAGGCGTATGTCCGAAGGTTCTTACGATTGAGGGCGCAGGCACCAACGGTGCCCAATGAAATCGTTATCGAAGCCATGATCAAGGGGCTTCGTCCTGGACCTGCAGCTCAATACTTTGCTCGGAAGCCTCCTCAGACCCTGGAGAAATTGCTCCAAAAGATGGATGAGTACATTCGTGCTGACAATGATTTTCGCCAAAGAAGGGAGGAGGCCTTCTGAAATGACCAGGGGCTTCGGAGGAAGATACTACCCGAGGCATGTCTGTTCCATCCACAACACTCAGAATGATGATAAGGGGAGCCAGCAAAACAGGTCGCAGTGCTCCTCACAGGCTTCGGGGCAACAACAAACCTCCTTCCGGCCACCAGCTCCAAGAGGCAGAGGCGCCAGGGGCTTCGGCGGAAGATTCGGAGACCAGCCAAGGAGACTGTTTTGCTTGTTCTGTGGAGAAGGCAAGGGCCATACCACTAGGACGTGCCATGTTACAATCCAGAAGCAAAAGGAAATAGCCGAAGCTGCATCTCAACAAGCTCAGCCGAAGCAGGTCATGCATACTGCTTCGTATCATCCGCCTTATATCCCACAATACATAGACAACCACCCTGCAGCTTCTGTAGCTTCGGCAAGTCAACCTCAAGCTTCCTGGCAGCAGCTTCCGCCTCCACCTCCATTGCAGCAAGGTCAATAGCCAGAAGGGAGTCAATACGCTCCACATCAGAGGGACTTCAGAGAACAGTCCGAAGCTCGCACAGTCAACAGCACTGTGCCAGAGTCGAAGCACATTTATTGACATATCCTACCTTTGATAGCAGTCTTTTCTATTCAGTTTTATTTTCTGTGAAGCAAAAAACATTGATAGTTTTCATGTAATAATTTCGTTGTTTCCTACGAGGAAAATCTATTTGCTCCACAAGCCTAAGTTGCTGAAGCCTAAAACTTTTTCCGTTACCAAGGAGGACCTTCGGATTAAAAATCCTTCGGAGTAACAGAAAGTCGTTCTAAGGAACGCAGAGTAAGTTTATGAAGTCACAAAAAGCCGTTCCAAAGGGAGCGCAGTGTAAGTTTTCTGCTCAGAAGTCGTTCCTAAAGGAATGCAGAGCCTACAGCGAAAAGTCAACGCTGATACCGCCTAAGTAAAAGGCGAAGAAGCTCCTAAGGGAGGCTTACAGCGAAAAGTCAACGCTGAAACCGTCTAAGTAAAAGACGAAGAAGCTCCAAAGACGTTCCTAAGGGAATGCAGAGCTTACGAATATATTTTATGTGTATCTTCGGAACAAATGACACATGCATAACATAACATCATCACATCATTTTGCATAGCATAAGCATCATACATCATATTGCATTTGGCAAGAGAAGGGGATACTCTCAACCTTCGAAAGGATGCTTTGAGAAAGTGACATCGAAATTGTATAGCTTCGGAATACAGTTTCGAAGAATATTTTTACGAAACGTGGGCGAATTTTATCAGATCAATATCAAAGTTGTATAGCTTCGGAATATAGCTTCGGAGAATGTTTTCACGAAGCATGGATATCATTCATCAGAGTAATTTTAACGAAGAATGTCTTCTTCACGAAGCATGAAAAGAAGGGAAGGTGTTTTTTCGCCGAAGGCTCAAAAATGGTATGTATTTAAAGTTTCATGCATCGTAAAGAATTCAATAATGAAAAGAGACTTGTATATTACATTCAAATGTACAAAGTGTTGCATAGATTACACTTTAAATGTTTTTTCCAAATAGCATCTAATCTTCTCTCAATACTGCTTCGGCGGCTTCATTCAGAAGTTGGTCAACAGCCTTGTCCATGATAGTTTCGGCCATTTGTTTAATTTCTTCATCTCCTTTTGTGTGGGGGTCGGCAGTTGGTTCAACAGTTTCTGAGCGAAGAGAGCACTTCTTCATTACTTTTACAAATCGCGAGCAAAGTTTAAAATGAAAATTACAACGCAACAAGAACGACTAATTGGTACCTAATTGTCTTTCGGGCTCCGTACTCCTTTCGGCAGCTTCTGCTACTTTTCTAGCATCATGAATGCCTTTTTCGCTTCTTTGGATGATCTCTTGCGCCATTCCTCGGCCGCCGTCGTTCCAGATATCAGTAAAAAATTTGCCACCAACCACGCTTGCTTCGGCCGAGGGGTCCTTGATATCTTTGGAAGATAAGGTAGCTTCGGGCTGAGCTAAAAATTTTACATGCCCGCAACCTTTCTTCTCTAAGACAGAAGCAATTCCTCTGGCGCCCGAAAAAGCGCATATATCGCCACGACTGTTCAGAATCTCTTCGAAGGCCTCTGCTTCGTGGCTAATCCATTCCAGCGGATCTTCGGGATTGCCTCGAGAAAAATTCTCTTCGCTGGAAAAGGCGCCGACGCTAGCAAAGCTGGTTTTAATTTTATTCACGCATTCTATAGATTTAACATAGCATTTCCCCTGAGATGTGTGAAGCTCCTTAACTCTTGATTCCAATTTGCTGACCATAAAATCACTAAGTTCTCGTTTCGTTTCCTCAAGCGCGCGCTCCTCTTTAGCTCTAGCCAGCTGTTTCTGAAGATCTTTAATCTCGCGTTTTTGAGCTTCGGTTTGGGCCTTTGAAGCAGCTTCGTCTTTTTTCACTTTATCTACCAGTGTAAGCAGAATTTTATCTTTTTCCAAAGCTTCGTTTCTCAGTTTGATAACTTCGGAGCGTAAATTATTAAACGCAATTTCATAACTTTCATCTTCGGCGCTCTTTTGCGCTCTTAGCGCATTGCTTAGGATCAGGCCCTATACGAAAAAGAATTCATATAAGAAAAAAGGAATGAGTTGCGTAAAAAAATAATAAGGGGGTTTTAATTCCCGTACCTTCAGGCTGTTGTACGCAAGACTGTCTGCGAGATCTTCTTTCGTCATGGCGCTTAATCCAGATTCAAGCTTCGGGAAACCAATACTCCTGGCCATCTCTCGGCAGACAGATAGCTCTTTGTTGTCAGGCAGGCAGTATAAGAAATCATCTTCATTTGTCCCATTGAATATTACTGCCCCCTTTGGATATTTTAGCTCCTTTGCATAATGGTTAGCTTCATGAGTTTCTTCTTCAGATAGTTTTTTCCCCGAAGCATGTCGTATGATGTAATTACACATGCTGGCAGGCGCTTCGGGGATGGCAGTGTCAGTTTCTTCAACTAAAATTGGTTCTGGTATTTTTATTGCTTCGGCTTCCAAAGTTTGCTCCTTGAAGGGCTCTGAGGGCCCAGCTTCAGCTTCAGCTTGTTGCGTCGGAGCTTCAGAAGAAGCTTCAGCAATTTCAACACTCTTTTTTGGAGTTGTGCTTGAAGACTTAATTGTCTCCAAGATATCTAGTACATTTACCATTCTCTTCCTTTTTGGGGTCACCATTGGCCCCTTTTGGATTTTTGCTGCTTCGACATTTGCTACAGGACTCAAAATTTCTGATGCTTTTTCCTTAGTCGGATTTTTCGCTTCTTCCATTTTTTCTGTGGATGGCGCTTCGGCCATCTCTGCAATTTCTGGCAGCAAGGTTGGCTGTTCAGCTTCGGCGGCCGAAGAAGTTTCTCCGGTGAACTCAGGCACCGAAGCTGGTTCAATATGGCGTGGTCGGTGTGTGAGGACCTTTAACCTTTTTCCTTTCGGTTCTGGCTCGCTAGGAGCAGTTGCAGCTTCTTCTTTTTCAGAGGTTATGTTTTTCCTTTTTTGCCTTCGGATGGGATAACGATAATCAGGGTAGAAGAACCCGACTGCATCAAACACTCGGTTGAGTCTCTTCTTTTTTCGGCCTCCGAAGGCTGCTGATAGTGCAGTATTTTCAGCCTTCGAATATGCCCCAAGTAATTCATCACTTAATGTTTCAATGCTTTTCAGCCAGTCATCATCAGGTTCAACAAATTTATCTGCATATTTGAATGTGTACTTTAATCTGACTAGTCCGCCTTCGTCGGACTCTTTGATGGTTTCCTTCGGCATTTCCCACTTTTCTGCAAGTGGCCATACCCTGAAGGCAATGTGTTCTTGGACCAAGTCCCTTGTCCCAATAAACGAGCAGACTACCCCGAAGGCTCTTTGGCATTCTTCGGCGGCTTCATCCATTTCGACCTTCGGCCTTCGAAGACCGAAGCGTTGCCAGATTGGGTGCATAATGATACTCTTCACATTCTCTTGAGCTGTTAGATCATTCTTTACATAAAACCATTCAGTCATCCAGGCTCCGGGCCACCTCTTCCGAAAGGTCGGCACAGGGCAGCTTGACCCGGAGCGGGCGCCGAAGCTGTAGCACCCAAAGTTGTTGTGGTATTGCTCCTTTCCCCAGGGCTTCGTCTCGTATAATAACTCATGAATGTTGCAGAAGCTTTTAGCGTTCGGTTCCAAACCTTGGCTCCTCGCAGCCCAGACAAACACTCCCATTCTTATGATGGCTTCGGGAGTGATTTGATGCAAATAGACTTGAAATGTCTTTAGTACCTCAACAACAAAGTTGCTCAGGGGGAATCGAAGCCCAGCCTTGAGGAAGCTTCGGAAAATCACAACTTCATCTTCTTCGGGGGTGGGAGAAGTTTTTTCCCCGGCATCAGCTCTCACAATAGATATGTCTCGGAAATATCGCCCCCTCATATTATCAATGTGACTCTGCTTGATGGTCGTTTTCCCAAAAACTGTGTGGCTTGGTCGCCACGGTCGATCTTCGGCCTCTTCCCCACCACTTTCCACATCATAGCTGTCGCTGTCATCAGTATCTTCGGACAAACCTTCGAGAATCTCCTTCGTGATTTTCTCTGTATTGGTCTCTGCCATCGCTATCAGGAACCCCAGATTCTTCTCCTCCTCGAGACTCAGCTTCGTCTCAGCAGGGATCTTCAGCTTCGTCTCAGCAGGGATCTTCTTGTCTTCAGACATCTTCGGAAACGCTAAAAAATTGTTCCCAAGGCCGAAGCTTCGAAATCAAAAAGACCAGCAAATCTTAATGAACAAGAGCTAAAAATTTTAGTGGGCCGAAGCAAAAGGCAAGTGTACGTACCAAATGAGTGCGCGATGTGATCTTATTTATACGCCTAGGGCGTTGAAAATTGAAAGGCCCCGCTTGTCAGTGAATGTTGCTATTCTAGCAAAGGGAAGGTGTTTTTTCGGACCTTCGGCTCAAGGCCTTCGTCCATATCGCAATCTGAATTTATTATTTACAAATTAATATTGCGAGGGGCTACTGTTGGGGGCCTTCGTCCTCCGAAGGTCCTCAAAAACATGATTTGACAATGTTTTCCAAGTGGATTATATGAACAGGTATTTTCGGATTCAGAATTATGGATATGGAGCACGACCAGGACGAAGCCTGAACCAGACGAGGGTCGAGGGCAGCCGAAGCTGTGCGCAGGGAAGCTTCGGCGCGATGGCATAAGGGGGAACCGACTTAAAGATGAAAAGACTTCGGGGGCCTCGACAGATTTCCATAAACCGTTAACAAATGTAATGGACATGGATGTAATTTTACGTGGGCTGCGTCCCGCGTCTATAAATAGATGAACAGTACTCCCGTACTGTTCACGCTGACTTGGCATTGGCTTTTGCGTCACGCTTGTACTTCTACCTTCTCTCAGGACCGAAGGTACATTTGTAATTTGAAATCATTTCTATTTCTCCATGTTAATAAAATAGAAATGATCTTATGTTGATGTTTATATTTCACGCTTTATATGAATCCTTCGGCATTATTTATTATATTTACGAAGGTATGTCTCTTGTGACCTTCGTCCTAAAGCATTATTTCCCGAAGGGGCGTAATGTTTCGAAGGACGAAGGACCTTAATGTTTAACATCTTCTATGTTGCCTTGTTCTTAACTCTTAGCATTTGAGAACAAGTCCCCAACAAGCTCCAACCACCAAACTAGCCGTTTGGTGGAGGCTGCTGTTGACGGGCACACCGGACAGTCCGGTGCGCCACCGGACACTGTCCGGTGCGCCAGCCACGTCACCCAGCCGTTAGGGTTCGACCGTTGGAGCTCTGACAGGTGTGGTCTTCTGGTTGTCCGGTGGTGCACCAGACAAGTCCTGTAGACTGTTCGGTGCGCCTGCTGCGCGTGCTCTGACCTCTGCGCGCGCAGGCGCGCATTAAATGCGTTGCAGTCGACCGTTGCGCGCGAAGTAGCCGTTGCTCCGCTGGCACACCGGACAGTCCGGTGAATTATAGCGGAGCGCCCTCTGATTTTCCCGAAGGTGACGAGTTTGGAGCTGAGTTCCCTGGTACACCGGACAGTCCGGTGCGCCAGACCAGGGCACACTTCGGTTGTCTTTGGCTCTCTTTGTTTGAACCCTTTCTTGGTCTTTTTATTGGTCTATTGTGAACCTTTGGCACCTGTAAAACTTATAATCTAGAGCAAACTAGTCAGTCCAATTTTTTGTGTTGGGCAATTCAACCACCAAAATCAATTAGGAAAAGGTGTAAGCCTATTTCCCTTTCAATCTCCCCCTTTTTGGTGATTGATGCCAACATAAACCAAAGCAAATATGGAAGTGCAGAATTGAACTAGTTTGCATAATGTAAGTGCAAAGGTTGCTTGGAATGAAACCAATAAATATTACTTACTAGATGCGCATGGATGGCTTTTCTTCTTATTAACATTTTGGACCACGCTTGCACCACATGTTTTGTTTTGTAAAATGTTTTGAAAATTCTTTTTAAAGTTCTTTTGCAAATAGTCAAAGGTAAATGAATAAGATTTTGAGAAGCATTTTCAAGTTTTGAAATTTTCTCCCCTTGGTTCAAACGCTTTTCCTTTGACTAAACAAAACTCTCCCTTAATGAAATCCTCCTCTTAGTGTTCAAGAGGGTTTTAGATATTAATTTTGAAGAGGGTATACCAATTTGAAATTATATCAAAATAAGATACTAATTGAAAAAACTTCTTTTAATATCAAATAAAAGACTACAATTTTTGAAATTGGTGGTGGTGCGGTCCTTTTGCTTTGGGCTAATATTCTCTCCCCCTTTGGCATGAATCGCCAAAAAACGGATGCTTGAGTGAAATATAAGCCCTTTTAAACTACTCTCTCCCCCTTTGGATAGAAATAAAGGAGTGAAGATTATACCAAAGTTGGAGGGTAGTGCGGAGCGACGGCGAAGGATGAATGATTCGATGGAGTGGAGTGGAAGCCTTGTCTTCGTCGAAGACTCCTTTTCCCTTTCAATCTATGACTTAGCATGAAATGGACTTGAAAGAACACATTAGTCATAGCACATGAAAGAGATGATCAAAGGTATACATATGAGCTATGTGTGCAAAAACATCAATAAAAGTTTCTAGAATCAAGAATATTTAGCTCATGCCTAAGTTTGGTAAAAGTTTGTTCATCCAATGGCTTGGTAAAGATATCTGCTAATTGTTCTTTGGTGCTAACATATGCAATCTCGATATCCCCGTTTTGTTGGTGATCCCTTAGAAAATGATACCGAATGGCTATGTGTTTAGTGCGGCTATGCTCAACGGGATTATCCGCCATGCGGATTGCACTCTCATTATCACATAGAAGAGGAACTTTGGTTAATTTGTAACCATAGTCCCTAAGGGTTTGCCTCATCCAAAGCAATTGCGCGTAACAATGGCCTGCGGCAATATACTCGGCTTCGGCGGTTGAAAGAGCCACAGATTTTTGCTTCTTTGAAGCCCAAGACACCAGAGATCTTCCCAAGAACTGGCAAGTCCCCGATGTGCTCTTTCTATTAATTTTGCACCCTGCCCAATCGGCATCGGAATAACCAATTAAATCAAACGTGGATGCCCTGGGGTACCAAAGGCCAAACTTAGGAGTATAAACTAAATATCTCAAGATTTGTTTTACGTCCCTAAGGTGAGATTCCTTAGGATCGGCTTAGAATCTTGCACACATATATACGGAAAGCATAATATCCGATCATGAAGCACATAAATAGAGTAAAGAACCTATCATCGACCGGTATATCTTTTGATCTACGGATTTACCTCCCATGTCGAGGTCGAGATGCCCATTAGTTCCCATGGGTGTCTTGATGGGCTTGGCATCCTTCATCCCAAACTTGGTTAGAATGTCTTGAATGTACTTGGTTTGGCTAATGAAGGTGCCCTCTTGGAGTTGCTTGACTTAGAATCCTAGAAAATACTTCAACTCCCCCATCATAGACATCTCGAATTTTTGTGTCATGATCCTACTAAACTCTTCACATGTAGATTCGTTAGTAGACCCAAATATGATATCATCAACATAAATTTGGCATATGAACAAATCATTTTCAAGTGTTTTAGTAAAGAGTGTAGGATCGGCTTTTCCGACTTTGAATCCATTAGTAATAAGAAAATCTCTTAGGCATTCATACCATGCTCTTGGGGCTTGCTTGAGCCCATAAAGCGCCTTAGAGAGTCTATAAACATGGTTAGGGTACTCACTGTCTTCAAAGCCGGGAGGTTGCTCAACATAGACCTCTTCCTTGATTGGTCCATTGAGGAAGGCAGTCTTCACGTCCATTTGATAAAGCTTGAAGCCATGGTAAGTAGCATAGGCAAGTAAAATGCGAATTGATTCAAGCCTAGCTACGGGTGCATAGGTTTCACCGAAATCCAAACCTTCGACTTGTGAATATCCCTTGGCCACAAGTCAGGCTTTGTTCCTTGTCACCACACCATGCTCGTCTTGTTTGTTGCGGAAGACCCACTTGGTTCCTACAACATTTTGGTTAGGACGTGGAACTAAATGCCATACCTCATTCCTTGTGAAGTTGTTGAGCTCCTCTTGCATCGCCATCACCCAATCCGAATCTTGAAGTGCTTCCTCTACCCTGTGTGGCTCAATAGAGGAAACAAAAGAGTAATGCTCACAAAAATGTGCAACACAAGATCTAGTGGTTACCCCCTTATGAATGTCGCCGAGGATGGTGTTCACGGGGTGATCTCGTTGGATTGCTTGGTGGACTCTTGGGTGTGGCGGCCTTAGAACTTGCTCATCCTCCTTGTCTTGATCATTTGCATCTCCCCCTTGATCCTTGTCGTTGTCTTGAGGTGGCTCATCATCTTCTTCTTCTTCTTCATCTTGAGCCCCATCCTCATCTTGAGTTGGTGGAGATGCTTGCATAGAGGAGGAAGGTTGATCTTGTGCTTGAATGGGCTCTTCGGATTCCTTAGGACACACATCCCCAATGGACATGTTCCTTAGCGCGATGCACGGAGCCTCTTCATCATCTAGTTCATCAAGATCAACTTGCTCTACTTGAGAGCCATTAGTCTCATCAAACACAATGTCACAAGAAACTTCAACTAGTCCAGTGGACTTGTTAAAGACTCTATATGCCCTTGTGTTTGAATCATATCCTAGTAAAAAGCCTTCTACATCCTTAGGAGCAAATTTGGACTTTCTACCTCTTTTAACAAGTATAAAACATTTGCTACCAAAGACTCTAAAATATGAAACATTGGGCTTTTTACCGGTTAAGAGTTCATATGATGTCTTCTTGAGGATTCGGTGTAGATACAACCATTTGATGGCATAGCAGGCGGTGTTGACCGCCTCGGCCCAAAACCGATCCGAAGTCTTGTACTCATCAAGCATGGTTCTTGCCATGTCCAATAGAGTTCTGTTCTTCCTCTCCACTACACCATTTTGTTGTGGCGTGTAGGGAGAAGAGAACTCATGCTTGATGCCCTCTACCTCAAGGAAGCCTTCAATTTGTGAATTCTTGAACTCCGTCCCATTATCGCTTCTTATTTTCTTGATCCTCAAGCCGAACTCATTTTGAGCCCGTCTCAAGAATCCCTTTAAGATCTCTTGGGTTTGAGATTTTTCCTGTAAAAAGAATACCCAAGTGAAGCGAGAATAGTCATCCACAATAACAAGACAGTACTTACTCCCGTCGATGCTTATGTAAGCGATCGGGCCGAATAGGTCCATGTGGATGAGCTCAAGTGGCCTGTCAGTCGTCAAGATGTTCTTATGTGGATGATGAATGCCAACTTGCTTCCCGGCTTGGCATGCGCTACAAATCCTGTCTTTCTCAAAATGAACATTGGTTAGTCCTAAAATGTGTTCTCCCTTTAGAAGTTTGTGAAGATTCTTCATCCCAACATGTGCTAGTCGGCGATGCCAGAGCCAGCCCATGTTAGTCTTAGCAATTAAGCAAGTGTCGAGTTCAACTCTATTGAAATCAACTAAGTATAGCTGACCCTCTAACACTCCCTTAAATGCTACTGAATCATCACTTCTTCTAAAGACAGTGACACCTACATCAGTAAATAGACAGTTGTAGCCCATTTTGCATAGTTGAGAAATGGAAAGCAAATTGTAATCTAATGAATCAACAAGAAAAACATTGGAAATGGAATGGTCAGGTGATATAGCAATTTTACCCAATCCTTTGACCAAACCTTTATTTCCATCCCCGAATGTGATAGCTCGTTGGGGTCTTGGTTTTTCTCATAGGAGGAGAACATCTTTTTCTCCCCTGTCATGTGGTTTGTGCACCCGCTATCGATGATCCAACTTGAGCCCCCAGATGCATAAACCTACAAAACAAATTTAGTTCTTGTTTTTAGATACCCAAACAGTTTTGGGTCCTTTGACATTACATACAAGAACTTTGGGTACCCAAACACAAGTCCTTGATCCCTTGTGTTTGTCCCCAACATACTTGGCAACTACTTTGCCGGATTTGTTAGTCAAAACATAAGATGCATCAAAAGTTTTAAATGAAATGCTAGGTTCATTTGATGCACTAGGAGTTTTCTTCTTAGGCAATTTAGCACGAGTTGATTGCCTAGAGCTAGATGTCTCACCCTTATACATAAAAGCATGATTAGGGCCAGAGTGAGACTTCCTAGAATGAATTCTCCTAATCTTATGCTCAGGATAACCGGCAGGGTACAAAATGTAACCCTCGTTATCCTGAGGCATGGGAGCCTTGCCCTTAACAAAGTTAGATAATTTTTTAGGAGGGCATTAAGTTTGACATCGTCTCCCCTTTGGAAGCCAATGCCATCCTTGATGCCAGGGCGTCTCCCACTATAAAGCATACTACGAGCAAATTTAAATTTTTCATTATCTAGCTCATGCTCGGCAATTTTAGCATCTAATTTTGCTATATGATCATTTTGTTGTTTAATTAAAGCCATATGATCATGAATAGCATCAATGTCAACATTTCTACATCTAGTGCAAATAGAAACATGCTCAACGGTAGATGTAGAGGGTTTGCAAGAATTTAGTTCAACAATCTTAGCATGTAATATGGCATTTTCATCTCTAAGACTGGAAATGGAAGCATTGCAAACATTTAATTCATTAGCCTTGGCAATTAATTTTTCATTTTCACTTCTAAGGCTAGCAAGAGAGACATTTAATTTTTCAATCTTAGCAATAGAAATAGCATGATCATTTCTAAGATTGGCATATGAATCATCACAAATATTTGAATCAACCTTAGCAATTAATCTAGCATTCTCATTCCTAAGGTTGGCAATCAAATCATGGCAAGTGCTTAGCTCACTAGTTAATTTTTCACATTTTTCTATCTCTAGAGCATAAGCATTCTTAACCTTAACATGCTTCTTATTTTCCTTAATTAGGAAGTCCTCTTGGCTATCCAAGAGATCATCCTTATCATGAATAGTGCTAATCAATTCATTTAACTTCTCTTTTTGTTGCATGTTAAGGTTGGCAAAAAGAGTAAATAAATCATCCTCATTATCACTAGAATTAGCCTCATCACTAGAGGTGGCATATTTGGTGGAGGATTTAGATTTAACCTTCTTCTTTTTGCCGTCCTTTGCCATGAGACACTTGTGGCCGACGTTGGGGAAGAGAAGTCCCTTGTTGACGGCGATGTTGGTGGCGTCCTCGTCGGAGGAGGAGTCGGTGGAGCTCTCGTTGGAGTCCCACTCCCGACAAACATGGGCATCGCCGCCCTTCTTCTTGTGGTATCTTTTCTTCTCCTTTCTTCTCCCCTTCTTGTCATCGCCCCTGTCACTGTCACTAGAAATAGGACATTTTGCTATAAAGTGACCGGGCTTACCACACTTGTAGCAAACCTTCTTGGAGTGGGGCTTGTAGTCCTTCCCCCTCCTTTGCTTGAGGATTTGTCGAAAGCTTTTGATGATTAAAGCCATCTCCTCATTGTCGAGCTTTGAGGCGTCGATGGGGATCCTACTTGATGTAGACTCTTCCTTCTTCTCCTCTGTTGCCTTGAATGCGACGGGTTGTGCCTCGGGCGTGGAGGAGGTCCCTTGCTCGATGATTTTCTTTGAGCCTTTAATCATTAGCTCAAAGCTCACAAATTTCCCTATAACCTCCTCGAGAGACATTAGCTTGTATCTAGGATCACCTCGAATTAATTGAACTTGCGTAGGGTTAAGAAAAACGATGGATCTAAGAATAACCTTGACCATCTCATGGTCATCCCATTTGGTACTCCCAAGGTTGCGCACTTGGTTCACCAAGGTCTTCAACCGATTGTACATGGCTTGTGGATCCTCCCCTTGGTGAAGCATGAACCGACCGAGCTCCCCCTCGATCGTCTCCCGCTTGGTGATCTTTGTCACCTCGTCTCCTTCGTGCGCGGTCTTGAGCACGTCCCAAATCTTCTTGGCGGATTCCAACCCGTGTACTTTGTTATACTCCTCTCGACTTAAAGAGGAGAGGAGTATAGTTGTTGCTTGGGAGTTAAGGTGCCGGATTTGGTCGGCCTCATCCGAGTCATAGTCTTTATCCCCCACCTGTGGTACCTGCATTCCATACTCAACAATATCCCATATGCTTTTGTGGAGTGAAGTTAGATGACCTTTCATTTTAGCACTCCACATAGAATAATCTTCACCTTCAAAAACCGGTGGTTTGCCTAATGGGACGGAAAGTAAAGGAGTATGTTTAGGAATGCGAGGATAGTGTAGGGGAATCTTACTAAACTTCTTGCGCTCATGGTGCTTAGAAGTTACAGACGGTGCGTCGGAGCTGGAGGTGGATGGCGATGAAGAATCAGTCTCGTAGTAGACCACTTTCCTCATCTTCTTTTTCTTGTCGCCACTCCGATGCGACTTGAGGGAAGAGAATTCCTTCTCCTTCCCTTTGTTGCGGGACTCTCCGGATGGAGCCTTCCCGTGGCTTGTAGCGGGCTTGTCGCCGGTCACCATCTCCTTCTTGGCGTGATCTCCTGACATCACTTCGAGCGGTTAGGCTCTAATGAAGTACCGGGCTTTGATACCAATTGAAAGTTGCCTAGAGAGGGGGTGAATAGGGCGAAACTGAAATTTACAAAGTTAATCACAACTACAAGCCGGGTTAGCGTTAGAAATATAAGCGAGTCCGAGAGAGAGGGTGAAAAACAAATCGCAAGCAAATAAAGAGTGAGACACAAGGATTTGTTTTACCGAGGTTCGGTTCTTGCAAACCTACTCCCCGTTGAGGTGGTCACAAAGACCAGGTCTCTTTCAACCCTTTCCCTCTCTCAAACGGTCACTTAGACCGAGTGAGCTTCTCTTCTCAATCACACGGGACACTAAGTCCCCGCAAGGACCACCACACAATTGGTGTCTCTTGCCTTGGTTACAATTGAGATGTTCACAAGAAGAATGAGAAAGAAAAGAAGCAATCCAAGCGCAAGAGCTCAAATGAACACAAATGTCACTCTCTCTAGTCACTATTTGATTTGGAGTGATTCCAGACTTGGGAGAGGATTTGATCTCTTTGATTGTGTCTAGAATTGAATGATATAGCTCTTGTAATGTGTTGGAAGGTGGAAGACTTGGATGCAATGAATGGTGGGGTGGTTGGGGTATTTATAGCCCCAACCACCAAACTAGCCGTTTGGTGGAGGCTGCTGTCGACGGGCGCACCAGACACTGTCCGGTGCGCCAGCCACGTCACCCGGCCGTTAGGGTTCGACCATTGGAGCTCTGACAGGTGGGGTCTTCTGGCTGTCCGGTGGTGCACCGGACAAGTCCTGTAGACTGTCCGGTGCGCCTGCTGCGCGTGCTCTGACCTCTGCGCGCGCAGGCGCGCATTAAATGTGTTGCAGTCGACCGTTGCGTGCGAAGTAGCCGTTGCTCCGCTGGCACACCGGACAGTCCGGTGAATTATAGCGGAGCGCCCTCTGATTTTCCCGAAGGTGACGAGTTTGGAGCTGAGTTCCCTGGTACACCGGACACTGTCCGGTGGCACACCGAACAGTCCGGTGCGCCAGACCAGGGCACACTTCGATTGTCTTTGGCTCTCTTTGTTTGAACGCTTTCTTGGTCTTTTTATTAGTCTATTGTGAACCTTTGGCACCTGTAAAACTTATAATCTAGAGCAAACTAGTTAGTCCAATTATTTGTGTTGGGCAATTCAACCACCAAAATCAATTAGGAAAAGGTGTAAGCCTATTTCCCTTTCAGGTACAATACCGTCCAGGCACTGAGAACCGTGTTGCCGATGCCTTGTCACGTTGTGCAACCACTGATCTTCAAGCTTTGTCATCGGTAGTTCCTCAGTGGTTACTCGACGTGAAGGTCAGCTATACAAGGGAAGCTGCGACTTAGTCATTCTCGCCAAACTTTCAGTTGACCTGGCGGCCCTTCCAAACTATGTTATGAAGGATGGACTGATTCGGTATAAGGGTCGTACATGGTTGGGTGCCGATGAACAGCTACACCGTCGAGTTGTTTCTGCATTACACTACTCAGCCGTGGGTGGCCACTCCGGCTTTCCTGTCACTTATAGCCGAGTCAAGAATCTATTCACTTGGACCAAGCTCAAATCATTTGTGCAAACCTTTGTGCAGCAGTGTGAGGTTTGTTTACAAGCTAAACCGGACAGATCCTCATATCCGGGCAAGTTACAGCCATTGGAGGTTCCTAAATTAGCCTGGCATACAATATCTCTCAACTTTGTGGAAGATCTTCCTCGATCAGGAATAGTTGACTGCATTTTGGTGGTAGTGGACAAATTCACTAAGTTTGCCCATTTCATTCCCCTGTCACACCCATATACTGCTACCATAGTAGCCACACTCTTTCTGTCTCATGTGTACAAACTACATGGGTTTCCTACGGCTGTGATATCTGATCGGGACCTGGTTCTGGTTTTTACCAGTCATTTTTGGCAACATCTCTTTAAGATCGCTAGGGCTGAACAGCGCATGAGTTCTTCATATCACCCTTAGACATATGGTCAAACCGAACGCGTTAACCAAATGTCTTGAGGCGTTCCTCAGGTGTTTTACCAATTGCTTGCCCAAAGAAGTGGTCTATTTGGCTTCCAACTGCGGAATTCTGGTATAATACAAGTCAACACTTGGCCTTAGGGTGCTCTCCCTTTGAAGTACTGTATGGTCGTAAGCCTCGGTCACTTGGCATTTCCATTGATGATACTCTCCTTGCTACACTATCTGATTGGTTACAGGAGCGCTCCCACATGCAGGATCTGGTCCACCAGCACTTGGTTCGAGCCCAGCTCAGGATGCAGAGTTAGGCCGACAAAAACAGGTCTGAGCGCTCATTTGTCGTCGGTGATTAGGTGTACATGAAACTCCAGCCCTATGTGCAGTCCTCCGTCTTGTCGTGTGCTCATCACAAGCTGAGTTTTAAATATTTTGGCCCGTACAAAGTCACAGCTCGGGTTGGTAAGGTTGCTTATTGTTTGGACCTGCCTACCTCAAGTAAGATCCACCCGGTGGTCCCCGTATCACAACTCAAACTCAAGGGCCTGTTCCAGCAACTCTACCTACTGATTTACCTGAATTCAGTGTCCTTATTCAGGTTCTTCAAACGCGAGGACTTACAAAAGGCAATTGTCTCGTCCAGTAAGGTCTTGTGCAGTGGTCCGGCTTGCCGTGCGACCTGGCAACCTGGAAGACCTTGAAGCTCACAAGCCATGCGTCATTGCCTGATCACCCACAGGAGCTGCCCCAGCGTCGCAAGCCTGGAACACGTGAGCGTCGTGCCAACGTGCGCGTCATAGGATCGGAGTGGGCCTAAGTGCGCTGGTTGATGTGAGGTACACATTTGTGAGTCTGTCAGGTTGGGACTGTGTGATGTATTTCTATAAGTGGGGCTGAGTGATTGGCACTAGTATTAATATGGCCTGTCTGCCGTGGGCAAGGATATAAATTGTTATGGAAATTTTTCTAATACTAAGGGTTAGTTTGGAAACACCGTTTTTCTGAGGGATTCCAATTTTCACAAGGAAAAATAAACTAACTTCCCTTAAAAAAAATGAAAATTTCTTAAAAAAAATAGTGTTCCCAAACTAGGCCTAAGTAAAATTCCTCACTCTTCCTCGCTACCAGCTTCTTCCTCTTCCTAAGATCCCCTCTAACATGCACTTCGCTTGTTGACTCCAACGGTGTAAGGTCAGTACAAGTTCTTTTCAAAATCGTTTGGGTTTTTGCACCACTTGGCGAACTTTTCTGACCTGCGTTGCATATGATAAGTAGCAGGCTACTACGACTGATCGATAGCGCTATTTGTCCAAGAGCGCCCCGCCGGCCGCCGGCCGCCGCCATACAGTAGTGCAAGGTTTACCCATCCGATACGATCGAGTTCCTCTCGAGAAAACTATCCATTGGGTTCTTTCACCACCACTTGCAGAACTTTTTTGACTTCTGTGCTACACTACACGTAACGGCAGTCGACGCAGAGGTCTCCATCGATCCCTAGCTGGCGGCAAACGAATTTGGATTTTGGACTCGTCTTTCGCTCTCCCATCCAACACTGTTGTAAGGTTTATCCATACAGTATGCCACTCGATCTTAATTATCCCGCATTATTGTGCATCGTTTTCTCTCTCAATCGAACTTAGTCCTTAGGTACTCTCTTGCGCCTTAACTGCACATGGACAGCATTTTCTTCTCAAAGGACAGCAACACCAGTATATATGAGTTGCTTTGTAGCGATGTATATATACACACACTAATATGTGCATATGGCCAGTATATTGGAGCCAATTACAAACTAAAAGCTAAATTCCAAACCAAACTTGTTGCATCCCTCTTCTTATTAATCTCGAGGACAATATTATTTTTAAAGGGTAGAATTTGTAACACTCCAAAATCCTATTCTCGGTAAATTAGAAAAACTTATTTCATGATTTAAATAAATATGTTTTTAAATAATAAATTACCTAAAAATCCTTATATGAACTATCCTTTGCGTTAAAGATTTATCCTCTAAAAATAAATTAAGTTAAACTATCTCTTAATATAGATTTTACATAAAAAAATATATTCTTTTAAATAAATATGTAAAGATTATATATTTATTTTATTGTACTTCTAAAATATGGCTATGTGTTTGAATTATTTTATTTAATAATTATTATTGTAAAACATCTTGCATTAATTATTCCTATTGAGTTTCATTTGCTTAAATGCATAAATTAATTAATAAAAATGCTTTGCATTCATGTTGAGTTTTTGTTTGTTGCAATTTATGCTTGAATAGAAAATTTAATTTAGCTCGAAATTAGACTTGAATTTTAAATTTAAAATATTAAGCAGAACTTAGAAAAAATATAAGCTAACATAATGTATTATGTATCGATGTATGTTTGGTTGTTTTGTTTATGCACGACGTTATTTAGGTAAAGTCGATACAAATTAGGATATCACAATAAGATATTTAACAAAATACTCATTTCAACTCCGTGTAACACCCAAAAAATAATTTAAAATTTAAATAAAAATATATTCTAAAATTATTTAAAATGGAGGTCTAATATAATTATTATAAATTAACAACAATATTATTAAAATAAAGAGACAAGTTAGTTCTAAACAGATAGAATAGGATTTTAACATATAAGTATCAGATTAGAACTGTAATGTAATCATCCACCTTGCTCCTATTTAAATACATGCCACCATAGCATCTTAAGCCATCAATCATATACTCATCTCCTCTATAGCCTCACAGCAGCGCCGCCGTCATCCAAGCCGCAGCAGCTCGCCCCTTTTTAGGCTCGCAACCATAAGCCGCCATGAATGGCTTGTTGAAATTCGAGTTCCTACCCAACTTTAGCGGTAACTCCGGTGAGAAAGTTCTCTCCGTTCGTTCATCTTCTGGGGCAACCCAGAACATCGCCGTGACCGGTTCAGTGAGAGCTTCGTCACCACGCTTCTGGTTCGTCGATCGGATCTTCGGTTCATCGTCAATCTACAAAAAACAAGATGTCCAACAACAGCGCGGGATCAAAGGGATTGGTTGGAATGTAAGTTGGTGGTAGGTTGATGGTGTTTTCATGCGCGATAGGCTTGACACTTTCCGAATGATAAATTAACCACCACCACATGTTGTTTTATACACAAGATTGGCATGTTGCACGTATTTAACGTTATGTACAATCATGATAAGTTTATAGTAGTTGGGTCATGCCTTTATAAACAAACATTTTTCTTCCTTTAAAAACGAATCTAAAACCAAGAATGAAAGGATGAAGAAGGTGGGAGGAAGGTAGAAGATGGCAACACGTAGATTCTATATATTACGTCTATTTATCACGTAATTTTTTGTGACCCCGATTTAACCAATTAAATCGTGTCATGTCATCTATTTCTATGAACTGTGGGGGATAGATATCCCCCGGGTCCACTAAAAGAGTAAAGGACCTCACGAAAGGCCCAAGGGCCCAATAAATCGTAAGGTCATTCTTTCGTGGGCTTGGGGAGAAACAGCCAGCGAAGCAGAACGACATGGGGCCGGATTGGTACAAGCCCGGACGGCCCGCAGCATCGAGCGAATGACCGCAACAGAGATCCGACGTTCCCGCTGGAGCCTCCATGCAACGAAGCCACGTGGGGATAAGTCGGCGAGGGTTACGTAGGGATAATCTCAAGAGGTTCACTATCTTTTAGCTACTTGTTGCTATCTTATCCACGTGTACTGCCCCACGGTCGAGTATATAAGGCCTAGGGGGCACCCCTTCAGATCGATCGACCCTTTACTTAGCCACCCACATCAACTCTCTGTATTTTCGATCCAGAGAGCTCTCTTGTAGCCACATCCACCAAGCATACTCATCAGGACGTAGGGTGTTACGCATCTCTAAGCGGCCCGAACCTGTAAAACTTGTCCACTGTCCCTCGTGCGATCGGCGCGAACCATTTTGCTACAGTTGTCGACACCGTCCTACTCCTAAAACACCTTGAGGGGCAACCCCGGGTGTGCGGTCGGACCTAAAACACCGACAGCTGGCGCGCCAGGTAGGGGGTGTGTCGACAATCCAAGCTAGCTCAATGGCCATCTCCTTCTACAGCAAGATCACCCTACGTCCCGGATCCGTGTTCTGCTTTGGAACAATCTCATTTGTAGCGGATGAAGAAGGAATTCTGCACCGTATCGCGGATCCGCCGGAAAAGGAATCTCCCCCAACGAACTCCAAAAATACCGGAGAAGCGCAACCTCTAGCTCTCCGGATGAAGATCGTCTCCGGAAAGCCAGGGGCCGAGGGCTCGCTGACCCGGAGAACTCCGTTGCCTACTTCTCCGACAAAGGAATGGACACAGATCGCAAGAAAGAAGGTAACTGGGGAGAAGCAAGTTGCTCTTTCCGTCCCTCATGCCTCAAAGGGGGACGGGAGGAAGATCACCACGACAGCAGCACCGTTCTACCCCGACGTCCTCTTCATCGGGAGAGCGGAGTCGCCCATCATCTCCGACGACGAGCCGACTGTACCCGGGGAGGAACCGCCTCAACGAGAGTCCCGTCGACGGAGGAACCGGCGCAGGAACGTTCGACGACATCACGCAGCCGGAGAGCGGAATCCGGAACAGCCTGTCTCGCGAGACGAGGTCTCGGAGGTAGAAGAAACTCCGGAAGAACGCGTCTTCAGAGAACGAAGGAACTCCCGACGACGTGATCGCCGACGAGCTCTGGAACAGGCTGAGCAGGATGCAAGGCAGCGTCGAGAGAATCCATTCTTCGGGCGCAACTTGAACCCCGACTTCGCCCGAGCTATGAACACACCGAGCGAAGTCGGAGGGGTACTGGCTCGGATAGCTGAGGGACTTCCACGGACTCCTGACGCCGATGGCTACCGACGGCTGTTCACCCAGGCGGCCAACCATCTTCTACCGCTTGCTCACCCGCCGAACGATCTACGACACGCCATCAACAGTCGCCGAGACGCGCGAAGCTCCATCAATGCTTCGCGCGAGCGGCGGCATGAGAACGAGATTCGCCGTCGGGAGGAGTTCGATCGGGATCACGGCATCCCGACTCAGAGCCAAGCTACCAGAACTGAGTCGGCAACGGCATCAACTAGCGGAATCACCCGGGGGCGGTCGAGAAATCACAATCACAACTCCCCTCCCCGGGACAGACATCGTCCCCGACGACAGGAGGACACGTGCGGAGTGTCCGCCCTCACTCCGCGCCTTAGGGCCATCCAATGGCCTCCCAACTTCAAGGTATCCAATGTTGACAAATATGAACCTAAGCAGGATCCATGGGGTTGGCTAGCCGTCTACACCACCGCTGCTCGAGCTGCCGGGGCGTCCAAAGACGTGATGACCGCGTACTTACCCATTGTCCTCGGGCAAGACGCGCTGCAATGGCTGCGACATCTACCCCGACACTGCATCGACGTCTGGGGCGACTTCAGTCGACGTTTCACCGCCAACTTCCAGTCCCTCTCCGACAAGCCGGCGCAACCGTGGGACCTCAAATCCATCAAGCGCCGGGGGGACGAGACTCTCCGGTCGTACCTCAAAAGGTTTCAGACCATGAGAAATCGTATCCCTGAGGTCATGGAGGCGGCCGTGATTGAGGACTTCTACAGAGGCTCCAATGACTCGGTTTTCGTCCGAGCCATACTACAGAAGGCACCGACTACCTCCGAGGAGCTGTTCCGGGAAGCCGACCTCTACATCACCGCCGACGAGCGAGCCCAGGACCTCATCGGAGGAGCAAAACCCGCACCGGCAGCACCGCGACGCGACACGAACCAGCAACCCGACAAACGATGGGAAAAGAGGCCTCGCGAAGAAGTGCACGCCGCCGGACCACCTGCCTCTCGCGCCCGAGGAGGACCTCGTGGATGCGAACGCACGTTGGACGACATCCTCGACGCCCAGTGCCCGTACCACAAGGACATGCGCCACAATCTTCGTAACTGCCGAGACTTCAAGCACTCCGTCGGACACGGCCGACCCTTCCAACCTCTACCTCCTCCTCCGCCGAGGGGAGGACCAGATGAACCACGACAACCCCATCGGCAGGAGGAGGGAGGAGGAGGAGCTTTCCCACGCGTTGACAGGGAGGTCAACGTCATCTTCGGTGGACATGGATCGCAGGAGAACAGAAGACAGCAAAAGCTCAACGATCGCCAGATACTGGTGGCGACCACCGGCCCTCCCGCCCCATACCGGTGGTCGGAGCACCCGATCACCTTCACTCGGGCAGATCAATGGCTCAACTTCGACCATCCGGGCAAATACCCGCTTCTCGTCGATCCGGTGATCCGAGAGAGCCGGGTGAAGAAGGTGTTAGTGGACGGGGGGAGCAGCATCAACGTCACCTTCCCCCGGACACTCCAAGGCTTGGGAGTTCACCTCAGAGAGCTCCACGAGTCGGACACTCCTTTCTTCGGCATCGTGCCGACGGAAGGGGAATACCCGCTGGGCCACATCTACATGCCAGTCACCTTCGGAACTCCGGAGAACTACAGAACCGAGTTCCTGAGGTTTGAAGTGGCGAACTTCGACTGCGGGTACAACGCCATCATCGGGAGGCCCGGATTGGCCAAGTTCATAGCCATTCCGCATTACACATACATGATACTGAAGATGCTAGGACCGCAAGGGATCATAACTGTGCGCGCCGACTTCCAAGGCGCCGCAGAGTGTTTCCGAGTGGCTATTCAAGCAGCCCTCACTGCCAAGCCATCGGCGGCTCCCTCCACACTGGCGAACTCTAAGCCTGAGGAGGACCTCGCAGTACCGGCGAGTGAAGCTCAGACCGCGACCTCTATGCGGCCGACTGAAGAAACCAAGAGAATCAACCTGGGGTTCGCTGATGAGCGCAAGACGGCCATCATCAGCTCCAGCTTGGATGACAAATAGGAAAGCGCGCTCGTCCGGTTTCTGCAAGATAACCGAGATGTATTCGCATGGCAACCTGCGGATATGCCGGGAGTCCCAAGAGAACTGGCCGAGCACAAACTGAAGGTTTATCCCCAGGCAAGGCCGATTCGGCAAAAACTACGTCGTTTCACGCCTGACAAGAGAGAGGCCATTCGCACTGAGTTAGCTCGCTTGGTCGCAGCTGGATTCATTAGAGAAGTATTACATCCCGAGTGGTTAGCCAACCCTGTTCTTGTACTCAAAAAGAATAAAGTGGATTGGCGCATGTGTGTTGATTATACCGATCTCAACATACACTGTCCGAAGGATCCTTTCGGGCTCCCGAGGATAGATCAGGTGGTGGACTCCACCGCTGGATGTTCTATGCTGTCTTTCCTGGATTGCTATTCTGGATATCATCAGATTAGTCTGGCAAAGGAAGATGAAGAAAAAACGGCATTCATTACTCCGTTTGGTGCTTTCTGTTATACTTCCATGCCGTTTGGCCTCAAAAACGCTGGAGCAACTTACCAGAGAGCCATTCAAACATGCTTAGCCGATCACTGGGGCAAGCGTGTGGAAGCCTATGTGGATGATGTGGTAATCAAAACACAGGACTCAAAAGACTTCATCGAAGACTTGCAACTGGTTTTCAACAGTCTGAGGCGGTATAGATGGAAGCTTAATCCCGAGAAATGTGTTTTTGGGGTACCAGCCGGAAAGTTGCTCGGTTTTATTGTCAGCCACCGGGGAATTGAAGCTAATCCAGATAAGATTGAAGCTATCATGAAGATGGAAGCACCTCGATCGCAGAAGAAGGTTCAGCGGCTTACTGGATGCATGGCAGCTCTAAGCAGATTTATATCCAGGCTGGGAGAAAAAGGTCTGCCATTTTACAAGTTACTCAAAAAGGTGGATAAGTTTCAATGGACTTCAGAAGCGCAAGAAGCTCTAGATGCTCTAAAAAAATTCTTGACAACACCACCAGTACTGAAACCACCTCGGCGAGCCACTTCAACTCAACCAGCTGAAGATTTGCTACTGTATATCTCTTGCACGACTCACGTGGTAAGCACCGCGTTAGTAGTCGAGCGAGTAGAAGAAGGACATGCCTATCCAATACAACATCCTGTCTACTTCATTAGTGAAGTCTTAGGCCCCTCGAAGAAAAAGTACCCTCAAGTTCAGAAGCTATTGTACGCAGTACTTCTAACTGCCCGCAAGCTGCGTCACTACTTTGACGACCACAAAGTCATAGTAGTCACAAGTTTTCCAATAGGGGATATTCTTCACAACAAGGAAGCCATCGGTCGAATAGCCAAGTGGGCTTGTGAGCTGGGATCTCATGATATCGAGTTCCGACCTCGCACCGCCATCAAAACTCAAGCACTGGTTGATTTCGTATCGGAGTGGACTGAACAACAAGTACCAGACAACCCGGAGACTGCAGAAGTATGGCGAATGTATTTTGATGGCTCACTAAAGCTGCAGGGAGCAGGAGCAGGGATTCTCTTCACTGCGCCTGGAGGTGAACACCTCAAGTACGCCCTCCAGTTGCTATTCCCACCCTCCAATAATGCAGCCGAGTATGAAGCTTTGATCCATGGATTGAACATTGCCATATCGTTGGGTGTCAAAAGATTAATGGTATACGGAGACTCTCTGGTAGTCATCAGCCAGATAAACAAGGAGTGGGATTGCTCAAGCGATTCAATGGGAAAATACTGCACTGCCGTCCGAAAGCTGGAAGATAAATTCGAGGGTCTGGAATTTCATCATGTAGAAAGAGATCGGAACACAGCAGCCGATGTACTGTCCAAACTGGGGTCCGGACGAACTCAGGTCCCACCCGGGGTTTTCGTGCAAGAAATTCTGCGGCCAAGTACCTCAATGGATCAAACAGAAGAGTGCAACATCATAGATCAACCCGAGTCAGACCCCGATGACTGGAGAAGGCCGATTATTAAGTATATAAAGAATGAAGAAGAACCAGACGACAAGAATTTGGCAGAGCGCATTGCAAGATAGTCGGCTCACTATACACTTATTGGGGAGACATTATACAGAAGGGGTGCATCAGGCGTCCTCATGAGGTGCATTCTCCCGTCCACTGGGAAGCAACTTCTAAAGGAGGTCCATGCTGGGCAATGTGGAATACATGCAGCCTCCAGAACACTAGTCGGGAAGGTCTTCAGGTCAGGATTCTATTGGCCAACAGCAAAGAACGACGCAGCCGAGTTAGTTCAGAGGTGCGAAGCCTGCCAATACTTGTCAAAGCAACAACACATGCCAGCACAGCAACTGCAGACCATACCGGTAACTTGGCCTTTCGCATGCTGGGGACTGGATATGATTGGACCTTTCAAGAAAGCTCAAGGGGGATACACTCATGTATTGGTAGCAATCGACAAATTCACTAAATGGATAGAGTTCAAGCCCATTGCCTCCTTAACCTCTGCTAAGGCCGTGGAATTCATACAAGACATAATATTCAGATTCGGGATACCAAACAGCATCATAACTGATTTAGGATCCAACTTCACAAGTTCAGAATTCTTTGACTTCTGCGAGCAAAAGAGCATTCAGATCAAGTACGCATCTGTAGCCCATCCAAGAGCCAACGGGCAAGTTGAGCGAGCCAACGGGATGATATTGGATGCGCTCAGGAAAAAGATCTTCGATAATAATGAAAAATTCGCAGGAAAGTGGATAAGGGAATTACCCTATGTTGTTTGGAGCCTAAGAACCCAACCTAGTCGAGCTTTGCATGGAAACACTCCTTTCTTCATGGTCTATGGGTCGGAGGCAGTGCTACCTGCTGATCTCAAGTTTGGGGCGCCAAGGCTGATCTTTGAAAGCATAGCAGAAGCTGAGACCACCAGGCTGGAGGACATAGATGTACTCGAGGAAGAACGGTTAAACGCAGTAATCCAATCAGCAAGGTACCAGCAGACTCTAAGGCGCTATCACGACAAGGCTGTGCGACAACGATTCTTCTCAGTAGGAGATCTCGTCCTCCGCCGAATTCTAACGGGAGAGGGACGACACAAGTTATCACCCTTATGGGAAGGACCCTTCGTGGTAGCAGAAGTCACTCGGCCCGGATCGTATCGCCTCACTCAGATGGATGGCACAGAAGTTGGGAACTCCTGGAACATAGAACACCTCAGAAAGTTTTATCCCTAGCTGTACCTCAAAACTGCTGGGATGATGATGATGTACTTTGTAAAGTGGAAATACGTCATCAATAAAAAAGAGGTCTCAAGGATACTCAATTCATTCACGATTGACTTGCATTCTTACTTAACTCAGGGTGACCACTATGCCCTGCTAACGGAGCAATCGACTTAAGTCGGCAACGACTTAAGGCGGTGCAACATGCTCACGCTTACTTAACTCAGGGTGACCACTATGCCCTACAAACGGAGCAATCAACTTAAGTCGGCAACGACTTAAGGCGGTGCAACATGCTCACGCTTACTTAACTTAGGGTGACCACTATGCCCTACAAACGCAGCGATCGACTTAAGTTGGCAGCAACTTAAGACCGGTGCAACATGCTCGCGCCTATATAATTCAGGGGATGACTTCCATATCCCGCAAACAAAATTCATAATGCGTCATTACTGCCAAACTCATTAACTAATAAATTCTGATACAATGAGAGAGTAATTATGTCATTCGAATGGTAAACTGGTGTCCTCTAACAAATACTCAATCATGCAAACCGCGCGCTTGGAGCACGCAAAGTGTTTTTCTATTTTGCAACGTCTTTCTCAGGAGCGACCGACGAAGAAGGGCGACTCGAGGAATCAGGGGCGGCGTTCACGTCAGCCCTTATGTCTTCAGGAACAACCACGCCGGGTCTCCTCATCAAGATTCGTCCCGCCCGAATAGCCTTGTCCAGGGCTTTGTCGCGTTGGGCCTTAAGAGTAACAGAAGTTTCTTCAGCAGTTTTTGCAGCCAGTCGAGCGCTCTCTAACTCCTGGGCAACGGATTTTTTGGAAGCTCGGAGCCCTTTGATAGTAGCATCCTTCGCTGATATCAACTGCTTAAGCCGGGTTACCTCCTCCATGGACTCCTGTAGCTTATGACGTTGGAGGTCTAATTCTTCCATGGTGAAGCGATGACTTCTTTCCAAGATAGTCAGCGAATTGCTAGAATCTCGATACAACCTGTCAAGATTGTCACGAGAAGCAGCAAGGATACGTTTTTCTTCCTGCAAGCACAGGTCAGTTCCTTCAAAAAACCAAGCAAGTAATAGGAACACAGCAAGGCAAAGCATAGTTTCGTATATCACCTTTTCAGAATCGAGCTGAGCATGAAGAGAAGAACTCAGTGCATTGGCATCATCTAAGGCAGCGGAGACCTGACTCAGCTCAATCTGACTTTGAGAGTACTTTTCCTCAAAATCAGTGCATCGCTGGGCCAATTCAGCCTGATCTCGAGAATGTTTTTCCTCAAGAACTGCAATCCGCCGAGTCATTCCTAGCAAGAGGTAATCAAACAAAACGAGGTCAGAAGGTAAAACAGTCCACAACAAAGGCGAAGAAAAGGAGAAAAAAAGGGGGCACTAACCAGCGTTAGTTGCCTCCAACTCGGATACACGACGATGAAGTGACACTGGATTCCAACACGTAAGAGACGAAGCCACTTCTGGGACGGAAGCACCCTGCGATCTCAGCTGGCTGGCCATCCCATCCACCAAAACCTGATGAGAAAAACAGATGAGCATAATGACAAAAGTTCATAAAGATCAAGCTAAAAAACAGCACAGTACCTGAAGGTTGGAAAAGAACGAAGGGATCCCCAAATCAGGAGGAATCAGCTGATAACCAGGTGCAAGGCCACCACCCGAAGCAGCTTGCAACGGACCAGTAGGAATCAGCTCCGCGCCTTCAACAGAGCCGAACGCCTGATCAACGGGGATGCTGCCCTCTAAAGCGACCCCCTGGTTCAAAGTTTGGGCCACCACCATGCAGCCAGAGTGTGGAGGCGATCCCGCGTGAACGTCCATGGAAGTGCAGGAAGGAGACCCTGCTTGGGCACCCTCGGGGGCTGGGTCATAGTTGGCACTGCCCACTTGAGCCGGATCATCCCCGGCAGCACCCTCGGGGGCTGGGCAGTGGCTTACACTCTTCACCCGAGCTAAGTCATCCCCGGCGACAACCTCGGGGGCTGGGCATGTGTCAGCACCATTCTTGAGGTCCAGACTCTCCGCAGTAACCACCTCTAAGGTTGACGGGCCTTCAGCCACTTCCATGGAACCAGGACAATCCAAGTTAGCGTCCCGACCCTCGAGATCGCGCTCTAAGGTCGACGAGGCACGGGATGACCTCAACCCAGCATCAGGCATGGCAGCGCAAGCCTCCATCGCGTCATCATCCACTGGCTCTGATAACAAGTCCTCTGGGACCATATCCTCAAGAGTTTGATCAAAGTTGGCCAGGGACAGTTCTTGCAGACCAATGAGAGCAGACAAAGCAGGAGAGGGAACTCCACTACTTTCACCACTGGCAAGGAATTGCCGACTGTTCTTCCGAGTCAGAGGGACCTCATTCTCTTCCTCCCCGTCGTCTTCATCAGCAACACAGGCAACACCCCCATTGGGATCAGCGACAGATGGAGTACACCCATTGGGATCAACAATAGACATACCACACCCATTGGGATCAACATCAGTAAATTCAGGCACGGGAACCTCCTCAGCAGCAGGAACCGAGGGACCAGCGCCCCGATCCAAACTAGATACTTGCCGAAGACGTCTCTTTTTCTTTTTCTGCTCATCAGCAGAAAGATCAGTTTGATTGGCTCGGCAAGGACATCTCGGGCGAACACGGACAGGTCTCTGAACATCCAAGGTTGTACCAGCTTCTGGGAGAGGCGCCACCGCCAATATCCCAGCAGGAGTAGCATCAGAAGAATCTTCAGCCAGCATATCAAGCATAGCACTTATTTCTGCACCATTAGGATCCAAAGGCACCTCAAAATGGACTTGTCGTTCGTCATCAGGAATCTCCCCAAGCAAGGCAACCAAAGCACTGACTTCTTCATCAGAGGGTCGCGTTCTAAGGCCCAAATTGCCATCAGTCGCAGGTGGATTTGACACGAAAAGAGTGAAGACTTTGGCAGGAGGCAAATTCCAGGCCGAGTACGCCACCGGAGCACCAACATTGGACACCTTGCCCCTGAGAATCATTTCCAGTCGGCTCACCAAGTCTGCAGAAGGGATTCTCCTGTTGGTAACCCGAGTTGAGTCGGCTAGCCCTCGATACAGATAAGCTGGGTGGACCCTATCTTTCAGTGGCTGAATGTTCTTGAAAACGAAGTCAGCAACCACAGCTTCAGCAGTTAGACCTCTCTCTTTCAGCAGTCCAACTTCAGCTAGCAACACACCCGCTTCAGCTACCTCCTCATCTGTGGGAGACTCGGTCCAGCTTGGGGTGCGAACGTCTGGCTGTCTTCCCGACCGGGGGGGGAGAGAATTTCCATAATTATCAACTATGAACCACTCTAGACGCCATCCCTTAATGCTGTCTTTAAGGGGAATCTCAAGATATTCAGTCTTCCGTCCCCGGCGCATCTCCAAACTGGCACCCCCGACCAACTGATGTTGTCCCCCGGCCATCCCAGGGCGACAATGATACAGATGTTTCCATAAACCGAAATGCGGCAGCACGCCAAGAAAGGCTTCGCATAAGTGAACGAAGATGGAGATTTGCAGAATTGAGTTAGGGTTCAGATGGGTCAGGTTAATGTGGTAGAAATCAAGGAGACCACGGAAAAAGGGAGAGATGGGAAGGCCAAGGCCGCGGAGAAGAAAAGGAGCGTAAACTACAAACTCGTGGGTATCCTCTGTCGGGACAGTAGTCCCGTGGCAAATCCGCCAAGAACAGAGTTCCCGCGGAGGAAGAACCCCGATGGACACGAGGTGGAGGAGTTCAGCTTCGGAAATGATAGACATGTGGTTACCTGCAAAAGGCAACTGGCTGTTGGGATCGATTGGAGGAATCACCACAGCGGACGAGCTCGCGATTTTCCTCTTGGGAGCCATCTCGATTCTACCAGCGAGCAGATTGGAGGCGAGCGACAGAGAGGATTCGGAAGCGGGAATGCAAGAACTAGGGCGCGGAAAGCAAAGGCGGCTAAAAGCGCAGCTCTTATGGGATATTCTCGAGCCAGATACCGTTTCAAAAGTGCCCAGTCATCACCCGGCGGTTATTTCCAAAACCCCAGCATGCCACGTGGTCATTCGGCAGTTATTTCCAAAAAGCCGATGGGCCACCTCATCACTCGGTTATCATCCTCAAAATAGCTCATGCGGCCTGCTATCACTCGGCGTTGCCTCTAAAACGCTGATCTCATGTTCAATCGCCCGGCATTACTTCTAAAATGCCGACGGCGACCTTCAATCACTCGGCGTTGCCTCTAAAACGCTGATCTCATGTTCAATCGCTCGGCATTATTTCTAAAATGCCGACGGCGGCCTTCAATCACTCGGCGTTGCCTCTAAGACGCTGATCTCATGTTCAATCGCTCGGCATTACTTCTAAAATGCCGATGGCGACCCTCAATCACTCGGCGTTGCCTCGAAAACGCTGATCTCATGTTCAATTGTCTTAGAGCCCTACTAATTTATTAAAAATGTGATATCTTTTAGGTCAAATAATTTATTTTATTCTATCCAAGTTGTGTTAGGTTCATATTAACTTTGCGTACGTAGTAATAACATTGTTTTAATTATGTCACATGTTTTAATTAATTACTTGTTTAATTAATGTTAATTAGCTAGACAATCTAATTAATCTAATTTATAGTTCTAACCTATATATTTTATAAATATTTGTTAATTAATACCAACTCAAATATTTAAATTTAATACTTGTTTAGTTTAAATGCAATATATGTTAGTTCCCGTCTATTATATTTATTACGCTTAAAATATCGTGTGTATCCATAAATTCTTCGTTTCAACTCCGATTTTAATGGTTCTCGAACCTACGATCTCGTAGCAATGCATAGAATATTTTTACGTAGTTTGTTCTTATGCTTTGGTGTAATATTATCATACCATTATTTGCTTGATTGTATGTATTGCTACGAGTAGAGACGAGGTGACGAGTAATCTAAAACCCAACTCTTGTCGCAGCATCTAGACTACAAGGTTATCGCAAGTATAAGACAATTTATGCCCTTGATCACTTTTCTTTACCTAATAATATTCTCAATAATCACTGTGACCTGCTCAGGTTAACTTGATGGGACCTAATAAGTTACCCTAGTTTTGGTTACCCTGCATCTTGCATATAAATAAAATATTGGTTAGTTTTGCTATGCTCTACCTGATCTTGGGATTAATGCTATATATGAATTATGATCATGTTTTATTATTATTGTCAATAGATTAACTATTTTTCATGATAAGATCATTTTGTTAATTGGAACATGGAGCTTAACCTAGGAAAACAGTGCTACCACAAGGGTGGAATGAGACATACTTGGCCAAGTAATTAGGAAAGATAAAGAGATATTATCTTACCTAAAAGGGACAAGCGGGGAGTGCGTCGTTGTAGAGTATAGGGAGGTTCTCGAGTCGAACTGTCTGTGATAGCTTTTCGGACGAGGGATTACTATGCTCCCTTCTTCCTAACACAGTAGCGGGTTTTCTTGAACTAGTGAAACTTTGGAAAGGCCTCATAGTGCTACCCTGCCTCGTCTCTTCGGTAGAGATGAATGGGATTTGAGACCCCTTGACAAATGGAAATACAATTTGTGGGTAAATATGCGCGACCGCCGCAGAGTGTAAAACTGTTATATTAGCCATGCTCACGGTCAAGAGAAGCTCAGGACTCTCGCATAATTAAGTTATGGAATTAAACTTAATATATCATTTGCATTGCATTGTGCGATTTATTATTAATTGTGATCTCTGCTTATTTAATTGGGTTGGTATACACTTATACTTAGTAATTGCTAATAAAATTTTGACCAACTTATGAAAAGCAATGCTCAGCCTTAATGAGCCCCACCGTAAGTGAGCTCATGAATATTATTCCCCATAACTTGTTGAGCAATGAATGTATGTGAGTTCACTCTTGCTAAACTTACACCGGGTCAAGAATAAATACCGCAAAATGAGTAGCATGAAGAATGCTACGATGAGTTCGGGGAGGTCTAGACCATTGTCTCCCAGTCAACTATGGTTACAGAGGATCGTTGTTGTTATATGATGTAATTATTTAGCTATTTTGTACAGAACTCATATTATATAGTAAAGATGTGACATTGATTTCTATACCATGAGTTATATGTGTGAGACTTGATCCTAACACAAATTTAAGACGTGCATGAATTTGTCCTTAAATTCGGGTATAACAACTGATCAGTGGCGGTTACTTTGCTTAGAAATGGTTTAGTAATCTCTGGGTGCACCACACTCCATGCCATGACAGTCGCGCTGCTCTTGGTCATGCCGGGCCAAGCGCCTTCGCCGTGCTTGGGAGAGCGTCACTAGAGAGTGTCACTAGGCTAAGCACGACCATGCTTGTTGCACGGGGCGAAAGTAGATGGGAAAGTAGAGATGAGAGAGTGGGACGAGAACGAGAGAGGGGTGTTGAGAACTACGTCACCACGGATCACCAGATCCGCTCCCTTCCCTCCCGTCAGCAGTAGAGGCACGAGCAGCTGTAGAGAACCTGTCTCCCTTCTCAGAAGCACGTCAGAGTAACACATGAGACACATGATATAGGGTTGGGTCTGTGGCCTCTTTCTCTTCTCTATCCTTATGAGGGGGTGCACATGTTCCTTATATAGAGATGTGAGACCCCTCAGGGGCAAGGTCGGTATTTGCCCATATAACCCTAACTAGGGTTACTTAACACTCCCCCTTGGGCGAATACCGCGACCGACACATGCCTCTTTAAAACTCCCAAAAACCCAGTGAGAAAAATATGGAGAAAGAGTACATGGTGACACAAATTGCATTTGCACTTTGTTGCCTCATTAAAAACCTTATGTGAGAAACTTTAGAAAAAAACTCACCAAGGAAAAAGAGTACAACAGTTGTCATCACGACAAATTTCGATCTTCTAGATCTGGATTCTATTGAATATTCTACAAGGGCTAAATTTAGAAATATGCCCCCCATCCTTGCAAAATTGTATCAATAAGGCAAAACATCTTCTTTTGGAAGTATATACACATAAAGATTTAGCAAATGGATTGCATATCCTTGCAAGGACTATTTCAGAAACTTTACCTCTACTCACTTCTAGGATATACGAGGTAAGTGCACGTATCAACATAAATAAGCCACTTTGACTGATGGTGTTCGATCGACTGGATCTATATATTTGATAGAAACTTCCATAAAGGTTCACATATTGACCATCAAGCTGACACCTTCATGGCATAGAATATGACATTTATTGTCTCACGATTGTGATCAATATAAGCATTCGATCCCCCTGACGATGACATCTGTCAAAGTCGTTATCCCTCATAACTCAAGCATATTCTTCAAGATATATGTCTCATTGTTCATCTGGAATAACAAGAATGGATGAAGTTGGGGTGCTATCATTTTCTATTTTACACCACAATTTATACGTAGTTGTGCAAAGCAAGTAACATATCCTTCTATAGGACTTAGGGGATAATATAGTTGCAATAGTACATATTCTAAATATGACACATCGCTCAAGGCGTTCATCCATTGCAACATCTATGATGGTGTAACAAAAGTCCACCAAAGATCATAATCCATCAGGGATTTTTATCGATCAGATACATCATTATAGTTTGTCATTCTGGCACAATAGGGATATTTTGCCAGTAACACCTAAACCTTATAGGTTTCTGCTATCAGGGCTTTAGAGGATACCGTAATTCCACATCTAGTGGAAAATACCATGAGTAAAGATCGTGTAATGCACATGTGCTTATTCGGTGAACTTCAAGTCCTTTGGTACCTCATCTTATTCCTTTTTGGGTCTGTATGGGTCTTTATCTCTTTATAGGGATTATCAAACTTTGGTGTTTAACATAGACTTTGTTTCTTCTGGAAAGGTTCCATCTGGGAACTATAATCTCAACTAGGAGATATTCTCCCTACACAGGAGAGTGATCATTCATCAGGAATGTATTATTCAGTATGAGATTTATATGTTGCAAATTTATAATTTAAAGAATATGAGTCCTCCTTAGATCTCATGACAGATCTTCTAAATCCTATTAACTGCATAGTTTAATTCATGTCATTTGCCAGATATATTATATAGCGAAACAATGTTTATTCAACACATATGTGGGATGGGTCTCTCACAAGACCACTTGAACCATCGCATTCACCACACATTATTTCAATAGTGCCTATAAATGTTCGAACTTCAAGCTCGTGACTTTCATTTTGCAATTATTGGTTCAGCCTCGATTGCATTTATCAATGACCCAATAAGAGAGCTTCAAGCACTCATGCCTAGGACTTTGTTTTGGATCCCTTTGCAATCTATAGAGGCAAGATAGGTGTCGACACATTTGTCTCCCACATTTAATAATTATCTTCGTCATTTCCCAAAAACAAAAGATTCATTGTTCCGTATTCCTAGCACAATGATATTGCGCGTAATGCTAGGAATTTCATCATCATGATGATCCTCTTTGTGAGTTATTACAGACCACGTGAATCTGCAATCAGAACATATGTTTTGACTAAGGCCAGTGGATCATATTCGTAGGCGTCCCCAAGAATAGATCAAATGCTAATAAGTCAAATGTGGATATGATATTAATACCGGGTATATCCACATCTACATCAAGTAGAAGCATTCAGACCAATATGGTTACTCCTCAACGATTTCTAGCAAACTCCATATACATAGGAGTACACAACGAACGACAGGTTCAGTTTGACTTTTGTGTGTTTAATAGAATATTGAGGTATTACACTATATGGGCATTCCTCCCCCTAATGCCGAGATGTTCTTAAAAGCATACAGATAAAATCCCCAACCATAATCATCCAATTGTGGCCAATGTATGCTATTGTGGTGATTTATTTGGGAAATCTTACGCACATTACAGATAGGAGTTTTATGCAGTGAGCTTTGGACTTAGATTGATGTAGTGGCATGAATACTACATATTTGTCCTTCAACATGAAGTATTAGTTTCAACTTCTAGTAAGACACGCAAGAAAAAGTTGCTTTGTGGTTACAATTCTGTAAACTTACTGTTATTATTACCAAATACACAATCAATCATTATGATTTAGACTCATACGTGCAACACTATGTTAGCCATAAAAAAACAAAATACTTCAGGGGCTCATGCACATTACTTGTCATTTGGAGCAAGTAGTTGACTTCAGATCAACAAGGATAATGACCATCAGAGTCCAATGCTCACAAGGACATCCGTTGTTTGCATTGTGCTTGCAGGCACATAGGAAAATGTGTGTGTGTGTATATTGGTAGTAAAGTGCACGACATTATACCAATACTGTTAAGTAGAGATTTTTATGTGCAGAAATGTATAGTCCAGCTTGTTTCATCATTGCCCATGGTTTACCCAATTACTCATACCGCTCTGAAATTAGGTATTGATTTATGCAACATTTTTAGGTATAATAATTTTAAGAGAGAACTTATAATAATAGTCCAATATTTGTGATCTAAGCTACCAACGGGGCAAACTTTTCTCTTCATATTATATACCAATTTGTTCTATAAAGCATTATTTCGATCTCTTCATTGTCCAGCAAAAAGAGAAGCTTCAGAATAGGACAGACAAGGCCAAGAATTCATTTTATCTGGGAAAAATCACCATATAACTAGCTTTTGATGAAGCAAATGATGATAATTGCTTGGCAATAACAAAACAAGACTGGTATCCGCTTAGGATCCGTCTTCAACAACAAATAGTACTGCTCTCATACGAAGGAGTCATCAGGACTAGGAAGAATACAACAGGTCTCTATAAGATCTTTATATTTCTATCACAAATTACCATCACCAATAGCTTAGTGGTCAAGAATTATGGATCTTCCAGTACCAAGGACCAATGACAGATTAATGCCCAATTTCGCTTCAAGCTCTGTGGTGATGTGTGATTTTATGGTTGTTTTTCTACTCTTCTTACTTCTTGTAGATCAGAGATAGATTATGGTAAGCATGTAAAAGGGTGGAATCCAATGTAGTTCTACTACAAAACCCAATTATATGTCCATTCAGGACTGACCGTTACCATTTGACTTATAATGTATACCATACTCGTCAAGGGACTACCTCGAGTCAATTCAGCGACTATGAGTATTCACAATTCTGAGAGATGTATGCAACACAAGCATAAAGGTCCTAAACGGGACGAGTAAAGTGGTTCGACGGGAACACACAATGGTTTTCACACCAATATAGTAAAAATTTTCTCAGAATAACCTCTCGGTATACTCGCAGCTTCGTGTTGCTAGCGACTACATGTCCTTTTATCTCATAGTTTGCTTCATGTCATTCAGCGACAAAGAGAGCAATGTGCTAACATCTGGTTGAGCAATGTATGTCTGAGATTTCTGGTCATAAATTATTTGGTAAGGTCTTTTTGCTTACTAATAGAATCCCAATTTGTGATATCATCTATGCCAAAAAGGCTTTCATGCATTATATTATATATACTTGGGTTACTTCAGGTAAAACTTTATGCATGAGAAATAGAGAGCAGAGAATTAACTTATCTGTGTTTCATTGTATTTCAATTTAATTTCCCATATTTCCAAGCACTATGGAGCTTGATATAGTTGTTATGGCCACTTGGCGATATATATACACACAATACAAATCAAACAAAGTATAGAGCCAAACCAAAATGTTTACAAAGGTTGCACGACAATGTGACTTCAGGGGCTCAGACAACCCACCGCATTCTATGCGAGTACAAGCTCCAGCGTATCTGGCGTCAATGTGTGTGCTGCCATCAGGGCTACGGCAACACAACACGCCTTCGTAACAAGCGCTATAGCCGTAATTGTGGCTCGATAGTTGGGGTACACGATAAGTCCACACAACATATGCAACATGCACAATTGTGGCTCATGTCACGACAGACGAACAATGCCTACATGGCATACAAAAAATACGTGACTCGGCAATGGCGGTTCGACTCAACGGGAGCGGTCCAATTAAGTGAGATTATGACATACCAATTACATGACACACTCAAGTTCGTACGACACAAATACTGCATCATATTGCTAGGACGCAACCAATGCTTAGTCAATGTCATAACTCAGTCGATTAATAATATAGTATGATCGACACGTCCGAGTACCCACTATACAATTTAATGACTCAGCGTGAGTTCAGAAGCTCAACGCAATACAAATGTTCATAGTGATATGAAAATTACGCAACATAGTCTTTACATGCATTTTAATAAATTTCTGCTAATTATCTACTACGGGAAATAAAAGCAGAAAATAAACCAAAATTAATGCATGAACATACACATCATCGGATGCAAAAAAGTATTTTCCTATATTTAAGCATGCATTTTCTACTAATTATTTGCTACGGGAAATGATTAATTAAGGTAGAAATGACAACGTAAAACATGCTTTATTTTATTTTGTCAAGCAAATCAAGGAGTTGCTTATATTATTTTCATATAACAGTGGGATGAGTAATTTAGATGAGGGGCTACTCCATGTTGGTGTACAGGTGGAAACGGCCATCGGCCGCAACTGCCGCGTGCGCCCCATAGAAAGCGCGTAGCCTTAGGGCTTGTTCGGTTAGCTCTCAATCCATATGGATTGAGTGAGATTGGATGGGTTTATATCCTAAGCAAGTCAAATTTCTTCTTAATTTTTTTCAAACCCATCCAATCCATGGTTAATGGGATTAACCGAACAAGGCCTTATTGTTTATCCAACCGAAACGAGTGGAGGAAAGGAAACATTCCAGCATATGATCCGCTCTTGTCTGCACACTGCACGGTGATATGCGAACTACTCTCTCTCCTTTATCTCAGCCGCTTTGACCGGGAAATATGCATGGGAGTGTTCCATTATCTTCGGCAGGCGCTTTGACTGCTCAACTGTCTCTCTCTTTGTGCGGACGAGGAAGTGAAGCGAGTGCCAGGGGCCCATCGGGGACCTGCTTGTTAAGTAACCCTAGTTAGGGTTATGTGGGCAAATACCTGCTTTGCCCCTGAGGGGTCTCACATCTCTATATAAGGAACTTGTACACCCCTCATAATACAGAGATCAGAAAGAGGCCAGAGGCCCAACCCTATATCCTGTGTCTCGTGTGTTTCCTCTGTCGTGCTTATGGGAAGGGAGACGGGTTCTCTACAACTTCTTGCGCCTCTACTGCTGACGGGAGGGAAGGGAGCGGATCTGGTGATCCGTGGTAACGTATTTCTCAATACGTTATCAGCACGCTCTACCTCGACGTTGCCGCGAGATCAAATCTGCATCAAGTCTCAGTCAATCCGGCAGGTCTCCGGCCTAGCCGAACTGTCCTACGCGATAGGCTTCGATTCTTCCTCTACCAAATGGAGCGGTATGTTTACTGTCCTTGCTCTTTTATTGTGCACAGGCTAGGAACCGTGGTCGACGAACTGCCATCACCGTCATGGTGTTGTGCCCGCGTCGTGCACCAGCAGTCGTGCTCGAAGTCCGCACTGCATCGCCACCGCTGGATGTTTAGTACTAGGGCCACGCTGCACCCTGAGGTTGTGCCAGAGCACCCACGTCGGGACCACGCAGTGCGCCAGCAGTCGCGTCTGCGCCTATGCCGGGGACACGCTCACACGCCGCTCGGCGAAGGCCAAGCCTGCGTACACCACCACAAGCGCCCAACCAGGCGACGGGCCAGAAGAACTCGCGTCAGCCCACACCTTTGTCCGCGTCAGGGGTGTCCTTTTTCAGATCTCCTTTGACTGTGTGGGGGCAGACGGCGGCGCTCGCTACGCATGCACACACAGAAGCTGTTGCGCTTGCGCCCAACGGACCCGGTGCCGGATGTAAAACCGATTAATGCCTTGAGAGAGAAAATCGGATTTTCGTGTGACCAGGATAGTCTGTTGTGTGCGGTCAAAGGCAAAGAAAAGAGCCGCGTCAGGTACGCGCGCCATGCTCTGTAGAAATGCATGCAAGTAGCTTTTTATACGGATGTCAAGGTCATGCAACATGCATGTGGATTTTGTTTACCCATGCATCCATAGCGTCCTGGCTATTTAAACAAATCAGAACGCCTCTACAACGAGTTGGAGGCTATATCCCATAAATTCCGGTTGAATTAATAAATTTTGGCACATTTTTAATTTATATGCATGTTCCATGTTATTTATTTTATTTATTTCCTGTTGCAAATAATAAATAGAATAAATCATGTTTTGAATTACAATTTCTATCATGATTAATTATTTCGTGACACAAATAATTAATAGAAAAAAATGTGTGCTTAAATATGGGAACATTTTTTACACCAGATGTGTTATGTTTATGGATTAAATGTGGTATTATTTTTCAGCTTTTATTTCCGTAGTAAATAATTAGCAGAAAGATATGAAGGATATATTGTGCATTCTTAAATCGCTCTAAATATTTATATTGTGTTGAGTTTTTAAACTCACGATGAGCGATTAAATTGTATAGTGGGTACTCGGACACGCCGATCAAGCTGCGTTATTAATCGTCTGAGTTATGGCACCAGCTATGCATTGGCTGCGCCCTGGCAACACGACGCAGTATTTGTGTTGTTCGAACTTGGCTGCGTCATGTGATTGCTATGTCGCGCTCTCCATTAATCGGATTGCTCCCGTTGAGTCAGACCGCCATCACTGAGTCGCGTATTTTTCGCATGCCCTGTAGGCACTGTCTGTCTGCCGTGATCATTGAGCCACAATTGCGCCTGTTGCGCACGTTGCGTGGACTTATCGTGTACCCTGATTACCGAGCCATAATTGTGCCTGTTGCGCTTATTACGAAGGCTTGTTGTGTTGTCGTGGCCCTGATGGCCGCTCACGCGTTGATGCCAGATACGCTAGAGCTTATACTCGCGTGGATTGTGGTGGGTTGTTCAAACCCCTAAAGTCACATTATGCGCAACCTTCGTAAACAATTTTGTTTAGCTCTATATTTTATTTGCTTCTATTGTGTGGCATCATATATATTTATATATTGCCAAGTGGCCATAACGACTATATCAAGCTCTATAGTGCTTGAATAATCTGGGAAATTAAATTGAAATACAATAGAACATGGATAAGTTAATTCTCTCCTCTCTCCTCATGCATAAAGTTTTACCCGAAGTAACCCGAAGATATATAATATAATGCATAAAAGCCTTTTTGGCATAGAAGATATCACAAATTGGGATTATATTAGTAAGCAAAAAGACCTTACCAAATGATTTAAGATCAGAAATCTCAGTCATACATTGCTCAACCAGATGTTAGCACATTGCTCTCTTTGTCGCTGGATGACATGAAGCAAACTATGAGATAAAAGGACATGTAACCGCTAGCAACACGAAGTTGCGAGTATACCGAGAGGTTATTCTGAGAAATTTTTCACTATGTTGGTGTGAAAACCATAGTGTGTTCCCGTCGAACCACTTTACTCGTTCTATCGAGGACCTCTATGCTTGTGCCGCATACATCTCTCGGAAATGTAAATACTTATAGTCACTGAATTGACTCAGGATAGTCCTTTAACAAGTTTGGTATACATTGTAAGCTAAATGGCAAAGGTCGGTCCTGAATGGACACATACCTAGGGTTTATGTAGCCGAACTACACTGAATTCCACACTTTGGCATGCTTACCATTGTCTACCTTCGATCTACCAGAAGTGAGAAGAGTAGACAAATAACTATGAAATCTCACATCGCAACAGAGCTTGAAGCTAAATTAGACGTTAACATGTCCTTGGTCCTCGGAGCCAGAAGAGTCATATGTCTTGACCACTAGACTACTAGTGATGATAATTTGTGATAGAAATATGAAGATCTTGTAGAGACCTGTTGTATCCTCTCTACTCCTGATGATTTCTTCGTATGAGAGCAGTAATATCTGTTGTTGAAGATGGATCCTAGGCGAATACCAGTATTGTTTCGTTCTTGCCAAGCAGTTATCATCATTTGCTTCATCAAAAGCTAGTTATATGGTGATTTTTCCCAGATAAAATGAATTCTTGGCCTTGTCTGTTCTATTCCAATGCTTCTCTTTTTGCCGAACAATAAAGAGATCGAAATAATGCTTTATAGAACAAGTTGATATATAATATGAGGAGATATATTTGTCCTGTTGGCAACACCATAAAGAAATGGCTATTGTTATAAGTTCTCTCTCAAAATTATTATACCTAAACATGTTGCATTAATCGATACCCAATTTTAGAGCGGTATGAGTAATTGGGTAAACCATGGACAATGATAAAAACGAGCTAGACTATACATCTCTGCATATAAAAATCTCTGTTTCGCACTATTGGCCTGATGTCGTGCACTTTACCACCATTATATATGCGCAAATTCTCCTATGTGCTTGAAAGCACAATGCAACCAATGAATGTTCTTGTGAGCGCTAGACCTGGTGGTCATTGTCCTTGTTGATCTGAAGTCAACTACTTGCTCCAAACGACAAATGGTGTGCATGAGCCCTAAAGTATTTTGTTATTATGGCTAACATATTGTTGCGCGTATCAGTCTAAATCCTGATGATTGATTGTATATTTGGTGATAATAACAGTAAGTTTGCAGAATTGTAACCACAAAGCGACTTGTTGTTGCGTGTCTTGCTGGAAGTTGAGACTAATCCTTCACGTTGAAGGACAAATATGTAGTATTCATGCCACTACATCAATCTAAGTCCAAAGCTCACTGCATAAAACCCCTATCTGTAATGTGCGTAAGATTTCCCAAATAAATCACCACAATAGCATACAATGGCCACAACTGGATGATTGTGGTTGGGGATATTATCTGTATGCTTTTAGAACATCTCGGCATTAGGGGGAGATAAATGTCCATCTAGTGTAATGCCTCAATATTCTATTAAACGCACAAAAGCTAAATTGAACCTGTTGTTCGGTGTGTACTCCTGTGTATATGGAGTTTGCCAGAAATCGTTGAGGAGTAACCATATTGGTCTGAATGCTTCTACCTGATGTAGATGTGGATATACCCGGGATTAATATCATATCCACATTTGACTTATTGGTATTTGATCTATTCTCGGGGACGCCTGCGAATATGATCCATCGGCCTTAGTCAAAGCATATGTTCTGATTGCAGATTCACGTGGTCTGTGATAAGTCTCCTCCGATTAATTCACCCTGATGGTGATTTGCCTCATGAAGAGGTTCATCTTGATGATGAAATTCCTAGCAATGCGCGCAATATCATTGTGCTAGGAATACGGAACAATGAATCTCTCGTTTTGGGAAATGACGAAGATCATTATTAAATGTGGGAGACAAATGTGTCGACATCTATCTTGCCTCTATAGATTGCAAAGGGATCCAAAACAAAGTCCTAGGCATGAGTGCTTTAAGCTCTCTTATCGGGTCATTGATAAATGCAATTGAGGCTGAACCAATAATCGCAAAATGAAAGTCGCGAGCTTAAAGTTCGGACATTTATGGGCACTATTGAAATAATGTGTGGTGAATGCGATGGTTCAAGTGGTCTTGTGAGAGACCCATCCCACGTATGTGTTGAATAAACACTGTTCCGCTATGTAATATATCTGGCAAATGGCATGAATTAAAATATGCAGTTAATAGGATTCTGAAGATCCGTCATGAGATCCTAGGAGGACTCATATCTTTGAATTATAAATATGCAACATATAAATCTTATACCGAATAATACATTCCTGATGAATGATCACTCTCCTATGTAGGGAGAATATCTCGTAGTTGAGACTATCGTTCCCAGATGGAACCTTTCCAGAAGAAATAAAGTCTGTGTTAAACACCAAAGTTTGTTAATCCCTATAAATGGATAAAGACCCATACAGACCCGAAAAGGAATAAGATGAGGTACCAAAGGACTTGAAGTTCACCTAATAAGCACATGTGCATTCCACGATCTTTACTCATTGTATTTTCCACTAGATGTGGAATTACGGTATCCTCTAAAGCCACAATGGCAGAAACCTATAAGGTTTAGGTGTTACTGGCAAAATATCCCCATTATGCCAGAATGACAGACTATAACAATGTATCTGATTGATGAAAAATCCCTGATGGATTACGATCTTAGATGGACTTTTGTGACACCATCATAGATGTTGCAATGGATGAACGCCTCGAGCGATGTGTCATATTTAGAATATGTACTATTGCAACTATATTATCCCCTAAGTCCTATTGAAGGACATGTTATTTGCTTTGCACAACTATGTATAAATTGTGGTGTAAGATAGAAAATGATAGCACCCCAACCTTATCCATTCTCGTTATTCCAGATGCACAATGAGACATATATCTTGAAGAATATGCTTGAGTTATGAGGGATAACGACTTTAACAGATGTCATCGTCAGGGGGAGCGAATGCTTATATTGATCACAACTGTGAGACAATAATTGTCATATTCTATGCCCTGAAGGCGTGAGCTTGATGATCAATATGTGAACCTTTATGGAACTTTCTATCATATATATAGATCTAGTCGATCGAACACCATCAGTCAAAGTGGCTTATTTATATTGATACGTGCACTTACCTCGTATATCCTAGAAGTGAGTAGAGGTAAAGTTCCTGAAATAGTCCTTGCAAGGATATGCAATCCGTTTGCTAATCTTTATGTGCATATACTTCTAGAAGAAGATGTTTTGCTTTATTGATACGGTTTTGCAAGGATCAGGGGGAGCACATTTCTAAAGTTAGCCCTTGTAGAAGATTCGATAGAATCTAGATCCTAAAGGATCGAAATCTGTCCCGATGACAGTTGTTGTACTCTTTTTCCTTTGGTGAGTTTTCTTGAAGTTTCTCACATGAGGTTTTTAACGAGGCAACAAAGTGCAAATGCAATTTGTATCACCATGCACTCTTTCTCCATATTTTTCCCACTAGGTTTTTTTTGGAGTTTTAACGAGGCATGTGTTGGTCGCGGTATTCGCCCAAGGGGGAGTGTTAAGTAACCCTAGTTAGGGTTATGTGGACAAATACCTGCTTTGCCCCTGAGGGGTCTCACATCTCTATATAAGGAACTTGTACACCCCTCATAATACAGAGATCAGAAAGAGGCCAGAAGCCCAACCCTATATCCTGTGTCTCGTGTGTTTCCTCTGTCGTGCTTATGGGAAGGGAGACGGGTTCTCTACAACTTCTTGCGCCTCTACTGCTGACGGAAGGGGAGGGAGCGGATCTGGTGATCCGTGGTAACGTATTTCTCAACACTGCTCTCATCGAGCGACAGTGTCGGTGCAGGGAAGGCCACATGAGGTCGCGTACTCGCGTGAACAAGCACGCGGGCCGAGGCTGGAGTTCTGGGACCTGGCCCCTCCACGGCTTCTGGCGTGGCACAACCCTTGCGTGGGCCTGATAGTGGCGGCAGAGTTCGAACTCGCCTCATGCACGTCGGCTGGACACCGAGAAGACTGCCAATGTTGGTGGATCTGTGCACCGAGAGAAGTGGTGGCCGCCATGGCCTTAAGGGCAAGAGGTGCCAGGCCGCCACGGCTTCCGCGCGCGCTCCTCTAGCGTCGTGGCTCGCAGGTGTGCTGTGAGCACCGCTATTAAGCGTGCGGGTCCTGCCTCCCGTCTTGTGTGCCTATGGGCGCCTCTCTGCTCGCATGGCTCCACCGCACTGACCACTGAGTGATGCTGGTGAGCCACCACGTGCAGCTGTTGGTTCTATTTTCCACTTTTCTTCTTTGATCCTCAATGCACAGTGTTGAATAGATTCAATTTACTCATAAATACGTACCGCTCAATTGCATAGAGAGAAAATCGAAGCCTGTCACGTAGGACAGTTCGGCTAGGCCAGCGACCTGCCGGCGTGGTGGAGAGTCGATGCAGATCTGATCCCGCGACAACGTTGAGGTAGAGCGTGCTGATAACGTGTTGAGAACTATGTCACCACGGATCACCAGATCCGCTCCCTTCCCTCCTGTCAGCAGTAGAGGCGCGAGAAGCTGTAGAGAGCCCATCTCCCTTCCCAGAAGCACGACAGAGTAACACACGAAACACATGATATAGGGTTGGGCCTCTGGCCTCTTTCTCTTCTCTATCCTTATGAGGGAGTGCACATGTTCCTTATATGTGAGACCCCTCAGGGACAAAGTCAGTATTTGCCCACATAACCCTAACTAGGGTTACTTAACAAGTGGGACCACAAAGATGGAGAAGAGATGATGGAAAACTTGGTGTTTTCGTTTTTTCTATTTTCATAGATTTTTTATTTAGTTTCAATTTTTAATTTATTTAATAATATATGAGTCAATAATAAATGTTATCATCACAGTAAATATATTTGGCACACATAAAAAACAAAAAAGTACAAATTACTCCCCTCACCTATGGATAAATGTTCATATAATCCCCTAAAGTATTTTTATTTTTTGATTCATTTTACTCCTTCACTCCTTTGAGTTGGTTCAACTTACCTCTTAACAAAATTTATCATTTTTTATTTCTTCCATGTACAAATTGAAATTCAAGTTTATATTTTTTAAAGTGATTGTGGATATCATAATTTATATTAGAAAAATATGTTAAGAAAGTTTTTGTCATTATTTCATATTTAGTTTGGTATCATTAAAGTTGTTATCTTATCTATTTCCTAACATATCAAAATATTTATAAAAAATATAATATATTTTTAAGTTTAATTATGTTATTATCTACTAACCAACAAAATTTGAACTGAAAATTAGTTTGTACATAAAAGAAATTTTTGTTAAGGGGTAAAGTGAATCAACTCAAAGGAGTGAAGGGGGTAAATTGAAGTAAAAAATACTTTAGGGGTTATGTGAACATTGTTCATAGGTGAAGGGAGTAATTTAAACTTTTTCCCATAAACAATTTGAGTGGCATGACAATATATATAACATATTACTTATGAAATCATGATTCAAATAATTACAATTTGTTTTGTATCAACTAGCAATACCGGATATATATATATATATTTGATCGTAGCTAAATAAAAATATTAAATAACTCAGAGCAACTTCAAAAGAACGTGTAAACTAACCCAAAACAGATATTAGTCAAAAATAGTGGTTTTTCTTACTCCAACAGCTCTCTCGTTCTTCCCAAAAAAATTGGTGCCCCGCATCCACAATCTCCTTTCTCTCATATTTTGGTGTGTTCCATTCCTCCCCAATCCATTCCTCAACGTATCGGATCATCCACAACCTCCCGACGACGGTACAGATTGCGCCACATGTCACATTTAGAGTAACTGTTGGAGTATATATGATGATTCACTCTTAAAACTTTTTAGTCTACTCTTAATAATCAGTTTTTGTGGTAAAAATTTTAACATACTTTTGGAGTTGCCCTTATGCAGATAAATAGACAGCTCATTATATGAACAGTCCATTTATTTGTCTTTGTAAAAAAACTTGCAGATGATCTGTTGTTTGTGGTTGCACATGAGTACATGACCCTATTTGTCACCCGCTAACACTGTATACAAGTAGGCAATAAAGCAAACGCAGAAGGCTGCCCAACCGATGAAAAAGGAGAAGACAATGTCTCTGACTCTGATGCGATGTGTTATCTGTCTCGCCTGAGGCCTGACGCTGACACTCTGCCTGCACCTTCACAAGGTCAGAATAGAACCGAAAGTGGTTTCGCAACGGGCTCCTTCCCCACACGGCCCGGATCACGAAATCCCAACGGCCCAGCCGCGAAGCAGCAGCCAGCAGGACGGGGACCGGGAGCGCCTACGGCCGGCCAAGACGGGCAACCGAGCCCAGCAGGCCCACGCAAGCGGAAACCGTGGTGATTGTTTAAAGTTAAAAAAGAAAACGTTTATTTTGTCTTCTTAAACTATGTCAAAAGTTAGTATTTCTCTTAACTCTAAAACCGGAAAAAGCCTCTCCTTTAGGCTGTGCTCGGTAGAGCATGTATATGGTCGTCCAAAACAATATTTTGTCCTATAGACTATGCTGTTTACAATGTGACATTTAAAATTAGAGAGTGAAATAGAGGATAAGATAAAATAACTGCCGGAGACAGTCCTAATCCGTGAAACAAAAGACACTTGACCCATGAATGTTTCCCTCGATAGTTTTTTCTTTTATGTTTATTTTAACAGCATCTTAGAAAAAAGTATAATAAATCATAGAAAAATCATAAAATAAAACTCAATCACGTTTAACTCCGCATGAGTAGACATACACAATAAAGATTTAGTTCGATGTGCTTTAATATAAAGCTTTTATACAACTTGAATCTATGCTTTTATGTAACTAATTCATAGCTATAATTTCTCTAGTCCAATTGTGACGAAAGTTTTATGGTGAGCTATTAATTGCATGCTTCAGTTGTAGTAACAATTTTACGATCGTTGGATCATAGATGACTGAGTTACAAATTTATCTACCTAAAACTATAACACAGTCATATATGATCTAATGAGCATGATGTTTTTGCTACATCTCAAGGATATAATGATTAGCCTATCATAAATTTTTTTTATCAAAATTAGTCTACAAAAACTACAACTATGAATTAATTCTTGCAAAAAACACAGATATAAAGATATAGCTTAAACTATATTGAAACATACCATTTGATCACTGTGTATCTGTACTCATGTGGAGTTCAATGCAAATAGAATTTTCATTTTATGATTTTTTTAATTTACTACAATTTTCAAATATTTAGCTAAAATAAACATAAAAGAAAAAACTACCAAGGGAAGCAATCATAAGGGTCATGTGGCTGATTTTGGAAGATAAATGAGGAACTATTTCTGGTTTTAAAGATAAAAATAAAAAACTAACTTTTAAAATAATTGAAGAAGACAAAAATCATGGTTTACCCCATCGTCATGGTCATCGCGCCCTACTTGCCTATGCCCACACAAGCTCCGATGGATGGAGCATTCGTCTAGTTGGTAGTCCTAGGTAGCTTTGCAATGCAATTGGCGATGGCGACAGCTGATCGGGTTCATAAGTGTGAAACGGCCGGTAAACACTAAAACCATTACCGTTTTCATTTTTTTATCGGAAACAAAATCGAAAACGGTAACTCCGAAAACGGAAACGATATCGGTATTTCGGAAACATCGGAAACAAAAGTTTGGTGTGGAAAATACACCGGTAACGGTCGAAATCTAAAATACGATCGGTAAACATATCAAATTTCACAATACAACAAAGTTAACAAAAGATCACAAAGACCACAAGTTCACAATTCATGATATAACAAGTTCACAATATAACAAGTTCACAAGGATCACAAATTTATAATATAAAAAGTTTACAAAGATCACAAGTTCACAATATAACAAGTTCACAGTATAACAAGTTCATAAAGATCACAAGTTCACAGACTCAAAGTTCACAATTCACAATATTCACTCGATTTAGCTAACATGACATGCTTACTCATGAAATATTTTTCCTCACATAGAGTTTTTTTCACAACCTCACAGGAAAATTCTAAAATCTAGTGTGTGGAAAAGACACACTGTCAGCTCTCTATCATTATATATTACTAATACATAACATGTGCATAGAAAAGGGTGGATTCGTTCGAGAGACCAAATCGTTAATCTCAACTGCCTTCCAACACCATCTATCCAAAAAAATAATCTTAATGCGTTCAAAAAATACAAAAATAAGTAATTCTTATCCAGAGACGTACAGGCGACGCGAAAAAATCACATGCTGGAAAATTCCGAAAAAATTCCGAGACACAATTCTGGAAAATTTCGAGACACAATTCTGGAAAATTCCGAGACACAAATCCGGTAATTTCCGAGAAACACCGGTAACCGAAGGAAACGGTCGGTAAAACACCACGCTGGTTCCGATAGAAAATTCCAAAAACCAATTCCGTTTTCGAAAAGTACCATTACCGGTGAATCCGATCGAAAAAAATCGAAATCGGTTTCTGGAATACCGAAAAATTCCGAAACCGTTTTCATCCCTACTTATGGCAACATGTTGTGCGCTCGTTGATCTTCAATCGAACAAAGATGTGCTATCCTCCCCCATAAGCAGTTGCCAAGCCAACCACATCAAACCAATGGCGCCATCGCTAAGCCAACGTTGTCGCCAAGAGCCAAATGATACCACATTCACATGTGTCATGTGCCCACAGGTCCTAGCCCCCCACGTCGGTAACGAGTAGAGATGGCAAAGGTTACCTGAAACCCGATGAATTTTTACTCTATTAAGGTACATGTATGGGTCAATTTTCTTATCCATGGGATTATTCATGGGAACAAAGTTATACCCGCCGGGTTTGCGGGTATGGGTACGTTCTTATGCTACCTAAACCCGCAAACCCATGGATAAAATTGTAATACCCAAATTTCAAATAATGAGAATGGAGTGATCTCCCTATGGGTGTGACTTCTATTTATTAGTGCATGTTAACACTCATGTAAAATAAAACAATTAACAAATGACACATTATTAAATTGTGCACCATGCTGGCTTTTGTTTGTTTGTGCATTTAATAAAAAAATAGTAATCACATTAATGGAAATAAATTAGTGTCAAAATTGGGGATTTAATACCTAATTTGAAAATTTGGAAAAGGAAAGTAGCAAATAAAAGAAGAGAAAGAAAACTCTACGTAAAAAAGTATAATAATAAAATAAAATATATAAATAAATATTAATTATGTTGGGACTTGAACTGGTGCAATTAGCCCAAATGTGAAACCTATAATCAGAGTTGAATTCACATTTGAAATCAAAAAAAAAATTAGAAAAGGAAAAAAAGAAAGAAAAGAAGGATAAAAAGTAAAGGATTTTGTGCCTTGATGGGCCGGCGAACATGAATTCGGCCCAAGACCGTCATCACTTGCGCGCCCACGCGGGCCGACCATCCCTTTTTGCATGACAGCTCGGCCAGTCGCCCTAGCCACTCGCTCCCAGCCATGTGCATGAAGTCACTGCCGTGTGGCCGTGTGGGCTACCCTTGTCAGGGTTGTCCCTAACAAACTCCGTAGCCCGCGCAGCCTTGTCGTTTTTCTCGGGGATTCGTTGCCTCCGGCCGGAATCCGCACACGATCCAACTGTCGCCATCCCTACAGACTCTCCCTTCCTAATGCATATATGCCACCTCGTAAACCCATTGTGTTGTCCCCCACACCTCGCTCGAACCGTGCCACAGTAATCGGAGAAGGAAGGCGAATGTGGGTGCCGTCGCGTCCGTCGCTGCTGGCCGGTGTCCATGAGGCAGATGCAAGTATCACCAAAAGATGGAAAAGTAGCCATACCACCAATTCAACAAACGGACAGCCGGAGCTCGAGCGATGGCTCACCAGAGCAATGCGGTGCCACAGATTCCTCAATATATCGTGGACGGGGGTTCTGCTAGCGCAAGAGTATCATCGGGTGCGACATCACAGGTGAGTATCTTCTTTGAATGTCTCCTCCGCTGCATGTAGGTTTGTTCGAACTAGAAGATAGGGCGCGACAGGGTTGATCGGATGCTCCAGTCATGGCTACCACCATGGTGGCACTGTGCGCCGCTGAACAGATGACTAGGGGAGGAAGAAAGAGGTTAGTCTGTTGGATTTCGATCCAGCGGCTAAGATTAGATCGGGTTCAAATTAGATGTGGTTCGTTCGATCTGAATGGACAGGCGAGATTTTAAGTAGCATACCCTGTTGCAGTTGAAATCTAAGCCATAGGTTATTGATCCGATGGCTAGGCCCTGTCAATGATGTGGAACGTCCTCGGCCATGGATCTCGTATCGGAGGGCCTTAAGGGCGTACCGATTCGTAAAGCGGTATGAGTTAATCTAGGCCGTCCACTTCACATCCAGCGGTCCAAGCGCAATGATACCCCTTCGGCTGTGGCAGTTTTTCTTAAGAGCCCCTAGGGTTAGTAGAAATTAACCCTCAGTACGCATGCTGTGTAAAGTATTTACGCATAGCCCCGGAATTCTTACAGAATACCCCCTGCCTTTCTTGGTTTTAATGCGCCCAGTCCAGAAAACTCGAAAACCAGAGAAAGTAAATAGAAAATAGTTTTTTAAATATATAAATAAGTGCTAGAACTTGTAAAATTCATAGAAATTCCATTTTTAGTCCAAATTGATCCATTTCAGTTTCTAAAATTTTGTAATATTATTCTCTACCACCTAGAGTCTCTGTTTTGACATGAAAACAGTAAGAAAAATAATTTTTCACTTAATCCTATTTCAAGCACATAAAATCTTTGGAAATTCATATCTTAAAATCTATAACTCCAAAAATTATGATTCATGTTCCTAGGATTTTATTTTAATGTATAGATTATTATTATGTATTTTGTTTACATGTTTGGTGTGATGTTAATTTTCTCTATACGCCGTGCTTATTTGTATTGTGACGAGTAGAAGAACCCGTGACTGTGGATCCTGGTGCCCAGCAGATAGAAGTAGCTGAGCAGGAGCTCATTGAAGACAAGTTGTGCCCTTGACCACTTTTGTTACCCAATAATGTTCTTTAATATCACTTATTCATGCATATGTTTAATTTTGATGGGACCCAATAGGTCACCCTAGTCTGTTTATCCATTTTACCTTGTTTACCCCTGAATCATATGGGTAGTTATTCTATTGCTTTACATGGTTTTGGGTTAATATTTTATTATATCCATGTTTCAATTATTTATGTTATTCTATTTATGTTCATGTCAAGATCATTAATGTTAATTGGAACATGGAGTTATTTAACTTGAGAAACACGTGCTAGCATAAGGGAGGAATGAGACCCCCTTGGCTAACTAATTAGGAAAGCTAGTGGAAGACTATCTTACCCGAAAGGGGCAAGGGCAGTAGGGGAGTTGCATGCAAGGAGGTTTTCGGGTTGATTTTGCTGCGATGGCGGTTAGACGGGGGATTCTTGCAAGTGCTCTTCCTATAAACTGTAGCGGGTTTTTTAGAAGCTAGTGGAACTTTGTAAAGGCCTCGTAGTGGATCCCTAGCCATTCACCTTGGTAGTGTCTAAGGGTCTAGCTAACCCTGGCGACATGGGAAACACGACTTGTGGGTAAAGGGTACAACCTCTGCAGAGTGTAAAACTGGTATACTAGCCGAGCTCACGGTCATGAGCAGCTCAGGACCCTCGCATGATTAATTTATGGAACCTAAATTCAATTTGTCATATGCATTTGCATGGGTTTATTATTAATTTTGTTCTATTATTTTATTATGGTTTGGTATTTACTTATATTTAGTAATTGCTAATAAAATTTGACCAACTTATTAAAAGCAATGCTCAGCTTTAACCTCTATTGTTGATCAGCCTTACACATCACATGAACTTCCACCTTTGGTGAGTTCATGCACACTGGTTTCCCCACAACTTGTTGAGCGATGAACATGTGTGAGCTCACCCTTGCTGTCTCACACCCCACACAGGTCAAAAACAGGTACCACTGGATGAGGCGCATGGTGGATGTTGCGCTGTGTTCGTGAGCGGTCTAGGTCGTCATCTCCCAGTTGACTTTCTGGCGCCAAGGATGGATTTTAGATCCTATTATATTTATCTTTTATTTTGTAAGACTTTCGCTATGTAATAAGTACTCTGATTTTATTGTGACATTTATCTCTATACACTCTATTATTATATATGTTGTCTTCTTTGGCGCATGTATGAGATGCACCTGGTTTTGTCCCTTAAAACCCGGGTGTGACAGATAAAATATACCCGGTTCAGTTATATTGTGTGCCTCTTAAATCCTGATCTGTCTGTTATGATTAGGCACCATGCATTTATAGTTGACAAAGATGGAGAGGGGGAATCACTTTTCTACTGCAGTAAACCTTGTTTTCAATTTGAAGCAAATTGGGTTCAGGAGGAGAAGTGTGAACCCTTAGGTCATGTTCAGTTCTACCCTAATCCATATGGATTGAGCGGGTTTCAATTCCTAGTAAGTCAAAATCTCTCTAAATCCATATTAATCCCCTCCAATCTATATGGATTATAAATAACCGAACAAGCCCTTAGTGAAAAATGCTTGGAAGGGATCTATTAATGGATGTGCAGGTTCTGTACATGATGCAGTAAAGGCAGTGGCCAACGGTTTGTGGGATTGGAGTAAAAATATCATGGGCAATCTTGAAAAGAGAATAAAAAATACTAAAAAGATATAGAATTATGCAGGAGGATTAATACAACCTAGACGACTATTGATAAAGGGAATTGGTTAAAGGCGAAGTTGGAAAAGCTAGAAGAATAAGATATGTGCTGGAGACAAAGAGCCCATGTCAATTGGCTAAAGAATGGAGATAGAAATACTACTTTTTTCCACAAACAGGCTTCAGAACGACGAAGGAGGAGCAGAATTAAATATCTCATAAAAGTTGATGGAACTCGAGTGACAAACATGGAGGAAATTGAGTAATTGATTAAAGTGTATTTCCAAAACCTCTTTCAGGCTCAACCAGAAAGTGCTTGCTATGAAGAAGTCCTACAATGTGTGAAGAGAAGTATGACATTTGATATTGTTGGGACTTGCACTACCGGAATCTGAGGCTTTGCCGAGTGTCGGCCTCTTTGCCGAGAGCCGCACTCGGTAAAGTTAGGCTCTTGGCAACGAGCCTCTTTATCGAGTGCTGGACACTCGACATAGGACCTCACTCGGTAAAGACACGTTTGCCGAGTGTTAAACACTCGGTAAAGGCGGCGCTCGACAAAGGGCCGTCAGCGGTCGTCCCAGAGCTGACGGCCGTCAGTCTTTGCCGAGAGCCGTGGGTTGGCACTCGGCAAAGAGTCTTCTTTGCCGAGTGCCAACTTGTAGGCACTCGACAAAGGACTCTTTGTCGAGTGTCTTCTCTAGACATTTGGCAAAGTATATTTTTATTTTTTTGATTTTGTCTCCCAAACTTTTTGTGGTATATTCCTACACTATGTAGACCTATATGTATCATTTATGGACAATTATAACTGTGTTTGCAATATCTAGTAGATTTAGTTCGTTTATTTGAATTTCTTCGGAAAATTCATATTTGAACTGTAGGTCACTCAAAACTTGGAAAACCGTGCATGCAAAAATGATATTCATGTTACTTACCATAAGTTACGACCGATTCCAGGAGCGTACCGGAAACTTCGAGCAACATGCTCACTAAACATGGCCGTGAACTTGCCATCCACATGTTTAAAAATTGTATAAAACATAAACAAAGTCAGAAAATCATGAAACTTGTCCACGTGTCATGATATCATATGTACAGGCTGTGATAAAAATTTTAGAATGTTTGGAGAAAGTTGTGAGACACAATGTGTAGAAACCTAAGAGATCTACATTGAAACTATGATTTCATGTGTAGTTCTCTTAGGTTTCTACACATTGTGTCTCACAACTTTCTCCAAACATTCTACAATTTTTATCATAGCATGTACATATGATATCATGACACGTGGACAAGTTTCATGATTTTCTGACTTTGTTTGTGTTGTATACAATTTTTAAACATGTGGATGGCAAGTTCACGGCCATGTTTAGTGAGCATGTTGCTCGAAGTTTCCTGTACGCTCCTGGAATCGGTCGTAACTTATGGTAAGTAACATGAATATCATTTTTGCATGCACGGTTTTCCAAGTTTCGAGTGACCTACAGTTCAAATCTGAATTTTCCGAAGAAATTCAAATAAACGAACTAAATGTACTAGATATTGCAAACACAGTTATAATTGCCCCCAAATGGTACATGTAGGTCTACATAGTGTAGAAACAAACCACAAAAAGTTTGGTGGCCAAAACCAAAAAATACAAATGTACTTGGCCGAGTGTCAGATGGTGACACTCGGCAAAGTATGCTTTGCCGAGTGCCGTCCAGGTAGGCACTCGGCAAAGAAGTGTAAAGTATACTTTGCCAAGTGTCACCTGACCGACACTCGGCAAAGGAGCCTTTGCCGAGTGTCGCCGATCTGGCACTCGGCAAAGCTTATTTTAAAAATAAAAAAATCTTTGCCGAGTGCCAGATCGAGGGCACTCGGCAAAGAAGGAAAATATACTTCGCGCCCGTCTTCTTTCTTCTTCTTTCTCTCCTCTCACTCTCTCTGTCTAACCGCAGTGCGCCGCCGTCGCCCTAAACCGCCGCCGCCCCGCCGCCTCCTGCGCCGCCGCCGACGTGCCGAGCTCACCCGCGCCCGCCCGCACCTGCCGTGCGCCGCCGGCTCGCCGTGCCACCGCGAGCGCCGCTCGCCGCGCTGCCCCACCGCCGTCCTGCCGTACGCCACCGTCTCCCCCGCCCGCCACCGTCTTAAGGTATAATTTTATTAAATTATGTATTAATGTTTATATTAATCTATTTATGTTTTATAGATTAATGTATTGATGTTTCATATATTATGTATTTCATAAACACATGTTTATATTAATGTGTTGATCACTCAGTATATGTCTCCCATCCAATCCACCACCGCACTCCGCCACTCGCACCGACCCTCACACAACACACTCCCACAACACACTATCCCATCCTATCCACCACGTCGTCACCGAGCCTCACACAACACACTCCCACAACACACTATCACACCCTATCCATCACGCCGTCACCGACCCTCACCACGCCACTCGCACAACACACTCCCCATCCTATCCACCACCGCACCGACCCTCACCACGCCAACGTCTACAATTCCTCGTCGTCGTGCCGTTGAATTGAATATATATATATATATATATATATATATATATATATATATATATATATATATATATATATATATATGTGTGTGTGTGTGTGTGTGTGTGTGTGTGTGTGTGTGTGTGTGATTGCCGGCCATCGTGCCATTGAATTATTAGTGGAAGACAACCATCGTGCTGATACTTTTATTTGCAGGATTTCGAAACCTCCCCGTGCAGGGGAGGTGCTGCCGAAATTTTCTGTTGCTAGGCTTCTGTTAGAGGATGGAGAACCGTGAGTGGATGTACACGGGCCGTAGATGAAGAAACGATGTCACCACTGAATGGATTAGAAAGACCGATGATTTTGTGGAACGGGCATATGACGAAGCTGCTAAAGGAGCGAGTCTAGTCCCATGCCCGTGCAGCAAATGTGCCAACCGGAAAAGAAAACCAAAGAAGGCCATGGTAGAACATATTTGGAAGAATGGATTTACGCCGGGCTATACTCGGTGGATATTTCATGGTGAAGCGCATCGTACGAGAGAGGAGGTGCTGAGACAACGTGTCGAGGATTATGACGCGGATGCGGGGGTAGCAGATATGTTGAACGACTATCAGGAGGCACAATACACGGGAGGATGTATGGGTGACGAGCCAGAGCCGACTGCAAAGGCGTTCTACGACATGTTCGACGCGGCACAGAAGCCCCTTCATGGCCAGACAAAGGTTTCTCAACTGGATGCCATTGGGCATGTAATGGCGTTCAAGTCGCAGTACAGCATGAGTAGAGACGCATTCGATGGCTTGTTGACGGTTATTGGGAGCCTGCTTCCAGATGATCACGTTCTGCCAAAGAGCATGTACGAGGCACAGAAACTCCTTCGTGCACTCAAGATGACGTATGAGCAGATTCATGCTTGTCAGAAGGGCTGCGTGCTATTTAGGAAAGAATACGCGGAGGCAAAGTACTGTCCCAAGTGCACATCGTCTAGGTTCATGGAGGTAGACTCTGGTGATGGACAGGAGAGGCAGCTCGACATCCCCTTGACAATCCTACGACACCTTCCGTTCATACCGAGGATCCAGCGTCTGTACATGACAGAGGAATCCGCGAAAGAGATGACATGGCACAAAAATGGAAAACGATACAATCCTAACAAGATGGTGCATGCATCCGATGGTGAAGCATGGAAACATTTTGATGCCATTCACCGTGAGAAAGCCGAAGAGGCTCGAAATGTACGTGTTGCGTTGGCCACAGATGGGTTCAATCCCTATGGAATGAGCGCTGCCCCATACACATGTTGGTCCGTGTTTGTTACCCCAATCAATCTCCCCCTGGTGTGTGCTTTCAAAGGCAGAATATATTTGTGTCATTGATAATTCCCGGACACCCGGGGAATAAAATGGGCGTGTACATGAAGCCTTTGATCGATGAATTGGTACGTGCCTGGGAGGAAGGGGTATGGACGTATGACCGAGCTACGAAGACAAACTTCAGAATGCATGTTTGGTACCAGTACTCCATGCATGACTTACCGGCCTATGGGCTATTCTGTGCCTGGTGTGTTCACGGTAAGTTCCCATGCCCAGTTTGCAAGGAAGCTCTTAGGTTCATTTGGTTGAAAAAGGGTGGCAAATATTCGTCCTTCGATAAACATCGACAATTTCTTCTTGCTGACCATCCATTCCGCCTAGACATCAAGAACTTTATGAAAGGTGTCATAGTGACAGACCGCCCACCTGCAACGATGACTGGTGCCGAAATTCGTCAACAGATAGATGGGCTCGTGGCCAATACAGAAGGTGGTTTTGTGGGATATGGTGAGCAGCATATGTGGACACATAAGTCTGGCTTGACTCGGCTCCCCTATTATGACGACCTGCTCGTTCCACACAACATTGACGTAATGCACACTGAAAAGAATGTTGCCGAGGCACTGTGGGCAACAATTATGGACATTCCTGATAAGTCAAAGGATAATGTGAAGGCAAGAGTGGATCTGGCAGCGTTATGTGATAGACCAAAACTAGAGATGAAGCCGCCAAGTGGCGGAAAGACGTGGAGAAGGCCTAAGGCCGATTTCGTCCTAAGCAGGGCCTAGAGGAAGGAAGTACTTCAGTGGATCAAGATGTTGATGTTTCCTGATGGGTATGCAGCTAACCTGAGTAGGGGGGTGAACATATCTACTATGCGAGTCTTAGGGATGAAGAGTCATGACTTCCACATATGGATTGAACGAATTCTTCCTGCGATGGTTTGAGGCTATGTCCCTGAGCATGTCTGGCTAGCGCTTTCAGAGTTGAGCTATTTCTTCCGTCAGCTTTGTGCAAAAGAGTTATCTCGGACCGTGGTTGCAGACTTGGAAAGATTGGCACTCGTGTTACTGTGTAAGCTTGAGAAGATATTTCCACCCGGCTTCTTCAATCCAATGCAGCATTTGATTCTTCATCTCCCCTATGAGGCACAAATGGGGGGCCCATGCAGGGACGTTGGTGCTATCCAATCGAGAGATGTCTAAAGACTATTCGAAAGAAATGTAGAAATAAATGCAAAATCGAGGCTTCCATTGCAGAGGCATACATTCTAGAGGAGGTCTCAAACTTCACAACAACTTATTATGGTGACAAACTGCCGAGCGTGCATAATCCACCCCCTCGTTACAATGATGGCGACAATGAATCGAACCTTAGCATATTTCGAGGCCAACTCGGAAGCGCAAGTGGCTCGACCACCAAGACCCTGACACATGAAGAGTGGCGGCATATCATGCTATACGTATTGACCAACCTTGAAGAGGTGACGCCATACATGGAACAATTTCTTCATGAATTCTGGCGTCGATCAAGGGACCCCACTCCACAGGAATATGATGCTCTTCTTAGAAAGGGTGCGAGAAATGGGTTGCCTGATTTCATTTCCTGGTTCAAATGTAAGGTACGTGCTTAGTTTGTAAAAGAGATACGTCTTTGAACTCAATTTAGCATCTTTTAACTTGCGAATACTTGCAGGGCCAAAGAGATCCGTCTGTGAGTGCCGAGTTGAGACAAGTAGCCAACGGCTTTGCTTATAGGGTCAAGAAATATTCTGGGTATGACGTCAATGGATACCGTTTTCGCACAACACACTACGACAAAAGTCGGTCCAATCGGAAAACAACATGTTCTGGAGTCTTTACGCCTGGCCTTGACAATGTCGATTATTTTGGACAAATCGAAGAAATATATGAGCTCAATTTTTATGGTTCCAAACCTCTTACTCCAGTGATATTCAAATGTCATTGGTTTGACCCTCAAGTGACGAGACGGACACATTCTAATCTTGGGATAGTCGAAATTCGACAAGATTCCACCTTAGTAGGAGACGATGTCTATATCGTGGCCCAACAGGCCACACAAGTGTATTATCTCCCATATGTGTGTCAAACGAAAGAACATCTTAAGGGTTGGGATGTTGTGTATAAGGTATCGCCGCATGGGAGGTTACCTGTTCCTAACGATGAAGATTACAACTTAGACCCGGACACATATGATGGAGAGTTCTTCCAAGAAGATGGGCTAGAAGGGCGATTTGAGATAGACTTAACTAAAGCTATCGGATTGGACGTAGATATTGAAATGGTTGTTGATGAGGAGGATGATGAGGTGCAAAATGATAATGACTTAGTAATCCTTGAAGGCAATGACATTAATGATGAGGTTGCGTCTTTCGATGGTGTTGAGATTGAAATGCTTGATAGTGATGATGAGAGTTATGATCCGGCTAACCCCGACACATATGAAGATTATTTTTAATTGATGTAATGCCATATGACTTTTTATTTCGCACCTATTTTTAAATACATCTTTTTATATGTGCTTATTTGTTTACTCTTAATTGCAGGTTGTTGGACAAATATGGTGGGCGGTTGGCTGAGTAGGAGGAGGGGGAGGAGGCGTAGGACGGCGGACGAGGCAGAGCAGGCAGCGTAGCCTGACGAGGCAGAGCAGGCAGCACAACAGCAGGCGGTGCCTCAGGACGACGACGACCAGCAGCAGGATGACGACGACCAGCAGCAGGACGCCTTAGGTTTAGGCGGCTCTAGTTCGAGGAGCATCTACCTGCGAGGCCCCGCGAGTCTCCCTCAGCGTCCCATACTTTGGGACAGGCGGCCGCTGATTCGGCCGGAAGGGGAGAGGTATGTAACTTTATGTTCTTCATTCTTGTTCATATTATGTGTTCAAAATCATAATATAAACTAATACTTTTTATTTATCACTTGGACAGGTCTTGGACGGTTTTGGATTATGCTGGGGGTCATCGTCGCCCCCCAATGGCATCCTCGCCCTGCTGTGCAGGGAACACTTCCCTGGACTTGTGGAGTACGCCGGAGTGACGGGCCTAGCCTTCACCTTCGACCACTACACCGTCGCCCCCGATGCAGTAGACCGGGACGAGAGGGAATTCAATAACAAGGCGGAGCGGGTGAAGCAAGAGCTGTGGGTAAGTCTTAGTATAATGTAAAATATGTCGCATTCGTTGCAAATTCTTGAAATAATGTATGGATACATCATTTTTGTATGCAGGATTTCTTCAGATGCGATGCTGGATATGAGGCTAGGGCGGATGTGGTGGCCACCACGAGCTATAAGAAGCTCGTCGTGGACATGCACTATGAGGCTCGAATCTAGGCCATCATCACCTACCACGGCTCCGTCCTTGGGGAGAGGGTGACCAAACCTCAAGCTCGAACCATGTCGTTGACCAAGGAGCAGTATCTGCAGGTAAAGTCATGCATGTTTGGTACCAGTACTCTATGCATGAATTTTATTTTATCTTCTGATATGCACTTTACGTGTATACTTTGTAGATGATTCCATATTGGTGCGCCGCACATCCTCTGTGCTGGGAGCAGATGGTGGATAGGTGGTGTTCGTGTCACACCCGGTTCCAGGGGGTAGAACCGAGTGCATACCATATGTGTGCCAGGATCCATTTCCACACATATGTTGACGTCACAAGTGTAATATATCAAAAGACAATGCAATAAAGGCGTAAAGAGAGTATAAAACTTTATTACATCATCTGAAACATTGTGTCTTAAACAAGTATCATATCAAAGTAAAGCGGAAATAAATAACTGGGCAATCTTCCACAGGAAGTTGACCGGCGCATCGTTAGACTTAGAATTCCTCGTCGATAAATTCTCCATCAAAGTCTCCAGCATCACCCTCTGATCAAAATATTAGCAAGGGTGAGCTCACTTATGGTCGGGGCTCAGCATGTGGGGGAAAATTAATGCAGGTATAACAAGGTGAGGCTAAGTCTGAGCAGTAAGCATTTTAGTTGGTCAATATTTTATTAACAACACCTGTCTTACTATTAAGTGTGAATCCCAAATATCCCATTTAAACAAAAGAATATGAATATAACAAAAGCATTTAAGTGAAACCACTTAAGCAAATTATTGGTAGATCATCGGATCTCAATTTATGTCCATCTTTAAGTTCAAATTATCATGTGAGGAGTCCAGGTCGCTCATAACCGGGAGCACGACTGATATATCAGTTTTTACACTCTGCAGAGGTGGTACAACTTTACCCACAAGCCATGTATCCCATCTAGCCCGGGTTGATCGGACCCTTAGACACTGCCAAGGTGAATGGCTAGGGATCCATTATGAGGTTTTCACAAAATACACTTAATACGAAGCAACCCGCTAAGGTTTCTAAGACGATGGTGGTGGCCCCCTGGGTGAAGTACCTTAGCCAAGAATACGACCCCATGTTAACGTGGGCTGCCAGCACCTACCGCTCCCCCTCTTGCCCATCTTTCAGGTAAGGTTGCTAGGCACTAAGCATATAGAGCTAATTACCAAAGCCAGAGCCATGATAGCACTCGTGGTTGTACTGTTATCCTGGGGGTCACTCCATGTTCCAATTAATTTGTAATAAAGTTATTTTTAACCATCGAGTTAATGTCATAATTGCAAATTAACATTTTTGGAACATAAAACCAATTCAAGAGTGACTTTAAGAATCATTAAGTTGAGCGGTAGCATGAATCTTGCACAGCTTAATTATTTTCCCAGGTTAAACAAGGAATATAGGTAGTAAATCTAGGAAATCCTTAATTAGGTAAGCCCATCAAATTATGCACTATATCGAAAAGTAAACATTGTTATATGCAATGAGTAGGTACAAACAGAATATGCAGAGGGAGAATCCACTTGCCTTGCTCAACAGCGTCTTGCGGGTCGTCCCCGAACGAGTTCGGATTCTCTACCACACAGTCCGCTTCTATTATAGTCGCACATCGCACATACAAAAATAAAGTATGCACCCATAAGTAAACATGCACCATTACATAATCATACATCATTACATGCACATTAACACGTCGTACTAATCACATTTTAATTACGTACTAATCGCGTAAATACTTATTAATTTAATTATAGCTATTAATGTGAATCCTAATGGTGAATTTATGGGTGGGTGCAATAAATACGGTTCTAACTAGTATTAATATATTTTAACATCATTAATAACATTAAATGATAATTATCATCTTTTAATACTAATAAATGAATTAATACCTTTTATTATTTCTAACTCAAATTGTTTAGTATGACCAAAAATGAATCTAATAATATTAATATTCTAAAAGTCTACATAAATTGGTAATTGTACTTTTTATAAAACAAGTGAGGATATTCTGACATAAACTAGTATTTTGTTTAATCCAAAAATCTAAGTGCTCAATTTGCGAACAAGATTATTTTAACTAGTAAAAATCTATTTACCACACTACCGGTGATCTTTTCTCTTTTCTTTCTAAAAAGAAAATGTTAATAAAATAATTAGATAAATCATCTAAAAAAATCCCATATTATTCAAATGACATGAGTTCTATACCATTTTCTAATCCATCAAAAGTGCACCTATAATTCTCCAAATAGTTTCTAGAATTTATCGTGACCAAAATTGACTATAATTTCTTATCTAGTATTTTTATCACCAACGTGTGACTATTAAATCTACGCCATATTTTTCTAAACCAAAATCAACGCGTCGATTACATGGAATAACACGGTGCACTACTAATCGTATATTTTTAACAAATTCCGTAGCGCACACAAATACATAAATTGGAATCACATGTGTTCATATTACAACAAACAAACTATACAACACATGAATCGAATCGAAAGCACTTTATAAAATACATAAAATAAATTTGGGTCATCAACAACCTCGGGTTTGTGCGTGTGACGGGGACGGATCGACGGGTTTCGGCCGGACGGAGTGCGGGGCTCGACTATGGACGGCGAGTGCGTGGCTCCTGCGACGAACTGCGACTCCGGTGAACTCCGACGAGCGTAGACAGCAAACGACGGCGTGTCCGAGCGGGTGAAGCTCCGACGATAACAAGGTGTAGTGGCTATAGCCTAAGGACGATTGAGCGAGACGAAGTGCAGAGCCGAGCTATTGGGGAGGAAGGAAGCATGACGTCTCTAGCTTTATAGGCTGACGGCAAAGAGAGTTTAAATCCTGTTTAAAGCTCCGTGATGGCCACATGATGAACCGTTTCTGCACGACACGAACAGGAGTTGTAAACACCACTAATGGAGGAAGGAATGAGGCACAGAAAGAAGAAACGGCAGTAACGGCAGCTATGACTTCAATGGGGCGCGGACTGCGCGGCTGCTCGACTTCCAGGCAGCGAGGTCGCGGTGCAGAGGGACCGTTGGGGTTCGCGCAGGGTCGGTCGGGCGTCGCGGTGCGTGGGGCTCGGGCGATTCGGCTTCGGGCCTGCTCGGGTGTCGCTGCTGGGCGTGCGGCGTAGGCGCGCGCAGGGGCTGGCCTGGCTGCCTGGGCGGGAGGCGGCTCGGTCGTCGGCCTGAGCGCTGGAGGCCTCTGCAGCGAGGGAGAGAAGCAAAGAGAGGAGAGAGGAGAGAGTGGGAGAGAGAGAGAAACGTGAGAGAGAGAGACGTGAGGGAGAGAGGGACGTGAGGGAGAGAGAGACGTGAGGGAGAGAGGCGGCGGCTGGGGAAAAAATCCCCAGGGGCGCGCGCGGCGTTTAGGGCTAGGGCTAGGTTTTAGGGTTTTGGGCCCCTAGTGGGCCGGTTAGTGTAGGATTTGGGTTTTTTTTAATTGCGAAATGCATTTTTAAAGAGCTCGAAAAATTCATAAAAAATTTACCAAAAATATTTATAAATAGAATACTTATTTTTAGACTAATAATTATTATTTTTCTTCATTATTGTTTAGTTACTAGGATTTCTTTTTCAAGGGAAATTTATAACAATCATCCGAGAATCAAGCAAGCGCATAGAAAGAAAATGATCAAAATGCAAATAAATAATTAAACACTTAAAAAAATTATTACCCTAATTAATATAATAACTAGATCCATTATTTTTATTTGATGGCTTTTGTGGTGTTACAAACCTACCCCTCTTAAAAAGAATCTCGTCCTCGAGATTAAGAAACTTCCGAGAATAACTGGGGAAATTCTGCTCTGAGTTCATCTTCTCTTTCCCAAGTGGCCTCATCTTCCGAATGATGACTCCACTGAACTTTGCACATGTTAATGACTTTACTCCGCGTAATTCTGCGAGATGTTTCCAGAATTCTGATTGGGTACTCCGAATAAGTCAAATCTTCATTAATATTCAGTTCTTCCATGGGTAACTGTTCTTCTGGTACCCTTAAGCACTTCTTGAGTTGTGATACGTGAAATACGTCATGCACATCTGATAGTCTATCGGGTAGCTCTAACTGGTAGGCTACTTCGCCTTTTCTTTCCAAAATCTTGAATGGGCCAATATAGCGAGGTGATAATTTTCCTTTAACCTTAAACCTTTTCATTCCTCTCATCGGTGAAACTTTAAGGTAGACAAAGTCTCCTACTTCAAACATCAATTCTCTTCTTCTATTATCAGCATAGCTCTTCTGTCTTGACTGTGCTGTCTTCAAATTTTCTCTGATAATTTGTACTTGCTTTTCCGCCTCTTGGAGAATTTCTGGACCAAATACTTGATTTTCTCCAGTCTGATTCCAATAAAGCGGTGTTCTACACTTTCGTCCATAGAGTGCTTCAAACGGTGCCATTTTGAGACTTGCTTGATAACTGTTGTTATATGAAAATTCTGCATAAGGCAAACTTTTATCCCAGCTTCTACCATGCTTTAGAGCGCACGCTCTTAGCATATCTTCTAATACTTGGTTCGTTCTTTCCGTTTGCCCATCCGTTTGCGGATGATAAGCTGAACTAAAATTTAGCTTGGTATCCATGGACTCATGAAGTCTTTTCCAAAAGCGCGAGGTAAATTGGGTTCCTCGATCTGATACGATCTTCTTTGGTACTCCATGCAGACAGACAATCCTCGACATATATAATTCTGCTAACTGAGCTCCTGAGTAAGTTGTCTTCACAGGTATAAAATGTGCTACTTTAGTTAACCTGTCTACTATGACCCATATTGAATCATAGCCATCTCGAGTACGGGGTAGTCCAACTATGAAATCCATACTGATTTCTTCCCATTTCCATTCCGGTACCTTGAGAGGTTGTAGCAATCCTGCTGGTCTTTGGTGTTCGGCTTTAACTCGCTGACACATGTCACATAATGCAACATGAGTAGCAACATCTCTTTTCAAACCGTACCACCAATACTTTTCCTTAAGGTCCTGGTACATCTTTGTACTTCCAGGGTGAATAGAGTAAGCTGAATCATGAGCTTCTCTCAAAATAAGTTGGCGTAAGTGCTCGATTTCCGGTACACAGATTCTCTTCTTAAACCATATTGTGCCTTGTTCATCTTCCGTGAAATCTAGGGCTTTACCCAAACTAATCAAAGATTTAATTTCCTTAATCTTCTCATCGGACTCTTGTCCTTTACGGATCTCTTCTTCCAAAGTAGATTCGACCTCCATCACTGTTGTTTCTACATTATTGAGAAGTCCAAGGTTGAGTCGTTCCATTTCCCAGCATAATTCTTGTGACATCAAATGAGTAGTGATGTTGTTCACTTGACCCTTACGGCTCAAAGCGTCAGCTACTACATTTGCCTTTCCGGGGTGATATTGTATTTCCAAATCATAATCTTTAATCAACTCAAGCCATCTTCTCTGTCTGAGGTTGAGTTCCTTCTGAGTGAATATATATTTCAGGCTTTTGTGATTCGTGAAGATTTTGCACTTGTTTCCAATCATATAGTGCCTCCAAATCTTCAAAGCATGCACTACGGCCGCTAGTTCCAAATCATGTGTAGGATAATTTTTCTCATGTTTCCTCAACTGTCTTGAAGTATAAGCAATCACTTTTCCTTCTTGCATTAGCACACATCCAAGTCCAAGGTGTGATGCATCACAATACACATCAAATCCCTTGTGGATGTCTGGCATTACCAGTATTGGTTCAGTGGTTAACCTCTTCTTGAGTTCCTCAAAACAATTCTGACAAGCTTCATCCCATTTGAACTCTTTGCCTTTCTCCAGTAGAGAGGTAAGAGGCTTCACTAACTTGGAAAAACCTTCAATAAATCTTCTATAGTATCCTGCTAATCCAAGAAAACTTCTGATCTTGGACGCAATCTGTGGGTTGCTTCCAATTTAGTATCTCACTTATCTTTCCTGGGTCCACTTTAATTCCACCATCGGTAACAATATGCCCTAAGAAAGCAACTTCCTTAAGCCAAAAATCACACTTCGAGAATTTTGCGTACAGTTGGTTGTCACGAAGCTTTCGTAGGACTAGCCTTAGATGATCTTCATGTGTTTCTTCATTCGGAGAATATATCAGTATGTCGTCAATGAATACGACCACAAACTGATCCAGATATTCCATGAATACTTTATTCATCAAGTTCATAAAGTATGCGGGTGCATTAGTCAGTCCAAATGACATGACCAAAAACTCATATAATCCATATCTCGTCGTGAAGGCTGTCTTCGGTACATCTTCTGCTCGAATCTTTAACTGATGATATCCCGATCTCAGATCTATCTTCGAGAATATCTTAGCTCCCTTCATTTGATCGAATAAATCTTCAATCCGAGGTAGTGGGTATTTATTCTTGATGGTTACTTCATTCAAACTTCTATAATCAACGCACATTCTTCTCGAACCATCCTTCTTGTTCACAAACAGCACTGGGGCTCCCCAAGGGGATGAACTTGGGCGAATAAAACCTTTTTCTAGTAATTCTTCTATTTGTTTCTTCAGTTCTACTAAATCTTTGCCATCCATTCTATAAGGTCTTTTCGAGATAGGCGCGGTTCCGGGTACTAATTCAATAGAAAACTCTATATCACGGTCAGGTGGCATACCTGGTAATTCTTCCGGAAATACGTCTGGGTATTCGCACACTACTTTGATATTTTCCAAGGGCTTTTCTTCCAAGTGATTGATCACTGTCTTCCCTTTTTCACCTGTTGACTTGTCTATGTTGACTTGGATTCTTTCACCTTGAGGACTTGTCAACGTAATTGTTCCGTTGGCACACCGTATCACTCCATCACAACTTTTCAACCAGTTGCATCCAAGAATCACATCAATCCCGTTGGATCCTAGGACCACTGGGTCGACTGTAAAATCTATTCCTTGAATCTTGATATTAACATGAGGGCATGAGTGTGTGGCCTTCATGTCACCTCCTGGTGAACTAATGTGTAATATCCTCTTCAGAGGGTACTTAGGTATGTTATGTTTTTCCACAAATGACTCAGTTATAAATGAATGTGATGCTCCAGAGTCAAATAAAACTGATGCAGGTATGGAGTTAACAAGGAACATACCATACACAATGTCGGCATCCTCAGGCACTGATTCCGCAGTGACGTGATTGACCCTTCCTCTGCTCTGGTTCTGTGGTGTCTTGTTCTGAGCAGATCCATGAGCGGGGGTGTTCTGGTCATTCCTCTGATTATTGCCTTTCTGAGGTGTCTGCTGGTTGCGCCTTGGGCAGTTGTTGGCATAGTGGCCTAGTTCACCGCACTTGAAACAGCCGTTGGGTTGGACAGGTGCGTTGTTCCTGGCCTGCGTGTTGTTGGTGCCACCTTGACGGTTCTGTGAATTTCCACCAGACCTCTGGTTGGTCTGGGGGTTGCTCCTTTGTTGATTCTGATTCTGATTATTTCTCTGGCTTTGCTGTCCAGAGCGTTGCACTTGATAATTATTTCCACCCTGATTTCCAGAGCGGAACTGCGAACCTTGAGCATTATTTGGCCGGGTGTTCCTGCTGGACTGACCTTGGAATTTTCTCTTATGGTCAGATAGCTCCTTCCTTTTGCTTTCTAGGCCAATTGCCTTGTTCAGGAGTGTCTGGAAGTTGGGGAATGTGTGACTCTGAAGTTGATAGTTCAGAGGTCCAATCAACCCTTCCAGGAAACGCTCTTGGCGCTTCTCATCAGTGTCCACTTCCTCAGGGGCATAACGTGAAAGCTGAGTGAAGCGATCACGATACTCACTGACAGACATATTCCCTTGAGTAAGGGAAAGGAACTCCTTCTTCTTTAGCTTCATGATTCCAGAGGGGATGTGGTGAGCGCGGAAGTTCTCCTGAAACTCCTGCCAGGTTATGGTGTCAGCGTTGGGATGTGCCGCTGTGAAGGCATCCCACCAATCGGACGCAGCTCCCTCGAGTCTTCCCGAGGCGTACAAGACCTTCTCTCGGTCGTTGCACTGAGTGATGTCCAGCTTCTTCCCAATGACTTTGAGCCAGTCATCGGCATCAAGAGGATCAACCGCATGAGAAAATGTCGGCGGGTGATGACTCATGAAATCCCGGTGTCTATCTCTGGCCGGGGGTGCATACTGCTGCTGCTGGGGTTGCTGATTCTGTTGGTTCTGTTGTAATTGCTGAACCGCAGCAGTAAGTCCTTGCAGAATCTGTATTTGGGCGGCGATGAACTGCTCCATATTGGGATTTGGTGGTGGCGGTGGTGGTGGTGCTTGTTGTCCATGCTGGTTCCGGTTGTTAGGTCCTTGACGTTGGTTCACCATCTGTTTTGTTAGGAAGTGAAGTCCTTAGAAAAGTGAGGAGTAGAAAAGATTCTAGAGGGAAAATAGCTTAAGTTTTACAAATTTTATATGTTCTTATGGCCATCATTTCATAAGACCATAGCACTCAAACAAAGATTCAAATCAAGCATTTCAATCAATCACCATCACATGGTTGATATTTATTAATATAAAAATTTAAAGATAGTTTCATCGTCTAACGCGAAGCGTAACTTATTACATCATGATCAACACTCCTAAAGCAGCCTAGCGACGGATCCGGGCTCTCCGTAGCGCAGCCTCTTGCGGGGAGGAGACAACGCCACAGCGGGAACCTGAGCTTCTGGCGGATTCAGTCCTTGCAGTTGGGCTTCTAGGGCTGCAATCCTGGCGTGGGCATTCTCCAGCTCCAAGTGCACACTGTAGAGGTCCAGAGTGGCACTGTCCAGGTCGGTGTTGAGACCGGCCACTACACCAGCTAGGGTGTTGAGGCGGTCCTCACCAGGCTCACCTGGGACAATGTTGGTCTGGTTCTCTCCACGCAGGCGCTGAGGAAGATGCCTGAACCTCGTGTTCTGCAGCTGCTGCCGGTAGGTGTGGCTAAGCGACCATAGGGTCCGACGGGCAGCATCGCTGACCGAGGCAGCGTAGGTGGACAGCGGTATCAGGGACTCATGAGCAGACAGAGTCCTGAATCCCCTGTCACCTGCATCCATCACCCTGACATGGATGCGGGTGATGTAATAGCAAGCCCGGGGAGGCTCGCTCACCCGCCTCGTCTCGTACAGGGGGCGGACGTAGGCGCCTAGCGCATGCAGCACCTCCTGCAGCAGGTTGGGGAAGTGCCCTGTCTCGAACATTGATGTATAATGTTCGACAACAGGACCAAACCCCATGAAGTGGTCCTGCTGGGCGTAGTCAGCTTCCTGGTTGACGTGCTCATCCTCTCCATCGTCGTCGTCGTCGTCACCCTCGTCATCGCCGTCTCCGGAGTCGTCGAGATCATCGCCTCCAGGTGCAGGTGCTTGAAAGGCTGGTGCCGACGATGCTGACGTCGAGGACCCAGCTGCGAAGGCTAGGGATTCAGCCAACGGGGTGGGGGTCGGCAGCTGCTCCTCCGAGCTGTCCTCCAGGTTGATCACGTTCTCCACTCGGACGGGAGGGAGATTCGCTGGAGCATCCTCGACTACCACTGGGTAGACCGGGATCTGCCGGGGCTGAGGGGCGTAGTTAGTGTTGACGCGAGTGGTTTGGAGAGTGCGAACCATCTACAAGAGAAGAGTTAACTTAGTTGAATTTCAAAGAGGTAAGACTGATAAAGGAATTTATAGGAATGAAATTAGCAAGTTTTGAATAACTTAGGCTTTCCATTTCTAACTAATCTAACGACCTAGGGTCAGCATTGCTTTGATACCACTTCTGTCACACCCGGTTCCAGGGGGTAGAACCGAGTGCATACCATATGTGTGCCAGGATCCATTTCCACACATATGTTGACGTCACAAGTGTAATATATCAAAAGACAATGCAATAAAGGCGTAAAGAGAGTATAAAACTTTATTACATCATCTGAAACATTGTGTCTTAAACAAGTATCATATCAAAGTAAAGCGGAAATAAATAACTGGGCAATCTTCCACAGGAAGTTGACCGGCGCATCGTTAGACTTAGAATTCCTCGTCGATAAATTCTCCATCAAAGTCTCCAGCATCACCCTCTGATCAAAATATTAGCAAGGGTGAGCTCACTTATGGTCGGGGCTCAGCAAGTGGGGGAAAATTAATGCAGGTATAACAAGGTGAGGCTAAGTCTGAGCAGTAAGCATTTTAGTTGGTCAATATTTTATTAACAACACCTGTCTTACTATTAAGTGTGAATCCCAAATATCCCATTTAAACAAAAGAATATGAATATAACAAAAGCATTTAAGTGAAACCACTTAAGCAAATTATTGGTAGATCATCGGATCTCAATTTATGTCCATCTTTAAGTTCAAATTATCATGTGAGGAGTCCAGGTCGCTCATAACCAGGAGCACGGCTGATATATCAGTTTTTACACTCTGCAGAGGTGGTACAACTTTACCCACAAGCCATGTATCCCATCTAGCCCGGGTTGATCGGACCCTTAGACACTGCCAAGGTGAATGGCTAGGGATCCATTATGAGGTTTTCACAAAATACACTTAATACGAAGCAACCCGCTAAGGTTTCTAAGACGATGGTGGTGGCCCCCTGGGTGAAGTACCTTAGCCAAGAATACGACCCCATGTTAACGTGGGCTGCCAGCACCTACCGCTCCCCCACTTGCTGAGCCCCGACCATAAGTGAGCTCACCCTTGCTAATATTTTGATCAGAGGGTGATGCTGGAGACTTTGATGGAGAATTTATCGACGAGGAATTCTAAGTCTAACGATGCGCCGGTCAACTTCCTGTGGAAGATTGCCCAGTTATTTATTTCCGCTTTACTTTGATATGATACTTGTTTAAGACACAATGTTTCAGATGATGTAATAAAGTTTTATACTCTCTTTACGCCTTTATTGCATTGTCTTTTGATATATTACACTTGTGACGTCAACATATGTGTGGAAATGGATCCTGGCACACATATGGTATGCACTCGGTTCTACCCCCTGGAACCGGGTGTGACAGTTCGGCTGAGTGGGACGAGGCACACACCGCTAGCCAGGAACGGCGTTTGATGATGCAAGGCCCCTCCCACCACCAAGGCAGCCGGAGCCTGGGCCAATATGCCGAAGCATGGGTACGCCATCTTTTTTATTTAGATATATAGCACTGAGTTAGATATTATTTCTAACTATCTCGTTGGTTTTCGTTGTAGTCGGCGTCACATGGTGGCCGGCCTTGCTCCACCTTCTCGGCCTATGCTTTGGCCCATAAGGGTAAGGCGACGTCCGACGTCACCTACAACCCGGATGAAAGGCTCGAGGCCTACACCAACCCCACCGTCTACAGCCGCCTCCATGACTACACCGCCATGGCGCAGGAGGTCCATGGCCCAGACTATGATCCGAGCACCGAGCCGATCGACCCCGATGTGCTCATGAGGGTCGGAGGAGGCAAGAGACATGGGCGGTACTGGATTGTCGATGGGGCAATCGACCCGTCCTCCACTCCCACTCTGTCTCAGGTGAGAGCAAGGAGCATGGGCTCGAGTCCAGCCATACGACCTCGGCAAGACAGCTCACAGCATCACATACAGCAACTCGAGGTTAGTGCTTCTGTAACTCGTCCTTCCTTGAGTTACTATAACGTTGGCTTGTAATATTACAGACCCAACTAGAAGAAGAGAGGAGGGAACATCACGAGATGGAGGTGAGGATGATGGCGGAGCGGGAGGCGGAGCGCCGGGCAGATCATCAAAGGATGGCGGAGATGTTCCAGTACATGCAGAGCCTTGGCGCCGCACAGGGCATCGCTCCGCCACCTCCATTGTTCCCTCCAGTTGACCCTGCTCTCTTCAACACTCCTGTGAGTATCAAAATTGCAGTTAGATGTTTGTAATGCATCTGGTATAACACATGCAATCTCTTCTCTGTGCAGGGCCAATCTGGGGCGGCATCCAACAACCCTCCGGAAGGGTTCAGCCCAACGCATCCCCGGTCAAGCCGCCCACCTCCATGAGTGTTGTGTTTTCATTGTTTTAGACTTCCGTACTTGTGTATAATACTTATGTCTGTGTTTGATACTTATGTGAGAGCTTGCGACGTTAGAGACTTATGTTTGTGTTTGATACTTGTGTTGAACACTTATGTTTGTGGTGACGGTTTTATGTTTGTGTTGGCTATTTATGTTTGTGATGATATCTGTGATGTATATATGTGATATACATGTGATATCTTCTGTTTGTGTGGATGGAATACAAAAAACAAATAAAAAAGGTATATACTGGTCACTTTGCCGAGTGTCCCAGAAGGCACTCGGCAAAGATGTATTCTTTGCCGAGTGCTTCCAGGAAGACACTCGGCAAAGGTGAAGCCTTTGTCGAGTGTCGTCCTTGACACTCGGCAAAGAAGCCGTCTCCGTTACCTCGTCGCCGTAACGACCACTTTTCTTTGCCGAGTGCTCCCTGGAACTCGGCAAACCTCTTTGCCGAGTGCCCGAGAAAAAGTACTCGACAAAGAAGCCTTTGCCGATGTACTGTTTGCCGAGCCTTCTTTGCCGAGTGTGACACTCGGCAAAGCCTTTGCCGAGTGTTTTTGGGGCTTTGCCGAGTGCTTCGGGCCCTCGGCAAAGCGCCCGTTTCCGGTAGTGTTGTTCTCAAATGCTATGAGTTAAGAACAAGGCAACACGAAATATTAATGGTTAATATCCTTCGTCCTTCGAAGCATTATCTCCCTTAGGATATAATGATCTTCAGACGAAGGTCATGAAGGACGTACCTTCATGATCGAAATATATATTAATGAAAGAAAAAGCATATAAGATATGAGAGATAACATGAGTAATCGTATCTTAATTATATCATCATGAATGAACATGAACAATATTAAATTACATTTGTACCTTCGGCTTGATAGAAAGCAAAAGTCCAAGCATGATGCACAAGTGAATACCAATCAGCGTGAACAGTACAAGGGTACTGTTTACCTATTTATAGGTACGGGACGCAGCCCGGTCAAAATTACATTTATGTCCTTGATGACTACTTACAACCATGACACAAATCGTCATGGGTTGATCGGTCTTTTCCTCTTTAAGTCGGTGCAGCCCTTCGTCTAAAGGCATGTCACTATACTGAAGCTCCCTGAATCATAGCTTCGGCATGTACCTTCGCGCTGTGTTTACTTATATGCCAATTTTTTGAAGGTGTTTTTGCTTAAAGGACCTTCAGCGACGAAGCAGGCCCCCAACAATAGCCCCTTCGCGGTGCTAGATCGTTTTTTGTAACGAGCTTGATCCGTGAAAAATCTCCAAGGCTTCGGAATGCCAAAGGTCCGAAAAACACCTTCCCCGAGCTCATTGCCGAGAAACGATTAAAATATGTGGAGCATGAGATGGCCCACTACGCAGCGGGTACAAATGATCTGACGATTCACTTCCCAAGCGCCGAGTGGTCCACCGTTCAGCGAGTGCGAGTGACTGTTCAACAGGTGCAAGCAACTTGGTGATTCACGTTCCCACCTGCAGCACTATATAAACAGACGGGTAGGTGTGAAGTTACCACAGCATTCATTGCCATTGCACTGTTGTGTTGTTGAAAAATTTAACCATAGCCGAAGCTTTTTCATTGTATTCTCAAGCAAACCATCATTTTGAATTAGCTTCGGCAAAAGAGAGCTTTGTCAAAAACTGTAAAAAACATCAGCTTCGTAAAAACCGTAGAAGATTCATCTAATGGCTAGAATTCGCTCGACTGCGAGGGTGACCCATGAAGGAGAGGAGACTGAAGCCACCGAGACAGCTCCGATTTCCGAAGTCATGAGGTAATCGGGATTAGTTACGACGGAGGGAGTCGTTGACGAAGGCGCACCTGCTACTGAAGCTGAACAAGCTGATATTGAAGAAGAGAATACTAATGAAGAAGAAGAAGACTAAGCATTCTGAACCCATCTGTCGGTGTTTCGACCCCGGGGGGTCCCTGGACCGACGAGTAAATTGTCGCTGCGTGTCCCAGCCCAGATGGGTCGACGCGAGACGGAGCACAAGGGGGGAAAACCAGTGAGGGGAAATCGCGGCCTCGTGTTGTCCTGCGCCCAGGGCGGATGCGCTTGCAGTAGGGGGTTACAAGCGTTCGCGAGGGAGAGAGAGAGGGCGTGGGACTGCGCGTCAGCCCGTTCTCCCACGCGGCCACCTTTTTGTACGAAGGCCCTGGACCTTCCTTTTATAGACGTAAGGAGAGGGTCCAGGTGTACAACGGGGGGGCGTAGCAGTGTGCTAACGTGTCTAGCAGAGAGGAGCCAGAGCCCTATGTACATGCCAACGTGGCTGTCGGAGAGGTGTTGGAGCCCTGTTCATGTGGCGTCGTGGCCGTCGGAGGAGCGCTTGAGTCCTGTAGAAGCATAGCTGTCGGGGCTGTCGGATCCTTGCTGACGCCTCCTTGCTTCCGTAGGGGGCTGAGAACCGTCGTCGTCATGGAGCACGCGGGGTGCCATCATTACTTGTTTTACCGGGGCGAGCCAGATGGGACGCCGGTCTTGTTCCCCGTAGCCTGGGCTAGCTAGGGGTAGGGTAATGATGGCCCCCCCTTGTGGCGTGGTCGGCCCGAGCGAGGTGGTGACTCCTCCGAGGTCGAGGCTGAGTCCAAGCCCGGGGGTCGGGCGAGGCGGAGACCGTCGTCCGAAGGTCGAGATTGAGTCCGAGCCAGGGGGTCGGGCGAGGCGGAGACCGTCGTCCGAGGTCAAGGTTGAGTCCGAGCCCTGGGGTCGGGCGAGGCGGAGACCGTCTTCCAGAGTCGAGGTTGAGTCCGAGCCCTAGGGTCGGGCGAGGCGGAGATTCCTATGGCGCCCGAGGCTGGACTTGGCTGCTGTCAGCCTCACCCTGGCGGGTGGCACAGCAGTCGGAGCAGCGCAGGCGGCGCTATTTTCCTGTCAGGTCAGTCAGTGGAGGGGCGAAGTGACTGCGGTCACTTCGGCCTTGTCGACTGGAGAGCACGCGTCAGGATAAGGTGTCAGGCGATCCTTGCATTAAATGCTCCTGCGATCCGGTCGGCTGGCAAGGCGATCTGGCCAAGGTTGCTTCTCCGCGAAGCCTGCCCGAACTGGGCCTCGGGCGAGTCGAAGGTGCGTCCGTTGCTTGAGGAGACCCTCGGGCGAGGCACGAATCTGCCTTGGTCTACCGTTCCAGCTCGAGGCTGGGCTTGGATGAGGCGAGATCGTGTCCCTTGAGTGGACGGAGCCTTTGACCAGAATTGCGCCCATCAGGCCTTTGTAGCTTTGTGCTGATGGGGGTTACCAGCTGAGATTAGGAGCCTTGGGGGTACCCCTAATTACGGTCCCCGACAGTAGCCCCCGAGCCTCAAAGGGAGTGTGGGTACTCGCTTGGAGGCTTTGCCGCACTTTTTTTGCAAGGGGACCGGCCTTTCTCGGTTGCATTTTGTTCCGGTGGGTGCGCGCGAGCGCACCCGCAGGGTGTAGCCCCTGAGGCCTCGGAGGAGTGGTTTGACTCCTTCGAGGTCTTAATGCCTTTTGTGATGCCTCGGCCGGTCTGGTTGTTCCCTGATGCGAACTGGTCGTTGCCCGGGTGCATAGTCAGGTTCTGAGTTCTCGGGCTGGTATGTTGACGCTGTCAACGGTTTGGCCGGAGCCGGGTTTGCGAGAGCAGCCCCCGAGCCTCTGCACAGGGCGAGAGGACGGTCAACGACAGACTCGGCTTTTTTCATACGCCCCTGCGTTGCCTTTCCGCAAGGAGGAGGGGGAAAGCGCCATGTTGCCCTCGAAGGGCGCCGAACATGGTGTCTCCAGTGAGTTGCTAACGGGTGATCCGAGTGGACGCCCATGCCCCGTTCGATAAGGGTCGGCTAGTGGCCTAGAGGCGCGCTCCAAAAGTACCTGTAGGTGATTTGCCGGACCCGGTCCCGTTCGATAGGGTCCGAGGGCTCGATGCCTCCCTCTGATGGGATTCCATTACAGAATCGCTTTTGCTGGTCTCGGAAATGTCCTAGGGTACCTCGGGAGCGTAGGCCGAGCCTTGGTTATGTATTGAACGTACCCAGGGTCATCCCTCACTCTGCGTGCTCTGGGGCGACTGTCGAACCCGTCGGGGGGCCAGCCTACGAACCCCTGATTAGTAGTGGGCGCAGAGCCCGAGTGGCCTGAGGTGGCTGTCGAACCCTTCCAAGGGGCCAGCCTTCGAACCTCTGACCAGTAGTGGGCGCAGAGCCTGAGTGCTCTGAGGCGGATGTCGAACCCTTTCGAGGGGCCAACCTTCGAACCTCTGATCAGTAGGGGGGCTCGGGGCCCGCTTCCTTCGCGGAGAAGGATCCCTTTCGGAGTATCCCCCTTTCCCGGTCCCTGTAGCAAGAGAGAGAAAGGGGAAGAGGAAAAGGATACAAAATTGAACGACGTGGCACACCTTTTTTGATGCGGTCATTATGGCGGAGGTGAAGCGTCGCTCGCTTCGCCTACCAAAGGTGTCGCCTGCCCTGCCGCAGAGTTAATGCGACGGGACGAGTGGTTCGCGGGGCAGTCGTTGCGCATGCGCGAGCCGTTCGAGGAACGGAACACGGGCGCGTCGTCTTCACGCCATGGGAGAGGGCTCTCTTGCTGTTCCAGGAGGGGACGTGAGCCTGCAGATGATTTGACTGCTGCTTCCGCCCGCCTGCCGCCGCCATTACTGCCAGCCCACTTCTGGCCATTCTGACCGTCGTGCCTTCTCCCGCGGCTGACTGACCCGTGACCGGCGTGCCTGGTTGGCACTGCTGGGCCATGCGCAGGGTTGCCTCGAGTCGCGGCATCGGTTCCATAGTCGAGAAGGCGTGGCGCTGGCACAAGTGGCGCTGCAGTTTTTCGCACGTAGTAACCGGCGCGCCGGTTACATGACGTGTGGGCCTGGGCCTCCATGCTGGATGCGTCGAAGTCGAAAGGGTGCGCCCCCTTGGTGCAGTTGCATGCCGCCTGCATGGTGGTCCGCCCTTTCACCCGCTGGTTTGGGCGAAGACAGAGGGATGCTTGTAACCGCTGGGCAGTTGCGCGCTCCATGCGCGGCGGTTTGGCTTCTTCTATCCTGGGCCAGCTCGCATGACGCGTGGGACCCAGCCCCCGTGTCGTAGGGGGAGGACCTTGGAGCGTGTTGGTGAAGACATAGTCCATGATGGCTGAGGACGCGAGCGGGGAGAGTCACCTTTAAAAAGGGATCGACCTCCTGTGCGGTAGCCATGCCTTCGCACTTCCCTCATGTGTCGCGCCCTTCTGCCTTCCGAGCCCCCGAATAGGGAGAGCCCGTGTTGCCTTCGTCTCGTTGTGGAAGGAGCGCAACCTCGTGGAGGTTGGTACCTTTTACCCATCGCTCGGCTTCAAGGATTTTTGTCGTGCAGCCCGGCTGCCTTCCCCCACCAATGGGCAATTTGATGGAGAGAAGCGAGCCGGGCTGCGGCCTCCGCCCCGTTCTCAGCTTCAAGGATCTTCGTCATCCTTGCTGGGGCGGAGGGCGAGCTGAGCTGGAGCTCTACCTCGGCGTGGGCTGGCGTCCCGCTTCTTCCTCCAGCTTCTGGGGGTGGAAACCATCCTCCAGCTCTACGGAGGAGGCGTCCTCCAGCCATGCCTGGGAAGGCGAACTGCTGCTGCCCAGCCAGGGTGCAGCATTCCGTCCTCTGTCCAGGCGACGGTGGTCAGCTGCACCGGGGGGTCTCACAACACACCGTACGCCGCGAGCGCGGTACTCGTGTTTTGGGATGGTCCCATTCTCGTTCTCGTGACGAGGACGGGAGTGAGGATCTGCCGGTGCGCTTCGGGGCGGCCGGCGCCCGCTGGTGCGGTGTTGGCGGATAGGTGGACGCCGCCGTCGGTGCTGAGGTGGTAGCAGCCAGAGAAGGTTTCTCTGCCGACGAGATCGCCAACTCCGCCTGCACCCCTGGACCTCCGTCTCCCTGGCTGGAATGGCTGGTTCTCATCCTTGGTGGGCGAGGGCCTTTCCGCCGCAGCGTTTGCCCTGAAGCCGTTGCTGCAGCTGTCATGCCACTCGGGACGGAGGTCGTTGTCGCTGCTGTCGGAGCGGGCGGCGGTGAGCCGCTTGAAGTTCGTCGCCCCATGGGCCTCCTGGTATGGAGGTTGTTCGTACCTGCGGGAACGGAACTGGAGTCCCGTTTGTAATGGCACCTTGAGTGCTGGCGTATGTTCATTGCGGCTGTCGGGGCCTGAACATTTCGACGTAGAGCCGTGTTTCTTCCCCATTTCGTGCACCAGGACTCGCCTGTCGGCTAGCTGGACCGCTTAACCAAGTGTGAGTTGCCCTGTGCGGAAGGTGACGAGTGAGGTATCCATATCTCGGAGGCATAGGAGTCCCTCGGCTTGGTCGTCCTTGCCGCTCAAGGCTTCTCTTGCTTAGTGAAGGAACCCTCGGCTGCTCTGCGATGAGCCGAAGCCAGAGGCAGCGGTGTCAGCATGGATAGAGGCGGAGTTGGCTGGAGAAGAAACTTCGTCCGCCCGGGAGTAGGGGACTTCCCAGGCCGACGAGGCATTGCAGTGGCGGCTGGGACCTGGCCAGGTCGTCCACTGGCGGGACCAACCCTGGAGTCGGGCTGCCGAGGACATGAGCCGAGCTGGTGTCCTCGGGGGACAACTGGCTGAGGCTACGGAGCGGCCGGTCCGGCCGTCTGCTTGGGTCGGGTTCCTGGAGGAGACCCTGGCGGCGATGGTCCAGGCGCGGTGCTGACATCTTCCTTCGAGGTGGAGATCCTCCGACCATGTTGCTGTCCGAGGCCGGGTCGGATTCCGCCGAAGGTGGAGTCGATGCCGAGGGTGTTGCTGCTCCCCCTACCGACGTCTGAACCTGCAGGAACAATTTGTTTGTAGTGTGCGTATGTTTCTTGTGGTCGCCGAGGCCAAAACATATCGTCGTCGTGTTGTAAAGCTGTGTTTCTTTTCCCCTTGTTTCGAGTATCAGGACTTGTTCGTCGGTAACAGAATCGTTTATCCGAGCGAGAGTTACATATCATAGAAGGTGATGAGTGAGGTATCCGTATCCCGGGGGCGTAGGAGTCCCTCGGCTCGGTCGGCCTTGCCTGCTTACGTGTACTCTTACTCGTCCGTAGGATTCTGTTATCGATATAGTCGAGATGGCACGAAAAATCGTTTTGGCAGAAAAAGTTTTCGAGCGTTAAGACTTGTTCGGACAGCGGAATCCCTTATCCGAGTGTGAGTTACTTATCGCAGAAGGTGATGAGTGAGGTATCCATATCCCGGAGGCGTAGGAGTCCCTCGGCTCGGTCGGCCTTGCCTGCTTACGTGTACTCCGTCGTTTTCAGGTTTCCACTATCGAAGTAGTCGAAAAGCACGAAAGATGTTCTGGCAGAAAGACTTTTTCCGAGGAAAATTTTGACGCAGAGGGGGTTCCCCCCTTCTAGCCCCCGAGGGAGGGTCGAGCTTTGTCGAGGCAAGGCTGACCCTTCCTTGAAGGTTAGACTTTGCTTGCGTAAGTGAATGAGGTACATGAATGACTTGAAAACATCTTAAGGGTAGAAGCGACGTAGCTGTCGGATGTTCCAAGCGTTGCTGTAGACCTCGCCTTGACTGTTGGCCAGCTTGTATGTTCCGGGCTTCAGAATTTTGGCGATGATGAACGGCCCTTCCCAGGGAGGTGTGAGCTTGTGGCGCCCTCGGGCGTCTTGTCGTAGCCGAAGCACCAAGTCGCCCACCTAGATGTCTCGGGACCGAACCCCTCGAGCGTGGTAGCGTCGCAGGGACTGCTGATACCGCGCCGAGTGTAGTAAGGCCATGTCCCGAGCCTCTTCCAGCTGGTCAACTGAGTCTTCTCGGTTTGTCTGGTTGCTTCGGGCGTCGTATGCCCTTGTCCTCGGGGAGCCGTATTCTAAGTCTGTGAGCAAGATAGCCTCGGTCCCATAGACTAGAAAAAATGGCGTGAAGCCTGTGGCTCGGCTTGGCGTCGTCCTCAGACTCCAGACCACCGAGGGGAGTTCCTTCATCCACCGCCTGCCAAACTTTTTGAGGTCGTTGTAGATCCTTGGCTTGAGTCCTTGCAGAATCATGCCGTTGGCACGCTCTACCTGCCCATTCATCATGGGGTGAGCTACGGCGGCCCAGTCCACCCGGATGTGGTGGTCCTCGCAAAAGTCCAGGAACTTTCTGCCAGTGAACTGGGTGCCGTTGTCGGTGATGATGGAGTTCGGGACCCCAAAGCGATGGATGATGTTGGTGATGAACGCCACCGCCTGTTCGGACCTGATGCTGTTTAGGGGTCGGACCTCGATCCACTTGGAGAATTTGTCGATGGCGACCAGCAGGTGCGTGAAGCCCCCGGGTGCCTTCTGCAAGGGACCGACGAGGTCCAGACCCCACATAGCAAACGGCCAGGTGATGGGTATTGTTTGCAAGGCCTGAGCGGGCAGGTGGGTCTGCCTTGCGTAGAATTGACACCCTTGACAGGTGCGTACAATCCTAGTGGCATCGGCCACTGTAGTTTTCCTTGTCTAAACACTTTTCCAAGCAAGGGCCTAGACCCAATATGAGATCCACACAGACCTGCATGTATCTCCTTCATTAATTCTATACCTTCAGTTCTGGATAAACATTTGAGGAGTGGAGAACAGACTCCATGCTTGTATAACTCCCCTTGTATCATCATATATGGTCTTGTCCTTGCTTCCATTCTCTTATTATAAATTTCGTCTTCCGACAGACAATTACCTTGGAGGAAAGATATAATTTCAGTCCTCTAATCTTCACTATATACAGGGGAAATTGTAAGGACTGCTCTCTCCATAAGTTCAACCGAAGGTGCTTTTATTGTCTCAAAAAATACTTCCGAAGGTAGAGGGAGCCCCTGTGCCGCTGATTTGGCTAATAGATCTGCATGCTCATTCTCTCCTCTTGGAATATTCTTGACAGAAAAACCTTCAAAAGAAACCTCCAACCTTCGAACTGTATCCAGATATTTTTCAAGCTTCGGATCTCTCGCCTTACTACTTTTGTCTACATAACCAGAAATGACTTGAGAGTCAGTTTTAAGGATGGCCCTTCTTATTCCCATTGCCTTTAACTTCTGAAGCCCCAACAGGAGTGCTTCGTATTCAGCAGTATTATTTGTATAACTGAAGTTAAGCCTTGCTGCATAACATGTTCTGACTTTAGAAGGCGCAACTAGGACAGCAGCCGCTCCTGCACCGAAGGTTCCCTAGGAACCATCGCAGAAAATTGTCCAAGCTTCGACGTCTTTATTTGTTTCTTCTTTCTGAGCCCGTGGCGCCCAATCAGCAATGAAGTCTGCTAAAGCCTGGGACTGAATTGAGGATCTATGTACATAGTCAATACTGAATTCGTTAAGCTCCGCAGCCCATTTTCCAATCCTTCCAGTAGCTTTTCTGTTTCTCATTATGTCCTTCAGAGGTTGTGATGAAGGAACAATTATGTAATATGCTTGAAAAAAATGCCGAAGCTTCCTAGAGGCCATTGACACAGCATACAACACCTTCTTCAATTCTGTATAGTTTTTCTTTAATAAACTTAGAACTTCAGAGATGAAGTATACTGGGGCCTGCTTTTTGATTTGGCCATCTAGCTTCTCCTGTACGAGCGCCGCACTTACTGCAGAGTGCGAAGCTGCCACATATAAGAGCAACGGATCCCCTGGCAAAGGTGGAGTTAATGTTGTTAGATCGATCAAGTATTGCTTCAACTCTTCGAAAGCTCTTTGCTGAGCTAGACCCCATTGAAAAACTTCGGTTGACTTCAGTATTTCAAAGAATGGCAGATTTCTTTCTGCTGATCTGGATATGAATCTGTTTAATGATGCCAGTCTTCCTACCAGCTGTTGGGCCCCCTTCTTTGTGCTTGGCGGCTCCATCCGAAGGATAGCTTTAATCTTGCTCGGGTTGGCTTCAATTCCCTTCGTTGATACCAAACAACTGAGGAACTTGCCCTTCTTCACTCCTAAAACACATTTTCTGGATTTAACTTCAGGCTAGCTTGCCTGAAATTGGCGAATCTCTCTTGCAAATCAGCAATTTGATTTTCTTGCTTCGTGCTTTTTACTATGATATCATCAACATAGGTCAGCACATTCCTACATATTTGAAAATGAAGGACCTTGGCTATCATTCTGCTGAAGCTTCCTCCAGCATTCTTGAGCCCCTCAGGATCCGAAGTTAGCAATACGTGTCACTGGGAGTTATGAAGCTAGTCTTCGGCTCGTCTTCCTTCTTCATCCAAATTTGATGATAGCCTGAGTAACAATCCAGTAGACTCATGAGCTCTGAAGAAGCAACTGCATCTACTAGAGAGTCTATTCTTGGCAATGGGAACTCATCCTTTGGGCATGCCTTGTTGAGATCTATGAAATCAATACATATTCTCCATTTACCATTGGCCTTCTTTACCATAACAGTGTTGGCTAGCCATTCTGGGTATTTCACTTCTTTGATGACACCGGCGCTAAGAAGTCTCTTCACTTCGTTCCGAGCACCTTCAGCTTTGTCTTCAGACATCTTCCGAAGCCTTTGTTTTCTAGGCCTGAAGGATGGATCCACATTGAGTGAATGTTCAATAACATCTTTGTTGACACCACAGAGATCATTGGCTAATCAAGCAAAGACATCTTTGTTGTTGAATAAAAATCTTAGCAAAGTCTTCTCTTGCTCATCAGATAACTGAGACCCCAGCAGTACCCTTTGTTCTGCTATATTTTGACATAGAAGCATAGGCTTCGGCTAATCCGCCGAAGCAGCCTTCTTTCTTTTGCATTTGTACTGTTGACAGGCTTCAGCTTCATCTATGTTATGGATTGCCTTTAAATCTGTCTAGTTCCCTTCGGCCCTTCTGGCAGCTTCTTGACTCCCATGGACAGCAATGGGCCCTTGTTTCGAAGGTATCTTCATGCATAAATATGCTGGATGAAGTATTGCTTCGAAGGCATTAAGTGTCCCTTGACCAATGATTGCATTGTAGGGGTACTCCATGTCAACAATGTCAAAGATAACTTGTTCAGTCCTTGTGTTGTGGACATAGCCGAAGGTAACTGACATTGTGATTTTACCAAGTGCAACAATCTGCCTTTCTCCGAAGCCACAAAGAGGGTGTGTAGCATCATAAATCTTGTCCTCTGGCTCTTGCATCTGTCTGAAGGCCTTAGCAAATATGATATCCGCTGCACTGCCTGTATCAACCAGAACATTATGGACCAGAAATCCCTTAATGACACAAGATATGACCATAGCATCATTGTGAGGGTAATATTTGAGCTGAAGGTCCTCCTGGGAGAAGGTAATTGGAATGTGGGACCATTTGGACTTGATGAAGGGTCCCTGCACCCCAACATGCTGCACCCTTCTCCGCGCTTCCTTCTTTTGCTTCTTGTTAGCCGGATCTGAACTTGAATCGCCTGTTATCGGGAACACCAGCTTTGTAGCCGAAGGTGCTACGACTTGGTTGTTGAACGAAGCCATCAGCTCGACAGTGGAAGTGAGTTCACCGGAGGTGGGCGCCAATGTTGGGGACTTGTTCTCAAATGCTATGAGTTAAGAACAAGGCAACACGAAATGTTAATGGTTAATATCCTTCGTCCTTCGAAGCATTATCTCCCTTAGGATATAATGATCTTCAGACGAAGGTCATGAAGGACGTACCTTCCTGATCGAAATATATATTAATGAAAGAAGAAGCATATAAGATATGAGAGATAACATGAATAATCGTATCTTAATTATATCATCATGAATGAACATGAGCAATATTAAATTACATTTGTACGTTCGGCTTGACAGAAAGCAAAAGTCCAAGCGTGATGCACAAGTGAATACTAATCAGCGTGAACAGTACGAGAGTACTGTTTACCTATTTATAGGCACGGGATGCAGCCCGATCAAAATTACATTTATGTCCTTGATGACTACTTACAACCATGACACAAATCATCATGGGCTGATCGGTCTTTTTCCTCTTTAAGTCGGTGCAGCCCTTCGTCTAAAGGCATGTCAGTATGCCGAAGCTCCCTGAATCATAGCTTCGGCGTGTACCTTCGCGCTATGTTTACTTATATGCCAATCTTTCGAAGGTGTTTCTGCTTAAAGGACCTTCAGCGACGAAGCAGGCCCCATCAGATATGAACCAGGTGTTGATGGAACACTACACAAATAAAGAAATTAAGGAAGCGTTTGAGGGTATAGGTGATTTGAAAGCCCCAGGAGCTGATGGTATGCCAGCCTTGTTCTATAAAAATACTAGAATACTCTTGGGACAGATGTAATAAGGGAAGTCAAAAATTTCGTGGAAGGAGGAACAATGCCAAAGATTGGAATGAAACTGTGGTGGTGTTCATCCCAAAAGTGATCAATCCGGAGAAGATAAACGATCTACGCTCCATAAGCTTATGCAATGTAATTTACAAGATAACTTTGAAGGTCCTCTCAAACAG